>JAQQAC010011420.1:46327360-46380736 GCA_029783875.1 Phataginus tricuspis | reverse complement strand
CCCCGCCCACCCGCTCTCCCTCCCCGTCGCTCATCCGTGCCCCTCTCCCGTTGTAGTCACATGTTCCACTCCCCCCCCCCCCTCCCCCTCCCCCTCCCTCTCCCTCTCCCCCTCCCTCTCCTCCTCTCCTTTCCATGTGGACTTAACAGTAATGTTTCAAAGTCCTGAACCCAGAGTGTTTGGGGAACTAGAAGAAATCCAATCAGTTTCTAAGCCAGTAGGAGGTTTGCTCAGTTGCTATTGGTGGGGCTGAACCCCAGGTCCCTAGGCTCACAGATTCCTGGTAGTCCCAGGCCCACAATAGCTTCTTTTTGTGTCATTTTCAGAGCAGGGGACATTAAACAGTGAGCCCCATACAGTCCCTATATGCATTTTCACCCAAAGTCCAGCAAATATGCTTTGAACCTCAAACCTTTGATCTTCTGTCCATGAAGATGCTTCTCTAGATTCTGAGCCCATCTATGTCTTTTATATTTTATCTGTCATTCCAACATGTTTAGAACTCTGTGTTAACCAGAAATATATGGTGATATGCAAATATCTGTACTCTATTTTTCTTCCTGTAGGCTGAAAGAAAACGTTATACATCTCATATACATATTTTAGTATCTATAGCTATGCTCCCAACAAGAACTCATTTCTAAAACCAAGACCAGGAGAACAAAGACTAGCCTTCAGAAGAGTTTGATAAATATCCTCTTATCACTCTCAATCAGGACTCTAGCCAGAATTTCTGACACCACTATTTTAATAATCCCAGCTACTCACTAGGCAATCTTTCCATGTAACAATAGATCACTGACACACCATTCTAACTAAAATTCTGAGTGTGATGTTTTGATTAAAAACTAAATTGCTAAGCATTGTGCAATAAAAATGAGGCTGCCATAATTATGGGCTTAAGTAGCTGAGCACATCTGAAGGGACAGCCTCTGTTGTCTTCTATCACTGATGTGGGCAGGAGGATTGAAGTTGAGAGACCATGAAGAGGTGTGATCTCTGAATGCATGGCTGCACCCTGAAGAGACTGTATGATCCAACTAAGATCCAGTTTAAGAGTATTAGAAAGAAAGTCATTAGCACCTGGAGAAAGCTCTGAGGCCCAGCTAAATCTCCAGAGAACTATTGTGCTCCCATAGCAATAAAGTGGAAAAAATTGTGTTCACCAGAATTCTTTTTCAGGGACTGCACTACCTTTGTTTGGAAACAGCTCCTCAATGAACCTGCGTAAGGTAGATGCTGAGACCTGCAGGGAACCTTGAGTGCATGGAAGTGACCTGGAGGAAATGCTTGGTTATGCCAGATGAAGAGGAGAAATAAAGGTAGAGAAAAGAGCAGAAAGGGCTGTCGCAGGCAATACGGCAAGATGTACAGCGTGTTCTGTGACCTTTCGTATTTCGTCCTCCAAAAGTTAGTAAAGGTCCTCAGGAGATATAAAGATTGGATGGGAATGAACATATTTTCCAGTGGAAGCAATGAAGGGATGGACTATATATCCAGGGTGTCCTGGAACAATTTAGAAACAGCCCACACAGATGAGGGGCAGAGTGAAACACTAGTCCCAGAGTCAGTAAATATTTGTCAAGAACCATACAATAAATATCTTGGGCCTTGTGGGCCACATAGTCTCTGTTACAACTATTCAACTCTGTCATTATAGCATAAAAACAACTGTGGATAATATGTGAAAGAATGTTCCAATAAAATTTTATTTATGGAAATTGAAATTAGCATTTCACCTAAATTTTCATGAGTCCCAGTGTATTCTTCTTTTAATTTTGGGTCAACCATTTAAAAATGTAAAAGCCAAACTTCATTTGTGAGTCACACAAAAACATTAAATTTGGTCCATGAGCTATCATTTGTCACCTGCTGGCCTGGGACATAATGTGTAAGAAGACAGTTCAATCATGGGAAGACCTTCAGACCGAGGGAGGAGACATAGTGTTTGTCTCTAAAGGTAGGGCTGTACCTGCTACCATGCAGGTAACCCGTCCGTGCTCCAGGACATGGTATACCGCAGACATAGTGAACTCTAAGCAGCTTCCTAGTTACTTTAGCGGACCCTCCTCCTGGCCTCTCCACACCTCTTTCTACCCAGTCCAGATTTGTGTCACACTCTTGTGTATTATTTAGGCTAAACACATGTTTTTTAGGACTAGATGGGACAAGGAGAAAGATTTCATAGGGGATGGAATGAAGGAAAGACCAGTTAACACAGATTTGGTTTTGTGGAACTCAAGATGCAGTTAGACCCCAGGCTTGAATTCAAAGGCTTGAATTCATTATCTAATTGAAATAGTATCTTGGAACCCTGAAGATGAAGTCCGTTATTTCTCTGACCCCTCTGAGCCACACATCTCCTAAACTAGGAGGTAAGTAAAGAATCAAGTGGTTGATGATGTCATGGGGAGCTAGTGACGGTGTGAGACTTTTTGAGGTAAGCAGAGAAATCTCAAGTATTCCTGACTCACAGAAAAGTATTCAAAAGCCAAAAGCTGCATGTTGAACTTAGATGAACAGAAAAGGGAGCATGTGGGTAGGGAAAACAAGGGGATAGGCAGAAGAGTATAAGAAAAGAAATAAAAATTAAAGAATTGACTTCATTTCAGTTTCTAATTCACCAGTTTTTTTCTTCCCCTTGGCATTAATAAGTCAGTTGTTTTTGTAATGTAAAATTCTCTTACAGTTTGAAAAAAACAGTTGTGCTTAAAAATTATTGCTGTTAAATTTATTAGGTGTTCTTGGAATGCAAAAGCCCCTGGAATCTGTGAACCTCATTATCCAAACTTGACTATATAATGCACTAGCACTCCCAACAAACAGATCAGAGACTCTCCATACCTTAAACTGGCCCCAGTTAAGGACTTCACACATTGCTCAAGAAGGTCCTCTCTGTATCTGATGCATGGAATTTAAATACTCTCCCCTCCTTTAGGAACATCAGTGCTCCTGGCTCCCTCCCCTTGGTCACAAGATGCTCCTTAGGGCATCGCCTGGAATCCAGCCTCATGGTGGTCTTCAGTTTTTATTTAGGTCTTTACATCTTAGAAACATTTGGAATTGCTTACAATAAAAACAGACAGAATAAGATCAAAGGTGATTAAAATAGGACCAAGGGCAGATACATTCCTTCTTATTAGAAGGAAATGCACTGATTTATTTCAAAGATTCAGCCCTTTGCCTGACCCTAAGTTTTGAAATGAATTTCATTATTCAGTAATATGGAATTATTTATCAAGATCTACTTCTGTGCCTCTGTGTAGGGCAATAGAAAAACAAAGATAAATGGAACGCATTTCCTATCCTCCAGGTGTTCATAATATAATGAGGGAAACAGATACCTAAATAAACTATCAATATGGTTAATATCCCTAATGAAACTATATACAAACTTAAGTTTGTTTTTATTAATCAGTTTTATTGATTAATAATTTACATAGAATAAAACATATCCATTTAAGTGTATAGTTCAATGAGATATGACAAAGTGTACACATATACATGCTTGTAACTACAATGATCACAGCATAGAATATTTCCATTACCCCAAAACTTTCCTTGTGTCCATTTGCAGTCAAGCCTCTGAACTCCCAGACCAAGATCATCATGTCCCTGTTTTCTGTCACTGTAAATGAGAGCTTTTTTTAGAATTTCATGTAAATGGAATAATATAGTACATGATTGTTATGAATAAAACTTCTTTCCTTATAATGTTTTTGCAACTCATCCATGTTGTTGCAAATATCAGTAGTTCATTCCTTTTTGTAACAGAGTAGTATTCCATATATGGATATGCCACAGTTTCTTTATGTATTCACCTGTTGATGAACATTTGGGTTTTTTCCCATTTGGGGCTAATATATACAAAACCACTATGAACCTTTGTGTACAGCCTCTATGTAGACATATATTTTCTTTTCTCTTCACTAAATGTGTAGAAGTGGAAAGTTTAACATTATAAAAAACTACCAAACTGTTTCCCAAAGGTTGTACCATTTTATTCTCCCAACAATATGGGTGCTCTGCATCCTCTCCAATACTTAGTATTGAGAGCCTTTTTGCTTTTATCCATTAAAGTAGGCATGCAAGCCAAATCTTATGGTAACTTTAATTTGTATTTTTTTGTGTTGATGATTAGCATCTTTCACATGCTTCTTGGCATTCAGATATCTTCTTTGTAAGGTGTCTATACAAATACTTTGCCCATTTTTTATTGGGTTACTTAGTTTCTTATTACCAATCTGTAGAACTCATTATATATTCTGGATACAAGTCCTCTGCGAACTCTCTGTACTGTTAATATTTTCTCCCTGCCTGTGGTTTGCACCTCCATTTTTGGTCAGCTTAGACTATTAGATTAAGTTAAACTAAAAGGAGCTACTGCAATTATCTGACAGTCCATATAGTTCCATGTTTCAAAAGTCTCAAGGAGCCTAAAGTCAACTGAGATATTCTATCTACGGAGCATTAAATCTGAGATAGTCTTATTAAAATATTGTACAGAGCTAGATGACTAGGCTTCATCAGATGTCTGATTTTCTAGGATAGCACTTCACAAGTTCACATGTATGTAGAATCATTTGAAGACGTGGTTAGCATACAGGTTCTATTTCAGGAGTTCTGAAGCAGAATTTCATCTTCTACATTTCTAATGAGCTCCCAAACAAGGCCAATATTGCTGCTCCAGAGGCCACATGTTAAATAACAAGAGTCTGGTAGAGCCAGAACAATTTCAAAAGCAAAAATAAACACGCAATAGAAAATCCAGGCATTAACCCAAACATATATGGTCAATTAATATATGATAAAGGAGCCTTGGATATACAATGGGGAGATGATACCCTCTTCAGCAGCTGGTGTTGGCAAAACTGGACAGCTACATGTAAGAGAATGAAACTGGACTACTGTCTAGCCCCATACACAAAAGTAAACTCAAAATGGATCAAAGGCCTGAATGTAAGTCATGAAACCATAAAACTCTTAGAAAAAAACATAGGTAAAAAATCTCTTGGACATAAACATGAGCGACTTCTTAATGAACATATCTCCCTGGGCAAGGGAAACAAAAGCAAAAATGAACAAGTGGGACTATATCAAGCTGAAAACCTTCTGTACAGCAAAGGACACCATCAGTAGAACAAAAAGATATCCTACAGTTTGGGAGAATATATTCATAAATGACATGTCTGATAAGGGGTTGACATCCAAAATATATAAAGAACTCACGCACCTCAACAAACAAAAAGCAAATAATCCAATTAAGAAATGGGCAGAGGATATGAATAGACACTTCTCCAAAGAAGAAATTCAGATGGCCAACAGACACATGAAAAGATGCTCCACATCGCTGGTCATCAGAGAAATGCAAATTAAAACCACAGTGAGGTATCACCTCACACCAGTGAGGATGGCCAACATCCAAAACACAAACAACAACAAATGTTGGTGAGGATGTGGAGAAAGGGGAACCCTCCTACACTGCTGGTGGGAATGCAAATTAGTTCAGCCATTGTGGAAAGCAGTATGGAGGTTCCTCAAAAAACTCAAAATAGAAATACCATACGACCCAGGAATCCCACTCCTAGGAATTTACCCTAAGAATGAAGCAGCCCAGTTTCAAAAAGACAGATGCACCCCTATGTTTATCACAGCACTATTTACAATAGCCAAGAAATGAAAGCAACCTTAAGTGTCCATCAGTAGATGAATGGATAAAGAGAATGTGGTACATATACACAATGGAATATTATTCAGCCATAAGAAGAAAACAAATCCTACCATTTGCAACAACATGGATGGAGCTAGACGGTATTATGCTTAGTGAAATAAGCCAAGTCGAAAAAGACAAGTATCAAATGATCTCACTCATATGCAGAGTATAAGTACAAAGCAAAAAACTGAAGGAACAAAACAGCAGCAGACTCACAGAACCCAAGAATGGACTAACAGTTACCAAAGGGAAAGGGACGGGGGAGGATGGGTGGGAAGGGAGAGACAAGGGGTAAAAGGGGCATTACGATTAGCAGGCGTAATGTTGGGGGGGCGCGGGGAGGGCTGTACAACCCAGAGAAGACAAGTAGTGATTCTATAGCATCTCACTACGCTTATGGACCGTGACTGTAATGGGGTTGGTGGGGGGGACCTGATCAAGTGGGGAGTTTAATAACCATAATGTTGCACATGCAGTTGTAGATTAATGATACTGAAATAAAAAATAATAATAAAATAAATAAATAAACATGCATGCATTCATTTCCCTATTTTTACCAAAATGTTCCAAGACCAACCATAAAATTGTTGAGTCTGTCACATCAACACCATTATCAGCACGCATTCCAAACACCTAACCTACACCTTGCTACAGCATGGGACTGATAAGAAAGCAAAGTTGCCTCTGAAGTTGGTGTGGAAGGAGAGGAAGGGAATGAGGAGGAAGGGGCCAAGGAATAAAATGTTCTACTGAGATTGAATTGCCAAGTTAGCTAAATAGTGAGTTTTTCATATCTTTCCATATTTTCAATAATGATATTCTAACCAACTTAGGACATAATATAAGTACCACTTTAGATGTGCCAGGGGCCCAAAAGGGCTCTATTCCATCAACTTACATTTAGAAAGATTTAAAACATGACACTTGCACATAAAATGACCAGGTAAGAATGTTTGATAGCAGCCAGTGTCAAAAGATTCATCTTCAATGAGCAGCCCTCATAAATTCCCATTAGTTAAACTCACAACCATTCTGAATGGCTCAAAAAGTCATTCCTGTCTGCCATCATTTTAATGTTCAGCAAAGCAAAACTTGTGTCTCTTCACTGGACTCCACAACCGGCTGCCTACCACATGGGCATCAGCCAGGTAAGGTGCCTCTGACTGATTTGTAAACAAAGAGATGGAAGTACATGGTGTCAGCTACCCCAAAATGGAATAGAGATTTTTCAGGACTAAGTAAGCAAACTTCTCAGGATTAAAATACATAAAATCTCAGTTTCCTGAAAGCTCCTTAGCCACATTAAGTCATTTATGAACAACAAATACCAAATCTTTTTCCACCCAAAAACTCAGTATCTGTCCTGTCAATTCCAGTATTACCATTAGCAGTGGAGACTGCTAATGGCCTCACAAAATCCCTTTTCCTGTTCTTCTACAGTAATAGAGCTTAAGCAATAGTTGCCTGATCAACACCATATTGCCTGACCATGCTTGAAGCTAAGGGTACTCGTGCAACTGTTTCACCAATTTAATATTAGCAGAAGTAAACTGGCTGTCTTACACTTCACTTTCTTAGGAGAAAAGATTACTTGCCCTGGACATCCACTCTTTCCCCTTGTGGCATACCTGAGATTCAGCTTGACTGTGCAATTGAAGAGAAAGTCTGAGGATGTGATGAACCCACAAGAAGAAAGAAGCTTATGTCCTTGAGTAACTGCTCCTCTGGACTACTCACCTTGAATGTTATACCAGCTCTGCCTGTTACCTCCTGCATGTTCTCTGTTGCCGTAGCCTTCTGAAGATCAAGCCGTCAAACACTGAGTCTTACTAAATTAATCTGATAAAGCAATTGCAAACTTTCCTGGGAAACTATACCAAGCCATCCACTAAAATTGATTGTGTTTTCAATAATAAAAGAGATGTATTTATGGACAAAATCATTTAAAGGAGATTGGAGAAGTTAGCCATTTATATCACTGTTAAATCATTTTGTTTTAAATAAGAAGGTAAATATATTTAAAGGCAAAACAGTTTTTTAAAAATTGGAGAATATAGCCATTTATATAACTATGTCATTTTTATTTCCCGTTATTCAGTAAAAGATGATAGGTAATGGGAAGGGGAAAATCATTTGTATAAACCCTCTTCCCAAAAACAGTGAAAACTGATTCATCCCGCCACTGTTGACACACAGCTCAAGAACATACACTGGTATAGTGCATTAGGCAGGTTCTCCTCTCCTTCCATGGCTCCACGGGGACAGCACAGCTTTTACTATTACCTCCATTTGAACACTGGATTTAGCAGTTACTATCTGTTCATTCCTTTGGCACTAGGTGTATAAAGATGAATATGGTTCTGTCACTGTCCTCAAGGAACTCACAGCACGCAGTGGTAGACAGACATTAAAAAGATTTTTACGTACAGAATGAGATATGCAATGGCAGAGAAAGAATGTGCTTCAAAGAGGCCAAAAACTATCTCATCCATTTATGAAGGTATAACTCTGGGAGGAAAATGTATTCCCAGCCTGGGGCAAATAAACCAGGAAAATCTATGAAGCCAAAATCAGTCAAAGGGAAAAATAAAGTGGGAGAAACCTGTTTATTGCTTATAAGAAAACTGGCTCTATTCATCTACTCTTTTTCACTGGTGTCTCTCCCCATCCTAGGTGGATTAAGAGAACAGCTTCTCCCCACCCCTTGGAAACACCTATTGAAATGGAGATGGACTAAGGCCAGGTGAGAGATTGAGGAAATGTTGCAATTTTGTCCACAGTCCACCCCTCCAGAAATCTCGCTTCACAATCTACTCACTCCCCATCTTCAATGGCCCCTGTGTAGGAAAAATGTAGTACTATAACCAGACTAATAACATACAATAACAACAGCAATCCTCAAGCCAGAGGATCCAGCTAGGTTCAAAGTCCTACTCAGATTAAGTCCATAGCTCGCCCATTCCACAGGAGGCCAGCAGCTGAACTGGTAGGGAGCTCCGTGCCTGCTCAGCAAGCAGCAGCTGCAGCCAGGGGGCCAGGTACAAGCTTCAACGACTATAGAAGAAAATAATCTTAAGAGCAATAAGATACATGTTTTAACAACTCTTGTTCATCAGGTACGATGCATGCAAGAGAGTGGTCCTGTGATAAGGCATTGGCAGGAATGGGATTTCATCCTGGTCTAGTTTACTAGACTCTCATCCCCCTCCCTGTGGGAGTTACAGATCAGTCAATATATAGGGCTATGGGAGGTGCATGCACTGGCCATAAAGATAGAACAAAAATTCCCTGTAAGATGCTCTTACCTCCTGACCATTTTGGGTGCACTACCATGATCTTTGGGGGTCACTCTGCTGTTACTCCAGGAAACACAGGAGGTCAGCTTGCAGGCCTTTTCCCCAAGGTGCCAGAAGGGCCAGCCATCGCTGTTCCATGTGTTGAAATGTCCAGGGCTACATCCACTCAACAGAGTCTCCAGGGTTTAATGCAGTAGGGGTGGCAGCAGGATGTTGCTCTGCTGGTCATATCCTGGCTTCAATAACTCCTCTTTGGTTTGCATATATGGTTGTACTGGAGAGGCAGCAATGTGTGTTAGCATATCCACAGGGATCAAGGCTCCTTCTTGGGGCTTCTCATTCAAACGCCATAGCAATGTCCTTAAGCAAACTGACCAGCCCCTTAGATTATTGGTGTCCGACTTCAGGCCAGACTTCAACAAACCATAGTACCTCTCTATCATGCCTGCCCTGGTATGGTTATATGGTACATGAAACTTCCACTTTATTCCTAATTGCTGCACCCATCCTTGTAATGCATGTCCAGTAAAGTGGGTGCCTTGATTGCTCTCAGTCACCTGTGGCTGACCATAGGCTGCAAAGAGATGCTCTAGGCCCCTCTTGGTGGTTTGCTGATCTGTACAATGTGCAGGAAAAGCAACCAACAGGCAAGTAGCTGTGTCCACACAAGTCATGGCATACCGATATCCTTCTGATATGAGCAGAGACCCAATATAGTCTATCTGCCACCTAACAAGAGGTATTGGCCGCCTTTACTATTGTCCCATGTTGCTGCAGGACTTCATGTAAGTCTCTTTTAGAACACACAAGGCACTCCTTCAAGGGTCTGCTGACTTCTTCAAAGGTCAATGGCAAGCCCCACCAATGGGCTACAGTCCACATTGTCTTTTGCCCCGTGTGCAGTAAATGCTGGTGTAACCATTGGGCCACATCAAAGGCAGGCTTTTCTTCTAGCCAGTGCACCTGGGCCAATTTGTCTGCTTCATCATTCCCTGAGGATGCCAAAGGCAAATGTCCAGTCACATGATATACAGTAAATGTCTTAGTCTGACCAGAGGCCCATAGGTCTTGTCAGAACACTTGCCCCCAAAGGGGCCAGTGACCAACCATCCAGTTGCCATGGTACCATTTTGGTAGCCACAGGGTCAAGCCCTGATAGATGGCCCAGCTCTCAGTGTAGACAACTATTGGGGAGGGTTCCTGGGTGATCACAAGCCATACTACCCAAACTCAGCCCATTGGCTGCTCTTCCCCTCACCATCTTCCATCCATATTGTCTCAGTCTTAGGATGGAAAGCTACGGCCGTCCATTTCGAGGACTGCCCATGGCTGGAGCCGTCTGTGTACCATGCATCTTTGGGTTAGGGGCTCTTCCCTCCCAACAAGGGCTCTCTGTTACTAATGGCTCTAAAGCAAATTCTTCTTGCCTTTCACTGGTATATGTCACTGACCCCAATAAGCATTGGAGTTCTTCACTCAGGAGGCTAGTAGAGAGGGCACTTCACTGCTGTAGTTATGCAATCCACCTGGCCAGTGTAGGCGTCTGTGCCACACCACTCCATGGTCTTTGGGTCCATCTCATACACACCCCACGATGGGATAGGTGGTTATTACCTTAGTCGGAGCTGTTCTGGTGATTGGCTCTGTAGCCAGGAAGGTATGGTACGCAACAGCCAGTTGCTTCTCTGTCAAGGTGTACTGGACCTCTGCTCCTTTCCACAGTTGCACCAGAATCCAATAGGTTGGCACATCCATTCAAGCTGTTGCCAGAGGTGACATCCATAACCATCTTCAATTACATGAACATCTAGCTTCCAGGGCTTTAATGAGTCCATTACACTCAAGGCCTGTACAACCTTGACTGCTTGGTTAGCAGCAGTAAAAGCAGCTGCACATGTTTCATCCCAGTCCCACCAGATGCCCTTTCATAAAAACTGATATAAAAGCTTCAGAATTTGTGCCAAGTGTGGGATAAACACTCTCCAGCAGCCCAAAATACCCAAAATTCTAGTAATACTGCCACAGTGGTAGGGGTAGGGAAAGCCTGGACCTTGTCTATGACTGCTTCAGGAATAACTTTAGTTTTACCTGACCAGGCGACCCCCAAGAACTTTGCAGACAAACCAGGTGTCTGAACCTTAGTGCTGTTCACAACCCATCCTTTCTTCTGTAGATGTTGCAGCAGTCTAGGAACTGCCCCTTCTAAATCTGCAAAAGAATCAGGCATGAACATGATATCATCAATGTAGTGATACAGCCACACCATTTGCAGTTTCTTCCATGTGGCCAAGTCCTGGGCTACAAGTCCATGACAGATGGTGGGACTGTGGAGGTATCCCTGTGGAAGGACAGTGAATGTCCACTGCTGGCCTTTCCATGTGAAGGCAAACTGTTCCTGATTTTCCTGTGCTTTGTCAGTAGAGAAGAAAGCACTAACAAGGTCCAGAACATAATGATACATCCCCAGTTCAGGACTGAGGGTGTCCATAAGGGCTGCTATTGAAGGGACAGCAGTATGCAAAGGGGGTGTGACTTAATTTAATTCCCTGTAGTACATGGTCATACGCCAGGAGCCATCGGCTTCTTCACTGGCCACACTGGGGAATTAAAAGGACTATGAGTGGGCTTTATGATGCCCACCTTCTCCAACTCCCATAGAGTTTCTCCAATTTCCTTGTGCCCCCCAGGCAATTTATATTGTTTAGTATTTGTCACCCACCATGGTACAGGCAGGTGCTTAGCATGTCCCCTCAGAACTCCCTTTACCACACATACATTCAGCCTAACTCACCTGCAGTGGTCTGTAACCACAGGCCTTGCAGGATATTGACCCCCAAAATATATTCAGGGACCCTCCACTCCTTTGGAGGTAAATGCCCTAATCCCAATGGGATTTGGGCTTTCTTCACTTTAATTGTCTTACCCCCATAGCCATCTATCACAGCAGGGGTCCCAGGAAAACACTCTGGGTTGCCATAAATTAGAAAACATTCAGCTTCTGTGTCCACCAGCGCCAGGACATGTTGTACATTCACAGGGGACCAATGAATTGCTAATTCTACATGTGACCTCCAGTCCCCACCACATCCCCCAAGGTGGGGGCCTTGACACACACACACCCATCAAACTGTGATGCCCAATCACCCTCCTGTGGGGGTGAGGGCCCAGGCAGAGCCTGAGTACTGTCCCCCAGGAAGTCTTGCAGGGACATAGGCCAGACATGGGGCTTTGCCTCAGGCTTACATGTCGTGGACCTCAGTGGCTGGAACTCTGGCTTTAATTGGTGCCACAGTTCTAACAAGATCCTATTAGGCTGCCCATCAAGTTTTTCTTTCACTACCCTGGCCTTGATCAAATCAACCCACATCTGGAGACTCAAGACTTTCACGGGGCCCTTTGCATCCCTCCTTTCAGTCATAACCCATACTTCCTTCCATGCTCTTGTTTCTTCAACCACCCCCAGATCTGCTAAAGTACGAGTAGCCTCACTTATGGGTTGCCATATGTGTGGGGGGCAATAATAGTCCCTAGGGACCCAAGGAGGGATCAGGGAGCTGTATGGAGAACCAGACTTCTCATTCCCATGGTGAACAACTCTTTATAGTTGATACTTTTCTCGTCTAGCTCCTGTAACACCTGCTGGAGTTCTGCATCTGTTTTCCGGCTAGTGGGTAAGTATGGTAAATCATCCTGGTTAGGCCAAACTGCCCTGATGGCTGCTGTCAGCCAATCCAGAAGCGCCTGATTCCCTGAGGTGTGATTGGCACTTTGCAGCCTCTGTCCGAGGGAAGGGTGAGTCGTCAGGGAAGCCAGTCTACCCATTTCAGAACAATGCTTTCTACCCCCACATCCCAGTGAAGAAAAAGTCATGTAGGCACAGGTTTGATGGCTTCTGCCAAAACCAGATGCTCAAATCCACCAGCTCATCCTGGGAAAAGGGGTGGAGCATGGAGGGCTCCACAACCTGGGGAGGGGCTGCTCCTCCCCCTGAGGAGCCCACAGTTGTTGCATTTTTATTTTCTTACAACTGGAGAGGTCTTTAATACAGGAGAGGCTGGTGCCTTGGGCGGCTGCCTCGGCAGCAGATCAGCCCTCAGCCCCACCCCCTCATCCTCTCCTGACATCTCCTCTACCATCTCTGGGGCTGAAGGCACTGCTCTTGCCTCTCTCTCCCCCATGACCTTCTGCAACGCAGCTTCTCCTGCTGCCTCCTCCCTCAACACTAGTGCATCTTTCAGCAGTGCAACCTGTTTTCAATAACCGTCTCTCTTTCTTGAGGACATCCCATAGTTCATCACCCAGCTCCTCCAAGCAACGCTGAAATCTGTCTCTCTCCTTGATAACACTTTCTACTACCTCGAGAAACAATCCCACAATCCTGGCTGCCACACAGCCACTCAGAGCCCCTAAGCAGTCTCCTATCTCACGGAGGGTTAATTCCAAAGCTTCTAGTGTCTACACCCTTCCCCATTTCTGATGAGTGGCCCACTCATCTAGGAGATCCTTTACCATAGACCAATTCCCCACTGGAGGCTCCCTGAGTGGAAGCCCCACAGATGGGGGGTTCCCGGGTGAAGCCACACCATCCACACGGGGTCTCCCACCAGCATCCGCTGCTGGTGGGTTCCCACCATCCACAGGGGGGTTTCCAGGTATCTTTCCACCATTTCTAAGGGCAGCCTGCATAAGCATTGCACCCATGAAGACATATTTCAGGTTCAGGGGTCCTGCCAACTACAGCCAGGTATAACTCTGGGGGGGAAATGTGTTCCCAGCCTGGGGCAAATAAACCAGGGAAACCTGTGAAGCCAAAATCAGTCAAAGGGAAAAATAAAATGGGAGAAACCTGTTTATTGATGATAAGAATCCTGGCTCCATTCATCTGCTCCTCCTCACCTTGTATCTCCCTATCCCGGCTGGACAAAGAGGAGAACAGCCTCTCCCCATCCCTTGGAAACACCTATTGAAATGGAGATGGACTGAGTCCAGGTGAGAGATTCTAGAAAAATTGCAATTTTACTCACAGAAGGTTAGGGATATAGTCTGTCTTTTCCTGCCCTTGTACCCCAATTTTCACTCAATATATACTGACCAAACCAAAATGAATTTAAATAAGATTTAAGCTTCACCTACAGGAATGCTGTACCCTTAAAAGGGTTGCTTCAAGTCAGGGGAAACTAATATTTACCTCATAAGATTATTTTGAGAAGTAAATGAAATAAAATGTATAAGATCCCTGCACATAGTAAAAATTTAATATATTAAGGTTCCTTTTCCTCCTCTTCCCCTTCCAATAAGGACACCACTCCTATGTTTTAGCCTTGACGCTAGAATCTTAATGTATATTAGATTTATTATCAATTTTCTCACTTTCACTAATTTCTATAAATATTCTTTCATGCATTTCTATTTTCAGCCTGTAAATCTCTTCTGGATAATAAGTTCTGATAGTTTATTACCTTCTATCAGTAATATATTGCCATATAATGGCTCTAAATTTGCTTCATCAAGTGTCAGTGGGATCACTCTATTTTTTTAATGCATGGTGATTTATTGCATAATTTTGTTCACATGATCCAGACAATAATTTCATCAAGTCCCAGATGCAAGGAAAACAGTCCGTCTTCAGTGAACAATGATCAGAAAATCTCAACCCACCAGTCCAAAACTGCAGCACACATCAGTCAGCCACCTCAAGCCATGAGTGGAGACAGAATAAGCTGAGGGAAACTAGATTGTCCTATGCATGGATGAGGATCAAATACGGACCACCTACATGTGCAGAAACTCCAATCACAGAAAGCAATATGAAAACTGATACAAAAATGAAATCGGAGCAAGAATAAAAACGAAACTTCCCCAGAGAGAGGCCTCTGCTACTGAAAACATATGCAGGATGCACAAACACATATATACATACATAGAAGATAGTTTCCTTTAAAGAAAAACTCACAGAAATTATAAAACACAGAAGATATTCACGTTGTCATAAAATTCAGGTGCCAAAAAAAAAAAAAACCCTAAGATTTCACCTCCTTAATATGATATGGTATATTGCGGAAGAATAACACCTCCTCCAAAAACAACTAGGAAGGTTGAAGATGATCCCAAAATAAACATTTATTTGAAGGCTCAGAGAACCACCAAGACAATTAGGACTTGAGAAACTGACGTCTCAGAAAGGGAAGCCAAGTAAGCCTCTTTCACCTTGGAAGAATTTGCAAATGTTTTGCATGGTGTCAGAATCTGGAACAAGAACTACAACAGTACAGCTTCTGGCAAAGTCGTGAGTATCAGTAGACAAAAATTAGAATGTGACGCTCTTAAGGCGGCCGACAACGACACACCCAAGTTCCTGCAGAGAGAGGAAGCGGAGTGAAGTCCTGCGTGTGGTGGTGTTCCCCTCAAGGCATTTGTTGGGAGCTCATACTACACAGGGCAAAAATCTAAGTGAGACATAAAGATGCTGAAAAGAAAGAATTTTGGGGCTGTCTTGAGCACTAAGGAGGCAAAACTAAAAATTCAAGACCTAAAATTGTAAAGGCCCACGTGAACACCTCCTCTGGACTCAGCTGGATCTTGACGTGGCTATACCTCAGGGACAGGCATATCAATAATACACAGCCTTATAAGGAGCACATCCTAACTTGTGAGCTCAATTCCCAAGGGAATTCATGAACTATGGACCCCTTCTATCTGCCTGCCAGACAATGGTGTGAAACCTCATTAGAGAAATATAGTATCATCATGAGCCTCTGTATTTCTTCACATAGAAAAGTCATCATTAAATCAAAAATGACCAGGAATGCCTAGATGTAAAAAGAGACCCACAGAGGACCCAGATATTGGAATTATCTAACACAGAGTTTAAACTAAATGTGACTAGTATGTTTAAGAAAATAAATGACAAAAGGGAGAACCATTAAAGAACTAGAATCCATGAAAAATAACTAAATGGAACTTTTAGAACTGAAAATGCAGCAATTCAAATTAGTAACTCAGCGTCTGTATTTAAAAGCAGAAGCAATAGCTTGTGAACTGTAAAGCACAGAAGATAAAAGGATAGAAATAGAGAACTGAGTGCAAGATATATATGCGACAGTAAGAGATCTAATTTATATGTCACTCAAGTCCCAAAGAGAGAGAAAAGTAAGAACATGACTACAGCGTCCATCACAGTAAAACTGCTGAAAACCAAAGATAAAGAAAAATACTAAGCCAGACAAACATCCAAATACCTACAACATATTCTGTTGATGAGGCTGTAGGAAAACAAGTGCTCTCCCACACTGCTAGTTAGAAATCAAAACGGTACCACCCCAATGGAAGGAAATCTGACAATATCTAGGACTCTAACCCAAAGATACTCCTAGAAGTAAGCCCAAAGTTACGATGGACAAAACGCAAAAAGACATATACCCTACACTATTCACTACAGAAATATTTGAAGCAGAAAAAAACTAGATGCAACCCAAGTGTCGGTCAATAATGGAGTGGTTGAATTAACTGTGGTATATCCTTACAATGGAGCACTCTGGAGCCATAAAAATGAATGAGGAATAGCCCTCAGGGAACAATCACCAGGATATTGAAGTAGAAAAAGAAGAGTTTGTAAAATGTGTTACTGATTATCTGAGAAATGAGGGATGTGAAGAATATATATTTTTTAACTAAGTTTTTAAGTGGAAAGAAAGCCATAAAATATAAATGATCATCTACAGGGGAAGAAAGGAAATGGGTGGAGGGGAGAGGTATATAAGCTAGATTTTATCGAATATCACTTATTTTGTAGCTTTGGTTTTAGAGCCATGTAATTATTTTACATAGTAAAGAAACAAGGGTTGTATCAAAATGGCTTAAGGGGTAACGTTAAAAAGCTGCCACTTGGAAATATGGAACAATTTATAACTTATGGAACAAGTTCTCACAAATTATAACTATATTTGTGTGGAATTATACCAAAATAAAAGTGACCACCATTGAACGAAATGAGTAAAGCACTGAGTTATTTTGAAACTGGTAAGTAAGGGGAAAGAATCAAGCATTTATCTGCCTTTCATATACAAGCTGTAGTACTGGATTACCATATGGTAGATAGAATTCCAAATAAAAAATGAAAAATGACAGAATATCACATTTGGACAACCTCTAACTTATAATGTGCTCTCTATGCATTGAGCGTCAGTGGTTGCTACATCACAAATAGACCACCAGACATTATGTGACTATTCATGAAGGAACGTAGCTCCACCAATGGAATATTCTTGCCCAAAACATAAAGCTCAAATCTGCATCCAGCTACTATACAGGAAATAAAGAGAACTGTGGAGCTGATAAATAACTACAGGGATTCATTCAGCAAACTACACATTATGTAAAACCACACAAAGATCTAGTTTCTTTAACAAACTTCCCAGAAAGAAAGAAGGAAATAAAGGGAGAGCGAGAACAGAGCAAGGAAAACCTTTCTTTTAAAAGACTTCAAAACTATCTCAAGCTATCCCTACAATAGACCTTACCTGATTCCTCGTTCTAACCAAAAGAATGTTAAACATACACACTCACACATATTAAGTGCATGTTAAGACTGTTAATTATATAGCATGTGTGATATTCATATATGGGTATGTATATGTATATATGTACGTATTGCCCATATTTTCAAATAATTTGAAGCAAACTATATTTGATCATACAGAGGAATTATTATTTTTCAGGCATAATAATATTGTGGTTATGGTTTTTTTAAACAAGCCCTTAGCTTTAGAGATACATGTTGAAATATATATGCATTAAACTATAAGTTGATAGAAAATTGCCTCAAAATAATAAGAAAGAGTTGGTGGAGCTAAAGATTAAGGAAAATTAGGCACAAATTAATAATTATTAAAACTGAATGATAGAGAAATAGGGTTCATCATAATGTTCTGTAAAATTTTGTAGTTGTTAGAAACTTTCACAATAAAAAAAGCTTTGGATAAAAGCAACCAGGAAAAGTTTGGGGGTGGAGGAATATTACCTTCAATGGAGCAATAGAGGAAATAAGATTGGAAGCCAGAAGATAACCATAAAATCTTTAATATTCTGAAAGCAAAGAACTGGCTACTCAGAATTTGAAGCCCAGTGAAATATCTTTCAAAAATTAAGATATTTCTAGACGTCAAAAATAGAAAATCTGTTGTCAGCATATTCATACTAAAAAGTTTCTTAGACAGAAAGAAAATGATCCAAGACAGAAATATGAAAATGGAAGAATAAGTGAAAGGTAAAGATGTGAGTAAATATAAATGAATATTGACTGGATGAAACAATAATGAACAAAACAACCCTGCTTATAAGAGTCAAAAATATATGTAAATGAAGTTGAAGTCAATAACACAAAAGACAAGTGGAGTTTTTAAGTATTCGCATTGTCAGTCAGTTGTAAAAATACTAATGTATACTAAGCCTTATTAAATCAAGGATATATGTTGTAATTTCTAGGATATCTTCTAAAATAGTAAAATAAGGTACAACTAGCAAGCTAATAGAAAAAAGGGAAATATAAAAATAAACAGCACATGGTGTGTGGGGGGTCATGGGGAAGACAGTGTAGCTCAGAGAAGACAAGTAGGGACTCTGTGGCATCTCACTACACTGCTGGACAGTGACTGCAATGGGGAATGAGGGGGGACTTGATAATAAGGGTGAATGTATTAACCACATTGTTTTTCTTGTGAAACCTTCATAAGAATGTATATCAGTGATACCTTAAAAAAATAAAATAAAAAATAAATGCTAGAGAAAACAAAGGCAAACAAAAAGTGCATAAACAGGAGCGACAAATGAAAAATAAATTGTAATATATTGAGAGAAAATCAAATATATCAGTATTTACATTAAATGAAAATAAACCATGTACTCCAATTATAAGGTAAAGAATATCCAAATGGCAGAAACAAAAAGCTTACTACATGTTGTTCTGAGAAACTTATTTTAAATACAAAGATACAGAAAAGTAGATTTCAGAGCAAGTAATATTATCAAAGATGAAGAAGGGCATTATATAACGATAAAGGAATCAATACACCAAGCAGACATAAAAAATCCTGAAAGTATATGCACTTAACAACAGTTTCAAAATACAAAAAACAAAACTAATATAACTTAAGGATGACATAGACAAATTCACAATTATATTAGAGTTTTAATACTTACTCTCTTAGTAATCAATGAAACAAAGAGGTCAAAAAATCAGCAAGTTAATAAAAAATACCAACCAACTTGGCATAATTGACATTTATGGAACACTCCACTCAGTCAAACAGAATACACTTTCTTTTCTAGTATACATGGAACATTCACCAAGATAGACCACCTTCTCAGCCATGAAACAAATGAAATTATACAAAATGTATGACAACAATGGACTTGAACTAAAAATCAATCACTAAAAGATATCTGAATGAAAATATGACATATCAAAACATAATAAATTCCACTAATGCTGTGCTGGGTAAAATCTGTAATTTCAAATGCATCCCTTAAAAAGGAAGAAAAGTTAAAAATCAATTACTTAAGTGTCCATCTCTGGAAGGTTAAAAAAGAAGGCAGAAAACCAAACTGAGAATAGAAGAAAGGAAATGATGAACTTAGGAACAGAAGCAAAGATACAGAGACATATATAAAATAGAAAAAATAAACTAAGCCCAATGTTGGTTCTTTGAAAAGATTAATAAACTGATAAACCTCTGGGAAGTTTAATCAAGAAAAAAGTGGAAAATTACAAATTACTACTGTCAGGAATAAAAGACACAGACTTATGAATAAACTTTTGCCAATAAATTTGAAATTTAATCAAATTTTTTTAAACACACAAGTTTTTTAAACACAAAATTGACATAGGAAGAAATAGGATATCTTAGTAATCTATGTCAATGAGAGAAATCAAATCTATTGATTAAAATAGTCCCACAAAGAAAGCTCCATACCCAGACATCTCTAGTGTTGAATTCTTCTAAACATTTAAGAAAGAAATAGCAACAATTTTTCAAAAATTCACCTATGCCCTAGGAAAAGAGAGAACATTTTCCAAACCAGTTTTTAAGATCAACAAAACCTGGCAGACTTCTAACCTAAAGAATTGTAAAATAATAAACCTGTTTTTTTTTTTAAGCTACTTACTAAGTGGGTAGGAACTTGTTACATCAGTAATAGGAATCTATACAACCTATTAACAGTAAAACTCTTAAAAAACTGGGCTTAGAAATGCAGTTCCTTAACCTGAGAGAGAGTACCCACCCAAAATTTACAACAAGCTACATACTTAATGATGAAATGTTGAAAGTCTTCTCTCAACATTGGGAACGAGAAAAGGATGTCTGCTAGCGTTATTTCTATTCAACACTGTACAGGATTCCCTAGCCATGAAGACAAGGTAAGGAAAAATGAATTCAAATTGGAAAGGAAAAAATAAAACTATGATTACTCATAGATGAAATGATCATGTGCACAAAAAAATAATAATCCAGAGACAAATTATTAATCATTCAAGGTAGAAAACACCATACTATATAGAAAACATTAATACTATACAAAGAGAGATTCTAAGATGCTAAAAAGGTGTTGTTCTTTGATCTCAGTATGGATGCATTCATTTTGTGAAAATTTACCAAGCCATTCCATTATGATTTTTGTACCTTTACAAATATATGTTCATACTTCAGTAGAAAGATTATTGGGGGAAAAGACACATAAGAGTCTGCATTTAATAATGATTATGAGTGTGTGCTCTAAATCTAGACTTCCTGGCTCTGCCTCTCCTACCTATGTGACTTTATGCAAATTTCTTCAGTATCTATTCCCCTAATGGAATAGGGGTGATAGTATCTATCTAATAGTTTGTTGGGAGGAATGAGTTAATGCATATAAAGTGCTCAGGACTCTACAATGAACACTCCCTAATTATTAACTATTATATTTCATAGCCAAGAGATAATCCATAGACCTAACAAATAGAAGAATTCATACTAGAGGAACAGAGATAATCAGCCTTGAACTGACTTCAAAATTACTATAATTAAAAGCTTCAAAGCGTTTCAGAACATAAGAACAGCAATTTATGGAGGAAATATAGACATTTGTAAAAGAAATCAGAGAACTTTTCTTTTTCATTTTAAAGAGAAGTATAATCATGGAAATGAAAACTTCAGCAGACATGCTAAATAATAAATTAATTACAGGTGAAGAGAATTAGTAAATTAGAAGCATAAACTGAAGAAAAACTCAAAATGAAACACAGGATAATATACAGAAAATATTAACAAAACCCATGGAAACTAGATTTAAATGATCCAAATTATATCTAATCAGAATTCCAGAGAGAACAGGGAAGAGGCAATATTTGAAGAGCAGAAAAAAGGCTTGAGTCCTTAGATGGAAAGGCATACTGGGTCCGAAGCAGTAGAAATAAGGGTAAATTCACACCGAAACATTAGTTTAAAACTGCAGGACATCAATAGCTCAAGAAAGCCTTAAAAGCTGCCAAGGAGGAAGAATATTACTTAAAACAGAAAGATAATCATAACGACAAAGATTCTAATCAGCAACAATAGAGGCATGCGGGATAGACACTGATTATTAAACTTCCGGGAATCTTATAAGCCAGTCATTAAAATGTCAGAAGGTTGAAAGCAGCCACGGTGGGAATATTTATGCCACAGAAATTGACAAATGTTACAAATCAGGGATCTTTCCTGATCTCCAGAAAACATTTACTAGCACATCACTGAATAAATGCCAGCAATGGTAAAAGTCTTCAAAATACTGATAGAAAGTAGATCGCAGTGTTCTATACCACATCAAACCATCATTTGAGACAGAAGGGGAAAATAAAAGCATTTGCAACCTAAATGACACTAAGAAAATTTTTATCCACAGACACATGTCAAAAGAAACACCAAAAGCTGCAGTTGGGTAGGAAAAGCATTAACCCAGAGGTAAGGAGGAAAGAAATCAGCAAACTGTATTCTTTTGTATCTAATTATAATGATATATGTTACTTAATTCAATACACCCAAAATAACATCATTCCAACATGTAGTCAATGTGAAAATTATTAATATAAAATTATTTACATTCTATTTTTGTTCTGTCTGAAATTCACAGTGCATTTTGCTCTTACAGCACATTTTAATTTTAACTAGCCACTTTTCAAATACTTTTTCATAATTTTTATATAAATTTTATAAGGAATAGTTGACATACAAAGTTATTCTGGTTTCCGATGCACGACATAATGATTTGACATTTTAATGCGCTATGAAATGCTTGCCAGGATAAGTGTAGTTACCATCTGCCATCTGCCACCATACAAAATTATTACAGTATTATTGACTATATTCCCTTATGCTGCCCTTTCATCCCCATAACTTATTTATTTTACAGTTGAAAGGTTTTACCTCTTGATCGTTTTCACCTATTTTGTCCCTTACCAGCAACCCACGGCAACCACCGGGTAGCTCTCTGTCAATCTATTTCTGTTTTGAGTAAACTGTATTTTTAAATGCAAACAATTATCAACTGTAAAAAGAAGTATAAGTAATTAACTTTATATTTAAAAACCATGTAAAATCAACAACATGGGAGAAAACAGTAACAATAATAAAGGGGTGTCAGAGGGATGTTGAATCTGCTAAAACGTGTGTGTTGTCAAGGAAGAGGATAAAAAACTTGATTCATTTTGAGACTTTGTTACAATAACGTTGTTTAGTGTGTTTGAGGGCGCACTAGAGGTAGCCTAACTCATAGTACCTCCTTGGTAGACACCTGCTGCATCTACAACTGAAGGAATTAAATTCTCCCTGTTTTTCTTGAGTTTTTGGAAAACAGCGCTACAGAAAATATCTAGGATTGAACACATCATACTTTGTGCAAGTAGAAAATAACATTAAGACTTGCTATTCACTATAGTTAAGAGAGATAGGGACCTAATACTTACCATCATAACCTTGCGGGCAGGAAATCATGATATGTGCCATCTTGGTCTTCTGTATTCATTCATATCCATCTTGTCCCTCTGCCATGTTTCCATCTCTGAGAGGGACTCATGAGACCCCCAACACTCCTCGAGTCTCTCAAAGTAAAACGGCTCTGTTATCATAAGGGATCTGGTTTTTTTCTTTACCGGCCATATTTTAAGCAGTGCTGTATGGGGTGGGAATTTTGGCATAGCTGCTTCATTCCCATTCAAGATGTACAGAAACGTAACTGTCTCTGTACCAGACTTTGGCAACGTGAATTCCCCTGCTCAGTTACTCTTTCCTGGAATTGTTCGTTTAGTAATGCTAAGATTGAAAGGGTATCTAGAGAAAGAAACAGTTGGGGAACCAGGCGTGGAGGGAGGGAGTGCTTTCAAGTAGACTTGATTAATTCCCTTGTAAGTTGGGTTTTTGTTTTTGTTTTTAACTCTCACACAAAACATAAATTTGCCACAAGATACATCATCACCAATAGAGAAATGCAGGGTGATAGAAAGGCAGATAATACTGTCTGCAGTCATTCCGAATTCTAATTTCCTCTTATGAGCTTTCTCATCTGCTTTATGGTGCCTTTAATTTAGAACATATTTAATAATATTTAACATATACTCTGCAAAGTTCTCATAGAAGGCATTGGCTAATGCTCTGTCCTTGACCCCATTCAGCAGTTCCTTATGACCAGGGTGACCCAGTCTGCCTGGGATCCTCCTGGCATATGCCTTAACACCTCCTTGCACACTCAAAAATGTCCTGCTTTAGACAATAATTTTGCCATCACCCTCTTTAGGAGCACTCAGTTATGCCTCTCCTAGATCAACGGTGGAGGAAAAATTAGCATCATTGTGTGCTTGCTTTTATTAAATAAGCTAGTCCCTGGGTTAGAAACCTTGTAAGTTATTTCAGATACATCCTAGCAGGTAAGTAATTTTTATTACTAACTTAGAGAAAAGGAAAACACTGTTCACAGAGACTGTCCTGGCCACAAATCCACGCACCTACGGATGGCTGAGTAAAGATCAGAATCCAGGTGCAAAGTCAAACCACTGCTCTTCCTCTCATGCCTCCTTCCCAGTGAGTGAAAAAATGGATCCGAATGTCGACGTCTACCCCTGTGAGACCTGGAAAATCTGTCACTGCTCCCTGTGGAAGGCAAAAGGCATCAGCTAGGCGTTCATTGGAACGCAAATCAGGGTGGCCACCTGTGGGAGCACATCTGCAGAGACGACCACGCACAATGTCTGTGGTCCCCCGTGTCCTACTGGCAGTGGAGCCTATTGCCCCTCCCTTAGATCTGGGCTGGTCCTGTGACTGGCTTTGGCCAATAGAATGCAGCAAAACTGACACTGTGCCAGGTCCAGGCATAGGCCTTAAGACCTGGTAGCTTCCCTTTTGCTTTCTGGCTGCCCCAAGCTACCATATAAAGAACTCCAGGCTGTCCTGAGTCAGAGATGGACTGCATGAAGAGAAAGGCCAGGGGCATGAGAGCCGAAGCAACCTTGCCGAGGCAGCACCAAAGCCCCCAACGTCGGAGGGAGGCCTCCTAGACAGCACAGCCCCTCCCAGCCCCAGATCCACACAGCTGCACGGGTGAGCTCAGCAACGAGGCGTGGATCAGAGATAAGCCAGGACTCTGCTGAGTCCTGCCCAGATTTCCTAACCCACAGAATTGTAAGCAATAAATGGGTATTGTATTAATGCACTCGGTTTTGCAGAGTTTGTGATGCAGCAGTAGATATCTCTTTCCCCATCTCCTTTTCTCTGTTACTCGACCACACTCCAGATCTCACCCGACTGTTCTTTAGGAAGTCAGGAAATGATACCCAGGTAGAAAAGGCTGCCCTGGAACCAAAATGCGCCAGCAAGCTTGCTTCCTGCCAATGTTTCCTAAGCCAGTCTTGTCCCATTCCCACTTGGCTTTGTCTCGGATAAAAATTGTAGGAAGTTCCCCATTTCTGCTTCATTTTGCCACTCCTCTGCCTCCTAATTCCAAGGCCACTACCACGTCCACTTTGGATCTTCGCACAGAGCCTAAAACCACAGCTTCCATACAGCTATTTTTTCAGCATAAGGATATCTAAATATGCTTGTATATCTGTGTGAATGCAATCATTTTCATTTGTATTCCCTTGGTTTAAACTAAGTCGGAATTTACATTTAATTCTATATATCGTTGAGTCATATGACTCATCTCTTTAGGTAAGTCTAACAATTTACTAATTTCTGACAAGAAGCCCCTTTTAATTCTCTGTAAAAGATTCTTTAATCCAATTTGATTCATCTACAATATGAATGTGCTACATTGGCCTGAAGAGCTTATTCAGTGTTTTTAAGAGATCTAAACTGTTTCCAATGGCAACCAGAGAATCAGCTTGACATCTCAGACTGTAAATCTTTAGAGTACATCTATATGATGAGCCCAGCAGAGAACTGGGAAGCTTATGACATTTTAATCATTGATAATTTTGGTTGTTGCTGATGAGAAGACTTTTCAATGTGAACAACCTGGAAAGGGTCCCAGGGAGAGCAGCCAAGGCAATGAAAACAGCGTCGTAATGGGTCCGAGGAATACGCCAGGCTGTCAAGAGGACCACAGGCGTCTCCGACCTGTCCCTCCCCTGGCCGCCCATCTATTCATCTGACGTTCTGAGCTTTAATTGAAATTGACAACACGAAATGACAAAAATGTGCCGCGGCTCATGCCGTACACACTACTTTAGAGTGTCCTAGAGATGTGACACGAAGTAAGGAGACAGACCATTTACACCCTCCGGGCTCTGACGGTGTCTTAGGCAGCTTGTATTTAAAAATGAAGTGAGGATCAAGCACGAAATCAACACAAGGTAATAAGCAGGACGTTTAAGAATGTGTAGGAAGGAGGTAAAGGAGTAGACATTAAACCCCACAGAAGTGCTGCATGGGAAACCTAGGCGACCTGGATCCGCACGGAGCCTTGACTGCATAGCCCGGCGGAGAGGCCACAGGAGGCGGGATGCACACTCACCGAGCTGCAGCGGGGACGCGGGGCAAGGGCAGTGGAGGCAGAGACCGGCGCAGACTGCCGGCCAGTCTGCGAAGTGAACTGTTCTGGGACTTTCCGATGTCTCATCAGATTGTCACAGGAGCTGGCGAGGAGATTGGGAAGCAGAGCCTGAGGGGCCAAACCAAAGCCTCACAGGCAGGAGGCGGTGGAACGACATGAGCGACCAGAAGCCGCGTGACTCCCAATGCTGCCGCCCAGACGCTCGCAGTCAGCAGGGCCTTAAGGGAACTGAGTAATAGAGTAAGTAGCTCTATGCAAAGCAGTTCTTTCACCCTTGAGAGGGTGTTCCTTGAGGGTCTGTGTTCAAAAGGTGGGTACGCTGTCGGGTGAGGCGTTTGTATACAGTGGTTAAGGGCGCAAGATCCAGGGGAGGCAGAGGAAATGGGAATCCCAGTCTCTTCACTTTCTCACTGTGTGACCTTGGCAGTCTACTACACCCCTCAGACAGTCACTTTCCACATCAGGAAAGCGAGAACAATTATGCATAGTGCATTGGATGGTAAAGGGGTGACATAGAATAATATAACAAAGTTCTTTGCATAGACTGCACACTGGTGAGCTTAATAAATGTAAGTTATAATTATCTTATTCTCATCCCTGTATCTTTGATTACGTTAACGTGGCCATGATTTTACTAAGCATTTATGACAAAATGACATGCTTCTGGGATATGCTTCAAAATACTTAAAATACTTAAAAAGGGGAATGAGTATTTCAGAAAGATATATTCACTTATCTATGTTTACCATAGCATTATTTACAAGAGCCAAGATATGGAAGCAACCTAAGCGTTCACTGATGGATGAATGCACAGAGGTGTGTACATATATACAATGGAATATTTCTCAGCCATGAAAAAAACAATGAAATCTTGCCATTTGTAACAAGGGTGGATCCAGAAGGCATTATGCTAAATAAAGCAAGACAGAGAAAGACAAATACAATATGATTTCACTTATATGTGGAATCTAAATTACAAAACGTATGAACAAACACAAAACACAGAAATAGACATATAAACACAGAGAAAAAACTGTTGGTTCTTGTAGGAGAGGAGAGGTATGAGAGTGGGTGAAATAGGTGAAGGGCATAAAGAGGCACAAATTACAAACTAAGAAATAATTAGTCATGGGGATGAAAAGTACAGCATAGGGAGTACAGTTAATAATATTGTAATATCTTGGAATGCTGACGGTAACTATACTTATCATGGTGAGCATTTAGTAATATATACAACTGTTGAATCACTATGTTGTACACCTGAAACCAATATAACATTGTATGTCAACTACAGTTCAATTAAAAAATAAAAATAAAAAGGGGACTGAAGGGAATATGTGGGAATAGAGGAAACAAGACCAACAGATGTTAATGATTGTTGAAATTAGGTGAAACAGGTACATGGGGTTCGTCATACTATTCTCTCTGTACCCATACAGGGAGCCCCTTTTGGATGAAGCCCCTGAGACTTCTTATTAACAAAGAGCAGACTGAGTCCCTTAATCATGACCCAGAGAGTGGCAATTACACTGAATAGCTAGAGATAAAGAAAATGGGAGTTTGCAAACCAAGGTAAAGCAAATTAAACAGACACAGGACTCTTAGTTCCCACTCCAGGCCACAGATAAACTCTTGACACATGGATCCTTGAGATGTTTCACAGGAATTTAGACCCCCACTAAATGGGCCCCCTCTGATAACAAGCACTTAGACCCCAGACTGGGTGGAGCCAGAGAACTGATTGATGAAACAATCTGTCACCACTGAACAATCAGAAGAACGGGCACAAGCTGATCTCACACCCTGCAACCCTTTCCCATAATTTTGTCCTTAAAAACCCCTGCTTGCAACCCCATAAGGAGCTCAGGACCCCCAACATTGGCTACCGGTTCTCTTTGCAGGGCACCCTGCAGTAAATGCTCCCTTTCTTTCACTACATCCTGAGGTCAGTGTTTGGCTTTGCTGGACATCAGGTGAGCAGACCCAGCTTTGCTCAGTTCATCTCCACGTTTGTGTACATTTAAAATTTTCCACAACCAAAGAGTTCTTTTAAATGTTCATGGTTAGAATTCCCAAAGGATGCACATGTTGGTCGACAAATGCTGGGTCTAACAATTGAGAAGAAGACTAAATTCTAAGGCAGCCTGGTCTCTTCTCAGAAGTCTTTGCAGATTTGCTCCAGGCCTGGAATGAGCACTTTATTGAACCCACGCTGTGCATCATAAAAGTGGAAAAGGATGACCTTGTCCTTCATAAGTTTGAAGACAGGAGTTACCAGACAGTCTCTGGAGCTAAAGCTAATTATTTCCCCAACACTATCACCTTCTCCCCACTGGTATCCACTGATGACATCCAGCATTTTTATCTTCTCTTCCTACTGTTGACCCCTCCTCCCAACACACACAGCTCCCTGTCCCTTTGAACTTATTTCTACCTGCCCAGGGATTCCAGCTGAAGCTTCCATGGCTGGCCTTCCCCAGTCTCCTTCGAATGACTCTTTTCTCATAGCCTTGAATGTCCCTATTAGAAATGTATTTCTGGAGTTAAATAAAATAGTTTTTTATTAAGGCACAAAAGCTTTTAGGCAGGAAAACACATTTTTACTCATTTCTATAGGTTAATTGATCATAAATTGGACAGGATGAGATTCCAGAGTATGGTGACTGTGGAAAGGAGAATGTTCAGAAAGAAAAGGTCATACTGAAAGGCAAATTTCAAAATTTTGCTCCACTGTATTTCCCAAAGAACTGCCTCATGTCCATATCCATGCTCATGCTTAACCAGACTTACCGGTCCACTGTCATATGATAACCCACTTTCTGTTTTCTAGGTTAGATAATATGACTAACCTATCTTTGAGCAGGTGTAAATAGCGAACAGTATACATCCCAAGATGGGGACCTCCCAAGGAGACATTTCGTACATGGAGAAACAAGCACAGACCTTAGAATCCAAAAACCTAAGAAAGGACAGAAAACAAGTGGCCCTCCATTTCATTTGTAACTGCCAGAAGATTTTTAAATAAGAATGCTAGATTTTTATTTATATTGTTAAAAATCATCTGTGCAATTGTTTTTGAAGTTAGATTGAACTATGAGGTTACACCCCTTCATCAGCTAATTTTACCTCTTTGTTCCACCATGTCAACTTGTTGCTATAGAACCACCATGGAAACCCATCTCAAGAATATAGAATTTAATAAATATCTGGTCCCCTTTCACATTTCCTCACAAACATGAGGCATGATAGGACCAATATTTCTAGGACCTATGTAACGAGCTGCAACCAATAGAACAGGCTCATGGTTTCAGTCTCACCCAAGTTCTGCGATCTACGCAATCATTTTCTCTGGCTCCTTGCATGTGTACATTGGGGAATTTGTCTCCAGTTAAATTATTTTATAAAACTTGAAATTACCTTCAGTATTAGTGATATCTTTCTTTGAGAAATCAACAGCTACATAATGAAGAAAATTTTAGCTAAACATTATCTTATTTATAGACTTCTGCCACAAAAGGGTTTGCCACATTTATTACCATCCCAGCCCACTCTGTCCTCCATCACTTGTGTGGAAAGAAACCATAAGAGGTCAAATCAAAGTGCTCTATGGGGGAACAAGGTATTCTTCCCTGAAAACTCTACATCCTTTCTTTGGTCTTCCCTGTGTTCTTCCCACGGGCAGCTGAAGCCCAGAGATATTTGGATCTTTCCCCTTAGTCTGTGATGACCTTCATGGCTTGCTTGTGATTGAAAGCTTTCCAGGAACGATTTGGGTTTCTGTGCATCACTCCAGTGACCGCGTTTTAATCTTAGTAGCTAGATTGCAGCTAACACACCTCACACCTGGGTTTTCCTGGCTGCCAGTCTTTCACGCCCACACCTTATTACTAAAGAGCTGTACTCTGAAAAGAAAAAAATATCTTTGCATGTTATTTTTCCCTGCTGGATTTCTCTGTTCCTTTGGATGGGACCTGCCTGCTTTGAGCTCCCCTCACCAGGCTGATTCCCCCTTGTGCTGCATCATCTGCATATGTATACGCTGTTGCTGCACTGATTAGCCTGTCCTTGCAGTTATTCACTGACCTTTATTGCTCCTTCCCAAAAAAGAGTCTGTTTGAGGCAAGGATCATCCCTCATGTGCCTCTAAATCTCGAATCATCTGACACAATGCCTGGCACACAGAAATGCTCAAAAGTTTATGCTGAATGAGCACCCGGCCCATACTCGTCCTGCCCGGAGAGTGAAACCACGTGTGATATGTGTATTCACACTTAGTTTGTTGTTCTTAACTTTAACCACTGTATGTCTAAATGTAGATCTAAACTGCATATTTGTATTGCTCAGTTGACCCTTTCCATCTGTTTTCTATTCTAGGAAATTTCCTTTACTTCTCTTATAACCTTTATCTCATTTCTCATTCCAAGGGATTAGCTTTTCTCTTAAAACTCCTATTAATCAAATGTTACAACTTCATTCTCTCTTCATATCCATACTTTCCCTTTATTTACTTCTTTATCTTTTTTTGCTGTGTTCTAATAGAAAAGAGACCTTGAGTTCTCAGTGATACCCACTGGTTCATCAAATTATTTCCAATACTATATTTCTATTGAGATCATTAAATACAGTGAAATGTGCAAGTTTTAAGTATAGAGTTTGATGAGTTTTAGCAAATGTGTATACTATCACCTAAGAACTCGATTTATTACCCACAGATGCATGCTAAAAGAATGAGAAATGAGAAAATAAACTTCAGGGAAAAGAAAATAAAGCTCAAAGGAATATATAGTTGAATGGGATATTAGAAAAATTTATTCTTAAATCTAAATAATTGTTAGAATATTCAAAATTATCTGAAACTAAAATTCCAGTTGAAATCAACATGGGAAACAAAGAAGGGCAGGAAGAAGACAAAAGCCTACTACATTTTTCATATTGTCTAATGAAAGGCTACATATATTCTATCAACTCAACACATTAGAACAATACTTTGTGTGCCTATTAAAATATAAGAGCAATCAAAGTGAAGTAATGAAAAACTGGAGACTACATCAAATAGAGCTGCTTGGCAAGGCCACTATGAGAAGATAATATTTGAGCTGAGACCCAAAAGGTGAGAAGGCTCCTACTATGCAAATATCTCAGGAAAGAATATTTCAGGCAGAGGAAGAACCATATGCAAAGGTCTGGAGGCAGCAAAGGGATACACAGCTTTGAGGAACAGAAAGGAGGCCAGTACAGCTGGAGCTCTGAGCTCGAGTGAGAAAGAAGCAATTGGATCTGAACTAATGACTCAGGCAAGGCCTTTAGACCACGGTTAAGAGCTCTGATTGTATTCTATTTGGAGGAAATCCTTTGAAGTGTTTTTATGAAATCTCTAAGGATAATAAAATACAGAGGAAGGAAAGTGACCAGGTCAGAGATAATGGGGATTGGATTAGGAGATGGCAGTGGAGGTAGTAGAGGGATAGGGGAAATATTTTAGAGGGAACACGGACAGTCCCTGCCGGAAGGTTGGATATAACGGGCCACACAGAGGAAATATTATAGATTTTGGATTTAGGTTTTTGGTTTTTACAACTGGCGAATGTCATTTGCAATTAATGAATTTTTTTTTTTACAATTAGGTGACTAAATTTTTATAATTGGAAGGTCCTTACTGAGTTGGGAAAGGAACCTGTCTGAGAAGAGACCAAAGAGTGGAGCAGAAAACCACAGGCCTCCTTCGGACACATTAAGATTGATTCCCTTTAGGTATCCAAGTGCAGGTGTCAGTGCATGGAGGGCACACAAACCTAGGATTCTGAAGCATCGAGCACACAGTGGGCTGGGGAGATGGAAGACAGCATACGTGGAGAAGGCTAGGAGGCACTCCAATTACTGGGGAGGGAAGGAAAAGGAGAGGTGCCAGGGAGGCTGAGAAGCAGCCGCCAGAAGAAAGGTAAACCTCTGTCCAGCAAATCAAATGGTCCCTTACCAAGTAAGATACTTCTTTCAGCTCCAAATGCTATTCAAGAATTGTGTTCCATCAGAAGAAAAAAAATACCAATATGTTCTGGGATTTTAGATACGTGACTCAGTTCCATCTACAGCTCTGGCTCCTAAATAAAAAGTGCTCTTTGGGAATTTTCACTCAGTGACTGTTAACATCCATTTCCAAAATCTACCTCTTAAGTGATCAGGCATCCTGATTGCTGCTGAAAAATTCAGTAAATAATTCCCTTCTCTCCTTCTGGCCATCCCCATCTCCTCTTATAATTAACCTCGCTAATGAAGAAAAAAAACGATATGCCAAGAGTTGGGTTTAAAACCACTCCTCTGGAATAGTTGTAAGTCTTTGACTTGTGGGAAGAGAAAAGACTTTGATCTCAGGAAGGCCAGAATTGCTCTCTCAATTTCTAGTTCTTTTGTCTTGAGCAAGTCCCTTAACTTTTCTGAGCTTTCTTCCTCTTCTGTAATGCACAGAACGTTCCCACCTTCTGGGGTTGTTCCCAACTTCCTGGGTTGTTGAAAGTTCTAGAAATAAATGCCTAATACATAGAATCAGTCAATGAATAATAGCTGTGTAATAACATTTTTCATTTCTCTCTGAGAAGACCTGAAAACCCCACAGTCATTGTGATTTAAGACCCACTGTGCAGCTCCATTCAAATATACAGCAGTAATATAGGACCTGGGACAGGCGTCAGAGCTTTGAAGAATATGAAAGGAATAAAACAATCCCTATGCCTTCACAGAGCTTTAACACCTACTACCATGATTCTCAAATTTAGAGACACACCAGGATCTTCCAGGGGAATGAAAAAAAATCAGATTCTAGGTACCACACTAGTAAATTCTGATTGAGAAAAGCTGAAGTTCAGTCCAAGGATCCAATTCCACCATTCCTACCTACTCACAATGATTCGCATGGACACCCGAATGTAAGAGTCACTAAACAGGTACGGGAAAGCCCCTGGAAGGAAGTCCTAGTCCGTGGTCCAGCATTACAGCAAGGCAGGGAAGGGAAACAGAATGTCAGGACTACTGACCAGGAATGCTCATTCCCTTCCACACTGATTATAATTCAAGAGTTGTATTCCGCACAGCAGCACAGCTTGGGGAGCGAGTGAGGCATGGATGGTGGGGGAAGGTGGTCATAGGAAGTAATTACCATAACTTCCCAAGAAGTGGCAGAACCTTCGTTATGGCTCTTCCATCATAAACTGAAGGGGTCATACAAATCATTCTGGAATATCAAAATGGGGAAGTAGCCCCAGCCTCTGTCCCCCTACAAAAAAATCAAGAATTAGATGCCTATCCACCAACAAAAACAGCTCTTAGGGAGACCAGGAGTCCACTTAAGAAACTTCAGCAACACAGTAGAACAAAAAACCTGAAACTAAGCACACAGAGGGAAGGAAGAACAGCTTTTTTTGCCTGCATCATCCCATCCCCCAGGCCAGCACTGCTCAGAGCCAAGAGGGAACTCTCCAGCTGGGAACTCCTGGAACAGGGAGAGCCGGGTGCATGAGCAGCTTCCCCAGCCCTCAGGGCACTGCACAAAGGACCCACGTTGGTGTCCTCCCACCCAGTGACTGGCAAAGCTGAGATGTATCAAGACAGCTAGGAATAAGGAAGACGGGCAGGGGCTGCCAGGACCAGCCACAGGGCGGCGGCACCCATGGCTCCCATCACCCTGCTCTGCAGAGGACACCAGCAGCTCCCACCACTGAAGAAACCAGTGGCCGGCACAGCTGTGGAGCCCCTGTAGTGTTCATCAGGGCTCACCCCACAGGTACTCGCATTCACAGGCACGAGCCACCTGAGTCCCTCCTGGCTCCTTTCCCCTGCCCCCTTGGGAGCCTGGAATCCACACCAGCAGCCTGCCCAGGCCTCTGCAGCTGCACGAGTGCAGAACACCAACCTAGACACCCACAGCCGACCCCAGCACCATGGGCACACTTAGGGCTAGGCACTCCGGCTCTGCCCTTGTACACCACCAGGCTGACTCTCACCACCAGTCTCTACCACTGTGTGCATGCATGTGGTGAGAACTTGAAGCCATGGAAGTGCACACAGACAGCCAAGGTCCCACAGCTGCTTGTGGGCTTGGATTTGGCCATACCTCCAGCTGCTAGCCTGCACCAATGCAGTGCATCCCCACACCCCTGCTTGTCACCACTGTCCACTCCTGTGTGCATGCCTGTGGGGTGACCTAAAGCCATAGAAGTGCATACCAAGAGCCAGGGCCACCACAGCTACAGTGTGCCCACAGCTCACCCAGGCCCGTCCTGGCCCCCACCACTGCATGTGTGTCTGCACCCAGCCCCTGCCCTTACACAAACCATTGTAGCTGCCCCACCACCACCACCAGTATGTGCCCACCACCAGCTCTGGCCACCACCACTGCCCATCCTGGGCCCTAGCACTGGATGTGGAGGCACCACTGAAGACCCCACAGCCCCTGCAGCCACTGCAGAGCCCCACAACACTCGGCAGGGACCACTTAGCTGCTGAAGTTATAGACCCGAGCCATTTGAGACATCACACACAGACATCACACTCTGCCAAGGTGGGAGTCACCACATATCCCTGCGCAACCAGATACAAGATCGCAGCGCACCAGCAGGCCCCTGTCCACAGCAGAAGGGCTTTCCTTACAGAAGGAAGTCCACAAAGTCTGGAAGAGGTGACTGCTTCTTTAAATGGATTGAAAGACAAAAATCATATGATTATCTCAATAGATACATAAAAAGCATTTGACAAAATATAGCAGCTTTTCATTATAAAAACATGCAAGAACTGGGTAGAGAAGGAACATACAGCAACATAACAAAGACCACATACGACAAGCCCACAGCTACATCATACCAATGGAGAAAGGTTGAAAGGTTTTTCTCTAAAATCAGGAGCAAGTCGAGGTACTCCTTCTCACCAATGCTTTTAAACATAGTAGTAAAAGTCCTAGCCAGAGCAAATAGGCAAGAAAAAGAAATAAAAGTCATTCAAACTGGAAAGAAAAGAGTAAACTGTCTTTTTTTGCAGATGATATTATACGACATGTAGAAATTCCTGAAGACTACCAAAAAACTGTAAGAACTACTAAACAGGGTCAGTAAAGTTTCAGGATTCAAAATCAACATATGGAAGTCAGTTGTGTTTCTATACACTAACAAAGAATATATATCTGAAAGAGAAATTTTTAAAACTCATTTACAAAACCATCAAAAACAATAAAACACTTAGGAATAAGTTTAATCAATGGGGTGGAAGACCTGTATACTGAAAACTACAAGATCTTAATGAGAGAAACTGAAGAAGACATAAACAAATCCCATGTCCATGGATCAGAAGAATTAATATCGTTAAAATGTCCATACTACCCAAAACTATCTATGGATTCAATGCAATCTGAATCAAATTTCCAGAATAAACCCTCACTTACACAGCCAACTAATATTTGACAGGGAGTCAAGAATATTCAATGGTAGTCTCTTCAATAAATAGTGGGGAAACTGCACACCTGCATGCAGAAGAGTAAAATTGGGCCTCTCTCCTGCGTCACTGAAAAAGTGAACTCAAAATGGATTAAAGGCAAATTTAAAACCCCCTTTTATAATACAAAATTAAAGGCAAAAATAAGACCCCATTTTAGAATACACTGGGAAAAATCTCCATGACATGGGTCTTGGCAGTTATTTTTTAGATATAATACCAAAAACATAAGCAACAAAAGCAAAAATCAGTAGGTGGAACTACATCAAACTATAAGGATCTGAACAGCAAAGGAAACCATCCACAAAATTAAAAGGCAACCTACAGAATGGAGGAAAATATCTGCAAACCATATATCTGATAAGGGGTTAAGATCAATAATATAAAAAAATCTGATTAAAAATTGGCCAGAGGTTTTGAATAGACATTTCTCTAAAGAAGACAGTAATGGCCAACATGCTACTATCCAAAAGATAAGAAATAACAAAAGAGTTGGTGAGGATGTGAAGAAAGGGGAACCCTCCTACACTGTTGGTGGGAATGTAAATTGGTACACCTCTGTGCAAAGCAGTATGGAGGTCCCTCAAAAAACTAAAAATAGAAATACTGTACATCTCAGTAATTCCATTTCTAGGAATTTACCAGAAGAAAACAAATTCCCTGATCTGAAAAGATATATGCACCCCTATGTTTATTGCCACATTATTTACAATATCCAAGATATGGAAGCAACCAAAGGTTCCATTAAAAGATGAATGGACAAAGAAAATTTGGTGCATATATACAATGGAATATTATTCAGCCACAAAAAAAAAGAAAGAAATCCTGAAATTTGTAACAACATGGATGGACTTAGAGGATATTATGATAAGAGAAATAACCCAGACAGAGAAATATAGGTGAAATATGATTTCATTTATATGTGGAATCTAAAAATAAAACAAAACAGAATTAACAAAACAGCAATAGACTCATAGAAACTAAGGAGTGACTGGTGGTTACCACAGAGGAGGGCCTTGGCTGGATGGGTGAAATAGGTAAAGGGGATAAAAAGGCACAAAATCTCAATCATAATGGAAGTGCAACATAAGAGAATATAGTCAATATTTCTATAACATCTTTCTATACTGACAGATAGTAACTACACTAGTTGGGGTGAGCATATAATAATGCATATAACTGTCAAATCACTGTGTTGTATACTTGAAACCAATATAATAATGTATATCAACTCCAATCAAAAAAAACTTAAAAAAGAAATGCCAAAATGTACATGAAAAGATGCTCAAAATCACTAATCATCAGGGAAATGCAAATAAAAACCACTATGAGATATCACCTCATGCCTCTTAGAATGGATATTATGAAAAGGACAAGAAATAAATGCTAGGGAGTGTGTAGAGAAAAGGGAACTCTCATGCACTTTGCAGCCACTATGGAAAACAGTATGGAAGTTCTTCAAAAAATTAAAAACAGAAAGCCCCATGATCCAGCAATCTCATATCTAGATATATCTCCAAAGGAAATGAAATCACTGTTTCAAAGAGATATCTGCATGTTCACTACGGCATTATTCACAATAGCCAAGATATGGAAACAATTTAAGTGTTGAATTGTCTAGGGATGAATGGAAAAAGAAAATGTAGTGTGTGTGTGTGTGTGTGTGTGTGTGTGTACACACACATATATATACATACATACATACATATATACTGAATAATATTCAGCCATGAGAAAGAAGGGAATCCTGCCATTTGTGACAGCATGGATGGTATTGAGTATTACATTAAGTGAAATAAGTCAAAGAAGGACAAATACCATATAATCTCCCTTACATGTGGTATCTAAAAAAGTTAAACTTGCAGAAGCAGAGAAAAGAATGGTGGTCGCCCTGACCAGGAAGGTAGAAAAAATGGAGAGATGTTGGTCAAAGGGTAGAAACTTTCAGCTGTAAGATGAATACATTCTGGAGGTCTAAGTCACAGCATGCTGGCTATAGTTAACAACACTGTATTGTATGCTCAAAAGGTGCTATGAGAACGGAGCTTTAATGTTCCCACCATACGTGTAACAACAAAATGGCAATTATGTGAAGTAAAGGATGTGCTGTCAATCTTCTTGTCGTAAATATCTCCCAATATATATATGCGGTCAAATCATTACATTGTACACCTTAAACTTACACAATGTTATATGTCAACTATATCTCAATAAAGCTGGAAAATAAAGAGAAATCATTCTGTCTAGGATTTTTCTAATCCCTGCCTATCGTCCACTATAGGGTCTTCCTGAAGCCAAAAACTGATGCAAAAAAATTTAAGTTCTATGTTTCCAGGCAAGTAGTGTGCAATTGTATATACTTTCTTTTGTGTGTGCCTTAGTAACATACTAGTTATTATGAATTCATAAAAAATTGGTATTCACAAGTTAATATTACGACACTACTGGAATGTGCTGAGGTCTCTAAATCCAATGGGAATTCCTCAAAGTCTGCCATGCATCCTTTGGCAGGTGTGTAATGCTCCTCCCTGGCACGTGGGCATGCAGAGGGTTGGCACTCTAATGATTTTCAGATAGAAGCTTTGTTATCCATGCCCCAGCAATGTTGTCCTGAGCACGTGCAGTATGCTGCTTTAATATCTTTATGTATTTTAGAATTTAATGTTTTACATTTATTAATAATTTTGTTTCCATGTGTTCTTTGCTGAATCATTGGCATTTTAACTGTCACTTGTCCTTTCTTTCAGGTTTTGATACATTTTTTAATAGCCATCTTAGTTTCCTGTTGCCCCGATAACAAATCACCAGAAACTTAGTGGCTTAAGACAGCACAAATTTATTCCTTAATAGTTCTGAAGATTAGAAGTCAAAAATCAGGGCCATAGCAAGGTGTTGGAAGGGCTGGCTCCTTCTGACGACTCTGGGAGGAGACGGAGGAGACGGTTTCATTGACTTCTCCCGGGCTTCTAGTGGCCGCCTGTACTCCCTGGCCTGTGTTCCCTTTCTCCATTCTCAAACACATCACTCCGTCTCTCTTCTCATCATCACATCACTACTTCCTGTTCCTTGGTCAAGTGTCCCGCTGCCTCCATTTTGTAAGGACATTTGTGATTATTTTTAGGGACCACCCAAGAAAATCTCCCCATCTCAAAATGTTTACTTAATCATATCTGCAAAATCCCTTTGCCATATAAGGTAACATTCACAGGTTTCAGAGATTAGGACCTGGGTATCTTGGGGGCCAAGAAAGGGGCATAATTCTGCCTATCATAATAGCTATTTTTTTTAGGTTTACTCTCTTGCTTTTTGTCAAGCTTGCCCAAGTCCACAGCATATATAATGTGCACACCTCCATTCATGTAGTACCTATATATTGAGGGCCCACTGTGTGACATTCATTATGGTGAAAGTAAGATACGCCAGTAAACCAGATGCTTGCTTGCAATCTAGTGGGGAAACTGACTTGCAACAAGTTGTTACATGTGTTCCAGATGATAGGGAAAGGGTGCTGTCAGCATGACCAATCAGGTAGCTACCCCAGGCTGCAGGGTCAGGGAAGACTCCCTTGAGTTATTTGAGCTAGACAAGAAAGATGAGTGGGATTTAGCTAAGTGGAGGGGTCGGTGTAGCTTGGTGAAGAGCTTTTGAAGCAAGTTTCACTTTCTCCCTGGCAGAGGGAATGGGTAAGAGGGTTCTGAACTATTTTGTCCTACTTACCTAAATAGGTATATCAAATAAGACCCACAAAATTCATGTTACTTCCTAAAGGTCCATCGTTTTCACTAAATCTTAAAAGTCTTTTGGTAATTGGAAGAAGTGATAAGACAGTATGAAACCAAGGGACTTGGGAACACTCAAATCCTGCCTTAGACCAGCCACTTCTCCCCATCTAGTACCTTAGGAAAATATATCCACAGAGGGCAACCCATGGTTATTATTAGGTTTGGCCCCAATACCCAATGCAGAACTCTCTTGGCAGCAGCCATAAACCTAAAACCAAAGTTCACCGAGCCCACAGTCTCAAAATGTCTCCTCACAAAACATTTATTAATTACAATAGAAAAAACAGTAACATAGTGTATAAACGTGGCAGACACCACTTTAACCAAGTGATCAAAGTTAACATCACCAATAATAAAGTATATCAGTGTCACATTATCTCCCACCACAATGCAGTAAGAAAGATACATCATTTCTGTGGTTTTATTGCCAAAAATGCATAACCTCAATCAAACCATGAGAAAATATCAAACACTAATTGAGCATATTCTATGAAATAATTGATCAAGAATTCAATTATTTGGAGCCTGCCTCATCTAATGGTCTTGTGCAAAGTGGCCCAAAGTACACCGATCTTTGTTATCAGTTACCCAAGTTACTCCAACCAGAACCACAAGGATCCAAAATATGTCCTTAACCTGCCCCATGTAGCCTTGAGATGGAGATGTCAGGTAGGAATGTGCAGGGATGGATGGTAATGGCAAGAAGGGACCAAATGCTTCATTCAGCCATTATTCAATTTCACGTTTCCCCTGCTATTGGGTTCTTCTTCAAAACTTGAAATATCATCCATTAACTTTTTGATCCCATACTGATTTTCCAACTGAAGTAGGCTAGACCTTAGCTGCTTTGGAAACTAGTAAAGCTATGCATGATGTCAGCGTGAAGTAGGAAAAAAATGAGCTTTGGGATAAAGACAACTGTGATTCAGCTCCTGACTCAGTTTCAATTCTATTCTAGCTCTGTGACAGCAAACAGTCTTTCTATAAAATTCTTCCTCTCTAAGTTGGAAAGGCTAAAAAAAACTTTGCAGTATGTTATGCAGATCAGATATGAGTGTGAGAATCTAACCAAGTCACTTAGTTCATAGTGTACTCAATAAATGATTGCCCAGGTACATAAAAGAGCCTTTAAAAAGAGTTGGTGTTCTAGAATTTAGAAAAATACTATGACTTAGGACTATTCTTCCATTTTTGAATATTCACTTCCACCCACAACTACCACTTAAGTCTAGTAGTAATGTTTAACCCCAGGAACTCTAGACTGTGCTGAGTTCCACACTGGGCATATTCTCTCTGTAAGGCCTAAATAGAGGTTTGGATCATTCAAAATTTTGCAAAAAAGAGTCTCCAGGTAATTGTCTACTCAAAATATTTATTAAAACAAATAGAAGAATGAGTATGTATGGAAAAAGCCAACACATTTGAAGTTTCAGAAATATTTTCACAGATTCTCAAACACTGGATTAAATTCACTGATAAAGTGTCTTTACATACATATTTCAATTAAGTTAAGAAACTTAGATTACAAAAGAAAGCATGACTAGGGACGGGCATCTATAGATACTTGAATGTGCTGGAAATATTTGTGGAAGGTGCATGAGAAACCAGTCCCCATGGTTGCCCAAAGATAAAAGATATGCACAGAGATAAAGAGCAGGAAGGAGATCAACTTTCCATTGGACTCACCTTTAAATAGTGTGATTTTTTAAACCATATTCATATATTACCTGCTAACCACATATATTAAATATGTAATTGTAAAGAAATAGAAGAGTTTCCATAAGCATTAATGACTCCATTAAGTAGTTAGGCAGGTTAAGAGTAGAAAGGAAGTCATGGTTGAATTCCCATTATCTCTAAGGGAAGAATTCCAGTTCCTAAATATATAAATGCAGCTACTGTCCTGTCTTATACAGATAACAAGCTGGACAATCAGAACATATGGATGAGCACTCAGGATGCATTTCTGCAACATCCTTTCTGTCACATGCACGTGAGAAGATGCCACCTTACAAACCAGCCATTTCAAGGGAAGAGGAGGGTCTGCTGTGCAAAGACACAGGTACATTTCATCCTTCTGCAGGTTTGTACTGGGAAATGCGAGAAAGCTCTGATGATGGTGTCACTGGAGGTAAGAATAGGATAAAAAGAGGAGTGAGCACTGAAATTAGCTTCTGAGGGTGGTAAAGAAGGGTTGGCCTTTGAGAAGCCATTAAGTCATAGACCAAGATTCTGCTGCTCTGTCTGCAGCCTCTGCTGTTGCACCTCTTGAGAAGATGGCTGCTAAAGTCTAATTGAGAGGGACATAATAAAGAGCAGAGCAGAAATAAATTAAATTGAGAAGAATGAAACAGTGGAAAGAATCAATGAAAGCAGGAGCTGGTTCTTTGAGAAAATAAACAAAATAGATAAACCCCTAGCCAGACTTATAAAGAAACAAAGAGTCTACACACATAAACAGAATTGGAAATGAGAAAGGAAAAATCACTATGAACACCACATATATACAAAGAATTATTAGAGAATACTATGAAAAATTAAATGCTAACAAATTGGATAACCTAGAAAAAATGGACAACTTACTGGAAAAATACAACCTTCAAAGACTGACCCAGGAAGAAACAGAAAATCTGAACAGGTCAATTATCAGCAATGAAATTGAATTGGTAGTCAAAAACTATCTAACAACAAAACCCCTGGCCCAGGCTTCACCACTGAACTTTATCAAACATTTAGAGAGGATCTAATACCCATCCTCATTAAGTACAAGAAGAGTACAAGAAGAGGGAATACTTCCAAACTCATTCTATGAAGCCAGCATCACTCTAACACCAAAACCAGACAAAGACACCACAAAGAAAGAAAATTACAGACCAATATCCCTGATGAACATAGATGCAAAAATTCTCAACAAAATATTAGCAAGCTGAATTCAAAAATACATAAAAAAGATCATTCATCATGATCAAGTGGTATTTATTCCAGGGATGCAAGGATGGTACAATACTCTAAAATCCATCAACATCATACACCACATCAATAAAGAGGACAAAAATCACATAATCATCTCAATAAACGCTGAAAAGGCATTTGACAAAATGTAACATCCATTAATGATAAAAACTCTCAACAAAATGGGTATAGAGGTCAAGTACCTCAACATCATAAAAGCCATATATGACAAACTCACAGGCAACTTTTCCCCTAAGATCGGGAAAAAGATAAGGATGCCCACTCTTCCACTTCTATTCAACATAGTACTGGAGGTCCTAGCCACGGCAATCAGACAACACAAAGAAATGAAAGGCATCCAGATTGGCAAGGAAGAAGTTAAACTGTCCCTGTTTGCAGATGACATGATATTGTATATAAAAAACCCTAAAGAATCCACTCCCAAACTACTAGATCTAATATCTGAATTCAGCAAAGTTGTAGGATACAAAATGAATACACAGAAATCTGTTGCATTCCTATACACTAATGATGAAGTAGCAGAAAGAGAAATCAGGAGAACAATTCCATTCACAATTGCATCAAAAAGAATAAAATACCTAGGAATAAACCTAACCAAGGAAGTGAAAGACCTATACTCTGAAAACTACAAGACACTCATGAGAGAAATTAAAGAAGACACCAATAAATAGAAATGCATCCCATGCTCATGATGGAAAGAGTTAATAGTGTCAAATTGGCCATCCTGCCTAAAGCAATCTACAGATTCAATGAAATCCCTATCAAAATACCAACCGCATTCTTCAACGAACTAGAACAAATAGTTCTAAAATTCATAAGTTCTAAAACCACGAAAGACCCTGAATAGCCAAAGCAATCTGGAGAAGGAAGAATAAATCTGGGGGGATTATGCTCCCCAACTCCAAGCTCTGCTACAATACCACAGTAATCAAGACAATTTGGTACTGGCACAAGAACAGACCCATAGATCAATGGAACAGAATAGAGAGTCCAGATATTAACCCACAGATATATGGCCAATTAATATATGATAAAGGAGCCACGGATATACAATGGGGAAAAGACAGCCTCTTCAACAACAGGTGTTGGCAAAACTGGACAGCTACATGTAAGAGAATGAAATTGGATTGCTGTCTATCTCCATATAAAAAAGTAAACTCAAAATTGATCAAAGACCTGAACGTAAGTAATGAAACCAAAAAAACTCATAGAAGAAAACATAGGCAAAAATCTCTTGAATATAAACATGAGCAACTTTTTCCTGAACACATATCCTCAGGCAAGGGAAACAAAACCAGAAATAAACAAATGGGACTACCTCAAAATGAAAAGCTCCTGTAGAGCAGAGGACACCATCAGTAGAACAAAAAGGCATCCTACGGTGTGGGAGAATATATTCATAAATGAACTATCCAGTAAGGGGTTAACATCCAAAATATAAAAAGAGCTTTCACGCCTCAACCCCAAAAAATCAAATAACCTGATTAAAAAATGGGCAGAGGATCTGAACAGACAATTCTCCAAAGAAATTCAGATGGCCAGCAGACACATGAAAAGATGCTCCACATCACTAATTATCATGGAAATGCCAATAAGCCAGGCAGAGAAAGACAAGTACCAAATGATTTTACTCATCTGTGGAGTATAACCACAGAGCAAAACTAAAGGAACAAAACAGCAGCAGACTCACAGACTCCAAGAAGGGACTAGTGATTACCAAAGGGGGGGGAGTGGGGTAGGGCAGGTGGGGAGGGAGGAAAAAGGGGATTGAGGGGCATTATGATTAGCACATGTAATGTAGGAATGTCATGGGAAAGGCAGTATAGCATGGAGAAGACAAGTAGGGACTCTATAGCATCTTACTGCACTGATGGACAGTGACTGCAATGGGGTGTGGGGAAAAAAATAAAGTCTAGGTGATAGTCACAAAGGCTCATCCCTGAGGCCATCATGAAAGACTTGGCAAAAGAGCAGAAATCAGGATTTCCAGCACAGAGCTATTTTTGTGACACCAATACCCTCTTCCCACTGGGGAGACCACTGGTGAACCCCTGCCTCTCCCTGACTGTGGGAAAATGGTTGCAAAGTTCCCAGGAATTCTTCTCACTCTTTGATATTTATTGAGTGCTTACATCACTTTGTGTGGCCCCTAGGCCTATATTAGGCATGAACTGTACTCTTCCATTTTGACCTTAAAATACAATGATCATTATTTCCTATGAATTAACATTTCAGATGAGAGATATTTGTTAAGGAAGATTCAGGATGCAAACTGTCTAGTTGCTCTGGGGAACTCAGAGCCAGAGGCCTTATCCTCAGAATGACTGTAACATTAATAACCAGTCACACCTCCCCTGAGAATAGAATCTTTAAAAAATTTTTAAAGTCTATGACACATAAAGTGTATAGATCTTAAGTATACAACCTGATCATTTTTTACCTATGTTTAAACCTGTAAAACCACAACCCAGATAAAGTTCTGATTTCCATGGTCAAAGAATGTACACTATATGACTCCATTTATGCTTGTTTAACCACCACCCAAGATGAGTCTTTCTTGCCCCTTTCCAGTTAATATTGTCTGTACCAGAGATAATGGTGATTTTAACCCCATAGATTACTTCTGCCTAACATCAAAGCTCATATAAATGGGATCTCCCATCAACTATGTCTGTGATTCACCAATCTGTGGCATGCACGAGTAGTTCTTTTTATGCTAAACAGAATTCCACTGTATGAACATCCTACATTTTGTTTATCCATTTTTCTTTTAGTAGACATTTAGGTTGTTGCAAGTTTTTAGCAATTTTGAGTAAAACTGCTGTGACATTTTTGTATATCTTTCTGTAGACGTATGTACTAATTTCTCTGTTCTCTAGGACTGGAAATGTTGGGTCATAGGATGGGCATTTGTTCAGCTTTAGTAGATGTGACCAAATGGAATAAACTCTTTTATGAAAGTTCACAATATTTAGAGAACTACTCACTTGTAAGGAGAAAACGTTTTTCCTCCAAATAGACTTCCCAGGTGCCAGGAGCCCACACTGGTCTTCCTTCCTTGTTTCCTACCTTCTCTTACTTTTCCTAACTCCTATATCTGCTCAGGGCCATCGAACCTTTTCTCCCAGAGTCTGGGCTGAGAATAAATCCATGCTTTTTAATTCTGCACATTTCCATAAGAGAAGGCACCTCTCCAGAAGGACATTTCACCATTTTCTAATTAAGAAGAAATAATCCAACATATAAAGAAAGGTCCAGGACAGGAGATTCTCAGAAGAGTCTAAGGGAAGAGGCAATTTAAAGAAAGAAGGGATGTCTAAACACTTCAGAGAAGTCAAAGAGAAAGTGAATCAAGAAAAAAGTCATGGGGAGTAGGGAGGATGGAGAAAACAAGAATGGCAAGTTGTTGATTGTTGACGTGGATTGATGGATGTAGGGAGTTCATTATACTAATCTCACTACTCTTGAAATTTTCCATAATGAAAAGTTTTTGAGTTAAAATGACTCAAAAAGGTTTTGAGTTATTTTTAAAATGTTGATAACTTTTTGAAGAATAGTTTCAGCAGAGATACTGTCTAAGCAGCGTGATTGCAAGGGGATGTGCAGTGACAAAGTATAGATTCTCTCTTAAGAAGGTTTGCAGAAAAGCCAGGAGATTCTGAAAGACTGAATAATATAAAGGAATGAAGGTGAGATGCAGGCGGCTTTTTAAATATCCACCTAAATGTTAAGTAAGCATGAATGTATTTTTAGACAGAGAGAAAGGAGCCGAACGATGCTGTTCAGCTACAGAGATCAGGCTATTGGGGTAACACATTGACAGAAAAGCGTGCCTAACCCACAAACTTAAAATTCCATCCTGCTCCGACTTCAAAATATGCCAGCTGCCTGCAGGTCCCTGGGGCTTCCCGCTCCTCCATCCCCTAAGATAAGGGAATGCCATATTAACTGAAGAGTCTCCCGGGGGGAGTTCCTGATATAGAAAAAGAAAAAAAGAAGATAGTAAAACAAAAATTTTGTGACAGTCTTTGGATACCGAGGCCAGCCTCCCTAACCAAACGTTTCCTAACCAAGAAGGAGGAGAGAATTAGTCGCAAAGGAGTTCACAGCAGGAAGGCTCAAGCAAGATGGCCAGTGAGCTCTGTGACCTGGAGTTTTGAGAACTAAAACACCCCACCAGCCTCTCTTCCTGTTGCCCTTGCTGTGCTCTTACCGACCAAGCACAGGTGTGCCCCAAGTTAGGAAGCACCACAGAGTCCCTTAGCCTGCCAAGGCCACCCAGCCCTGCCGTGGCTTCAGTGAGATGCGGCCACAGTCACACAGGCAGCCCAGAGACGGGACCCCTGGCACAGGTGAGGCCTCCTAAAAGGGCTGAAGAGGTTGGTGATGTGAAGAGAAGGGATGGCTGCAGGAGCACAGATCCTGACAAACTGCCAGCCCCCCGAGATGCGAGGGAAAGATTTGAGCCACTTTGTTTTACTTTTCCTTCTGAATGACTGGAGTAGCTCAGCGACTACAATCTCAGGCAGCAGCTTTCAGTTCCTGACTAAAGTCACGGTAAAAGAAGCGTATGTGTGTGAATACACACATATACATACACATACATGCATATGTAATATACCATAAATATAATAAACATGTTTATGTATATATGTGTTTTTATTAATATCCCAACCCTTGTTTTGAAAAATGATTGTTCTAAAAAGTCCATGGAAAAAAACTTCGACTGGCAAATAGTCTCTTAAATGCCTTGATATTTCAACAGGAGGTGTATGTATCTTAAATGCCTTTTGGAACCAGCACCATGGGCTAGGAAGGCTAGGTGATGGAGGGAAGGAAAAAGGAAAAATAATTTCACTAAATCCCAAGATGTACTATATGATCCCATTAATGCATGGTTATGTTATTTTTTGCTTATTTATAAAGCAAATCCTAAAAACAAAGAAGCACAGTTTCAATCTCTTACAAGTGTTGGAAGGCACTCTCTTCTAACACTATGTTTAAGTAAAGACAAAATACTTCTAATAAAAAGCCGGAGACAGGACGTCTGCAAAGAGACCAACCACAGCAAATGCAACCATGGAGAATGCACCCTGCCCTTCTCCTAGTTTAGAACCAGTCCCAGGTATAACTTCAGTAGATTCTACTAAAAAGTAAGACAGGTGAGAATTTAAGGAAAGCATTATCATCTGTGCTGTGAATCTCTTCCCAAAACCTGGCTTTTGACACCTCACATCAGGACAAAAAAAAAAAAAAAAGCAAGTAGTGTGTTGTAAGATATATAATGAGATACATTATGTGAAGCCAAACCACTACCTTTCCAGTCCACTAGGTCCTTCCTCAGGGTACCCCCGTCACCCACAGACCTCCTGGCTTTGTGACACTCTCTGCACTTGCCATGTCTGAGGATTACTGCCTTTCAGGCAGTCCTGTCCATGGTGGGTCTGTTTCTCTGGGTTATCCTTCCTGCCAAGATGAGTCATGCCTAAAGGTTAGACTATACGACCAGCCACGAGCTTCCAACCACCCTCAATCCATTTTCCTAACTGTAACCAAAATCATTATTTCTAAACTCCAATATGATTCTCTCAATCCTTCCCCCCAAAAAGTCTGTTGGGTTCCCCATTTTTCTTAAGATCTGGACAAAACTCACTCATATGGCCTACAAGGCCCTGCAAAATCTCACTTGAGCTCACCTCCCCACCGCCCTGACCCAACACCGGGCCCCCTCCTCTCTACCCCAGCATGAAGGCCCCTCTGGGTCCCCGTCCCCTCTGCCTACCTCTTGCCAGGCCCTTTTCTGTGCCCATGCCTCTGCCTGAAATGTTCTTCCACCCTCTTCACCAAAGCAAAGCTTTTGCATCCTTCCAACTCAATGTCAAGTGAATCCGCCTTGACACCAATCCTCAGTGTATCACGAGAGGCCCCTGCCCTCCCTGACTTCCGTGGTCCATCGGGTCGCTGATGCACATGTCTTTAAACTCGAGCACGAGACCGTGTGCTACAAGTAAGTGGAGGTACACAATCACTTTGACCCAGATTAAAGTCAAATTCTTCCAGCGAGATTTGCATTTGCCTCTGCCAGTCATTGTAGGGAACTACCAATCTGAAATCACTTTAAACTCTCTGCTTGGGTATTTTTGGACACAGCATTGGTGTGAATTCAGATGGAAAACCAGTAAGTCCTGACTTGGCATTGGAATGCTCAGGAGTTTTACTTGCTTCCTTCTCCCAGTGCCAAGGTTGAGACAAAGCAAGTATCCTTGCTGTCCCTGACTGTGACGTTTCTCATTTACACTCTTACTGAGAGGGGCAGCCCTTTGGTACCCCAGTTGAATGTGGTGTTCCCCTCTTAGGGTTTCCATTATAGGTGACTTTTTTCTTAGTGGTACATAGAATAACCATGCGTCATAAAAATCACCTGTAAGTTTTGATGAAACACAGAGGTTTATATTCCCCTGTACGAGGCTCCCCTGGCTCTCTGGGCAGCACCAGTTTTCTCACTTGTCACAGCTGTAGTTTTAGCTTCGTTCCTGTTATCTGTTCCTTTGTTCCTACCTCCCTTACTAGACTATAAGCTCTGTGAAGACTAGGACACGAGACCTCATTTTTTTCATCATTGCAATCCTAGAGCCTTGCACAGGGATTGATTTAAATATTAGGTGCTCATTTACTGTTCAGTGAGCGAATGAATGAATGAATGAGTTGATGAAGGATGGGTGAATGAATGAAATAACTCCTTTGCAGGATACTAACACACCTACTGTCAAAACATTGGCCCACTTTTCCAAATCAACCAAACCTGTGATCTTCCATGTTTTTGATGTGTGGCCTTCCATATGGAACTAGAAGGTCATACCTGAGTAGCAACACACAGCTCCCCGCCCATCCAGACCCTGTAGACCTCTACTCCACTCCTCCTTTACCTCTTGGACCACTTCCACAATTCCCCTTTCCCTGACTCTCCACCCCAAACCTTTGGCTGGAAACCCCCCTTGCCTGCCGTGAGCTACACGTGCATCAGTGCTGATCTGACCGGATGCAGCTCACCAGCCACATCCTCGGGTTTTCCCTGCCAAGGTGCCAGTATTTATTTGGGGTGAGGAGGGGCAGAGTAGCCAAGAGCCTTGTGCTGGCTGCCTGAAAAAGCAGAGGCCTTTAAACCTTCAAAGCCCAGAGATTCCCAGTTCCACTGTCACTCGGCAAACCAATTCCACCACACTTTTCTTCATTGTGAACATATTTTTCTCCAGGCTCTTAAAGTTCTTTGTGCTCAGACACCACACACAAGGCATTGGGGTGAAGAACCCTGGATTTGGAGTCAGACAAACTGCTTTGCATCTTTGCTCTGCCACTGTGTGGTCTTGGACAAATGCCTTAACATCCCTGCGCCTGCTTCCACATTGGCAAGATGAGGATAATAGCTACCTTGTGGCATGTAAAGTGATGGGCAGAGCAGACCCACGAGAATACTAACTTTGAGGTTATTGTCTCTGGTTCTGAGCCCCTGGTTGGTTTGTTGTTTTGTTTTGTTTTGTTTGTTTGTTTTTTTACTGTTTCTTATTTGTTCTGTTCTGAGTTCTAGAGTCCACCTCATACCCTGGACTCCAGGACTGGAGGCTGCCTGGAGACTGTCTGCTGCCAGGTGCTCCTGCCAGTGGTTGTCTGTCTGCCTTCCTGATGTCCAGGCATGACCAGCTCTCAAACACTCCCACTCAGGGCTCTGCCCACCTGCCAGCAAGCTCAGAGCTCACTAAATCTTCATGCCGCCACGATCCTCACGTGAACCTCGTCCCTATCTTCTCTGATATCCCACCTTCCTGGCTGGTAGGGGTGTCTACTCATAAATATCACTCCCTCTCTGTTTTACTGTTTGGCTTCCAGGATTCCACCCTACAACTTTCAGAATTCAAATTCTATCAACAAAGTCACTTCTTATTTAAAAGGCATGAGTAAAATGCAAACCAGGGGCTCCACAAAACTGACTTCAGGCCAGACCTCCAAAGTGAGTGAAGACAGCCATCCTGCATAGGTCCTCATGCTGTCACGGGGCTTCCCTTGTGGGCCACTGTGTCTGCCCCAAAGGCTCACGACTTCCTTTTCACCCCAGCCATCAGGACTTTAAAGTCAGTGTTCTAGTCTTTTGGCACCCATTTGACAATAATAAATAAGGATGTTTACATCCACTGTTATAAGAATTGATTCTGGTACGGGCCATCAATGGATGCTAAAACCATTGGGTAAAAGGTCGAAGGCGAACAGGATATCTTAGTCTCAAAGTATTGCTCCACAGATCACCTACTAAATGCAGAAAAGTGACCTTTACAAGGAAGAAATCTGGCAGGCGAAACCTAACCAAAGTGATCAATGTCCTCATAATGGGACAAGCTGACAACACTTCTTGATGATATTCACCAAGAGAAACTCATCATGGCTTAGGAACTACTCTTTTAAAAAATGTTTAACGTAGGTACAATCTTCAGGATACAATTAGGTAAATCTAAAAGCAGAGACATCAGTGAAATAAGCCAGGGGGAGAAAGCCAAGTACCAAATGGCTTCACTCATTTGTGGAGTATAAGAACAAAGCAAAACTAAAGGAACAAAACAGTAGCAGATTCACAGACTCCAAGAAGAGACTAGTGGCTACTAAAGGGAAGGGGGTGGGGAGGGTAGATGGGAGGGAGGGAGAAGTGGATTAAGGGGCATTATGATTAGCACACACAATACAGGTAGGTCACAGGGAAGGCAGTACAGCAGGGAGAAAACAAGTAATGACTCTATAGCATCTTACTATGCAATGAGGTGGGGGGAAGGACTTGGTAACATGGGTGAATGTTGAAGCCACAATGTTGTCCATGTGAAACCTTTATAAGATTGTACATCAATGATACTTTAATAAAATAAAATCAGAGACATTAGCCGGGACTCTTTGAAATTGTCAAAAAAAAAAAGCATACAAGTAACCTAAGAAATACAACTACTAAATTCAGTGCATGACCCTTGGTTTAAAAAACATAACAGTCATAAAGTACATATTGGGGTAACTTGAGAAATTCAAATATGGAATTTATATATATATATATATATATATAAATTAATATCTAATATCTAATTAATGTAAATTACTTTTGAATGTGATAATTTTACTGTGATTATATAGGTATGTTATGCTGAAGTATTTAGGGGTGAAGTGTTAGCTGTATGAAACGTACTTGCATATGTACACATACATATAGACAGACATACACACATACAACACACTTAGAGACAGAGAATACTCAAATGCAGCAAAAGATTAACTGGTGATTTAGATACAAGGTATAAGGTGTTTTTTACAATGTGTTTTCATATTTTTGCCGGTTTCCTATTTTTCAACATAAAGTGACAAGGAAAAAGCAGCACAAGAATGACACTGTTTCTTTTGATATTTAAGGAAGAAGGAGGTTGAGAAAGGATAAGAGCAGTAGAGAATTTAACAAGGAGCATAGTAAGAATTTAAGATAGAAAGCACTCTACCTTCTAGAAGCTTCTCAAAGAAAAGCGATGCCGGATCCCCCATTTGTACTAAAGGTAAAAATCCCTCCCTTGCCCCAAGGAGGGGCTCAATCATCAGATGTGTAGAGGGCTTTACAAGCACCTCCCCTACATTCTGCCGTTTGAGGCTGACCACCAAACTGTAAAGAGGCAGGGCGGTTCCTTCTATATCCACCTTACAGATGAGGAAGCAGAGTCTGAGAGAAAGTTGTGTGTGGCTCCAATACCTACAGCTCCTGTTTGCTGGAAGTGGGTCTTAATCCCCATCTCCCCTTCCATCCTGGGTCAGCATTTTTTCTCCACATCAGCTGTTCACAATACCATGACCATTCATTTCAGACTCATAGGGGCACACCTCATTTTTGTGCTTTGCTTTATTGCACTTAGCAGATATTGCATTTTTAACAAATTGAAGGTTTGCGGCAACCCTGCGTCAATTCTATCGGTGCCATTTTTCCCACAGCACTTGCTCACTTGGTGTCTCGGTGTCATGTTTTAGTGCATCTCACAGCACTGCAAACTTTTTCATTATGCTTATATTTGTTAAGGTGATCTATGATCAGTGATTACAGCTTGCTCAAAGTTCAGGTGATGATTAGCATTTTTAGCAACAAAATATTTTTAAGTTAAGGGCATGTACATTTTTTAGGCATATGACTACTGCACACTTAATAGACTATAGTATAATATAAACGTAATTTTGTATTACTGGGAAAGCATAAAATTCATCTGAATTGCTTTATTGCAAAATTTGCTTTACTGAGGCCGTCTGGAACCAAACCTACAATACCTCTGAGGTGTGCCCGTAGTGACTGCGTGCCAACCACATGCTCGGGATTACGGACATAAAGAGGCGAATAAAATATCTTGCTCGCAAATGGAGCATTTATTCATTCAGTAAATTCTTCTTAGGCTCCTGTATGCCGGGCGTTGGGCTGGGTGCTGGGGATGCAGTGGGAAATGAGACCCTTCTAGGGGGGCAATGACATGCTTCCGAGAGGGAGACGGAAGCTTCAGATACGATGTGGAAAATGCCATCACAGTGGAAATCACAAATGCTCTGGCCCCAAGAAGGAAGAGCACTGCTCCCTCCCCATCATAATGCTAATTACCTGTTTTAATATCCACCTTCCCCTACTAAGGCATCTCAGCACGATGGTGGTCTTCCTTTGTCCTTGGGATTTGTTCCAAGACCCCTAGTAGATGCCTGACACCACAAGTAGTACCGAACCTATATGCACTGTTTTTTCCTATACATACATACCTATGATAAAATGTAATTTATAGTAGAGCTTGAAGTCAGGGAGCGTAATTCCCCCTGTTTGATTCCTCCTAAGTGTCCATCAGTAGATGAATGGATTAAGAAGATGTGGTACATATACACAATGGAATATTACTCAGCCATAAGAAAAAAACAAATCCTACCATTTGCAACAACATGGAAGGAGCTGGAGGGTATTATATTCAGTGAAATAAGCCAGGCCGAAAAAGACAAGTATCAAATGATCTCACTCATATGTAGAGTATAAGAACAAAGAAAAAAA
>JAQQAC010011420.1:46305731-46327260 GCA_029783875.1 Phataginus tricuspis | reverse complement strand
GGGGGGGCACGGGGGGGGACTGTACAGCTCAGAGAAGACAAGTAGTGATTCTCATCTCACTACGCTGATGGACAGTGACTGTAATAGGGTTGGTGGGGGGGACCTGATGAAGGGGGTAGTTTAATCATCACAATATTGCTCATGTAATTGTAGGTTAATGATACTAAAATAAAATAAATTGTAAAAATGAATAAATAAATAAATAAATAAATATACAACAAAAAAATGTGATTTATAAATTAGGCACAGTATTGGGTTAACAATAACTAATAATAAAATAGAACAATTATAACAATATACTGTAATAAATGTGAATGTGGGCTTTCTCCCCAAATATCTTATTATGCTGGACTCACCCTTCTTCTTGTGTTGATGGGAGGTGGTAAAACGCCTACATGCTGAGAGGAAGTGAGACGAGTGACGTAGGCACTGGGACCTAACATCAGGCTGCGGCGGACCTCCTGCTGATTGGTCAGATGGATCAGCGGCCTGCTGACCAAGTAGCTGTGGGGAACTAACAGGCAGAAGGTGAAACTGCAAATGATGAGGAGGGGTTGGGGGGGCTGCTGTATATCCCTGGCCCTAAGCACAGCGCCAGAAACGGAGGAGGCACTAAGTAAATATGTGGGAAACAAAGAAGGGAGGGAGAGAAGAAGAAAGGAAGGGAAGGATGGAAGAAAAGAGTAAATCCAGTTGGCCCAGTCAGGTAATACAGGATATTTATGGAACTTCCCCTTCCACTACCAACCTGCCGACAAGCAGTGGCCCATGTCTCATAGCCTTTGGTGCTACATCTCCAGAGAAGTTTGGACAGAAGGCACTGTAGTGAGGCTTGTCCGCAAGGTCAGCAAACAGCATCCACAAGCCAATAAGCCCACAAAGTCTCCCGAGGGCAATGCTTAATGATTGCTGTGGGGATACCCATGGATATTTTAGGACAGTTCGCAGCAGATTCCTGGCAGTCAATCCCCTGCTTTACTCAAGTGACGAGCTAGACTTTTTATCAGTGCTTTGAACAGAATTGAAGAAAGAATTCTGGAACTGTGAGAAGGGAATTAAGTTGTCAGAGCCATATGTGTTGTGTGTGTGTGTCTCCATCAGTTACCTATATCATAAAGTAGAGAGACCCTGCAGAAACCCAGCATGAGGTCCCAAATTCAAAGCTCCTAAGGTCTCCTGCAGATAGCTGACCTGTGCCAAATTTTCAGTACTCCAGCAGATGAGGAAGAATATAATCTTAAAGAGTCTCCAAAATATTTTTCCACATACTTTATACAGTTCTGTAATTAGAATTATCATTGTCATTCTAAAGAGTATAGTTCACATGCACATGGTATCACAGAACTTCCTGAACAACACATGCCATATCCTCCTCAGAAGCTCAAATGTGAAAATATGAATTGACAGGTCAGAAGATGAAAGCAGAGTAGAGCTATGGCAGAATCAAAACCCAGCTGGGGCCACCATTTCCATGTTCTTGGTACATGGAGGTTTTCTACATTCTGCATATTAGAACTTCTCAAAGCTTGTCACCTTAGAATTTACTATTCACTCCTCAGATCCCTTGAAAGCAGAGTTTTCTCCTTTGTCCGTTACCACACCTTTTATGTTTTCTTCCAAAAAGGAAACAGCCCAGTTCTTTCTCCCAGCTTCCCCAACCCATTATAAAACTAAGCCCATTCAGATATTTTAGTGACTCTTTCAGACACAATAAAGTAATGCTTATGGGTATAAAACTCATTCAATACATTAATATATTTCCTGAAGGTTAACATAATGTACTAAAATGTTTAATTTCCCAAAGCATGGAGTGAAAAGGAGGGATTTACTCACTTGTTTTTGCCTCGTAGGAAGTAAAGACGACCACTACTTCCTTTCAAATAAAGAAAACAAATGTATTTCCCAAGACAGACTTCGTGATCCAGAAATTGCCTGGAAAAAAATTATTATTTGTTTAGGGCTTACTATATAAGGTATATGCTACTATTACGCCTTTTAACAAATAGAAAAACAATAGCTTGGAATGGTTAACACTTGCCCCCAAGATCACAGATCTACAAGTGATGGACATAAAATTTGAATCCCAGATAGTCAGATGACTCCAGTGAAAGAATGGATTTAAAGCAGGAAATGATGACAAGTTTCTCAATGCAATGAAAACATATTTCCTTTAAGCCTTGAAATAATTCATCTGTCCATAAATACAGTTAATTGTGATACACCTTGAGAGGATGTGGACTTAAAACATAGCTCCTAGCTCCATATTTTTGCTGGAAAATTTGGTTGTCAGGATTGATTAGTCAGAAGTTATTTCCTTCAGATCCAAGGCCATTTTAAATCTTCTGAAAGACATAAACATTAAATGCTAAAGCTGAAGTCCCTAATTTACATAGTAAGTGCACACATTTTCTTGCCATTTATAGCTTTCATCCTAGGCCCTTTACATTTTTCATTGAGTAGCACACAGTACACATTCACTAAATGTTGCATCTAATGGATCAATGAATAAATTAATATCATTGACACTCTGTCCTCAGCAACTATTTAAGATCTATTCTGACTGGCTGTTTTGATACTTGACAATTTCAGTTACTTTTTACTGCCTAGCAAGTTACCCCAAAACTTAGTTGGGTAAAACAATAACAGTGTATTTTATCTCAAGATTCTGTGGGTTGACCAAGTTCAGCTGGGCATGTGGCTGCATTCAGCAAGGATCTGGGCTGGGGTACCTCGGTGTCCCCTACATGGCTCACTTCTTCATGCTGCGTCTCCTCCTCTAGGCATTGTTCATGTGGCCTCTTTCTGCAGCAGAGTATCCTGGACTTCCACTCAGCAGCTGGATTCCAGGAGGGAGCCTTCCAAGAAGACCAGCCACAAAACACAAACACTTACCAGATAATCATAAGGTCAGACCCAGACTCAATATGGAAGGGTTTATGAAGAACATGAATCCAGCGAGTGTGGTTCATTTCAGCTCCTGGTAAGAGTACCTTATAGGCCACCTCATTTTCTACTTCTTATCTCTTTGAGTGTGAACCTGGTCTGGAAGAGCAGAGTTATAATGGTCAGGATCTTTTTAGTTACGAGTAACAGAAACTCAGCTCGCACAAAGTAAAGCAAAAAACAAATATTTTGACAGATGACATAAATTCAGGAGTGGTTGAATCCAGGTACCCAAATATTTCATTCAGGATTCTCTCTCTCCCCCTTTATTTCTTGGCTCTACTTGATTCTATATTAGCTTTATTTTCTGAAAAACAATTACCATTCTACAAAATACCTGACCAGCACTCCTCAAAACTCTCAAGGTCATCAGAAACAAGTAATGCCTGAGTAATCATCACAGCCAAGAGGCAATTAAGAAGACATGACAACTAAATACAATGTGGCATCCTGGATAGGATCCTGGGACAGAAAAGGGACATGAGGTAAAAGCTAAGGAAATCTGAAGGAAGTATGGACTTCAGTTAATAATAATGTGTCAGTATTGGTTCATGAATTATAACGAGTGCATCTTCCTAAGGTAAAAAGTTAACAATTGGGGAAAGGGGACTAGCTCCACAATTTTTTCTAATTTATTCACAATTTTAGTAAACCTAAAACTGTTCCAAAATTAAGAGTTTATTTTTAAAAATAAAGTGAATGCTACAAAAGACACAGAACATGTTGTCTCTCCAGGAGCCTTCTGCTCCAGGCAACTTCACTCTGGATTTGGTGAGACCAAATAATGACAACAGACTGTTGGGGGTAAAAGGGTTTATACCAGCTTTATTCTCATGATGGCAGGTCAAGTGCTAGAATCACATCGGCATCCAGCAAGTCTGCAATTCCCCTTGGCCTCTGTCTCTCCCAGTGGGAGTCGAGGGGGTTGGGGGAGGCACTGGGTGGAGCTCTTTATATATCAACAAAGACAATAATGGCTCATTGCCAACAGGTGTGTAAGAACGTGCCTATGCCATAGGCCATTACATCATCACACATGTACCGTGAGCAAGTAGGTGAGGATCCTGACCATGGGAACTTCTATTTTGCCTACACTCCACCCCTCCAGGATTCTCACCTTACCATTTACACATCCTCAATCTTCGGTAATGGTCCCTGTGCAAGAAAGTTGGAACATCGTAACGAGATTTCATAACAGCAACAGAGACTGTAACAACATACAGATAACAACAAAATTATAATGATAGTCATCCTCAAGTCTGAGGACTGATAACAACAAAAAATTACGATAGAGATAACAACAAAAATTATGATAATCCTCAAGTCTGAGGAGATCAATTGCCACCAAGTGATCATTCTACCTGTATTCAAACCAGTTCTACTCAGATGACTTCATGACTCACACTTTCCATGGGAGGCCAGTGACAGAACTTGAAGGGAGCTCCATGCATACTTGGCAAGCAGACGTGCTGGCAGTTCTTGCTAGCATGTGTGTGCAATCCACAGTGATATTAGAGGTGATTAACCTTAAAGACAATAAGACACATGTTTTAATGATGCTAACATAAGCAAATCTTGTCCATCAGGTAAGATGCATGCAAGAGAATGGTTCTGTGATAGTACTGTGGCAGGAAGGGGGTCCCATCCAGGTCTAATATGCCATACCTTTACCCCTATCCCTGTGTTAGTTACTGAGGGATCTATGTATGGTGCTACTACAGGTGCATGCATTGGCCATAAAGATAAAACAAAATTCCCCAGTAAGATGCTCTCACCTTCTGGTCACTTAGTGTACACCACCATAATCTTTGGGGGCCACTCTACCATTACTCCAGGAATACACAGGAGGCCAGCATCCAGGCCTTGTCCTCAAGGTGCCAGGAGGGCCAGCCATCACTGTCCATGTGTCAAAACGTCCAAGGCCACATCCACTGAACAGAGTCTCTAGGGTTTATTATACTTGGTGTTGGCAGCTAGATATTATTCTGGTGGCCAAACCCTGGCTTCAATGATTCCTCCTTGGTTTGTACTTAAATTTGTATAGGGGAGGCAGCACTGTGTGTTAGCATGACTATGGGGCTCAGTGTCCCTTTCTGGGGCTTCTCATTCAAATGCCATAGCACTGTCCATAAGGGGACTGACCATCCCCATAGATATTGGTGTCTGGTTCAGGTAAGGTTTTAACAAAGCATCATACCTCTCTATCATGCCTTCCCCAGTAGGATTATATGGTACATGAAACTTCTGTTTTATCCCTAATTGTTGCACCCATTCTTGCAGTGTATGTCCCGTAAAATGGGTGAATGCCTTGATCACTCTCAATTACCTGTGGTCAGCCATAGGCTGCAAAGAAACACTCCAGGGTCTTTTGGTCATTTGCTGTTCTGCACCATGTGCAGGAAAAGCAACCAGAAGTTCAGTAGCTGTATCCACACAAGTCATAGCATATTGATACCCTTCTGATATGCCACCTTATTCGTAATGAGCAGAGGCCCAATATAGTCTATCTGTCACCTGACAAGGGATATCGGCCTCTTAGCTATCATCCCAAGTTGCTGTGGGACTTGGTGTTAGTCCCTTTTGGAGCACACAATGCACTCCTGCTGTGTTCTGCTGACTTTAAAGGTCAAAGGCAGACCCCACTGATGGACTATAACCCACACTGTCTTCTGCCCTGCATACAAAACGTTGATGTAACCACTGGGCCACATCAGAGGCAGGCTTTCCTTCTGGACAACGTACCTGGGTCACTTCATCTGCTTCATCATTTCCTGTGGAATCCAGAGGCAAATGACCTGTCACATGATACACTGTAACTGTTTTAGTCTGACCACAGGCCCATAAGTCTTGCCACAGTTCTTTCACCCAGTTGGCATGGAACCATGTCGGCAGGCACAGAGTCAAGCCTTGATACGCTCCCCAACTGTCAGTGCCGACAACCAGTCAGGAGGGCTCCTGGCTGACGCACAAGCCTGCAACTCAGCCCATTGGCTGCTCTTCCCTCTCCATCTTCCATCCATGTTGTCTCAGACTTAGGATGGAAAGCTGTGGCCCTCCGTTTTGGGGGCAGCCCATGGATGGAGCCATCTGTGTGCCATGCATCTTCAGGCATAGGGGCTCTTCCCTCCCAATAGGGACTCTCTGCTGCTAATGGTTCTAAAGTAAATTCCTCCTGCTTTTCACTGGTATACGTCACTGGCCCCAATAAGTATTGGAGTTCTTCACTCAAGGGGCTACTAGAGAGGGCACTATGCTGCTGTAGGTACATGCCCCACTTGGCCAGTGTAGGTGTCTGTGCCACGCCACTCCATAGCCTTCGGGTCTAGTCTCATACCCACTCCATAATGGGATAGGTGATTATTACCTTTATAGGGGCTGTTGTGGTGATGGGCTCCATAGCCAGCAAGGTATGGTACACAGCAACCAGTTGCTTCTCTATCAAGGTGTACTGGACCTCTTCTCCTTTCCACAGTTGTGACCAGAATCCAGTAAGTTGACAAAATTGTTCAAGCCACAGCCAGAAGCCCCATCCATAACCATCTTCAGTCACATGAACATCCAGCTCACAGGGCCTTGATGGGTCTTATGCTCAAGGCCTGCATGGCCTTGACTGCCCATTTTGCTGTAGTAAAGGCAGATGCACACGTCTCATCCCAGTCCCACCTGATGCCCTTTCGTACCAACTGGTATAAGGGCTTCAGAATTTGTGCCAAGTGTGTGGGATAAACACTCTCTAGTAGCCTAAAAGACCCAAAAATTCCTGTAATAATGCCACAGTTGTAGGGATAGGAAAGGCCTGGACTTTATCTCTCACTGCTTCTGGTATAACTTTAGTCTTACCCAAACAGATGACCCCCAAGAATTTGACTGACAGACCAAGTCCCTGAACCCTAGCACTGTTCACAGCCCATCCTTTCTCCTGTAGATGTTGCAGCAGTCTAGGTGCTGCACCTTCTAGATCTGAAAGTGAATCAGACATGAACATAATATCATCAATATAATGCTGCAGCTACTCCATTGGCAGTTTCTCCCATGCTTGCCAAGTCCTGGGCTACAAGTCCATGACAGATGGTGGGGCTATGGAGGTATCCCTGTGGGAGGACGGTGAAAGTCCATTGTCATACTTCCTATGTGAAGGCAAATTGTTCCTGGCTTTTCTATTCTATGTTAATGGAAAAGAAGGCATTAGCAAGATCCACAACATAAAGATACATCCCTAGTTCATTACTGAGGGTGTCCATAAGGCCTGCAATAGAGGGGATGAAAGCTTTCAGAGAGGGTATAACTTTATTCAGTTCTCTGTAATCCATTGTCATGCACCAGGAGCCATCTGGATTTTTACTGGCCACACTGGGGAATTAAAAGAGGGCTATGAGTGGGCTTTATAATACCCCCCTTCTCCAGTTCCTGGAGGGTCCTTCCAATTTCTTTATAACCTCCAGGCAATTTGTATTGTTTGGTATTAGTCACCCACCGAGGTACAGGCAATGGGTGCGTGGCATGTCCCCTCAAAACTGCCTTCACCACACATATCCTCAGTCTCAACTCACCTCTGTGGTCTGCAACCATAGACCCTGCAAGACATTTTGGGGATGAGAGAATATACAAGGTATAATTTTTGGGGGTAGACATCCTATTCCCAACAGGAGTTGAGCTTGTTTCACTCTGATAGTCTTACCCCCATATCCAGCTATAACAACAGGTGTCCCAGGAAAACACTCAGTATTGCCATAAATCAGTGAGCATTCAGGTCATCTGTCTACTAGAGCCACGACATGTGTACATTTATGGGGACCAGTGGATTGATATTTCAACATGTGGCCTCTGGCCCCCACCTGATCCCCTAAGGTGGTTGCCTCAACCATCCCTTCAGTGAAACCATATTGTCCGATCATCTTCCTGTGCAGTTTCAGGTGAGGTCAGCTCACTCTCCATCAGGAAGTCTTGCAGGTGTACAGGTCAGACTTGTGGGATTGTCTCCAGCTTCCATTTCTTAGCCAGAGGCTGAAACCACCGCTCTGGCTTCAATTATTACCACATCTCCAGTAAGATTCTATTTGACTTCCCACCCAGTTTCTCTTTATCCACTCCTGCCTTTATCAAATCCACCCACATCTAGAGCCTCATGGCATTCACAGGACCCTTTAAACCCTTCCTTCTCAGTAAGTAGGCCATACTCCCTTCATGCCCATATTGCTTCAGCCTCCCCCAAATCTGCTACAATACAGGTAACCTCATTTGTGGGTTGCCCTAAGCGAGGGGCAAGAATGGCCACTAATGTCCCAAAGAGGGTGGTGGTTGTTATTTGGTCTCACTGAATCCAGAGTGAACTTGCCCAGAGCTGACCCCCTGCAAGACATTTGGTGTAGTCTGCAGGATTCACTGCAGACTGAAAATGGAGTAAGGAACTCTCATGGGAGGGGTAATTCAGCAGGCTGCCCCTATGGATGGGCAGATACTCGGGTATTCCTCAGTGGCATGTAATGCAAGATAGCTTTCCTCCTAGAGGACTGGGCCCCTCCTCAGGACTGCAGGGAGGTGGAGGTGATGCCTGAGGCAGTAGAGGATGTCCTCTGCAAAATAGGGAATTTCTTGGAAGAACAGAGTGCCTGTGTGAGGGTAGATTATTTCATTTTCAGTCTGCAGTGAGTCCTGCCCACTACACCAAATGTCTTGCTGGAGGTCTGCTCCAGGCAAGTTCACTCTGGATTCAGTGAGACAAAATAACAATGGAACATTGTGGGTAAAAGGGCTTACACCAGCTTTATTCTCATGGTGGCAGACTACAGAATCACATCTGCATCCAGCAAATCTGCAACTCCCCTCGCCTCTGTCTCTGCCAGCAGGAGCCCCGGGGAAGCACTGGGCAGAGCTCTTTATATATCAACGCAGACAATAATGACTCATTGTCAACAGGTGTGTAAGCACGTGCCTGTGCAGTAGGCCAATTACATCATCACACGTGTGCTGTGAGCAAGTAGGTTGGGTCAGGTGAGGATCCTGGCCATAGGAACTTCCATTTTCCCTACACTTGTGGATGCAGGAGCTGAGAGCAGGCGTAAATAAGAGAAGATCTATGTAAACCAGGAGGGTGACTAATTGAGAGCTGATCTGCATAAACATAATCAGCAGAATTGCCAGAAAACTTAAAGCTTGTGTGGAGAAAGTGAAGGCTCCTATGGCCAGGATTCTCACCTGGCCCAGTCAGCTTGCTGACTACACACGTGTGGGCAATACGTTCTTATTGACTTTATATAAAGAGCTCCACCCAGTGCTCTGGATGACATGGTGCTATGGCTGCATGGCTGCAGAGAGCAGACGCTGGAGTGGTGGCAATGCCGAGGACAGAGACTGAAGTGGCTGTCTGGGCTGAGAGTCCCAGAGGCAGAGACCAGCTTGCTGCATGCAGACTTGCTCTGAGTGGACAGGATTCTAGTGATTGACCTGCCACCATGGGAATAAAGTTGGGTATAAACCTTTTCACCACAAGAATGTTCCACTGTCATTTTTCTTTGGTCTCACTGAATCCATAGTGAACTTGCGCAGGGCTGAAACCCATTGGCAAGACACCTTTTTATTCCAGGTGTGATTCTCCAACCTGCAGCATGGATCACCCAGAAGCTTTAGAAATGGAGAATCTTTCCCCACCCCAGACCTCCTGAAAAGATTCTGCAGTCTAACAAGACCTACAGGTGATTTATATGGACATGAAAGTTTAAAAGGCACTAGTTTAGTGACTATCAAATACAAACTCCCTAGCATCCTGTCTTCCCAAACTTACCTCCCCCCAACAAAATTCCTCTACCTGTAAATCTCAGGAATTCAGTTTTTCTGATAGATGTATTTCCTACAAAAGTTGATGAGCTTACCAAGGATTCTAATTGTGAAAAAATTTCTAACAGGACGGACTACAGGCTGGATCTCTAAAGAAAGAGATTCTTGGTCTTGATTTAAATTCCAGACTAGTTAACCACCCCTCTGACAAGTTAGAGTTGTGATGAGAAGTGCCCTTAAAAAAAAAGTATATGTTGATCAGTTCAAGGTATTGATATATATGAACTCTCTCGAAGAGAGAAAGAAAAAGGCTTTTCCTCTGCCCGGGTGAAGGTGTGTTCATCTCTATCTAGAGTGGAAAATCGGGCCGAGTAATTACAGGTGGAATAGGACTATAAGCTCCAGATTACTCTCAGGAAACATTTCTGAGTCTAAATGCCCTTTTTAATTATCTCTTCCAGTAGCATCATGCTAATTGGCTAATTTGGAAATGATATGAGACCCCATGTGCTTTAAAGAAAATCTGTTTGTTGATATATTTATTTGCACCTGAGACTGTCTTATTGCTGGCAGGACAGATATTATTAAAACAGAATCACCTGCTTATTTTAACCAGCTCTTTTTTTAACAAACACACATGAATTGGATTATCCTTAGGGTTTCAGGAGGAAATATTAGCATTTTGAGTGATGGGAAATTGCCACTTAGCTGGGAAATAAATGAGCTTTAAAGAGACCCATTATTTTTTACAAGGTTATTATTGTAAATGTTTCATAATAGAAGAAATGCCCTCAAGTCTACCCTCATTGTTGGCTTATGATTGGGGTGTTAACCTCTAACTAGCCCAGCTCCTCACATCAAGCCACAGTGAGTTCTCACATTTTCATTACATAAAATTAAATTACTTTTATTGGTCCACATAATATTTCCAAGTTTCTCAGTTAACTATGTTGTGAAGAAAATGTATTAAATTTATTCGCCTAGGCTAGCAAGCAGTGGTTTTATTAAGTTTGTATGGGTTTAATATATTTTAGTATTAACAAGTCTATCCTGAACACTTTGGAAACATGATTTAGGTGAGAACATGGTGGTATCTTTGGGTATTTATTTATGTCTCACCTGAATATTTCACACGCCTTACTTGTCTCACTGAGATGACACTTCATCATCCAAACAAGTCTCTCCTCTAGGTTCCTATTTAAAATGTTCCTTTGCGGCCTAATCACTGCCACTACATAATAAAAGAAGAAACCGCATGGATCACCCTGAATTTTGGAAAGTGCAGCGGTAAATAGTGTCCTCCCCCAGTTCAACAATCTCCTTTTTTCTGGAAGTATTTTTGAGCGGCTGCATTTGAACTGCACTGTCAGCTAAGGCTCATTGCTAAGTTTGGAAATGCTAGGGTGCCCCCTACCGTCGCAAATGGGGAAGAACGTTTCTTGGCTGCTCCATTAAGAGAACAGGATTCCTCCAAAACAATACTTAACCAAAGATCAGATAAGCGATGGTTAGTCATATGGATGGATGGGTGGGTGGAAAATAGAGACGGATAGTAAACCGACCTGAAGATAAATTTAAAATTTTGGATCAGAGCTACTTTAATGTTCACCTGACATAGAGATCGGTCCATGGGTGAGGACTGAATATTCCATGACCAAAAGTATCTGTGTATGTTCACATTTCTAAAACCTGATAGTGTGTAGCTTTCATCATGAATTGAAAGGAATACATAACTAGGGTCATTCTCTCTCTGTTACCTTCCCTGACATCATTCTTAGTGATTTCCACATCCATGTAGGCGATCCTTTACTTAACACCAGACTTCCCACCTCTTGAACTCCCCTCCTTCAATGATCCTGTCCTCCACCTGCTTCAGTCCTTCAGCCCATTGCCCCATCCTAAACACTGTCGTTGCCATCAACTCTACCACCTCCAGAGTTTCACTTGCAAGCAATCCACTCTCTGATCAGCAACTCCTATTTTTCTGGCTTTTCTTTTTAATAGTACTACTTCTCTACAATTTGTTGATCCATGGGTATACCATATTTCATTACCAGTTCATTTATGATCTTCCTCTTACCCTATCTCAGTTTCCATGGTATGTCATTAGAATCACTTCCATGCATGCACTCAACTCTTTTGTCCCAACTTTCCTCCATCTTCTTCACCAAGTGAAATTCCCACCCTAGCTCAATTCAGATCTCTACTTACTCTAGACCTGAAGTCCAGAAGTTGCATTTGAAGAGACTAACTGAAGGAAAACAAAACCAAATTGCCAGTCTTACTTTAAATTTATAATCACCGAATTCAAGAGAGCTGAAAATTTTACTATATAATTAATAAATTGAACTTCATCAAAATTTTAAACTTCTGTTCATTGAAAGACACTGTAAATAAAAAGATGAGTTAAAGGCAGAAGAAAATATCTGTAAAACACATACATGTCTGAGAAAGGACTTGTATCCAGTATATATAAATAACTCTCAGTACTTAATAATAAGAAAACAGATGAGTCAATAAAATAAATAGGCAACATTAGAGTAAACACTTTACCAGAAATGATATATGCATGGCCAGTGAATCCATGAAGGATACTCAACATCACTAGTCATTACAGAAATGCAAATTAAAACAAGAATGTCATTTTACTGTAGGCCTATTAGAATGACAAAAAAAAAAGATAACAGGATGCACTAGAAGTCATAAATTGCTGGTTAAAATGCAAAGTGGTGCAGCTATTTTGGAAAACATATTTTCAGTTTCTTATAAAGGTAAACATATACTTATCATATAGCCTAGCAATTTTACCCATAGATATTTTCCCAGGAAAATTTATGCTTACACATAACCTATACACAAGTGTTCATAGAAGCTTTATGCATAATTTCTAAAGACTAGAAACAACTAAAGTGTCTTTTATGGGTGAATGGATAAACACACTGTGGTATACCCATAAAGTGGAATATTACACAGCAATAAAAAGAATGTACTAGTGATTCATGCAATGACATGGCTGGATCTCAAAAAACATTACTGAATGGAAGTAGCCAACCTCAAAAAGCTAGCTAATCTATAATTTCATTTATAGGACATTTCAAACAAAGCAAAACTACAGGAACAAAAACAGATCAGTGGTTGTGAAGGGCTGGAGTGGGGAGGGGGAGATGTTTATTACAAAGGGTGCAAGAGAACTTGGGGAAATGGTAGGACAGTTCTACATTTTGTTTGTGATGATGCTTATACAATCTGTATGCATTTCTCAATACTCATAGAATTCATACTAAAAAGAGTGGGTTTTGCTGCATTTAAATGATATCTCTATAAACCTCTTTAAAATTGATCACAACATCTAAAACAAATACCTACAAATCTAATAGAAGATGCACAATATCTGAACATGGAAAACTACAAAGCACTGCTGAGATAAATAAATGCATGGATGTACCATATTTGTTGTTTGGAAGTCAAAACATTATAAAAATGTCGGTTCCCCCAAGTGACCTTAGAATCAATGCAATCACAATGAAAATCCCAGCAGACTGTGTGTATGCATATTTTTAAAAATAAAAAAATTATGAGGAGTTCTGCTCAAAGCATAATAAATGATAGACATGCCATGAAAGGTATTCTGAATTACCTAAACCCAGAAGCCAGTGAGAAATGTCATATCTGTCACAACCAACAAAGGACACCTTGTTAAGAAAAGTAAGAATCATGTGCATTAGAGTACAACCAAAAAGAAGTCAACATGATGGTTATATTATTAGATGGAGAATGCAATAGTACTTACAAGTGGATGGGATGAGCTACAACTTGAACTTAGCCTTCTAATATTTACTAAACTAAAGCAGTGCTAGGTGCTCACCTGTCCATCATCTCCATAGCCATCAAAACCACATTACAAGTTGGTAAGGAAGTCGTTACTATTTCCATTTTGCAAATAAGAAAGCCACAGTTTTGTAAGGTTAGGAGTCTTTCCAAAGGTCGCAAATCCAGAGAGTAGCAGATTTATTATTCATATCTAATGCCACAATTTGCTCCTTAGGAAGGGTTTGATTGCTGAACAAAAATTGCTAAGCTTTATAACACATTTTATTTATTTCTTTATTTATATAATTTATTTTGGTATCATTAATCTACAATTATATGTGCAATATTATGGTTATTAAACTACCCCCTTCATCAGGTCCCCCCCACCAATCCCATTACAGTCACTGTCCATCAGCATAGTGAGATGCTATAGAATCACTACTTGTCTTCTCTGAGTTTTACAGCCCTCCCCATGACCCACCAACATTACGTCTGCTAATCGTAATGCCCCTTTTTCCCTCTTTTCCCTCCTTTCCCACCCATCTTCCCCAGTCCCTTTTCCTTTGGTAACTATTAGTCCATTCTTGGGTTCTGTGAGTCTGCTGCTGTTTTGTTCCTTCAGTTTTTTTTTATAACACATTTTAGAAAGCCTTAATAAAGCATGAAGGTCTGAAGACTTTGCCATGTGAAGGACTATGATATCTGATGCAATACAATTTGGAGAAAAGGGTGTTATTGTAGCAAAAGATAGAGAAAAACTAAATGATGAATTAAAAGATCATTGAAGGCATGAAACTGGATTGAGATTATAGTTCTTCATACTTTATTAATACAGCCAAAGGAAGAAATTTACACCACAAGATGTTCATATTCTACACTAAAAGAAAATTCCTAGTATCATGTACTTTACAGCATCTGATCACTCATGCACAGCCATACAACTGTTCGATTTAAGAAGTCTATGTGGCGCAATGTGGCTGGTTTCACAGCTGAGCCATCTGCTTTTCCCTGAGCCCTGGTCAGAGACAACTGCTGCTTATGGCATCTTGATTTACAGGTTAAAGTTTACTCCTTTAGTGACAGGACTGTGTGTGCAAATAGCATCAAGCAGATAAAGGAGATGCTAGCCTTAACCAAAAATAAACTGGAAAGTTTCCAACTGTTCAGACATTAGAAAAGACAACATTAAAAGCCACAAGTGGCAAATTAGGATTGAAAATGGCAGCACGAGAGGTGAGACACAGGATTCATCCTAAAACTGCATATAATACGAAAATATAATTAATACAACTAATAAGGAAAGAGCAACAGGAAAGAAGACTGCGCCAGACTACATATACCTGAGGAAAAGAGCAGACCTCGCAGAACAGGATAACATACCAAAGCTGTGGCCCAGCGGGACCCAAGCCCTTTCCCCACCCCAGCTCACTGGCGGAAGAAAGAGAAACAGAGCAGGGAGGGAGTGGAGATCTGGTACTGCTGAATACCTAACTCCGGAGATCTGCTCTGGGAGCACAAACCTACATTTCATAGTGCTTGCATGATACTCTCATGATTACGGGGTTGGAAAGCTAAGACAGGCAGAATTCCTGGAGAGACTGAGATTCGAGCTGCTTGTGGAAAACAGGGATCCATATCCAGCTGCTCTGGAACAAAAGAAAGGTGGGCAGTCTGAGAGACTTCCTAACAAGGAAGCCCTTAGCAAGAGGGCTGCTAAAAGGGCAAGGATTGCACAGAGCTTACTGCTCAGGAGAGAGGACAGGTAGACAAAATTGTCTGGGTGCACTCTGCCCAGCAGGTTGGGAGCTTTGTCATATAGAATCTCATATTTAAGGAGGAAAAAGAAATCTTCCTCCTTAGATGATCTTCAGGTGCTCCAGCTCCCTGGCTGGCTACACAGCTCCAGGGAACCCCTCCGTGATACACAGCCTACTGCACCATTCTCCAGGCCAGCCCCACCTGGCTCACAAACCGGCAAACCCGACCCTGGTATTAGGCCCGCCAGAGGGGAGATCTGTTTACAGCAACTACAAATGCAAAGCATAGAGGCTTATACCTGTGTGCTCAGCCCACTGGTTCAGGCAGTGGAGACAGGCATAGCAGCCAGGAAGCAGGAAACAGCTCTTTCCTCCCCCCAGGCACCAATACAACTTCCATGTGACCCCCAACATTGCTTCAGGGTTTGAGCAACTCCAGGGAGGAGAGCTCCTGGGCACTAGAGGGCACCGTATACAAATATGAAATGCCAAAGGAACCTGATTCAGAGTAAAATTATTAATACAACTCCTGAGAAAGATTTAAATGACATTGACCACATGAATCTTCTGGAAAGGGAGATCAAAACAAATATCATTAACATGCTCATGGAGGTACGGAAAGATATTCAAGAATGCAGGAATGAATTCCGGTCGGAGATCCAAACACTGAAGAGCACAGTGGAGGGTATTAAAAGCAGATTGGATATGGTGGAGGAGACAATAAATGAAATAGAAACCAGAGAAGGGAATACAAAGAAACTGAGGCACAGAGAGAAAAAGGATCTCTAAGAATGAAAGAATACTGAGAGAAAAGTGTGACCAATTCAAAAGGAACAATATTCACAATATAGGGGTACCAGAAGAAGAAGAGAGAGAAAAAGGGATAGAAAGCGTCTTTGAGGAAGTAATTGCTGAAAACTTCTGCAATCTGGGGAAGGAAATAGTCTCTCAGGCCGTGGAGGTGCACAGATCTCCCAACACAAGGAACCCAAGAAAGACAACACCAAGACAGATAGTAATTAAAATGGCAAATATCAAGGATAAGGACAGACTATTAAAAGCAGCCAGAGAGAGAAATAAGATCACATACAGAGGAAAGCCACTCAGGCTATCATCAGACTTCTCAACAGAAATCTTACAGGCCAGAAGGGAGCGGCATGATGTATTTAATGCAATGAAGCAGAAGGCCCTTGAACCAAGAATACTTTATCCAGCAAGATTATCATTTAAATTTGAATGAGAGATTAAACAATTTCCATATAAGAAAAACCTGAGAGAATTTACCTCCCACAAGCCATTTCTATACTGTATTTTGGAGGGACTGCTATAGATGAAGTGTTCCTAAGGTGTAATAGCTGTCACCAGAGGTAATAAAACCACAGTAAAGAAAGTGGAACAACTAATTACTAAGCAAATGCAAAATTAAATTAACTATCCTCAGAGTGAATCAAGGGATACACAAAGAGTACAGAATATGATACCTAATATATAAAGAATGGAGGAGGAAGAAAAAGGAGGGGAAAAAAAAGAACCTTTAGATTGTGTTTGTAATAGCATATTAAATGAATTAAGTTAGACTCCTAGATACTAAGGAAGTTAACATTGAACCTTTGGCAACCATGAATCTAAAGCCTGCAATGCCAATAAGTACACAGCTATCCATAATCACCCTAAATGTAAATGGACTAAATGCACCAATCAAAAGACATAGAGTCACTCAATGGATAAAAAATCAAGACCCAACTGTATGCTGCCTACAAGAGACCCACTTTAAACCCAAAGACATACACAGACTAAAAGTAAAGGGAGGGAAAAAGATATTGCATGCAACTAATAGGGAGAAAAAGGCAGGAGTTGCAATACTTGTATCAGACAAAATAGACTTCAAAACAAAGAAAGTCACAAGAGACAAAGAACGACATTATATAATGATAAAAGAGTCAATCCAACAAGAAGCTACAACCATTATAAATATCTCTGTGCCCAACACAGGAGCACCTACATATGTGAAACAAATACTAACAAAATTAAAAGGAGAAATAGAATGCAATGCATTCATTCTAGGAGACTTCAACACTCCACTCACTCTGAAGGACAGATTAACCAGACAGAAAATAAGTAAGGATACAGAGGCACTGAACACAATACAACAGATCAACCTAACAGACATCTACAGAACTCTACACCCGAAAGAAGCAGAATACACATTCTTCTCAAGTGCACATGGAACATTTTCAAGAATAGATCATATACAAGGCCACAAAAAGAACCTCAGTAAATTCAAAAAGATTGAAATTGTACCAACCAGTTTCTCAGACCACAAAAGTATGAAACTAGAAATGAATTACACAAAGAAAATGAAAATTCTCACAAACACAGGAGGCTTCACAACATGCTCCTAAATAACCAATGGATCAATGACCAAATAAAAAGAGAGATCAAGCAATATATGGAGACAAATGACCACTAATTCAACACCGCAAAATCTGTGGGACGCAGAGAAGGCTGTGCTAAGAGGAAAGTATGTTGCAATACAGGCCTACCTCAGGAAAGAAGAACAATCCCATATGAGCAGTCTAAATTCCCAATTAATGAAACTAGAAAAAGAAGAAACAATGAGGCACAAAGTCAGTAGAAGGAAGGTCATAATAAAGATTAGAGCATAAATAAATAAAATTGAGAAGAATAAAACAATAGAAAGAATCAATGAAAACAAGAGCTGGTTCTTCAAGAAAATAAACAAAATAGATAAACCACTGCCAGACTTATCAAGAAAAAAAGAGTCCACTCACATAAACATAATGAGAAATGAAAAAGGAGAAATCACTATGGACACCACAGAAATACAAAGAATTATTAGAGAATACTATGAAAAATTATATGGTAACAAACTGGATAACCTAGAAGGAATGGACAACTTTCTGGAAAAATACAACCTTCCAAGGCTGACACAGAAATAAACAGAAAATCTGAACAGACCAATTATCAGCAACGAAATTGAACTGGTAATCAAAAACCTACCTAAGAACAAAATGTCTGGACCAGATAGCTACACCACTGAAGTTTATCAAACATTTAGAGAGGATCTAATACCCATCCTCGTTAAAGTTTTCCAAAGAGTACAAGAAGAGGGAATACTTCCAAACTCCTTCTAAGAAGCCAGCATCACTCTAATACAAAAAACAAGTAAAGACACCACAAAAAAAGAAAATTACAGACCAATATCCCTGATGAACATAGATGCAAAAGTACTCAACAAAATATTAGCAAAGCGAATTCAAAAATACATCAAGAGGATGATACACCATGATCAAGTGGGATTCATCCCAGGCATGCAAGGATGGTACAACAGTAGAAAATCCATCAACATCATCCACTACATCAACAAAAAGGACAAAAACCACATGATCATCTCCATAGATGCTGGAAAGTTTTTGACAAAATTCAACATCCATTCATGATAAAAACTCTCAACAAAATGGGTATAGAGGGCAAGTACCTCAACATAATAAGGCCAAATATGACAAACCCACAGCCAACATTATACTTAACAGGAAGAAGCTGAAAGCTTTTCCTTTAAGATTGGGAACAAGACAAGGATGCCCACTATCCACACTTCTATTCAACATAGTACTGGAGGTCCTAGCCATAGCAATCAGACAACACAAAGAAATAAAAGGTATCTGGACTGGCAAGGAAGAAGTCAAACTGTCCCTGTTTGCAGATGACATGATATTGTACATAAAAAATCCTAAAGAATCCACTCCAAAACTACCAGATCTAATATCTGAATTCAGCAATGTTGCCAGATCCAAAATTAATACAGAAATCTGTGGCATTCCTATACACTAACAATCAACTAGCAGAGAGAGAAATCAGGAGAACAATTCCATTCACAGTTGCATCAAAATGAATAAAATACCTAGGAATAAACATAACCAAGGAAGTGAAAGATCTATACTCTGAAAACTACAAGACACTCATGAGAGTAATTAAAGAAGATACCAATAAATTGAAACATATCCCATGCTCATGGATAGGAAGAATTAATATTGTCAAAATGGCCATCATGCCCTAAGCAATCTATAGAATCAATGCAATTCCTATCAAAATACCAACAGCATTCTTCAACAAACTAGAGAAAATTGTTTGAAAATTCATATGGAACCACAAAAGACCCCGAATAGCCAAAGGAATCCTGAGAAGGAAGAATAAAGCTGGGAGGATTAAGCTCCCCAACTTCAAGCTCTACTACAAAACCACAGTAATCAAGACAATTTGGTACTGGCACAAGAACAGACCCTAGACCAATGAAACATACTAGAGAGCCCTGATATAAACCCAACCATATATGGTCAATTAATATATGATAAAGGGGCAATGGACATACAATGGGGAAATGAAAGCCTCTTCAACAGCTGGTGTTGTCAAAACTGGACAGCTACATGCAAGAGAATGAAACTGGATTATTGTTTAACCCCATATACAAAAGTAAACTCGAAATGGATAAAGGACTTGAATGTAAGTCATGAAACCATAAAACTCTTAGAAGATAACATAGGCAAAAATCTCCTGAATATAAGCATGAGCAACTTCTTCCTGAACGCATCTCCTAGAGCAAGGAAAACAAAAGCAAAAATGAACTCATGGGACTACATCAAACTAAAAAGTCTCTGTACAGCAAAGGACACCATCAACAGAACAAAAAGGCATCCTACAGTATGGGAGAATATATTTGTAAATGATATATCCAACAAGGGGTTAACATCCAAAATATATAAAGAACTTACATACCTCAATACCCAAAAAGCAAATAATCCGATTAAAAAATGGACAGAGGATATGAAAAGAGAGTTCTCCAAAGAAGAAATTCAGATGGCCAACAGACACATGAAAAGATGCTCCACATCACTAAACATCAGGGAAATGCAAATTAAAACCACAATGAGATATCACCCCACACCAGTAAGGATGGCCAGCATCCAAAAGACTAAGAACAACAAATGCTGGCGAGGATGCAAAGAAAGGGGAATCCTCCTACACTGCTGGTGGGAATGTAAGCTAGTTCAACCATTGTGGAAAGCAATATGGAGGTTCCTCAAAAAAATTAAAATGGGAATACCATTTGACACGGGAATCCCACTCCTTGGAATTAACCCAAAAAATACAACTTCTCAGATTCAAAAAGACATATGCACCCCTATGTTTATTGCAGCACTTTTTACAATAGCCAAGATATGGAAGCAACCTAAGTGTCCATCAGTAGATGAATGGATAAAGGAGATGAGGGACATATACACAATGGAATACGATTCAGCCACAAGAAGGAAACAAATCCTACCATTTGCAACATGGATGGAGCTGGAGGATATTATGCTCAGTGAAATAAGCCAGGCAGAGAAAGACAAGTGCCAAATGGTTTCCCTCATTTGTGGAGTATAACAACGAAGCAAAACTGAAGGAACAAAATAGTAGCAGACTCAGAGACTCCAAGAAGGAACTAGTGGTTACCAAAGGGGAGGGGTGTGGGAGGGCAGGTGGGGAGGGTGGGAGAAGGGGATTGAGGGGTATTATATTTAGTACACATGGTGTGGGGGATCACAGGGAAAACAGTGTAGCACAGAGATGGCAAATAGTGAATCTGTGGCATCTTACTACACTGATGGACAGTGACTTCATTGGTGTATGGGTGGGGACTTGATAATATGGGTAAATGTAGTGACCACATTGTTTTTTCATGTGAATCCTTCAAAAGAGTGTATATTAATAATACCTTAATAACAAAAAGGGGGAAACTGCAAATTAAAATCACCATGTTACACTCCTTTAATAAAATAGCCAAACAGAAAATAAAAGCCACAAGGGTGCCTTTAGAGATACCACAACCTGTGAAAGTGTTCTCATCCAGACTTCTGGTAAGACCCACTAACAAGTAGGACTGTAATAAGGAGAGGTAGCCTCAGGGTATAGTCTGCTGCAACCTGACTGTGCATTCCAGTTAGAACCCTAAGTGTACTTGTGAGTGGCAGTAACCTTAACTGTTAACAGATGCCAAGACCCAAGGAATCAGCTCCAGAAAAGAAAGCCTTTCCATGTACATAGACCCTTTTGGACATTAGGAGGTGAAACTTTTAAATGGTAAATCAATTCGGATGCCATTGTGCTACAGAGGTTTGTAATAAGGCTCTAGCTTTTATTTTTAAATAGGGCTTTCCCATATAGGTATCACTAGATCTGTTACCCCA
>JAQQAC010011420.1:46292094-46305721 GCA_029783875.1 Phataginus tricuspis | reverse complement strand
CAAGAAGCAATGGAAACAGCTCCTGTGAATCACACACAAGAGAATATTGACCATAGGCTGTGATCTAGTGCCTACACTCAACAGCCCTTAGCAGCTTGGATAACATCAAGATCATGAAATTTAAAGATATAACAATTGTTTCAGATTAATAGAAATGAGACATGTCAACTATATGCAGCATGTGACTCTAGATTGGAACCAACTTAAACCCAAAAAAAATTTTTTTTGCTATAAGGATATTAGCATTATAAAAGATTACTAGAGAAATTTTTGTAAGGTCTGTAGATTAGATAAGGGTGCCATTACAATATTAATTTCCTGGTTTTCAAAATTGCACTATGGTTGGGCAATAGAATGTCCTTGTTTTTAGGAAATACACAAAAACACACCGAAGTATTTAGAAGTAAAGTGTGCATGTACAGGTGGGTGGATAGGTGGATGGATGGATGAACGGATGGATAGATGGTTAGATGAGTGGCTAGAGCTAAAGAAAACAGAGCTGGTCAAGCACCATGGTTCAGCTGGGAAAGGGCCAGCTGAGGTAAACTGCACACATGACAGAGATCAGCCACTGTTGTTAGACAGGCAGAAAGGCAGCCCCACCCATAGGCCACCAACAGCAACAGGGGCTCCACCACAAAAGAGAACAAGGCAGTGGTGAGTACAGAGTCTTGAGTTTCTGAGCACCACAGGATGCCTTCTTCATAAAGCCCTTACTCTATAGACCAGGAGGCATAGCAAATCTACCTAATAAAAAGAAACACAGAAACCCAGATAAAATGAGAATACAGAGGAATATGTTCCAAACAAACTGACAGGATAAGACACCAGAAAGAGGGCTAAATGAAAAGGAGATCACCAATCTTCTTGATAAAGATTTCAAGGTAACAGTCATGAATGTGCTCACTGATCCGTAAAAAAGTATTGATGACATTAGGGAGAACTTCAACAAAAAGACAGAAGGAATGAAAAAGAGCCACCCAGAGCTGAAGAATACAGTACCTGAAATGAAAAATACAACTGGGGGAATGAATAAGAGATTGCTGCAAGTAGAGGAGACAATCAGTGAGATGGAAATTAGAGAAGAGGAACACAACAAATCTGAGGAACAGAGAAAAAAAGGAACCTCTAGAAATGAGAGGATGCTGAGAGCTGTGTGACAACTCCAAATGAAACAATATGTACATAATAGGGATAAGAGAAGGAGGACAGAGAGACAAAGGGATAGAAAGCCTCTTTAGAGAGATAATTGCTGAAAACTTCCCCAATGTGGCAAAGGAAATAAACACCCAGGTCCTAGGAGCACAGAGAGCCCCTAACAAAAGGAACACCAGGAAGACAACACCAAGACATATAATAATTAAAATGACAAAGATTAAGGATAAAAATAGGGTATTGAAAACAACTAAAGAGAAGCAAAAATTACTTATAAGGGAAACCCCATCAGGCTATCAGCAGACTTCTTACAGACCAGAATGGAGGGGTATGAAATATTTAATGTTTTGAAACAAAAAGACCTTCAACCAAGAATCCTCTACCCAACAAGTTTATCATTCAAAATTGAAGAAGTTAAAATTTCCTCAAATAAATGAAGGCTAAAGGAATTCACCACCACTAAACTAATCTTACAAGACATGTTAAAGGGACTTCTATAGATGGAAATGTCCTCATGCCTAAATACTTTCACCAGTGAAAATAAACCCACAGTAAAGGTAGTAGATCATTTACTTATCAAGCAAGTATGAAGTTAAAAAATGAAACAAAACAAAAGTAGTAAAACCAACTATACACAAAATCAGTCAAGGGATACACCAAAAAAATGCAGATTCTGACATCTAATACATGAAGTGTGAAGGAGGAAGAAGAAAGAAAAAAAGTAATTTTAGATTGTGTTTGAAAGAGAGCAACATAGACTCTTATATATTTAGGAAACTATCCATGAACCTTATGGTAACCACAAACCTAAAGCCTATAATAGATATACACACACAAAAAATTGTTAAAGCCAATCACAACACGAAATAAAACCATCAAATAACAAGAGAAGAGTATAAGAGAGGAAGAAAGGATCAGAGAGGAACAACAAAAACAACCAGAAAACAATTAATAAAATGGAAATATATACATAACTATCAATAATTACCTTAAATGTATATGGACTGAATATAGCAAGCAATTTAAAAAGTATATCAAAAGGATCATGCATCACAACAAAAGATGATAGAATATTCAAAAATCAATCAACACCATATATCACATTAATAAAAGGAACGCTAAAAACTCCATGACCATCTCAATAGATGCTGAAAAAGCATTTGACAAAATTCAACATCCATTCATGATAAAAACTCTCAATAAAATGGGTACAGAGGGAACATACCTCAACACAATAAAGGCTGCACATGACAACCCCACAGCTAACATCATACTGAATGGTGGAAACCTGAAAACTTTTCCTCTAAGATTAGGAACAAAACAAGGATATCACCCTCACCACTTTTATTCAATACAGTACTGAAAGTCTCAGCCATGGCAATCAGACAAAACAAAGAGATAAAGTGCATCCAATTGGTAATAAAGAAGTAAAACTGTCACTATTTGCATATGACTTGATATTATATACAAAAAACCCTAAAGACTCCACCAAAAAACTCTTAGAACTAATAACTAAATTCAGCAAAGTTGCAGGATACAAAATTAATACACAGAAATGTGTTGTGTTCGTATATACTAATGTTGAACTAACAGATAGAGAAATAAGGAAAACAATTCAATTTACAATTGCAGCAAAAAGAATAAAATACCTAGGAATAAACCTAACCAAGGAGGTGAAAGACTATACCCTGAAAACAAGACACTCATGAGAGAAATTAAAGAAAACACAAATCAATGGAAATCTATTCCATGCTCATAGACAGGAAGAATTAACATTGTCAAATGAGCCATCCTGCCCAAAACAATTTACAGACTCAGGGCAATCCCTATCAAAATACCAATGGCATTTTTCAGTGAACTAGAACAAATAATCCTAAAATTCATATGGAACCACAAAAGACCCCGAATAGCCAAAGCAATCCTGAGAAAGAAGAACAAAGCTGGGAGGATTACACTCTGTGACTTCAAACTCTTTTACAAAGCCACAGTAATCAAATCAAAATGGTACTGGCACAAGAACAGACCCATAGATCAATGGAACCGAATGAGGATCCCAGACATAAGCCCATGCATATATGGTCAATTAATTATTGATAAAGGAGCCATGAATATACAGTGAGGAAAAGAGAGTATCTTCAATAACTGGTGTTGAGAAAACTAGACAGCTACATGCAAGAGAATGAAACTGGATTATTGTCTAACTCCATGCACAAAACTAAACTTGAAATAGAGTAAAGACCTAAATGTAAGACATGAAACCATAATACTCCTAGAAGAAAACAGAGGCAAAAATATCTCAAACATAAGCATGAGCAATTTTTTTCTGAACACATGTACCCAAGCAAAAGAAAATAAAAAATGAACAACTGGGACTACATCAAACTAAAAAGCTTCTGTACAGCAAAGGACACCATCAGCAAAACAAAAAGGCATCCTACACTATGGGAGAATATGTGGAAGGGTTACCATTCAAAATATATAAAGAGCTCATATGACTCAACACCAAAAAAAAAACAAATAACCCAATTAAAAAATGTGCAGAGGACCTAAACAGGCATTTTTTCCAAAAAGAGCTACAGATGATCAACAGGCACATGAAAAGATGCTCCACATCACTAACCACCAGGGAAATGCAAATCAAAACCACAGTGAAATATCACCTCACAGCAGTTAGAATGTGGCCACTATCCAAAAGACAAGAAATAACAAGTGTTGGTGAGGATGTGGAGAAAAGAAAACCTTAATGCACTGTTAGTGAGATTGTAAACTGGGGCAACCACTGTGGGAAGCAGTATGGATGTTCCCAAAAAAACTAAAAATTGAAATACCATACATCCCAGTAATTCCACTTCTAGTAATTACCAAAAAACAAAAAACAAAATCACTGATTCAAAAGATGTATGCATTCCCGGAATATGGCGACATGAACGGACCAGCAGAAAAATTCCTCCCAACATTATATTTATTCACGAAAATACAGGAAATACAACTATCCCTAAAAGAGAGACCAGAATACACAGGAAAGTGCACAGCGTACAGCTACACCTGTGAGAACTTGGCAGCCGGTGAGGCGGACGGGATACGGAGAGGCAACCCGGTGGGACCAAGCGCTCCCCCCCCCCCAGAGCTCCGGCGGCCAGACACTCTGGACAGAGGACTCGGCACCCGGCGAGGCGGGACGGAAACGCGATCCAGCGAGACCAGAGCGCCCCTCCACCCCAGCACTCCGGCGGGAGTCCCGGCAAGGCGGGTAAGGTACGGAGCCGTGAGCGGACTGAGCGCTCCTCTCCCCCAGCGCTCCAGCGGGAGGAGAGGATTCAGAGCCGGGAGGGAGTTGAAGTCTGTGCCGGGAGCGCCGACACACAGCCAGTGGTGTAGCAGAGATAGGAGAGACAGAGGGCACAGGGTCCCAGCCCGGAACGTGCAAGTTGCCCGCGGCAGGCTCCGGGAAGGAAAAAGAAAGGAGAAAAAAAGGGAAGAAAAGCGTGCGCTCTACATCAGCGGTCTTAAAGAGACAGGAGCTCAGTAGAGGGGCCGGATAGCCCCGCAAACTGAGCCCAGCACGCTGGGAGTCCTGGGGAGCTTTGGACTCCTTGGCTGGCGACTGGGAAAGGGTGCCTGCCATTGAGACCCCCACGGAGATCAACAGCTTCCCATTGTTCCCAACCCAGCCAGAACTATAGAGTGGCGCTGGAATAGTGGAGCAACAGCGCCACCTACAGCACTCGCGTGGAACCCACTCTCAGTGGCTTTTTTTGTTTGTTTGTTTGTTATTGTTTTTTCTCCCCTTTCTTTTCTTTTTTTTCTTTCCCTCTCTTTCAACAGCCTCCCATTCATTCTCACCCTGGCCACAGCTTTAAAGGGCTGTGTGGAGCGACGTGGCCACGGCTCTGGAATAGTGGAGCAATAGCGCCACCTACAGCATTCACACAGAAACCACCCCCGGTGGGCGTTTTGGTGGGTTTTTGTTGTTGTTGTTGTTGTTGTTGCTGTTTTCTTTTACGTGTTCCTGCTTTTTCTTTTCCTTTCTTTTCTTTTCCTTTCTCTCTCTCTCCTTTTACTTTTTTATTATTAGTAGAAATTTCTTTTTTTTCCTTTCTCTCCTTTCTTATCTCTCCTTGCTACCAACAACCAATTCTATAGTCATGAGAAGACAGAAGAATATGATACAGACAAAGCTTCAGACAAACACCACCCCAGAGAAAGAAGCTGAAGAAATGGACATGCACAGTCTTCCAGAAAAAGAATTCAGAATAAAAGTCATAGCCATGCTGACGGATCTACAGAAAAATGTGCAAGAGCTGAGGGAGGAAGTGAGGGAAGTGAGGAAAGACAATGCAGAAATGAGACAAGCCATCGACGGGCTCAACAGCAGATTGAATCAGGTTCAAGACACAATCAAGGAATTGCAAGACAGGGACCAGGAATACAAAGAAGCTGAGGCAGAGAGAGATAAAAGGATCTCTAAGAATGAAAGAATATTAAGAGAACTGTGTGACCAATCCATAAGGAGCAATACTCACATTATAGGAGTACCAGAGGAAGAAGAGAGAGAAAAAGGGATAGAAAGTGTCTTTGAAGAAATAATTGCTGAAAACTTCCCCACGCTGGGGAAGGAAATAGTCTCACAGTCCACGGAAGCCCACAGATCTCCCAACACAAGGGACCCAAAGAAGACAACACCAAGACACATAATAATCAAGATGGCAAAGATCAAAGACAAGGACAGAGTATTAAAGGCAGCTAGAGAGAGAAAAAAGATCACCTACAAAGGAAAACCCATCAGACTGTCATCAGACTTCTCAACAGAAACCTTAAAGGCCAGAAGAGAATGGCATGATATATTTAACGTAATGAAACAGAAGGGCCTCGAACCAAGAATATTGTATCCAGCACGATTATCATTTAAATATGACGGAGGGATTAAACAATTTCAAGACAAAAGATGTATGCATCCTTATGTTTATTTCTGCACATTTAAAATACCAAGATATGAAAGCAACCAAAGTGTCCAACAGCAGATTAATGGATAAAGAAAATTTGGTACATATACACAATGGAATATTAAGCAGCCATAAGAAAGAATAAAATCCTGCCATTTGTGACAAGATGGATGGACCTAAAGGGTATTATGCTAAGTGAAATAAGCCAGGTGGAGAAAGACAAATACCATATGATTTCACCTAAGTGGAATATAAAATCAAAGCAAAACAAAATGAACAAAATATCAGTAGACTCATAGACACTGAGAAATGACTGGTGGTTATCATGGGGGAGGGGTTGAGGTAGATTGGTGAAGAGTACAGGAGGGATAAAGGGTCACAAAAATTTTCTATCCTATTATAAATTGGTCACAGGGATAGTAGTACAGCATGGAGAATATAGCCAATGATTCTGTAACATCATCTTATGTTGACAAGTAGTAACTGCACTAGTTGGGTTGAGGAATTGAGAATATGGGTAACCGTTGAATCACTGTGTTGTATACTTGAAACCAATATAAGATTATACATCAGCTATACTTCAATTTAAAAAGAGAGAAAAAAAGAAACAGAGCTGAACAGTAAATAAAGCGCTTAGAACAGATTTTATTCAGAATCCATTGCAATAGGGGAAAAGAGACTTTGGTATAAAACTAGGCTAAATTCTGAATACAACAAGGAAAAATGGGAATTTATAGACAAGGAGCAGGTTGGGGGAAGTCAGTGCATGGAAACCTATTAAAGGGAGACATCAAGAGAAGGGGAAATTCTTGCTAAGCTCACTCAAAAAGAGCTCTTGCTGAAAGCAGGCCAAGGTTTTATACATCAAAGATGGGGATGAGAAAGATCCTCAAGATGGCAGCGTGAGCCGGGTGGTGGAAATCTCCTCCCAAAACCATATATATTTTGAAAATACAGCGAATACAACAATTCCTAAAAGAGTGATGGGAAGATACAGTACACGAGCCAGGTTACATCTGCAAGAACCCAACAAATCACGGAAAAAGGTAGGATACCCATACGTGACCCGGCGGGACCCAAGCACTCCCCCCACCCCAGATCACTGGTGGGAGGAAGGGAATCAGAGTGGGGAGGGAGTGGAAGCACAGGGATGCTAAATAACCAGCCCTGGTGGTCTGCCCCAGGAGCACAGACACACATTGCATGGTGCACTGGATATTGGAGGAGCAGAAAAGCAAGGTCTGACATTGAGACTGCAAACACGATCCCACAGAGGGCTGCCCTGGGACAAAAGAAAAGCGGATGCTTTAAAAGTCTGAAAGGGACAATGGTTTAACAGGTGGACAAAATCATCCTGGCGCACTCAGCCCAGCAGTCTGGGAATTTTAAGGAACTTCAGGTGCCCTAATCTGCTGGGTGGCAACACCGCTCCAAAGCCACTTGTAGCAATAAGCAGCCTGCCTCTCCTTCTCCCCTTCCGGCACTGCAAGCAAACCAGCTGACCCGCCATTGCTGCAGAACAGCTGGGAAGCAGCCCCACCTACAGCAACCACACAGCTTAGCACAGAGGTTTCTCCCTGTGCGTAGCTAAACAGACCAGACCCAGAGGCTGCTCCCTGTGCGTGGTTGACCAGCACAGACAGCAGAGACTGGTGCAGAGTCCAGCAGTCACAAAGGGGCTCTTTTCTCACAGCAGAACATGCGCTGCTCTCCGGCAACCCCTGCCAGTGCCCTAGGCCATTCCGAAGGCCACCCCGCACACGACACCTCAGGGGATTAACCCAGACTACTCCCTGGGTGCAGTTAACCGGCAAAGACAGCAGAGATAGGCAAGGCGACCAGCAAGCAGGAAGGGACTTTGTTCTCCCAGCTGACACATGTGCCACTTGTTGGCAACCACTCCCATTGCCATGAAAAGGCAGAAGAACCTGTTCAATCCAAAATCCCTCAAACACCAGAGACAGGGCATGGTGATATTGGAATCACCAATCATCCTGAAAAAGAATTCAAAATAAAAGTCATAAGCATGCTGATGGAGCTACAGAGAAATATTCAAGAGCTAAGGGATGAATTCAGGAGCTAACAGGATGAATTCTGTTATGGGAGATAACAGAAATGAAACAAACAATGGAAGGATTTAAGAGCAGACTGGATGAGGTGTAAGAGACTCTTAATGGAATAGAAATCAGAGAACAGGAATACAGAGAAGCTGAGGCAGAGAGAGATAAAAGGATCTCTAGGAATGAAAGAATATTAAAAAACTATGTGACCAATCCAAATGGAACAATATTCACATTATAGGGGTACCAGAAGAAGAAGAAGAGAGAAAAAGGGATAGAAAGTGTCTTGGAAGAAATAATGGCTGAAAACTTCCCCAAGCTGGGGAAGGACATAGTCTCTCAGACCATGGAAGTCCACAGATTTCCCAACACAAGGGACCCAAGGAGGACAACACCAAGACATATAATAATTAAAATGGCAAAGATCAAAGACAAAGACATAGTATGAAAGCAGCAAGAGAGAAAAAAAAAACCACATACAAAGGAAAACCCATCAGGCTATCATCAGACTTCTCAGCAGAAACTTTATAGGCCAGAAAGGAATGGCATGATATAGTCAATGCAATGAAACAGAAGGGCCTCAAAGCAAGAATACTGTATCCAGCAAGTTTACCATTAAAATTAGAATGAGGGATTAAACAATTTCCAGATAAGCAAAAGTTGAGGGAATTTACCTCCTACAAATCATCTCTACAATGTATTTTAAAGGGACTGCTCTAGATGGAAGTATGCCTAAGGCTAAATAGGTGTCACCAGAGAAAATAAAACCACAACAAAGAAAGTAGATCAACCAAATACTAACTAAAGGCGAAATAAAATCAGCTATCCACAAAATCAGTCAAGGGAAACACAAAAGAGTACAGAATAAAACACCTAACATATAAAGAGTGGAGGAAGAAGAAAAAGAAGGGAGAGAAATAAAGAATCATCAGACTGTGTTTATAATAGCATAATAAGTGACTTAAGTCAGATGGTTAGATAATAAAGAAGCTACCCTTGAGTCTTTGGTAACCACAAATCCAAAGCCTGCATGGCAATAAGTACATATATATCAATAATCACCCTAAATGTAAATGGACTGAATGCACCAATCAAAAGACACAGAGTCACAGAATGGATAAAAAAAGCAAGACCCATCTATATGCTGCTTACAAGAGACTCACCTCAAACCCAAAGATATACACAGACTAAAAGTGAAGGGATGGAAAAAGATATTTCATGCAAACAATAGGGAGAAGAAAGCAGGTGTTGCCATACTTGTATCAGACAAAATAGACTTCAAAACAAAGAAAGCCACAAGAGACAAGAAAGTCAGTCCAAAAAGAGGATATAATCATTATAAATATCTTTGCACCCAACACAGGAGCACCTATGTATGTGAAACAAATACTACCAGAATTAAAGGAGGAAATGGAATGCAATGCATTCACTTTAGGAGACTTCAACACACCACTCATTCCAAAGGACAGATCAACCAGACAGAAAATAAGTAAGGACACAGAGGCACTGAACAACACATTAGAACAGATGGACCTAACAGACATCTACAGAACTCTGCACCCAAAAACAGCAGGATACACATTCTTCTCAAGTGCACATGGAACATTTTCCAGAATAGACCACATACTAGGCCACAAAAAGAGCCTCAATAAATACAAAAATATTGAAATTCTATCAACCAACTTCTCAGATCACAAAGGTATAAAACTAGAAATAAATTGTCCAAAGAAAACAAAAAGGCTCACAAACACAGGGAGGCTTAATAACATGCTCCTAAATAATCAAAGGATCAACAACCAAATTAAAACAGAAATAAAGCAATACATGGAGACAAATGAAAATAACAGCACAATGCCCCAACTTCTGTGGGATGCAGTGAAGGCAGCTCTAAGAGGAAAGTATATTGCAATCCAGGCGTATTTAAAGATGGAAGAACAATCCCAAATGAATAGTTTAAAGTCACAATTATTGAAATTGGAAAAAGAAGAACAAATGAGACACAAAGTCAGCAGAAGGAGGGACATAATAAAGATCAGAGAAGAAATAAATAAAATTGAGAAGAATAAAACAATGGAAAAATTAATGAAACCAAGAGCTGATACTTAGAGAAAATAAACAAAATAGATAAACCCCTAGCCAGACTTATTAAGAGAAAAAGAGAATCTACACACATAAACTGAATCAGAAATGAGAAAGGAAATATCACAACGGACACCACAGAAATACAAAGAATTATTAGAGAATACTGTGAATATCTATATGCTAACAAACTGGAACGTAGAAGAAATAGACAACTTTCTAGAAAAACACAACTTTCCAAGACTGACCCAGGAAGAAACAGAAAATCTAAACAGATCAATTACCAGCAATGAAATTGAAACAGTAATCAAAAAATTACCCAAGAACAAAACCTCCAGACCAGATGGATTCACAAGTGAATTCTATCAGACATTTAGAGAAGCCATAATAACCATTCTCCTTAAAGTTTTCCAAAAAACAGAAAAGGAGGGAACATTTCCAAATGAAGCCAGCATCACTCTAATACCAAAACCAGGCAAAGACACCACAAGAAAATAAAATTACAGACCAATATCCATGATGAGCATAGATGCAAAAATACTCAACAAAATATTAGCAAACCGAATTCAAAAATACATCAAGAGGATCATACACCATGATCAAGTGGGATTCATCCCAGGGATGTAAGGATGGTACAACATTTGAAAATCCATCAGCATCATCCACCACATCAACAAAAAGAAGGACAAAAACCACATGATCATCTCCATAGATGATGAAAAAGAATTCAACAAAATTCAACATCCATCCATGATAAAAACTCTCAAGAAAATGGGTATAGAGGGCAAGTACCTCAACATAATAAGGCCACATATGATAAACCCACAGCCAACATCATACTTAATGGTGAGAAGCTGAAAGCTTTTCCTCTAAGATCAGGAACAAGACAAAGATGCCCAGTCTCCCCAGTTTTATTCAGCATAGTACTGGAGGTCCTAGCCACGGCAATCAGACAACACAAAGAAATAAAAGGCATCCAGATTGGTAAGGAAGAAGTGAAACTGTCACTGTTTGCAGATGACATGATATTGTACATAAAAAACCCTAAAGAATCCACTCCAAAACTACTAGAACTAATATCTGAATTCAGCAAAGTTGCAGGATACCAAATTAATACACAGAAATCTGTTAAATTCTTATACACTAACGATGAACTAGCAGAAAGAGAAATTAGGAAAACAATTCCATTCACAATTGCATCAAAAAGAATAAAATACCTAGGAATAAACCTAACGAAGGAAGTGAAAGACCTATACCCTGAAAACTACAAGTCACTCGAGAGAAATTAAAGAACATACCAATAAATGGAAACACATGCTGTGTTCATGGATAGGAAGAATTAATATTGTCAAAATGGCCATCCTTCCTAAAGCAATCTACAGATTTAATACAGTCTCTATCAAAATACAAACAGCATTCTTCAATGAACTGAAACAAATAGTTCTAAAATTCATATGGAACCACAAAAGACCCCAAATAGCCAAAGCAATCCTGAGAAGGAAGAATAAAGCAGGAGGCATCTCACTTCCCAACTTCAAGCTCTACTTCAAAGCCACAGTAATCGAGACAATTTGGTACTGGCACAAGAACAGACCCATAGACCAGTGGAACAGAATAGAGAGTCCAGATATTAACCCAATCATATATGGTCAATTAATATATGATAAAGGAGCCATGGATATACAATGGGGAAATGACAGTCTCTTCAACAGCTGGTGTTGGTAAAACTGGACAGCTACATGTAAGAGAAAGAAACTGGATTACTATCTAACTCCATACACAAAAGTAAACTCAAAATGGATCAAAGACCTGAATATAATTCATGAAACCATAAAACTCTTAGAAGAAAACATAGGCAAAACTCTCTTCAATATAAACATGAACAACATCTTCATGAACATATCTCCCCAGGCAAGGGAAACAAAAGCAAAAATGAACAAGTGGGGCTATATCAAACTAAAAAGCTTCTGTACAGCAAAGGAAAACATCAGTAGAACAAAAAGACATCCTAAAGTATGGGAGAATATATTCATAAATGACATATCTGATAAGGGGTTGACATCCAAAATATACAAAGAGCTCACTCCCCTCAACAAACAAAAAGCAAATAATCCAATTAAAAAATGGGCAGACACTTCTCCAAAGAAGAAATTGAGATGGCCAACAGGCACATGAAAAGATGCTCCACATCGCTAATCATCAGAGAAATGCAAATTAAAACCACAATGAGATATCACCTCACACCAGTTAGGATGGCCACCATCCAAAAGACAAACAACAACAAATGTTGGCGAGAATGTGGAGAAAGGGGAACCCTCCTACACTGCTGGTGGGAATGTAAATTAGTTCAACCATTTTGGAAAACAGTATGAAATTTCCTCAAAAAACTCAAAATAGAAATACCATTTGACCCAGGAATTCCACTCCTAGGAATTTACCCTAAGAATGCAGCAGCCCAGTTTTAAAAAGACAGATGCACCCCTGTGTTTATTGCAGCACTATTTACAATAGCCAAGAAATGGAAGCAACCTATGTGTCCATCAGTAGATGAATGAATAAAGATGTGGTACATATACACAATGGAATATTATTCAGCCATAAGAAGAAAAGTCCTACTATTTGCAACAACATGGATAGAACTAGAGAGTATTATGCTCCGTGAAATAAGTGAGGCAGAGAAAAACAAGTATCAAATTATTTCACTCATCTGTGGAGTATAAGAACAAAGAAAAAACTGAAGGAACAAAACAGCAGCAGACTCACAGAACCCAAGAATGGACTTACAGTTAGCAAAGGTAAAGGGACTGGGGAGGATGGGTGGAAAGGGAGGGATAAGGGGGAAAAGGGACATTACGATTAGCACACATAATGTAGGGGGCAGGCACGGGGAAGGCAGTTTAAACACAGAGAAGCAAGAAGTGACTCTATAGCATCTCACTACGATGATGGACAGTGACTGTAATGGGGTTTGTGGTGGGGACTTGATAATGGGGGGAATCTAGTAACCACAGTGTTGCTCATGTAAGTGTATATTAATGATACCAAAATAAAAAAAAGAGATAGGGATCAGGAATTTGATCAGCTATGTAGGGTAGTCAGATAACAAGAGTGGGAGGAGTCTCTCTAGACTTAGCAGGATTCCTGCTAAAAGTGGGTAGTTCTGGCCCAGTAAGGACAGACACAGAAGCCCAAGATCAAGGCCTAGTTGAGAAAAAGGCGCAGAGGAGCCAGATTAATGTTTGGTCAAGGAGCCTGTGTTTGTCAATAGATGGATAGATAGATAGATGATAGATAGATAGATAGATAGATAGATAGATAGATAGATAGATAGATAGACAGATGATAGATAGATAGATAGATAGATAGATAGATAGATAGATAGATAGATAG
>JAQQAC010011420.1:46269998-46292084 GCA_029783875.1 Phataginus tricuspis | reverse complement strand
TAGATAGATAGATAGATAGATAGATAGATAGATAGATAGATAGATAGTAGATGGATAGAAGATAAATTAGAGATAGTACATAGTAGATAGACAGGTAGATAGATAATAGATAGTAAATGGATAGATGATAGATGAAGATGATGATGGTAGACAAATTGTACAAAGAAGATATATGATAGATAGACAGACAGATAGATAGCTGTAGATGTGCTTGTAAATGTTTGACAACAGTCTCTTTGATGCAAGAAATCCCTGATCAGGAGCATTTGGTGTTTCCTCAGTGAAACTACTTCCGCTGTAGATTGTTGGAAGGACCAGTGTGGGGTCACTGGATGTAGTGCAGAAGGACATGCTCACAACTGACTTGAATGAACCATGAACAGCGGTCCAGCACACCACAGTATGATTCTTTCTGCTCCCGTGAGTCTGAAATTATTTCAAAATATTATTTAAATTTTTTAACCTAAATATAAATCACCTATATAATAAATGAAGTTATTTTTTCTCATACAGCCAGGATCTCACATGTGTACATGTAAGAGGCCAGTCACGAGGGAAATCATCGGCACGATTTGCCACTAATGATGGCCTAAAACTACACCTAATGGTGTTTCAGCTGTGCACTCTTCAGATACTTCAAGGACAACGTGCTTTTCTGGTCACAGAAAGATAATGAAAACTAATGGTCATCGTGTCACTGTTGGGACTCAATGGTGTTGCTCTCTAAATTCTGTTCCTTGGGCTGAGGGTTTCCTTCAGAGGCTAACAGAGATGAAAAGGCCACCTAGTTTCAGTGTGTCAGTAGTGATGCCTAATGAGAAAAATAAAATGTTAAAGGCAATATTTTGTGAACTTGGTATCACAAACCAGACTTTGAACTTCAAACAACTGACTAAGATGCATAGAATTCTTCAGCATATGAAGCACGTCAAACTTCTACTATTATCCTGAACTAGGCTTTGGGTGAGGTTAAAAGTTAATTCCAAGGGCTTGTCAAGCTTTTTGGTGCTTTATAGAAAATAATAAAATAAATCTTAAAATCCAAAAATTAAATTTATTAGCAACACATACAGGCATCTGAGTCCCACCACAGTGATTGCTGAATTACGACATACTATCTAAAACAAGAATGGCCTGAACGTTGTAGATGAACACCGACTTAACAATTCTCCTGCTTAGATGAATGGACTCCAAAAATATCACACGGTGGTGGTTTTACACTTGATCCGGTCTGCATGTTGTAGCTCATCCAGAACATTTCGGATGTTCTCCACACAAACTTCTCTTCGGTGATGTTTATTGGATGCAAGATTCCATACATTTTCAAATTCTTCATCAGAAAGGCTGACACCAATGTTATTTAATATCTGTGCAATCTAAAAAAACACTTTAAAAGTCAGACTAAAATTTATGTTTTCAAAATTATATTTTTAAAATATCTTTATAACATCTAAAACTATGGATATTTATCCCAAAAAAGGTGTGTGTTGGTGTGTGGGTATGGGTGTGCTTATTAATTACACATAATAAGCAAATAACAAAATTCTAGGTCTGTCAGTTCAGGAATCATTGTGCTTATATGGGCATGAGGGTGTTCAACTATGCTTGTCAGCATATAAAATTATTTTCAACTCTAAGTGTTTCTGGTTATTTTGAAGAGAAAAAGCCTAATTCAAGTAGATAGAGTAAAGAGTTAAAGACTGAAGTCTTGCTAGATTTGAGTTCCATCCCAGTCACTTCTGGCCACTATGATCTTATGTGCACCATGTAAACCCCTTGAATATTAGTTTCCATTCTTTAAAATAAGAGCACTTATAAGGTGCTCTGACTGGCCTGTTGTAAACATTTCAGCTGTGGGTGCACAAATACCAGAGAGAGAGTATCCATGAGCAACTGAGCAAACTCAAAGCTGAGCCTAATGAAAACCAGCAAACTTTGATTATTAATAATTGCTGTGCAATAATTCTCACATGAGATAAGGGGAGAGGGAAAACATGCTTCGTGTGTCCCAGGGAAATATGAGAAAGAAAATATTAGAACCAGTAGTGGAAAGAAATGTTAGAATTAATAGAGGGAATTAAAGCTTTGAAGGAAGATGAAACTAAATTTCAAAGCGGAAAAGCATTTACCATGACACATACAAGAACAAAGCAAGGAGGGAATTGGGAAGGAAAGTTAGACAGTGAATAGGAAAGCCAAAGAAACAGAAGAGTTGCAGAATACATCTACTAAACAGAATCTGAACAACAATTAGAAGATGCCCTAGAAATGATGTGCCCTCATGGGAAATTAACAGTATAATCAAATACACTTGCAGTTCACACAGAGTTGCCGGCGGCCAGACTATGCAGCAAACACAGCAGTGGCCCTGTGCATAGCTGCTGCCTTCCCCCGACCCAGGGGCAGGTAGAGAATCCAACGGTCTGACTCAGTCTTGGGCAGCCCCAGCCCCTTTCCACTCCTCAAGAGGCATTCCTCCCTACCCCAGCGTTCCTTCGTAGGGTACTGATTAGCTAACACTTTGACAGAAACCCATCTATTCCAAATTAATGTTAGTTCTTTGGGTTCTTCTTTTTTATCTAGAACTGTGAGACTCCAGTTATTTGAATTCTTAGTTAAAAGAATTGTAGGCATCATGAAACAAGCAGGAGACTTTTGTCTTGCTTGGCGACCCTGAACTTTGGTCTCACAGGACCTCTGGAGTGATTGGAGGGACTTGAAACCATCACAGCATCACCTGGGCGTGTCTCTTCTCTGGCCCCCTAGGGTGGATGGTGGGTTCTGGCCTCTTCTTTGGGACCAGACAGAAGGTATCATCCTCTAAAGTTCTCCCTTCCTTTCTCCCTTGAATCTGTTATTTAGTTAGTATTTAGCTAAGTTTTTAAGCCATCAACCCTTCATCTGAAGTCCCCAAAGGCGTCATATGTCTATGCATATTTCTGGCCCTGGATATGAAAGTTCTGAAGAATCAGTTGGTCCCAAATCACTCCCTGCTTTCTTCTCTGCATCCTCAGCCCTCGGAAGCCCAGGGGCCAGGCTATTCGGACCTAGCTGGTTGCTCCTGCTTTATAACCCATCTAGGAAGAAAATCACCTGGGATATGAGGACTGTTTTTTCTAAGAAAAAGAAAAGCACAACACAACACAACACATATGCACAAAACAAGACACATGGGCTGATACATGGTGTGGCAACAGGACAGAATATTTTAAATCAGTGTTTGTTGCAGATGATCTGAAACGTATGTTAATAGTGGCAGAGTGGCCTCCTCATACTCACTCTCTGATTTTGGAGACCCAAGACCATAAGGATAGTTACACAAGGAAGGGCTTGATCCTTTTTGCTTTTTCTCAACTAGGAATAATGTTCAATGTCTTTGAAAAACATTTTTTTATATATAGGTCATAGTGAATATATGACATGAATGTAATGCTTCCTATTATAGAACAAATTCTTCTTTAAGAATTGGGCCAAAATGTCACGACCAAATTGAACATTATCCTCAAGAATCCTGTATTTGGGGATCTGGATGACGTTTTTAATATAAAAGCTCGAGTTTCGAAAAGTCTAAAATTAAGTATTTTTTGATAAACATTTCATCTCAGTATGTTTATGTAAAGCTCATGTTTCTTTCAACCCTTTTGAAATAATATGCCGTACCTCTTTTTTTGATCTTGGCTTGAAGAAGTCTCTTTCAAATACTCCTTTCTGGCCAAAGATGTTAGGATGTAGTAATGAATAGGCATTGCCCTCTTCCCCATAATTAGTTCTATCACTGATGCGACGAATTCGGGGGGCAGGAATGTCAGACCGAATGGTCGGCACGCCATAGATGGGATGACCTAGGACATCAGTGAGGGAAGGAAACAACATTCTAAAACGGAGCTGTACGAGGCAGTGGCCCCCAGTCACATGTGGCTATTGAGCTCTTGCAATGCGACTAGTCTGAATCGAGATGCCCTGTAAGTGCAAAATGCACACTGAATTTCAAAGAATTAGTACCCTCAAAAAAGAATGTGAAATATTTAATCATTTTATATTGATTACATGTTACAAGTATATTTTGGAGATACATATTTTATATATATATTCATATATATATGTATATATGTATATATATAAATAATTTTACCAGTTTTTTTTCCTTGATGTGGCTACCAGAAATTTTTAAATACATATGATTCCGATTATCTTTCTATTGGACAGCACCATTCTAAGGGGAGTAGCATGATCTCATTATGCCGGAATGAATAGCATGTCTATAAAATCCAGTTAAAAAAAATGTATCTCCTTAATCATGTCCTTAATCCAAGGAAGTGATTTTTGACCAATAAAAATAGTTTTTTCTAAATAACCAATATTCATCATGTTTGATATTGAGATATGGGGTGTTATGGATCAAACAGATTCATATGTTAAAGTCCTAACTCAGGATGTGACCTTATCTGGAAATAGGGTCATTGCCTTTGTAATTAATGCACACAGGAGATGCCATGTGAGGCTGAAGGCAGAAATCAGGGTGATGGAGCCGAAGCCAAGGAACACAAAAGATGGCCAGCAAATCCACAGAAGCTAAGGGAGGGGCCTTGCACAGAGTCTCCCTCGCAGCCTCCAGAGGAGCCGTCCTTGGGGACACCTTGATTTCAGACTTTCAGTCCCCAGAACTATAAGATGACACATTTCTGTTGTTTAAGCCACACAGTTTCTGGTACTTGTTATGACATCCTTAACAAACTAATAGATGGGGAAGGAAGAGAGAGAATAGTTTTGTGAGAGCTCTTCAAATATTTGATGGCAAATCTGTTTATAGAGAAAAGTCACATGATTTTAAAGTCTCCTAATGCTTGATAAAGTCCGTATAACATTCAGTGTTCTGATCTATGATGGTTTCAATTTCATTAATATACAGAGAATAATTTTATGTGGAATCATTAACAATAATTAAGTTTGGCCTGCATTTATTGAGACCCCTTGGGTGCTTAAGATCCAGAACTGATGAAAGGTCCCAGGCTTTGAGAAACTTCCAGTCTAATGGAGATGGAGGCTGGGGCAACGAAAGGTCAGACAAAAAGCCCTTCACTTCTAGGTTTGCAGATCCTCATAAAACTCAGCAAATAATGTGACAGACAAACTCACAAGCAGAAGGAACAGCTCCTACAGCCGCACTGATCTCAGAAGAAGTTGTCTTATAGTGATTAGAAACTTTATCATTTGGCCTCAGAAGTGTCCGGAGAGTCTTTTCTGAGCTCCCTGGTTCTTTGAAGACAGTATCTTCAGGCTTTATCAGGAGGGTTGGTTCAGATCCTTCAGCATGAGTTTCAGCAGGGTTGCCACAATCTGGTTTTCTACCTTTAAGCAAAAAGGGAAAGGGGAACAGGGCAGGAAGAAGTTACTGCATAGTGCATGCTGCTCTGCACCAAAATTAGTCTTCCAATGTAGTGTCTTCCCACTGACTGGTAGAAACTGAGGCTAGGCTGGTATAAGCCCTTCACTGATGCCCAGCCCCCCACTGTGGAAGAGCAAGTTCAAGCCAAAGTCATACACGAGGAAATTTGAACACGAGCACCATCTGAAAAACCAAAATGAGAATGCAGAACCTATTATTTTCATTCCTCTTTTGTAAAATTAGAGCTTACTTTCATATTTAACTTGAACTACAGGATTACCAGAGTTGTTCCTAGCACTGTGCCCTAGGGAGAGAGAAGACTTATGTGGAGTTATAGATCCCACACATACCTGATCATGGCAGGGCCATGTTGTGGGGCTGTATTGTATAGGCATTTGGATGAGGCCACGAGAACTCACTGTGAGCTCAAGAACTGATTATATAAATAACTCCCTTCAAATCAGTGGAAAAGAAAACACTGAGGTAGAACTGATATGGTAAGACTCTGTCCTCTTTTTCAAATTTGCTTCGCTGAGTCAAGGCTGAAATTGAGGAGTAAGTTGCTGACACAGCGTTTTCACAGAGCTGGTAACTACACAGATAGCACTAGAGGGCGCTGTGGTCTTTCAGTCACTAGAAGAACTCTCAGGGACCTGGGACAACCCAAGAGAGAGCTGCACGAGCAGTCCTGCGCCATTATCAGATTGGGGTGGCAACCGCGGCAAATCTATCAAAAGTCTGCACACCCCGTTTAGCTCCTGGTAATGCTTGCCACGAAAGCGTTCATCCTAGACCCTCTAATCCCCTCCATGCTCCCCTCAAAATAGCAGAAATCTGGACAAAGCATGAAAAACAGTTTCTCAGAAAACTGTTCAGAAGCCACTGCCTTGTAGTTCTTACCCACATTCCTCCAGAAAGATAGAATCTGAGGCAAGAAAAGTCCAGGCAAAACATTCCTGAGCTCCTTCTAACGGACCCACTGAACACTAACTCAGAAGATGAAAACCTCAAGAACCCCACGGAAAATGGCCGACAAGATCAGGACCCAAAATCCAGGAAAAATGTGAAGAACTACCTGACTTGAAAACAGACTTGTACGTCCCCCTCTACTTCACGAGCTGTGCCAAGAAGTAAAAAGCTGTGTTACCCTCTCTTTATTCCGGAGAAGACAGGGGTAGTTGTTTTCTATAAAAAGCTTCATTAGGTAAAGATTCTGCTTTTCTAGTAGATAGAAGAGAAAGGCCATCCCAGAAACGCATAAGTGCTCACATAGTCAGTCAAGCCCCAGATTTCGTTTTGGCCTCACAGAAAGGCATGATCTGGGGATACAAGCGAAAACAGTAGTACCTTTACTTTTTAGAAAAGAGAGTTTCCATGAGGAGATAAAAATGTAAACAACCTTTTTTAAAAAAGATAGTTCTAATAACTAAGATTTGAAAATTAAAGCAAATGAGGTGTCATTATATACCAACTACATTTCAAGAATGTTTGAAACAACACTCTGTGGAAGAAAGGTTGGAGTAAAACCTCAGAGCCTTCACTGATAAAACTGCAAATTGGTGCAGTCATTTGGAAAAGCAAAATGAAAATACAGAAAGTTACTTCTGGGACAATAATAATATTCATAGGAAATGAGATATAATTAGAAACAGGCAGCTTTTTGAAAGATGATAATCATTACAGTGTTACCCATATTACTTTTAAAATATCTGGAAATAACCTAAATTTTAAAGACTGAGGAAATGGTTTAGTAATTCACAATACATCAGCATGAGGGAACTGAAAATGAAGCTTACAGGAACCATAAAAGTATCTCGTCATTCCATGGATATTTGAAAGTTAAATTTTAAAAAGCCAAATAAAAATGGCACATTCACTGTGATTTTTAGCTATGTTTAAAATTTATGCATGGGGACATACACGTATGGATCTACATATAATTATGTATGGTTACTGATGTAGGAAGATAATGTATAAACATGAAAACATTTAAATATAGGTAAAGATTGTTTTTCCTTTTCTTACAAAATTTAAAAGATCGAATTTTCTTACATCAAATTCTATTTTACTAGTGACTTTTCCTAAAGGAGAGGATCTAATTATTCTAAGAATGGTTTCAAACAACTTTCTGAAGAGTGGTTTTCCTATTTTGGGCTTCTGTGTAAACTTTTTTCTTTCTCATTTATTCTTTTGAAGGAGTGACACATAGCCCCAAATTCAAAAGATACAAAAACATAGATTAAAAAGTGAGTCTTGCTGCCACCCTGTCCCTCAGCTACCTAGTTCCCCTTCCCTGGAAATCGTGTTATCAAATTCGTTCTTATCCATCCACAGATAATCTATGCATAAACAAGCTAATAAATATGTATATCTGTGCATATTTTAAATATATATTAAAGTTGGCAAGAGGAGAGCTCCCAGGAAAATGAAAGTGTAGAAGTCCATTTAAGAATTTAGCAAACCGAGACTTCTGGAAAGATGAGGGCATGAGCAGGATGGTGGAAATCTCCTCCCAAAACCATATATATTTGTGAAAATACAACAAATACAACTATTCCTAAAAAAAGAGACCAGAAGATACAGTACAACAGCCAGGCTACAGCTATACCTGCGAGAAGTCAGTGCCTCATGAAGCAGGTAAGATACATAGCCGCGACCCGGCAGGATCCCAGCCCTCCCCCACCCCAGTGCACCGGCAGGAGGAAAAGATTCAGAGTGGGGAGGGAGTGGAAGCACAGGCCCACCAAATAACCAGCCCTGGTGATCTGCACAGGGAGCACAGATATACATCATGTGGTGTATCAGAGACTAGAGAAACAGAAGGGCAGGATCCGAGATGGAGACTGCATGTGGGTCCCCTCAGCCAGCTCCCCGGGACAAAATAAAAACGGGTGCTTTTTTTTTTAAGTCTCAAAGAGACAAGGGCCCAACAGCAGAACAAAATCATCCCAGCGCACTACCCCAGCAGGCTGGGAGTCTTCGGGAATGTTGGACACCCTGGCAAGCAGCCAGGCAAAGCAGCCATGCCAAGGCTTCCCACAGAGATCAGCAGCCTGCCATTCATTCCCCCCAACTCAGCCAGCACGGCAAAGGGTCCGGGATATGCCACGGCTGCAAAACAACAGAGGAGCGGCCCTGCCCACAGCAACCTCATAGAATCTACTCCCGCCTGGTGCGCAGCTAAGCGGGAAGGACCCCAGAACCCACATCAAGGGCTGGAAAGCACCAAGGGGACCAGAGGCACCCAGCAAGACTTCAAACCCCCGCAGTGCAATAGGTTAGACTGAGGGCAACCCTGCACACAGGCAGCTCCAGGGATTATCCCAGAGACTGCCTCCTGGTGGGCGAGAAACCAGTTCAGGCCCCAGAGAAGGGCAAGGAGAACAACAAGCAGTAAAGGACTGTGTTATCCCAGCTGAAAAACGTGGCACTTACCAGTGACCACTTCTATCACCATGAAAAGGCAGAGGAATATGGTACAGACAAAGATTACCCAGACAACCCCAGAGAGAGAGCCTGATGGGATAGACTTACACAATCTTCCTGAAAAAGAATTCAGAATAAAATTCTTAACCATGCTGATGGATCTACAGAGAAATATGCAAGAGCTAAGGGAGGAAGTGAGGAAAGACAATGAAGAAATCAGGCAAGTGTTCAACGGACTTAAGAGAGGAATGGACGAGGTGCAAGAGACTATTAATGGAATAGAAATCAGAGAACAGGAATACAGAGAAGCTGAGGCAGAGAGAGATAAAAGGATCTCTAAGAATGAAAGAATATCAAGAGAACTGTGTGACCAATCCAAAAGGAACAATATTCGCATTATAGGAGTACCAGAAGAAGAAGAGAGAGAAAAAGGGATAGAAAGTGTCCTTGAAGAAATAATTGTTGAAAAATTCCCCAAGCTGGGGAAGGGAATAGTTTCTCAGACCACGGAAGCCCACAGATCTCCCAACACAAGGGACCCAAGGAAGACAACACCAAGACACATAATAATTAAAATGTCAAAGATCAAAGATAAGGACAGAGTATTAAAGGCAGCTAGAGAGAGAAAAAAGATCACCTACAAAGGAAAACCCATCAGACTATCATCAGACTTCTCAACAGAAACCTTACAGGCCAGAAGAGAATGGCATGATATATTTAACGTAAGGAAACAGAGGGGGCTTGAACCAAGAATACTGTATCCAGCACAATTATCATTTAAATTTGAGGGAGGGATTAAACAATTCCCACACAAGCGAAAGCCTAGGGAATTTGCCTCTCACAAACCACCTCTACAGGATATCTTAAAGGGACTGCTCTAGATGGAAGCACTCCTAAGGCTAAAAAGATGTCATCAGAGAAAATAAAATCACAGCAAAGAAAGCACACCATCCAAATCCTAACTAAAGGCAAAAAGTAAAGCCAACTATCCACAAAAACAGTCAAAGGAAACGTAAAGGGTACAGAATAAAACACCTAGTATATAAAGAATGGACGAGGAAGAATAAGAAGGGAGAGAAATAAAGAATCATCAGACTGTGTTTATAATAGCTTAACAAGAGAGTTAATGTAGACTATTAGATAGTAAAGAAGCTACCCTTCAACCTTTCATAACCACGAATCTAAAGCCAGCAATGGTAATAAGTACATATCTGTCGATAATCACCCTAAATGTAAACGGACTGAATGCACCAATCAAAAGACACAGAGTAATAGAATGGATAAAAAAGCAAGACCAATCTATATGCTATTTACAAGAGACTCACCTCAAACCCAAAGATATACACACACTAAAGGTGAAGGGATAGAAAAAGATACTTCATGCAAACAACAAGGAGAAAAAAGCAGGTGTTGCAGTACTTGTATCAGACAAAATAGACTTCAAAATGAAGAAAGTAGCAAGAGATAAAGAAGGACATTACATAATGATAAAGGGGTCATCCAACAAGAAGATATAACCATTATAAATATATATGCACCCAACACAGGAGCACCAGCATATGTGAAACAAATACTAACAGAATTGAAGGAGGAAATAGACAGCAATGCATCCATTTTAGGAGACTTCAACACACCACTCACTCCAAAGGACAGATCAACCACACAGAAAATAAGTAAAGACACAGAGGCACTGAACAACACACTAGAACAGATGGACCTAACAGACATCTACAGAACTCTGCACCCAAAAGCAGCAGGATACACATTCTTCTCAAGTGCACATGGAACATTTTCCAGAATAGACCACATACTAGGCTACAAAAAAAACCTCAGTAAATTCAAAAATATTGAAATTCTACCAACCAACTTCTCAGATCACAAAGGTATAAAGCTAGAAATAAATTGTACAAAGAAAACAAAAAGGCTTACAAATACATGGAGGCTTAATAACATCCTCCTAAATAATCAATGGATAAATGATCAAATTAAAACAGAGATCAAACAATATATGGAGACTAATGACAACAACAACACAAAGCCACAACTTCTGTGGGATGCAGCAAAGGCAGTTCTAAGAGGAAAGTATATTGCAATCCAGGCCTATTTAAAGAAGGAAAAACAATCCCAAATGAATAGTCTAAAGACACAATTATTGAAATTGGAAAAAGAAGAACAAATGAGGCCCAAAGTCAGGAGAAAGAGGGACATAATAAAGATTAGAGAAGAAATAGATAAAATTGAGGAGAATAAAACAATAGAAAAAAATCAATGAAACCAAGAGCTGGTTCTTTGAAAAAATAAACCAAATAGATGTACCCTAGCCAGACTTATTAACAGAAAAAGAGAATCTATACACATAAACAGAATCAGATTTGAGAAAGGAAAAATCACAACGGACCCCACAGAAATACAAAGAATTATAAGAGAATACTATGAAAATCTATATGCTAACAAGCTGGAAAACCTAGAAGAAATGGACTTCTTAGAAAAATACAACCTTCCAAGGCTGACCAAGCAAGAAACACAAAACCTAAACAGACCAATTACCAGCAAAGAAATTGAATTGGTAATCAAAAAACTACCTAAGAACAAAACCCCCGGGCCAGAGGGATTCACCCCTGAATTTTACCAGACATATAGAGAAGAAATAATACCTATTCCCCTTAAAGTATTCCAAAAAATAGAAGAGGAGGGAATGCTTCCAAAGTCATTCTATGAAGCCAGCATTACTCTAATACCAAAACCAGGTAAAGACCTCACCAAAAAAGAAAATTACAGACCAATATCCCTGATGAACATAGATGCAAAAATACTCAACAAAATATTAGCAAACCGAATTCAACAATACATCAAGAAGATCATACACCATGATCAAGTGGGATTCATGCCAGGGATGCAAGGATGGTACAACATTCGAAAATCCATCAACATCATCCACCTCATCAACAAAAAGAAGAACAAAAACCACATGATCATCTCCACAGATGCTGACAAAGCATTTGACAAAATTCAACATCCATTCACGATAAAAACTCTCAACAAAATGGGTATAGAGGGCAAGTACCTCAACATAATAAAGGCTATATATGACAAACCCATAGCCAACATCATACTTAACAGCGAGAAGCTGAAAGCTTTTCATCTAAGATCGGGAACAAGACAGGGGTGCCCACTCTCTCCACTGTTATTCAACATAGTACTGGAGGTCCTAGCCACGGCAATCAGACAAAACAAAGAAATACAAGGCATCAGATTGGTAAAGAAGACGTCAAATTGTCACTATTTGCAGGTGACATGATACTGTACATAAGAAACCTAAAGACTCCACTCCAAAACTACTAGAACTAATATCTGAATTCAGCAAAGTTGCAGGATACAAAATTAACACACAGAAATCTGTTGCTTTCCTACACACTAAAGATGAACTATCAGAAAAAGAAATCAGGAAAATAATTCCATTCACAATCACATCAAAAAGAATAAAATACCTAGGAACAAACCTAACGAAGGAAGTGAAAGACCTATATCCTGAAAACTACAAGACACTCCTAAGAGAAATTAAAGAGGACACTAACAAATGGAAATGCATCCCATGCTCTTGGCTAGGAAGAATAAATATTGTCAAAATGGCTATACTACCTAAAGCAATCTACAGATTCAACGCAATCCCTATCAAAATACCAACAGCATTTTCAATGAACTGGAACAAATAGTTCTAAAATTCATATGGAACCACAAAAGACCCCGAATAGCCAATGCAATGCTGAGAAGGAAGAATAAAATGGGGAATTACGCTCCCAGACTTCAAGCTCTACTACAAAGCTATAGTAATCAAGACAATTTGGTATTGGCATAAGAATAGACCTACAGACCAGTGGAACAGAATAGAAACTCCAGGCATTAACCCAAACATATACAATCAATTCATATATGATAAAGGAGCCTTCGATATACAATGGGGAGATGACAGCTTCTTCAGCAGCTGGTGTTGACGAAACTGGACAGCTACATGTAAGAGAATGAAACTGGACTACTGTCTAACCCCATACACAAAAGTAAACTCAAAATGGATCAAAGACCTGAATTTAAGTCATGAAACCATAAAATTTTTAGAAAAAAACATAAGCAAAAATCTCTTGGATATAAACATGAGTGACTTCTTCATGAACATATCTCCCCAGGCAAGGGAAACAAAAGCAAAAATGAACAAGTGGGACTATATCAAGCTGAAAAGCTTCTGTACATCAAAGGACACCATCAGTAGAACAAAAAGACATCCTACAGTATGGGAGAACATATTCATAAATGACATATCTGATAAGGGGTTGACTAAAGATGAACTAGCAGAAAAAGAAATCAGGAAAATAATTCCATTCACAATCACATCAAAAAGAATAAAATACCTAGGAACAAACCTAACGAAGGAAGTGAAAGACCTATATCCTGAAAACTACAAGACACTCCTAAGAGAAATTAAAGAGGACACTAACAAATGGAAATGCATCCCATGCTTTTAAAGAATAAAAAATATATAAAGAACTCATGCACCTCAACAAACAAAAAGCAAATAATCCAATTAAGAAATGGGCAGAGGACATGAATAGACACTTCTCCAAAGAAGAAATTTAGATGACCAACAGACACAGGAAAAGATGCTCCACATCTCTAATCATCAGAGAAATGCAAATTAAAACCACAATGAGCTATCACCTCACACCAGTGAGGATGGCCAACATCCAAAACACAAACAACAACAAATGTTGGCGAGGATGTGGAGAAAAGGGAACCCTCCTACACTGGTGGTGGGAATGCAATTTAGTTCAACCATTGTGGAAAGCAGTATGGAGTTTCCTCAAAAAACTCAAAATAGAAATACCATTTGACCCAGGAATTCCACTCCTAGGAATTTACCCTAAGAATGCAGCACCTCAATTTGAAAAAGACAGATGCACCCCTATGTTTATTGCAGCACTATTTACAATAGCCAAGAAATGGAATCAACCTAAGTGTCCATCAGTGGACGAATGGATAAAGAAGATGTGGTACATATATACAATGGAATATTATTCAGCCATAAGAAGAAAACAAATCCTACCATTTGCAACAACATGGATGGAGCTAGAGGGTATTATGCTTAGTGAAATATGCCAAGCAGGAAAAGACAAATATCAAATGATCTCACTCATATGTGGAGTATAAGAGCAAAGAAAAAAATACTGAAGGAACAAAACAGCAGCAAACTTACAGAACCCAAGAATGGACTAATAGTTACCAAAGGGAAAGGAACTGCAGAGGATGGGTTGGAAGGGAGGGATAACAGGGAAAAAGGGGCATTACGATTAGCAGACAAAATGTTGGGGGGGCACGGGGAGGGCTGTACAACTCAAGACAAGTAATGATTCTGCAGCATCTCACTATGTTGATGGACAGTGACTGTAATGGGGTAAGTGGGGGGTACCCGATGAAGTGGGGAGTTAAGTAACCATAATGTTGCACATGTAACTGTAGATTAATGATACCAAAATTAAAAATTAAAAAAAAAGAATTTAGCAAACCTTCAAAAATTAAATACCTTTAATAATGACCCTCTCTTCATACTCTTTAAGAGGCATCTTATCTTTCCAGTTCAGAAAGTTAGCAAACTCGAGGTAGTTAATCAATCCATCATTATCCACATCACAGTAGTCGAAGAGCTGCTCCAGCAGTTTCGCATCCAAGCGCAAGCTGAACTGGTCACAAACTTCCAGAAGCTCATCTTTATCGATTACCCCATCCCCCTTCTGTTAGATACAAGCAAAAAAAAGATGGAGTGTTTGTCTTCAAGAGTAGAGTAGGCAACATGCATTGTTTCACTTAAGACAAAAGAAACAGCTCTATGACATAAATTTGAAGAATTTGTCTTATTTGTCACGTAGGAGGGGTCAAGTGTTCAGTGAGAGTGGTTCTCAGTGTCTCATCCTGATAGGTGCACAGTCATGTCAATCCTGGTTGGAGCCGAGTGTGGCTCAGAATCTTTGTTCTTCTATTTTAATAATTTTTTTCCTTAAATCAAGCCGTTTATGCTATGGCAGAGCAGGTGTGGCCATGATTTACCCTTGACATTTCATTTGACAGAGGCTGTGTACTTTGACAGTTCTCTATAATTTTCCATGCTTTCAAAGTTTTTAGCGCCTCTGGTGTTCCAACTGGGCAGTAAATGGTTCTCCACTCCATGGCCTGGCCATGAGGAGAAATTGGGGAAGCAGTTGCAGGCCAAGTATAGAGTGATGGATTCAAAGACAGTTGCGTGTTTGCTGTCAATGCTCCCATGGGCCAGAGGGACATGCTACTAAGCTGTCAGCCAGCCCCCACTGTCATAATTAGCACTAGATTCACTCTTGTAGGGAGAAGAGGGAAAGTTTCCACCCCCTTTCTGACAATAGTTAAACACAGGATCATCTATGCTAAGTGTGAAAGCAGGGAAATTTATGAAGGCTCTGGGCAGAAACTGGCTGATTCTCTAAGGAAATGAGGGGGCAGAGCACACAATACTTGGTAAAGACGAGTGGCACGAGCCAGTGGCCTTCCCGCTCAGCTCCTCCAGTAGTCTATCAAGCCAACTTTGCATCCACTGGGAGATGACAGTAAAGGGTCTGAGGGTTTTTGCAGTGGGTCCTGGTTGTTTCAGGGAACTCTGGCCCTCTCCGAGAGATTTCCCTAAGAAAGACAAATTCCCAAGGGAAACCATAAATTACTCATGACCAGTATACAGGGCTTATGCCCAGAACTGGATTTACAAGGCTGATGAAGGTGGTCCCCTGAAGAATGAGAAATTGACTCAGTTCATTCTAGATACATTCCTGCGGTCAGACCTGTAGGCCTGGAAAACATCCTTAACCCTATGATGAAGCAGAATGGGAATCTAAAACACATTTTAATGAGGGAGCTGCAACTGCCCTGGATTAAGGTAGGCTTCTTTATGAAAGTCTCTGCCACAAACACAAATCAACAAAAAAATGGAAACCCCAGAGCCCTATCCAAAAAGCAATGTGCACTGTGATTGTTGAATCAAGGGGTCCCCAAAACTGAAATACATGGTATCACCAATGATGACTTTGCTACCCAGTATAGGGCTGTGTGTGGACTGAGAACATTGGTGGCTTGTTTCACTGAGCTGCATTCCCCACTGTACTACTCAAAACTCACAGCAAATGTTCTTACTCGCTGGGTGCAGAGCCACTCTCTCCCTCTTCACGCTTTCTCTCTCCCTCCAGCACCCCACAACCTCAGCTGCTAAGGAGAAAGATGTCCAGCATAGGACCATGGTCTCCCTGTCCCCAGAGGGCATCAAGGGCTGCATGCTTTGTCCAAGTATTCTGTGGACCTTCAGGGGGCAGGGACTCACACTTCCATGGCTTCTGTGGGTATGAGTGCCAAGGTCATCGTCCTACTCAGTAATAAAGCGATGTATTATTTCTCTGGCTTCCACTGCTGAACATGTAATTGGTTTTGATGCTTTACATGCCTCTATTAGGAATGCTCATAAATGCCTCTGGAGGAAGAGCCACAGGCAGACAACGCTAGTGCCTTTGGGGCCCCCCAACCCTAGTGATCCCTTGGAGGCAAGTCTCTATGACTAATGATTTTGACTGGGCCTGGCTCACTAACCAGAAACCTAGTGGTCTTCACTAGGCTGCGGGGACTTTCAACCTCAGCGAGAGCTATGAAGGCCCAAAACTAGACACAGTCGCTCTACTCAGTGGGCAAAACTCAAAACTATTCTCATGGCCCTGGCCAAATGCTCCCCTTGATGAACCTGTTTTATTTTTAGTGATTCTTGAGTGTTGCCATGGCCTGCCCGTTTCATTTGCTACTTGGAAAACTATAGACTGGACGATTAAAAATGGCTCTTTTTGAGTCTGAAAACCCAGAAACAAATAATGGCTGCTGACTGAATGCCTGGGTAATTCACACAGATGCCTGTGATAAGGTCCACTCCCTGACAGGAATGACCGGAATAAAGCTTCTCGTTGAGCCTGAGCCATCCAGACTGCCACCTCTGCTGCCTGGACCCATTGCCCAAGACACGGCAACACACTCCCAGACAGAGTGCAAAGCCCAGCGCCCCGTTTCTGAGGCAGAGGCACCACCACATGCCACGCTTGGGACCCCTGCCAGAGGTTGGCCAACTTGCCTTATGGTGAGTGGGGACACACCACACAGGCACTGTCCCCATGTTCCTGGTAAACTGACCACATGGAACCCCTGCTGCCTCTCAGCTCTGCTGGTGCCTCACACTGCTGACACACCTTCAAGGTCTGGCATTGCCAGCCAGCCAGCCAGCTCCAGTCACAACAGTATGCCCGTGAAATTAGCTCCGTCGTGTGTTTTGCCTTCTGGCCCATTTTCAGTCTGACAATGGTGTGCCTTACAGTAAAAAAGCTACTCAACGATGAGCTTTTTAGTCAAGGTATTCAATGAACCTCTCCTGCTCCCAACTATCCCCAGCCAGCTGGTACTACTGTCCTTCGGGACAGGCTTCTCAGAAGCTGTCTACCCTCCTCACAGTTCCTGGTCACACGTGGCACTAAGCCAGTTTTGCCACTGAATGCAGGTATCCCCCAAAAGGAGTCACCCCATCTCAGCTAATTCCTAGATAATAATTAGAATAAAAAGAGTTGAATTATAGAGACTTATTTTGAAAATGTGGGACTCTGTTGTGACAACTTTTGGACGTGGTGAGTCTTTATTTTGCCCTCTAGATTTTTAGTTCCCTAAGTGGAAAGTCTACACACTATCTGGAATAATGTTTCATCTAGTATGAGTATTCAATAAATAACAGAATTAGTCTCTAAACTAAGAGGTTTCATTTAGAGAATCATGGTTTATTTGTCCTGTTTTGTTTTATTTTTCCATTAAATTAAATCTGGGCATTCAACAATATGAGTCAAATCATCAAAAATTATCCCACAGCTATACTAGGAAGACCCACATCTTATTAGCCTCTCAGAAAAAAAGCTCGTCAAGGATACTGAGCACTACCCTGTGCATATTAAAAGTTAACTATTTAAAAGGTATATCAGCATTCAGTAATTCTCAGTAATTTCCTCCCTGCTTAATTTAATTTTATCACAAGGAATGTGCCTGGTGGTTCACTAAGATAATCTGCAGCTCTTAAGATGATCGTCTTGCCTATGATTACATTTAAAATGAAGAATTTTTAAAAAGCCGAGCATCATGTATTGTGGTAGGTACTCTTACTCACATCACTGCTGTGCGAGTTTCCCCGATACCATCTTTGAAAGATATTTGGATTTGAGTAAAGTTTAAAATATACTTATTTTAGCTTATGTATTTTAATTCTGAAGAATCATTTTCAAATTACCTGTAAATAGCAACTGGTCTCTATTAAAAACCAGAGAAACAGTTGAATACTTGTGTTTTCTTTAAACACAACTTTGTAAGAAATGTCGTTGATGACTGACTGGGGTTTGTCCCTATATAATTAGTACAAACTTAAATGAGATAGTTAATCCATTTTTTATTCATCAGTACAACACATGCACATGGGCCCTTAATCTAAAGACAAATCAAATGAATGGGCTTAAAATGAAGGAGCCAATGAGTGAGTGATCAAGATCTTTTCAAGATAAAATATACGAAGTGTAACTTTTCCAAACCTGTACTCAACATTGGAAGGGAGACAGGAATGTTATCTTTTCCTTTTTGGATAAAAATTATTCCGCTCTTTTTTTTCTTCTCATATCAAGATTATGATGCAGTTTATCATGACAGGTTTATTTATGAGCTTTTATTTGCCTATATTTGACTCATTCTAAAATGGTCTTGAAGCTGCCTAGAAAAATAAGCACAATTGAACAGGGCCAAAAAAAAAAAAAAAAGCAAATCAGGGCAAAGGGAAAATAAAAATGGAATAAAGATTAAACCTGGAATAAAAAGACCATACAAAATGTGCTGCTGTAAGATTATGTTCACAAACTAGACGTGCTTTGTTAAACTGGCTCTGAGCTTCCTGGTGACCAAGTCAAAAAGGGTTGTACAATCAGTACAAAATTCATGCTGTTCATGAGGTGAAAACAAATCAGATACTTCAATGAAACAGTTATTTCCTTTAGAAGAACTGGGTCTCCTTATAAAGAGAATGCATGTGACAAAAATAAATAACAACTTCACGGGCATACTAACAAAAAATGTGCCATGTTTCACAAGCAGTCTGTGCAATACTGCTCCCTTAGGTATCCTTAGATTCGAGGTACTTATGTAGCCCTAGACTGATGTGACTTTATCAAAGGATAGAACTGAGAGTAGCTTGAAATTGAATGATCTTGCTGTCTCAAAACTGAAACCACACTCTGCTCCCCAGGGGAGAGATGTCCTAAGCTTAACTTGGACCTAGACTGACAATGCTATGCGCACATATTCAGATTTAGGAATAGACTGTCTATACCCCAGAAGTCTTCCCCAGGGATCCATAGTGCTGCCCCTCCCCTTGTTCCCAGCGCACTACAGTTTAATATTTACAACAATAGTTCTCAGACTTGAATGTGCATCAGAATTACCCAACGGGCTTGTTAAAACACAATTGCCAAGCTCCAACCCTGACTTCCTAATTCAGTAGGTCTGGGGTGGGTCTTGGAGTGTACATTTCTAACATGTTCCTAAGTGATTCTGATGGTGGTACAAGAGCCATACTTTGACAACCACTGATCTACTCCAGGGGTCAGCAAACTCTTCCTGTCCAGGGCCATAAAGTAAATATTTTAGGTTTTGGAGACAGTTCAGTCTCTGATGCATGATTCTGTGTTCGTATTGCCACAGCAGCCATAAACAATACTTAAATGGACACACAAAACTATTTATAAAAACAGGCAGCTGGCAGTTTTGACCCACAGGCCATAGTCTACTGACCCCTGATCTATACCAGCCTGCTGGGATCTGTAAGCCCACGCACAGACCAAAAACTCTGCTCTACTACTGGCCTTGTCATAGTGCCTGAAAGCTGCCAGCAAAGTGTCGAAGTTTTGGTAGTTAACTTTCTTCAAGTGATGTCGAACTGCTGCAGTCAGGGCTCTCTGTCTGTCCTTGCCTCGAAGACACTCACCAGGAAGTCTGTTATGGATGAGATCACCAGCTCCTATTGAAAAGGCAAAAAAAAAGTCTTTTATCTGAATTTAAAGCCTGTCAATATTATTCCCATTCTAAAAGAGATCTAGCAACTTCTGTGAATGAAAATAACTCACACCTAACTCCAACACTATTACACATGACAGAAAATCCTCATGTATGAAAGAGTACATAAAATAGCTGATAAAACAAACTAATATTTCTGTCTTATGTGACTTCTCTGCTCAATGAAAAAAATCTGAAAAAAAGAAAATGAATAATGTCAGGGAATCAGCAGCCCCACTCAGCTGTCAAGTCCTTTTCCTAAGACAGTAAAGCCCTTGCCTGTCTGCTTTTTAGCAAACATTTGTCTACAAAGCTGGGGCTGATTCCATGTGCAGCCACTGTGCGCCTAAGAGCTGACTAAACTTCTAGGAGTTCTTGTAAAAACTGGACTCTAATTCCCTACTCCCTCAAACATGAGTTTCCAGTCTACATGTCAAGTTCCCATTTCTCAGCCCTGCTTCCCCCTACACCACCGCCAATACAGAAGCCCCCAACCCCATCCACAGCTCCACTAACTGAGTCCTGACCCACAATCCCCTCGGTTATCGAGAATAAACTCTCCAATCCACCTGCTACATCCCCCAGAACAGGGACCTGGCCCTTGCTTCCGTTTAGCCTTCATGACTTAAAGGAACTCCCCTGAGTTACAACATGAAGTACAAGCACAACACACTGTCTATAAGCCCCATCCCCTGCCATCCCCTTTAGGGAAACTCCTTGGATGTTCATGGTGACGGAGATCAGACTGGAGTTGCCATGTCGCTGTGATGGTTTGGTTGATGTTACCAGAGGAAACCTTGTGCCTTTGTTCCTTTTCCCCTCGCCTATATCCTTCCCTTCCTGTTTACTTGGGGCAGGGCCATGCTGGCAGTTGGCTGCGATATGCTGGGTGGTAATTCAGATCACAAGATTGGTTGCAGCTCAAGGCAATCAATATTTACACCTATTCTGTATAAGGCCCTATATCAGGTTCTCTGCTCATTGCAGCCTCTAAGTTTCTTCCTTATAAAGTGAGGAACTAATCCTGTACACTCTGATACAAGTCTTGTTTCTAAGGGTGGACCATGAGTGTGGGCAAGACGGCTACAGCTAACACTTGTTCCAGGACCTGGGCAAGTACCTCAGCCCAAGGTCATCTGAAATGAGGCCAGCTACCACCAACCACCCTAAAGTGGGCAAAAACAAGAAGGTCTGGTGGTGGGGGGGATCAGGACAGTTTCCCCTGATATAAACCCTTTGGGTGACTGTCTGTGTGACCAGAAGTCCTCCGTCTCCCACGAGATGGCCTTTGGTTGAATTTTTTCTCTTCAGAGACCTTCCCTCTCCACTAACAACCAAAAATAACCATCTGAATGGCTGTTTTTCCAACTCCACCTGGTTTTCCCAACAGAACCCCACCAGGTGTAGCTCCTGGTAAATGAGGTGTGCTTATACCTTCTTCTGACCTGACCCTAAAAGGATATTTGCAAAACTCATATCAAGTCACTTCAATCACTCAAGAGCCATCTCCAAAGAGCTGGAATCAGGAGTACAAGCTCTGGCCCTAAGAGAGAGATCTGTGACCTCACTACCACAACACGGCTGTCAGAACACAGTGAGCTCCTCAGTTGTACTCTGCCTACAACCAGTTCCCACAATGCACCACTGCCCACCTGCTTTGGATTCTCCTTCAGGTTGCCTCTGCCCTGGTGGACTCTAGGAGCTGGGCACAGGCCCTGCACTCTGCCTGGAAGCTTCTTAACATAACCAATAATTCCAGGCTCTAAGGATGAGACATTCTTTGTGAAGCTGTCTGTATTTCCTTAGGTAAGGGTAAGAGCAAAATCCAGGCCCAGTCAAGAAACTGATATGCCCCTGGGAACAGGAAGGCTCTAGAGCTTTCCACAGAACAGATGCTATTATTTAACTCCAATCATAGTAACAAAAGAACTAGAGTTCATCTATGTCCATGAGCTCCAGGAAAATGTCCAGAGAGATTTAGAGGTACTGGTACTTACATATATTTTGTTGTTGTTGTCAGTGTCCTTTTTTATTTTAAAACACTACGTTTTTTTTTTTATGCACCCCTATGTTTATTGCAGCACTATTTACAATAGCCAAGAAAT
>JAQQAC010011420.1:46160740-46269498 GCA_029783875.1 Phataginus tricuspis | reverse complement strand
TCTCCACATCCTCGCCAACATTTGGTGTTGTTTGTGTTTTGGATGTTGGCCATCCTCTCTCGTGTGAGGTGATATCTCATTGTGGTTTTAATTTGCATTTCTCTGATGATTAGCGATGTGGAGCATTTTTTCATGTGCCTTTGGCCATCTGAATTTCTTCTTTAGAGAAGTGTCTATTCATGTACTGTGCCCATTTCTTAATTGGGTTATTTGCTTTTTGTTTGTTAAGGTGCGTGAGTTCTTTGTATATTTTGGATGTCAACCCCTTATCAGATACATCATTTATGAATATATTTTCCCATATTGTAGGATGTCTTTTTGTTCTACTACCACATCTTCTTAATCCATTCATCTACTGATGGACACTTAGGTTGCTTCCATTTCTTGGCTATTGTAAATAGTGCTGCAATAAACATAGGGGTGCATCTGTCTTTTTGAAACTGGGCTGCTGCATTCTTAGGGTAAATTCCTAGGAGTGGGATTCCTGGGTCATATGGTATTTCTATTTTGAGTTTTTTGAGGAACCTCCATACTGCTTTCCACAATGGTTGAACTAAATTGCATTCCCACCAGCAGTGTAGGAGGGTTCTCTTTTCTCCACATCCTTGCCAACATTTGTTGTTGTTGTATTTTGGATGCTTGCCATCTTCACTGGGGTGAGGTGATATCTCATTGTGGTTTGAATCTGCATTTCCCTGATGACCAGCGATGTGGAGCATCTTTTCATGTGCCTGTTGGCCATCTGAATTTCTTTGGAGAAGTGTCTATTCATGTCCTCTGCCCATTTCTTAATTGGATTATTTGCTTTTTGTTTGTTAAGGTGCGTGAGTTCTTTATATATTTTGGATGTCAACCCCTTATCAGATGCATCATTTATGAATATATTTTCCCATACTGTAGGATGTCATTTTGTTCTACTGATGGGGTCCTTTGATGTACAGATGCTTTTCAACTTGATATAGTCCCACTTGTTCATTTTTGCTTTTGTTTCCCTTGCCCGGAGGGATATGTTCATGAAGAAGTCACTCATGTTATCTCCAAGAGATTTTTGCCTATGTTTTTTTTTAGAGTTTTATGGTTTCATGACTTACATTCAGGTCTTTGATCCACCTTGAGTTTACCTTTCTATATGGGGCTAGACAGTAGTCCAGTTTCATTCTCTTACATGTAGCTGTCCAGTTTTTCCAACACCAGCTGCTGAAGAGGCTGTCATCTCCCCATTGTATATCCAAGGTTCCTTTATCAAATATTAATTGACTGTAAATGTTTGGGTTAATGATTGGATTTTCTATTCTGTTCCACTGCTCTGTGGGTCTGTTTTTGTGCCAGTACCAAATTGTCTTCATTACTGTGGCTTTGTAGTAGAGTTTGAAGTCAGGGAGCATAATTCCCCCTGTTTGATTCCTCCTTCTCAGGATTGCTTTGGCTATTCGGGGTCTTTTCTGGTTCCATATGAATTTTAGAATTATTTGTTCCAGTTCATCGAAGAAAGCTGTTGGTAGTTTGATAGGGATTGCATTGAATCTGTAGATTGCTTTAGGTAGTATAGCCATTTTGACAATATTTATTCTTCCTAGCCAAGAGCATGGGATGCATTTCCAGTTGTTAGTGTCCTCTTTAATTTCTCCTAGGAGTGTCTTGTAGTTTTCAGAGTACAGGTCTTTCACTTCCTTCATTAGGTTTATTCGTAGGTATTTTATTCTTTTTGATGCAATTCTAAATGGAATTGTTTTTCTGATATCTCTTTCTGTTAGTTCATCATTAGTGTATAGGAAAGCAACAGATTCCTGTGTGTTAATTTTATATCCTGCAACTTTGCTGAATTCAGATATTAGTTCTAGTGGTTTTGGAGTAGAGTCTTTAGGGTTTTTTATATACAGTATCATGTCATCTGCAAATAGTGACAATTTGACTTATTCTTTACCAATCTGGATGCCTTGTATGTCTTTGTTTTGTCTGATTGCCGTGGCTAGGACCTCCAGTACTATGTTGAATAACAGTGGAGAGAGTGGGCATCCCTGTCTTGTTCCTGATCTTAGATGAAAAGCTTTCAGTTTCTCGCTGTTAAGTATGATGTTAGCTGTGGGTTTGTCATATATAGCCTTTATGATGTTGAGATACTTGCCATCTATACCCATTTTGTTGAGAGTTTTAATCAAAAATGGATGCTGAATTTTGTCAAATGCTTTTTCAGCATCTATGGAGATGATCATGTGGTTTTTGTTCTTCTTTTTGTTGATGTGGTGGATGATGTTGATGGATTTTCAAATGTTGTACCATCCTTGGATCCCTGGGATGAATCCCACTTGATCATGGTGTATGATCCTCCTGATGTATTTTTGAATTCGGTTTGCTAATATTTTGTTGAGTATTTTTGCATCTACGTTCATCAGGGATATTGGTCTGTAGTTTTCTTTTTTAGTGAGTTCTTTGCCCGGTTTTGGTATTATAGTGATGCTGGCTTCATAGAAAGAGTTTGGTAGTATTCCCTCCTCTTCTATTTTTTGGAAAACTTTAAGGAGAATGGGTGTTATTTCTTCTCTATATGTCTGGTAGAATTCAGAAGTGAATCCATCAGGTCCGGGGTTTTTGTTCTTGGGTAGTTTTTTGATTACCGATTCAATTTCGTTGCTGGTGATTAGTCTGTTTAGTTTTTCGGTTTCTTGCTTGGTCAGTCTTGGAAGGTTGTATTTTTCTAAGAAGTTGTCCATTTCTTCTATGTTTTGCAGCTTGTTAGCATATAGATTCTCATAATATTCTCTTATAATTCTTTGTATTTCTGTGGGGTCCGTCTTTATTTTTCCTTTCTCATTTCTGATTCTGTTTATGTGTGTAGATTCTCTTTTTCTCTTAATGAGTCTGGCTAGGGGTTTATCTATTTTGTTTATTTTTTCAAATAACCAGCTTTTGGTTTCATTGATTTTTTCTATTGTTTTATTCTTCTCAATTTTATTTATTTCTTCTCTCATCTTTATTATGTCTCTCCTTCTGGTGACTTTGGGCCTCCTTTGTTCTTCTTTTTCCAATTTCAATAATTGTGTCTTTAGACTGTTCATTTGGGAATGCTCTTCCTTCTTTAAATATGCCTGGATTGCAATATACTTTCCTCTTAGAACTGCCTTTGCTGCGTCCCACAGAAGTTGTGGCTTTGTGTTGTTGTTGTCATTAGTCTCCATATATTCTTTGATTTCTGTTTTGATTTGGTCATTAACCCATTGATTAATTAGGAGAATGTTGTTAAGTCTCCATGTATTTATGAGCCTTTTTGATTTCTTTGTACAATTTATTTCTAGTTTTATACCTTTGTGATATGAGAAGTTGGTTGGTAGAATTTCAATATTTTTGAAATTACTAAGGTTCTTTTTGTGGCCTAGTATGTGGTCTATTCTGGAAAATGTTCCATGTGCACTTGAGAAGAATGTGTATCCTGCTGCTTTTGGGTGCAGAGTTCTGTAGATATCTTTTAGGTACATCTGTTCTAGTGTGTTGTTCAGTGCCTTTGTGTCTTTACTTATTCTCTGTCTGGTTGATCTATCCTTTGGAGTGAGTGGTGTGTTGAAGTCTCCTAAAATGAATTCATTGCTGTCTATTTCCTCCTTCAATTCTGTTAGTATTTGTTTCACATATGCTGGTGCTCCTGTGTTGGGTGCATATATATTTATAATGGTTATATTTTCTGGTTGGACTGTCCCCTTTATCATTATGTAATGTCCTTCTTTATCTCTTGCTACTTTCTTCGTTTTGAAATCTATTTTGTCTGATACAAGTACTGCAACACCTGTTTTTTGTCTTTGTTGTTTGCATGAAATATCTTTTTCCATTCCTTCACTTTAAGTCTGTATATATCTTTGGGTTTGAGGTGAGTCTCTTGTAAGCAGCATATAGATTGGTCTTGCTTTTTTATCCACTCTGTTACTCTGTGTCTTTTGATTGGTGCATTCAGGCCATTTACATTTAGGGTGATTATTGATAGATATGTACTTATTGCCATTGCTGGCTTTAGATTCATGGTTACCAAAGGTTCAAGGGTTGCTTCTTTATTATCTAACAATCTAACTTAACTTTCTTGTTAAGTTATTGTGAACGTCATCTGATATTTATTTCTTTTCCTATTCTTCCTCCTCCATTCTTTATATATTGGGTGTTTTATTCTTCAACTTTAGTTAGTATTTGGATGGTCTGCTTTCTTTGCTATGATTTTATTTTCTCTGGTGACATCTTTTTAGCCTTAGGAGTGCTTCCCTCTAGAGCAGTCTGTTTAAGATATCCTGTACTGGTGGTTTATGAGAGGCAAACTCTTTCAACTTTCCTTTGTCTGGAAATTGTTTAATCCCTCCGTCATATTTAAATAATAATCGTGCTGGATACAATATTCTTGGTTTGAGGCCCTTCTGTTTCATTACGTTAAATATATCATGCCATTCTCTTCTGGCCTGTAAGGTTTCTGTTGAGAAGTCTGATGATAGTCTGATGGGTTTTCCTTTGTAGGTGATCTTTTTTCTCTCTCTAACTGCCTTTAATACTCTGTCTTTATCTTTGACCTTTGCCATCTTAATTATTATGTGTCTTGGTGTTGTCTTCCTTGGGTCCCTTGTGTTGGGAGATTTGTGGGCTTCTGTGGTCTGCGAGACTATTTCCTTCCCCAGTGTGGGAAAGTTTTCAGCAATTATTTCTTCAAAGACACTTTCTATCCCTTTTTCTCTCTCTTCTTCCTCTGGTACTCCTATAATGCGAATATTGTTCCGTTTGGATTGGTCACACAGTTCTCAATATTCTTTCATTCCTAGAGATCCTTTAATCTCTCTCTGCCTCAGCTTCTCTGTATTCCTGTTCTCTATTTTCTAATCCATTAACAGTCTCTGACACCTCATCCAGTCTGCTGTTAAGCCCGTCGATGGCTTGTCTCATTTCTGCATATTCTTTCCTCACTTCCCTCACTTTCTCCCTCAGCTCTTGCACATTTCTCTGTAGATCCATCAGCATGGATATATCTTTTATTCTGAATCCTTTTTCAGGAAGACTGTGCATGTCCATCCCTTCATGTTCGCTCTCTGGGGTTGTCTGGGTCTGAAGCTTTGTCTGTACCATATTCCTCTGTCTTTTCATGGCTATAGAATTGGTTGCTGCTAGTTGCCACATATATTAGCTGGGCTCTTTATGACTTTAAAAAGGAAAAAAGAAAAAGAAAAGAAAAGAAAAATAATAATAATAAAAAAAGGGAAAGGAAAAAAGAAAAGAAAGGGAAGTAAAAACAACAACTGAAAAAAACAACAACAAAAAAAAGTCCAGCGGGAGTGGGTTCTGTGTGAATGCTGTAGGCGGCGATGTTGCTCCACTATTCCAGAGCCGTGGCCGCGCCACTCCACAAGGCCCTTTATAGCTCTGGCTGGGGTGGGAACAAATGGGAGGCTGTTCATCTCTGTGGGGTCTTAAGTGCGGCCACCCTTTCCCAGTCGCCAGCTAAGGGGTCCGAAGCTCCCCAGGACTCCCAGCCTGCTGGGCTGAGTGTGCCAGGGTGATGCGGTCCTCTGCAGTTCTCCTGTCTCTTTAAGACCGCTGAAAAAAGCACGCGCTTTTCTTCTTTTTTTTTTTTTCTTTTTTTTCCTTCCTGGAGCCTGCCGCAAGGAACTGGCACATTCCCCGCTGAGACCCTGTGCCCTCTGTTTCTCCAATCTCTGGTACACCACGCACTGTGTGTCAGCACTCCCTACGCAGACTTCCACTCCCTCCCGGCTCTGAATCCTCTCCTCCCACCGGTGCGCTGGGGTGGGGGAGTGCTCGGGTCCTGCCAGGTCGCAGCTCCATATCTTACCCGCCTCGCCAGGTGCCGAGTCCTCTGAGGTGTAGCTGCACGCTGTGCGCTTTCCTGTGTATTCTGGTCTCTCTTTTAGGAATAGTTGTATTTGCTGTGTTTTCGTGAATAAATATAATGTTGGGAGGAATTTTCTGCCGGTCGGTTCATGTCTCCATCTTCTCGGAAGTCAAGTAATTTTTAATTCAACTGGAAATTGTAAGAAATCTCAGATATAAAAGTCTCATGCTATTTGTGTTATAGGAGCTCCAGCCACTCTTTTAAATAGTCAATGGAAAGGTCACCTCCTAAGCCTGAAGAACATGGGGATACCCAGGAAGCTACTCTCTGGGTGACAGATATTTAGAGAGATAGGAGTCGTCCATGGTCTGATAGATAATTTTACTTTTCTCTCATCTGCTTCCCTTATAAGAGTTTAACAGTGGATATTCTAGGTATCCACCATTGTAAACATTCTACTGGACAGAAATGCCTTTGGTATTCCTCATAAGGGCTGCCCACATGAAAAGCAGTTTTCAGATCAGTAGCTGTGATTATGTTTCAATGTCCTCGTGCCATTTGGTTGGAGACAAATGTGGAAGACATCATGTCTGAGTTGAATAGTGTTGTGATCTGTTTGACAAGTCTCCCCCACCCAACCCCAGTCATGGATCTTTATTTCAAGGATGCCTGTACATCAGTTTGAGTGAAGGGGAGCAGAATATGCTATCCCAAAATATGCCTCTTTGGCACAGGCTAATTTTGAGCTGATTAGTTTAAGAGCAGCTCTGAAAACAGAGAAGTTACCCTTTTGTAAGGGACGTTTACATTTTACAAAGGAAATTATTTGTAAAGATGTTCCTTTCTCTGTACCTGGGAGAAAAGGATGATTCCAAGTCTCCAGAAACTCTTATCAGTGGAGAAGGCACTTACTTAAATCTTTCTAGCAATCCTTACCCTTGTTTACCATGCTTTTCCTGGTAAACCACCCATAACTGGCCTTCTCCTTGCCCCAACATTTTTGTTTTGTCCTGTGAAAATTAATAAGCGAAACCTCACTGACATGGCATCAGGAAGCATGCAGGGGGAGCTCTCATGCCCACCACTCCTCATAAATCTCAGACCCCACTGGACAAGACAGCACCACACAGTTTTAGCTACTTTACTTCCCAGCAGGAAGAAGAAAGGTTAGCCTTCTGTCTCCCAGTAACAGTCCAGCCAATGAGAGGTTGTCACATCCCAGCCAACGAGAAGCCACGATATGTGGGACTCCCAGTTTCTTACAATGACTTTTTGCTTAGAACAGCCGCCCCACCTAGGCCCTTTCCTCTGTAAAAAGAGTGTTCTCAACTTTGTTCTCTGGATTTGCCTATGGGCTTGCCATAGCTTGCTTGTCATAAGTTCCTTCTTTGTACTATTATTCTCAATATTTTACTACTATGCATTGCCTTATTAAGTAAAAGAAAACAATAAAGGGTTATCAAAAAGTCTAAACAACTTCAAATTGAAGGAAAAGAGCTCCAAGAGCATTAGAAACTAAGAATGATAATCAAGTATATGTAGACCCAGGACAGAATTTAGAAGCAGCTTTAATGGCCACCCTGAGTTCTACTTCCTCAACTCCGACTGGTGGCCTGGGGTGACCCTAATGACCTCCCCAACCTGAGAAAGAGAAAGATGATCTTCCCCTTCCTCTGCCTCGGAGTCCTTTGGTAAAAAGATCCAGCCAAGAAACAAATACTAGGTGTAACCCCATCAACCAACAAACCTTAAGACACACATTACAGTGCTGTGAATTCCTAGGGACCTTTTCCTGCACCGCCAGGGGTAAGTAGATCTTCTTAGCACTGTTCCCCAAGCTTTAGTCCCATGAACACTTACAGGTAATGGATACTTTTTTTAAGAATTCTGCAATTACTTATGAAATACTGGATCTTTAACACACGGATGTACATTTTAAATCTCAAAAGGGAGGATTAGTCAATGATTTCCCAATAATTTGACTTTGGAGGTTTTATTTATTTGCAACATCAGGACTAGCCTAGCAGTCCTGAAAAACCCTATAGGAAAATGTACCTGGAAGTTTCATTTCTCTAAGTATGTTTACTACTGACTTCATTTGTCAAATAAGCCATACTTTCCTAATTTGGCAATCAAAAATGTGCATATAGGTGAGACAATGGGTTTTTGATAACATAAATCTTGTCCCCTTTCTCTTAAAGATTTCTTCCCAATTACCTTGTCAACCAAGATTGGTTTTAGAGGAAGAGATGCTGCCCTCTTAATTCTTGAGTTCAAATTTACATTAATCCTATATAACATAACTAAAAACAGCCTGGAATAAACACTAATAACGGTTAGTGGATTTTTCAAAGGTGCAAGGGAACTGAAGATAAAAGTCTCAAACTCAGGAAAGAAAAACAAAACCAAATAATCTATTTTACAAAGTATATTCATCTGTTTCTTAGTGGCCGCTGCAGCAAGGGCTCCCTGATTGTTCACTCACCTTCACATAGCACTGTTTTAGTACCCATCACCCTCAAGTTCAAGAAGTCAAACATTTACATATGATACGGATTTGGCAAGGAACCTATTACTCAGTTCAAAAGTGTTAAAATAATGAATGCCTGTTGTTATTTTCTTTCTCTTTCAGAATTAATTTTGTCTAAGTAATACATGTTCTTCATTTAAATATCAAAGTGTTGTAATAAAAAAACAGCATTTCCCTGACACATTTGTACCTAGTCCTGCTTTCTAAAGCCAACTGTCTTCTGTACTTCCAGCAATTTATTCTATTATTTATCTTCACATTTCTATACAGGACCATTATTCTGCTATGTATGGATTAATTCGTTTTAAACATCATATACTGATACCCTTTTTATGGTAGAGAAGACATAGCTCCCTTACACCATCACTACTTCCCTTTCTTGTCCTCTCAAAATAGTCATATCACAATTTTTGATAAAGCCAATAGTGTTTAGATAACTATAATTAGATTACTGTTCACTACTGAATTTACCAAGTAGATGTATTATAAGTATGGTTTCTTCCTAAACATCGCTTTCGCATTTTTAAATATGCCTACTTCTAAATTTTTCCAACTGCTCCAACTAATCAAATTTCTAGGGCTATTATTATTAATATTTTACACTTGGGTTTATTCCCCCATTTCACTAAAGTAAATTCTTTAGTTATTTCCTAAGAATGTTGTGGGTAAAACTAATATTTCCAGAATATCTCGCCTGGCCTTAGTGCATCTGCATCCTCAGGGGTGGAGAGAAGTATGGCTTTAGTGCATTTAGGTATCAGTAGGCTTTCCTCAGGGGTGGAGAGAAGTTCATCTCCATATCAATGGGTAATTAATTGGGCAACGGAGGGCTTATCTGTACCTGAGAGGTGAGGTGGGGGGCTGGTTTTGCTTCTGCCAGAGCAGGAAAGAGAAACGGTCCTGGATTGCAGTTTGTAAGCAATAAATGGATTGTAAACTTTATTTCTCCATTTGACTTGATTTTGGTTGTACAGGTATTTTGCCCCAGGGTTTCCTTTCCCCAGACTTACAAATGTATAAAAAGCTAATTTTTGATTCCTTGCTTCTGTGAAAAAATGAGAAGAAACAGGCCCAAAATGGAGTCACCTGTACTAAGCCGCTTGTCAGAAAACTAGGACTTAATACTTAACCTAACTGCAGTTTCAGCCTCTCCCAAAAGTGGATTTTCAAACCTGATCAACACTAGCAAAATAATCTACATAATAGACCCCCATCCTTCTCTCCAAAGGAAGGTGACCTTGCCTGAAATAATTCTCTCTGTTATGACTTTCTTGTCCCTGCCCCCTTCTCCCTCTAAAATCTGCCCTTTAGTACAGCTCTTCAGAGCTCCTTTCACTTGCTAGTGGGGATGCTGCCTAATTCATGAGTTGTTGAAAAAAGCCAGTTAGATTTTCAAATTTATTCAGTTGAGTTTTGTTTTTTAACAGATTCTTGAGAATGTCTTTATTCTACTTTTTTGTTTGTTTTTATTAAGGTATCATTGCTATACAATCTTATGAAGGTTTCACATGAGCAACATTGTGGTTACTACATTCACCCGTATTATCAAGTCCCCACACACACACCCCATTGCAGTCACTGTCCATCCTAAGATGCTATGGAGTCACTATTTGTCTTCTCCATGCGATACTGACTTCCCCATGACTACCCCACATTATGTGTTTTAATCATAATGCCCTTTAATCCCCTTCTCCCTCCCTCCCCACCCATTCTCCCCAACCCCTTCCCTTTGGTAATCGCTAGTCCTTTCTTGGAGTCTGTGAGTCTGCTGCTGTTTTGTTCCTTCAGTTTTGCTTTGTTGCTATATTCCACAAATGAGTGGAATCATTTGGTACTTGTCTTTCTCTGCCTGGCTTATTTCACTGAGCATAATACCCTCTAGCTCCATCCATGTTGTTGCAAATAGTAGGATTTGTTTTCTTCTTGTGCTGAATAATATTTCATTGTGTATATGTACCACATCTTCTTTATCCATTCATCTACTGATGGACACTTAGGTTGTTTCCGTATGTTGACTATTGTAAATAGTGCTGTGATAAACACAGTGGTGTATATGTTTTTTTGAGTCAGGGATCTTGTTTTCTTCGGGTAAATTCCTAGAAGTGGAATTCCTGGGTCAAATGGTATTTCTATTTTTAGTTTTTGGAGGAACCCCCATATTGCTTTCCACAATGGTTGGACTAATTTACAGTCTTACCAACAATGTAGGAGGGTTCCCCTTTTCCACATCCTTGACAGCATTTGTTGTTTCTTGTCTTTTGGATGTTGACCATATTAACTAGCGTGAGGTGATATCTCATTGTGGTTTTAATTTGCATTTCCCTGATAATTAGTGATGTGGAGCATTTTTTCATGTGCCTGTTGGCCATCTGAATTTCTTCTTTGGAGAGGTGTCTGTTCAGATCCTCCACCCATTTTTTAATTGGGTTATTTGCTTTTGAGGTGTTGAAGCATGTTAGTTCTTTATATATTTTGGATGTTAACCCCTTATCAGATATGTCATTTATGAATATATTATCCCATACTGTAGGATGCCTTTTTGCTCTACTGATGGTGTCCTTTGCTGTATAAAAGCTTTTTAGTTTGATGTAGTCCCATTTGTTCATACTTTTACATTTGGTTAATAATTTGGCTAGGTATGGTATACAAGATGGCAAATAACTTTCTTTCTGAATTTTGAAGGCATTATCCTTTAAAATATGGTCCTGCTGTTGAGAAGTCTAATGCAGTTCTGATTTTTGCTCCATTGTATGTGATATTTTTCACCCAGTGGAAATATTTAGAATCATATCACTATTGCTACTTTTCAGAAATTTCACAATAATGTTACGTGGTATGGGTCTTCTTTCCTTCATTTGGCTTGATCCTCAATTAAGTCCTTGCAATCTTGATTTGTATCCTTCAAGGAAATTTTGCTGTATTTCTGTGACTATTTTCTCCACCTTGTTTAACTTATTTTCTTTCTAGAACTACTTTAGTCAACTGTTCCCTAATACTTCTAATCTGTTTGTTTTCAATGTCTGGGAAATGCCTGTGATTTCATCTTCCAATCCTCTATTGAATTTTTATTTAGATTACCATATTTAAGTTCTAAAAAGTTATTTCTTCTTCTGATTTTCCATTTAAAAGTTCCAATCTTATTTTATGATGCAACATCTTTTATCTCTCAGGTAATCTTTTTAGTTTTACATTTTTCTCTGTTCCCTCTGTGCTTGTGTATATATTTTCCCTTAGCTTGTTCTGGACCCTCCTTTTCAGGCTGGAGTCTGATCATCTTAAAAAGTCAGACATTACAAGGATAATTAGCAGTCCAGTGTGTGTTGCAGGGCTTGTTGACTCTTGGGCTTTCCTAAAAGGTGATCAGACAATGAGGCAGCCTCTATTTTGGTAGAGTTCCCAATATCCCTAATTTTTTTTCCCCTTCGACTATTTAGAATGTCCAGAGAGTTGTAATACTGGCAATAATAGTTGATTATGATAAAGCACATAGCACGTGTTGGACTTTGTTCCTAGCTTTTTTATATGTATTAATTCATTTAACACTCATAATGATTTCCACAAGGTAGGTACTATTATCACCATCATCTCCTTTGTGAGCAAATCAAGGCACCAAGAGACTGAGTAAGAGGGTTATACTGCTCATGTATTTGCAGATATCTAAACCTAAGCAAGCTGGCTTCTAAAACTCCATTCTTATTCATGACCTTCTAGTGTCTCTCTATGCACAGGTGATAGGACTGGCTTTACTCCTGGCTACTTGCCTTCTAGGCGCCAGTTGGGAGAGAAAGCTAGAGAAACTGCATTACAGAATACACCCTTTTACTTATTAATGCCTCAGTTTCAACCTAGAGTTGCCCCCTGCCTTATCTTGGGCCTGGGAAAATAAATCCACAGTTTGGGTGGAAGAGAATGGGGGCTAGTTCATAGATGCAAAGAGTCAGGGTAGTATAGGATGGAGAAGGATAACTGGAAACCCAACTATAATGAACATGGGCTTTAACCGATTCTTCACTTTTCAGATCCAAGCTTTACTACACCTCTCTCCAAGAGCTAAGTTTCTCAGGGATTATTCCAGGCAAATTGGATCACTTCTGGTAGAAATTACCACCCATCTGTTTCCCTCAAATTACTTTTTTCCTGCTTTATAAAATCAGTTGCCAAATCTCCACTTTCCTATTTTCTAAAGTTTATTGAAATTTCTTAACTCTTGTCTCCTTTGCTTGACTGAGGGTTTCAGCCCTCGGCAAGCTCACTATGGATTAGATGAGACTGAGAAATGACAACGGAACATTCTTGGGGTAAAAGGGTTTATAATTGGCTTCATTCTCCCAGCAGTAGGTCAAACACTAGAACCACACCTGCATCCAGCAGTCTGCAGATCCATAATCCACCTCCATCTCTACCTCTGCCCAGAGCACTGGGCAGAGCACTTTATATAGTTACTCAGTCAATAATAGCTTATTGCCTATGGGTGTGGAAGCATTAGCCTAGCAATAGGCCAATTACATCATCAAGTAGTTTAGGCTCAGGTGAGGATCCTGGCCATAGGAACTGCCATTTTTCCCACACTCCTCTTATACTTTTCTTTTCCCTTATGGCTTATTCTCTTTAAAGAAATTACAGGCCTCAAATCAGAAAACTAGTAATGATATTAGTATCTAATTAAGGACTCCAGTCAAATATCACCACTTGCCCCGACACTGTCCTTTATAGCAAAAGGAGCAAATCCAAGATCCCAGTGATTGTTTGGTTCGCCTAAGAAGCAGACACCACAATGACAGATGTAGAAGATTTTTGGGGAAAACACCTGTGAAAGATAAAAGAGGTGGAGTAGGCAGGTAGGGCTTTCAGACCAGCACACTTGTGAAAGAAGAGCAGGAAGGAAGAATTAACAAGGAATCTCAGCACAGTTCTGAGAAAATTTTTGTCAGGCCAATGAGTAGCCTCTGAAACTAAGTTTTGTGATAAAATAACCCCATGTTGGGTAGAAAGGGTGCAGCTCTAGTGTCCCTGCTGTGCTTAGTCACTGGGGGTGTGGCCTGGTACATGCTGTCTCTGTGGCAGATCCATAGGGGCAGCAGGTGGAAATTGTCAGTAGGCTATTCCCCCCCCCATCCCACCAACCTGGTCCTCCTGAAAGGAGATGTGAGCTAGGCACCTCCATTTCCACCACACACCCAAAGCATTGAGTTGTCATGTCTTTCTCATCCCCTTCAGACAAGAACAGTTCTTAATGTCCTTTCCTGGTCTTTCATGACCTTGACGTTTTTTAGTATAGGCCTGTTTTTTTGTAAAATGTCCCTCAATTTGGATTTGACTGGTGTTTTCTTATGATTAAAGTTATACATTTTTGTTAGGGATCCTCAGAAACAGTGCTGTGTTCTATCAGGGAGCACCCACTCTCAATTTGTCCTCTCACTAGTAGTGTTAACTTTGATTACTAAACGAAGGTACTGTTTGCTAGATTTCCCCACTGTAAAGTTAATTTTCCTTTGTAATTAATAATTATTCTATGTGACTATACGGTTCCTCACTAAATTTTCACCTAATCTATTGATGCTTCTTGCCAAATCATTACTACTATGATATTTTTGCCAAATGGTGGACCTTCCAATTCCATCATTCCATCTACATTTACTAATTGGCATTATACTGCAAGGAAACTTAATTTTCTTGCTATTTATTCAATCCCTCAGGTATTTATACTAATATGGGCTCATGATTTCTATTTTAATGGTAATTTTATTCAGTGCTCAAAGTATAACAGTTTGGGTCACTGAGAATCCCTTCAAGCTTGTTTCTGTGTTCTTTAGACATCTACATTATTCTTTGAGAATTTTTTTACTTTTTGGCTCTCAAAAGTGTTCCAACTTCATATTGTACTGTAGCACCCCTAAAATCAGCCATTCCTCCAAAGAGTCCTGATTCTTTTTAATAGTGAATAGCACTCAGAAATTAAGACCTGGATTTTGGTGTGCTCATTGCTACCAAATAAGCATTACTTCTAGTTCTTCTTAGAGGAATGTGTTAGAAATGTATGTAATGTATACATACCCACACACACTAGCATCTATATCAAGTATACATATACAATATTCTGTTTAGTCAAATGTGTGTAGATGATTTGGGCAGGGACTTGGACATAGATATAATAGATATAGGTATATGATTAATTCTTACCAATACCTCCAATTATAATCCAGTACAACAGGATTCCTTCTATCCTTCTCCTTTTCACACATGTAACTTTTTCCTCTATCAGTGAAAAACTGGCTCCTATTGTCAACATATTTACTTATCTCCTCAGGCTCTGTATGTACCAGACTTCCAACTGCATTGACCACCTCTTCCCTCAGCCACCTCCATGCTCCATTCCTAATCACACCAGTGCCACCTCATTTGCCCACCTCCTGTGTCAGACCCATTATTACAGCTTTTGGTGACCAAACACTTCTTTCACTTTCCTCATGTTTGATTCCCTAGATCCAAGCTAACTCAAGAAGGTTAATACAAAACCATTTTTAGCTCCTAAAAACCCACTAATGATTGGTTACCAGTCCCATGCAGACACAGCTACTAAGAGTAGCTCCACCTGTAAAAATAGATTTGTTGTTTAAGAAGACACTGTGTATTCTCAGATTGCCTCAAGCAATCGAGATTTGGGAGCTGAACCAAAGCTTCTTCAAAAGCAGAGTGGATTGCATTTAAATTTGATTTCCACCTAAATGTTGCTAAGATATAAGAGAAGTCTCATTCACCTTTGTCTCGTACTTTTGTGTTCAAAATTTTTAATTTTGGATAGTATGCCCATTATCCCAATCAAAAAAATATAGTATACATCATCCCCAGAGTCCATAAATGTGTTCCTGGACCACTCTGTGATAGCTTAGTAGAATTACCATTACAATCACATTTTACCCATCCACAATATTATAAAAAGAACTTGCATTTCTATAACTTACAGGAAAAATAATTCTGTTTATGTACCATTGTATGTAGGAGCATATTTTGCTGGTTTGAAGGAGTATGATGCATACAGTTTTCTAGCAACTGCCTTTGTTTCTTTTTACAGCATTATGTTTTGTGTGGTCTTGCTGATGGCTGCTAGACTTTAACTTATTTGTTTCCCTACTTGGTAACATTAGTGATTCTGATTTCAGTTTTTTCATTTCTTTTGCTTTTGTTTGTTTCCTCATGTAACATTGGTGAAGGATCCAGGAATATGACACAAAGGTGGAATAAACATTAATTTTGTGCATTCTTAGGTATATTTTTTGTTCTTTTTAACTACAAAGCTTTGTTACAAATTTATGCATTTCATTCAAATCAGTGATCTATGTTTGTGTGATTTCCTAAACATAATTGTGGATTACAAAAAATGTAACATTATAATTACATTCCTAATTAGAAAAAAAAAGATCCACTGACCCAAAATGATCATGCCATCTTCCACTCACCAAACTCAGTGTAGGGTAGCATAATGACTCCATTTCTCCCACTGGGCCTTGGTCATGTTTTACCATGACCATTTCTTACCCAAAGATGTCCCTAATTTTGAATATCTCAGGGAAAAAAACAGGAGTGATAGCATCAATGTTTTTCTGCCCAGAAGGCCCTGAACCCATTATGCAAACGAAACCACCCACTTCTCTGAATTCTGCAGAGATTGGCTCTTTACAAATTCAGACAAAATGAATCATTGCACCTCTTTTTTCAGTACCAGGGCTTGCATAACTGGCAAGTTCTTACCAGATTTACAAATGGATAGCCCAAATAGCTATCAGTTCTCTTAGAGTAGAACAGGAAAAAAATAAGGCATCTCTTTGCATGACATTTACAATATTTAAAAATCATGTGTGTATTGATCTCAAAATTCTATATTCTATATTCTAAGTTTCTGACAGCAGATACTATATTAATTTCTCATCTTTGTAGTCCCAGTGCCCAACATGCTATCCCATCAATGCAAATGCTATAATTCTTTTTTAACCTTTTTTTAACCTTTCCTTCCCTCTTCCTCTCTGTACTTCAGGACTCAATACCATTTACCAATGCACTTTATAAGGTTCAGTTGTTTTGTCTTAATAACCCAAGGGTTTCTGCCATAGTCAGTGCATTAATGTGCATCAAGGGACAGTCTCAGGATGTCTCAAAGAAATGACCTCTATACAGATTTTGATCTCTACCAGAGTGCTTTCCAAGAGCCAAAAGCCCTCTCATGAGCCAACAGGACTTCACACGCAGAGGACCTCTATTCACCAGTCTTTTTAGTTCTTGAAGACACTCCAAAGCTCTCTCTGCAGACCACCATATCTCAGAAACTTTTCCTGAATATAGGTCTTTGCTATACCAATGACCATCTTACTAGAAGGACTAGAAGGCCTAATGGGGTCTCATAAGTCCATTGAAGCACATCTTTACTTGGAGCTCAATACCAACATTGAGAAGCAACTTCAAACCACAGAATGAGTGTCCTTACAATGAAATGTATCTGCTCCCCAACACTGGAAGGGCCTCTCATGGTGATGAGCTCCATCAGATGAATGCACCCTGATGCAAAACAATTGTCCACAGGGATTGATTTTATTTTATTTTTATTTATTTTTATTTTTACTTTTTATTAAGGTATTATTGATATATACTATTATGAAGGTTTCACATGAAAAAACAATGTGGTTACTACATTTACCCATATTATCAAGTCCCCACTCATACCCCAATTCAGCCACTGTCCATCAGTGTAGTAAGATGACACAGATTCACTGTTTGCCTTCTCTGTGCTACACTGTTTTCCCCATGATTCCCCCACACCATGTGTACTAAATATAATACCCCTCAATCCCCTTCTCCCACCCTCCCCACCTGCCCTCCCACACCCCTCCCCTTTGGTAACCACTAGTTCCTTCTTGGAGTCTCTGAGTCTGCTACTATTTTGTTCCTTCAGTTTTGCTTCGTTGTTATACTCCACAAATGAGGGAAATCATTTGGCACTTGTCTTTCTCCGCCTGGCTTATTTCACTGAGCATAATATCCTCCAGCTCCATCCATGTTGTTGCAAATGGTAGGATTTGTTTCCTTCTTATGGCTGCATAGTATTCCATTGTGTATATGTACCACTTCTTCTTTATCCATTCATCTACTGATGGACACTTAGGTTGCTTCCATATCTTGGCTATTGTAAAAAGTGCTGCAATAAACATAGGAGTCATATGTTTTTTTGAATCTGAGAAGTTGAATTCTTTGGGTAAAGTCCAAGGAGTGGATTCCAGGGTCAAATGGTATTTGTATTTTCAGTTTTTTTGAGGAACCTCCATAGTGCTTTCCACAATGGTTGAACTAGCTTACATTCCCATCAGCAGTGTAGGAGGGTTCCCCTTTCTCCACATCCTCGCCAGTATTTGTTGTTCTTAGTCTTTTGGATGGTGGCCATCCTTACTGGTGTGAGGTGATATCTCATTGTGTTTTTAATTTGCATTTCCCTGATGATTAGTGATGTGGAGCATCTTTTCATGTGTCTGTTGGCCATCTGAATTTCTTCTTTGGAGAACTGTCTCTTCATATCCTCTGCCCATTTTTTAATCGGGTTATTTGCTTTTTGGGTGTAGAGGCATGTAAGTTCTTTATATATTTTGGATGTTAACCCCTTGTTGGATATGTCATTTACAAATATATTCTCCCATGCTGTAGGATGCCTTTTTGTTCTGTTAATGGTGTCCTTTGCTGTACAGAAACTTTTAGTTTGTTGTAGTCCCATGAGTTCATTTTTGCTTTTGTTTCCCTTGCTGGAGGAGATGCGTTCAGGAAGAAGTCACTCATGCTTATATTCAGGAGATTTTTGCCTATGTTGTCTTATAAGAGTTTTATAGAGGGATTGATTTTAATACGCTCTTCACAATAGTGATTTCAATCTGAACTCCCCTCACTCTCATGCTTGAAACTGGGCTCTGACCTCACCCAAATGCACTTCCTTCCTCCTGTGAGACTAGATGAATTCAGGGACATCAAATACTTTACCATCCCACCCGCCTTGGTCAGGAAGTTGAAGGATCTCCTATCCTTCCCCTTTAGCTGTGTGAGTTCTACCAAGCTTGCCATGGAGTAGATAACACATAACTATTAACTATTACAAGCATAAAGAAAATTGGAAATATGGAAGGCTCCCCAATTATTTTTATATACCAGCATTACTATAATACAGAACTAAGTGAAAGATAATACAATGTCAGATTGTACCTGGGATCATAGATATAAAAATTCCACTCAAATACTGGCAAATCAAATCCAGGAATATATAATAATAATAATAATAAATCACAACCAAGTAGAGCTCAATCCAAAAATATGTAGATGGTTCACTATTACAATATTAACCATTTTCATTTGAAAAAGATATATTTCAATAAATGTGAGGAAAGCTTTTCCTAGTTCAAGCTGCATTGATGATTTTTAAACATTCTTAGCAAACTGGGAATGGATATAGGTATCTTTAACTTGACATATCAGAATCCTCAGCAAAAATAATATTTAAGAGTAAAACATTAGAATCATTGCCATTAAAGTTTGAAAAAAAACCTCTCTTTCAATGTTGTTTTATTGATCACAGGCAGTGCAATGAGATAAGAACTAGAAATGTGAGGTATATATACTAAAGAGGAAAAGACAAAAGTGTCAATGTGATTGCCTACCTAGAAAAATCCAAGAAAAATGATAATCAATTCAAACTAGTAAGAGTCTAGCAAGACAAACCAGACACAAGAATAAGAAAAACAATTAAAGGGAACAGAAAAAAAGCTGGCAGTGTATAAAGGCAGGGCCAAACCTCCTCCCAAAATCACACAGAACACGAAAATACAGCAAATATAGCTAGGCCTGAAATAAACCTGAAGACTCCAGAACTGACCATCTACCTCTGGGGAAGAAGAGAAGACCCTACAGAAAAGGGTAAGTGACAAAGCCATGATCCAGTGGGACCCAAGCCCTCCCCCAACCTCAGCCCACAGGTGGGAGGAAGAGGAACGGAGAAGAGAGGGAGTAGAAGCCTGGGACCCTGAACACCTGGCCCTGCAGATCTGCTCTGGAAACATAGGCCACATTGCACAGTGCCCTGGTGATTGGTGTGGCTGGACAACAGAGAAGGGCAGAACACTTGGGGAGGCTGAGATCCCAGCCACCTGTGGAGAGCAGGCATGCTCTACCAGTCCCCGTGAGAAAGAAAGCAGAGTGGGCAGTTTGAAAGACTTCCCAGCAGTGAGGGGGTGCCAGAGGGGCACAGATTGCACAGTGCTCTCTATTTAGGAGAAAGATCAGGTGGACAGTATCTCCCCAACTCGCCCACAGCCCAACACGTTGGGAGCCCTCAGGGGCTTCAGACTCTCCATCCCCATTACTGGCAACACAGTCTGGAGACTCCTCGCAGTGGTGTGCAGCCTGCCGCTGGAAGTAAAATCAAACTTTACTTCTAGGTAGGTGGGAGGAGAACCCTCAGCCTGGTCATCCCTATTTTGGGCCAGCCAGGAAGCTGCATGCAAGAGCCAGCCCCAGCAGCTCTTTCCTCTAGGCAGGCACCAGTCTTGTTCGCCAGCACCCTCGCCATTGCAGCAGGCCGGGCAGAGGGCAGCTCCAGCCCTGCAGCCCAGTTCATGTGCACAACCCAGTTACGGGAGCTCTTTCCTTCCGGCAGGCACTGGTACTGCTCACCTGAACCCCCACCATTGCAACAGGCTGGAGGGAAGGCAGCTCTACCCACGGCTGCTCCAGAGAATATTCTCCCTTCTCCCATGATCAATTGATGGCCCAAAGACCCAACATGAAATCACAGCACCACAAGCAAGGCAGCCAGGTACCACACCCACCACACACAAACAACTGGGGCTCCCGCACAAGAAATTGAGCTTCTGGGCACTAGAGGGCGCCTCCTACACAGATCTATTATCTCATTTAAAAAAAAACAAAAAAAAAAATGAAGACAGGAATTTGGTCCAAACAAAAATTCAAGAAAAAACACAAGAAAGAGGGCTTAGTGAAACTGAAATCACCAGTCTTCTTGATAAAAATTCCAAAATAAAAGTCGTAAACATGCTCATGTAGCTCCAGAAAAATATTTAAAATCTCGGGGAGGCTTCAACAAAGAGATAGAAACATTGAAAAACAAAGTATCTGAAATGAAACATACAATGGAGGGATGAAAAGTAGATTATACGAGCTAGAGGAGATGGTAAATAAAATAGAAATTAGGGAACAGGAAAACAGAGAAGCTTAGGAACAGAGAGAAAAAGGGATCTCTAGGAATGAAAAAACAATAAGAGAACTGTGCAACCAATCCAACAAAACAATAATTGCATTATAACCGTACCAGAAGAAGAAGAGAGGAAAAAAAGGGATAGAAAGTCTCTTTGAGGAAATGATTGTTGAAAACTTCCCCAATGTGGGGAAGGAAATAGTCACACAGGTCATGGAAATGCAGAGATCTCCCAACACAAGGAACCATAGGAAGACAACACCAAGACATGTAACTAAAATAGAAAAGATCAAGGACAAGGAGAGAGTATTGAAAGCAGCCAGAGAAAGAAAAAAGATCACTTACAAGGGAAAGCCCATTAGGCACGCTTCTCAGCAGAAACCCTATGGGCCAGAAGGGAGTAGCATGATATATTTAATGCAATGAAACAGAAGGGCCTCCGACCAAGAATACTCTACCCAGTAAGATTATCATTTAAATTTGAACTAGGGGTTAAACAATTTCCAGATAAGCAAAAGTTGAGGAAATTCACCACCACCAAACCATTTCTACAAGATATCTTACAGGCACTGCTCTAGATGGAAATGCCCCTAAGGCTAAATAGCTGTCACCAGAGAAAATGAAATGAAAGTAAAGGTAATAGACCAATTAATTACTAAGCAAATACAAAATTAAATCAAATACCTAGAAAGTTAGTCAAGGGATACACAAAGGGAACAGAATATGACACCTAATATATAGAGTGGAGGAGGAAGAAGAAGAAATAGGGGAAAAAAATAAAAGAACCTTTATTTCATTTTAGAAAGAGAGTATTAAACGATTTAACATAGACAGATGGTAAGGAAGCTATTCTTGAACCTTCGGTAACCACAAATCTAAAGCCTACAATGGCAATAAGTACATAGCTACTGATAATCACCCTAATGTAAATGGACTTAATGCACCAATAAAAACACATAGAGGTGCAGAATGCATAAAAAACAAGATATGCTGCCTACAAGAGACTCATTTCAAACCCAAAGACAGATACAAACTAAAAGTGAAGGGATGGAGAAAGGTATTTCATGCAAATTACAGGGAGAGAAAAGCAGGGGTAGCAGTACTTATATCAGAAAAATAGATTTCAAAATAAAGAAAGTAACAAGAGGCAAAAAATGACATTACATAGTGAAAAAAGGGTCAGTCCAATAGGAGGATATAACCATTATAAATATCTATGCACCCAATATAGGAACACTTAAATATGTGAAACAAATACTAGCAGAATTAAAGGGGGAAATACACTGTAACACATTCATTGCAGGAGACTTCAGCACACCACTAACAACAAAAGACAGATCAACCAGACAAACATAAGTAAGGGAACAGAGGCACTGAGCAATACATTAGAACAGATAGAACTAACAGACATCTACAGAACTCTACACCCAAAAGCAGCAGGATCCACATTCTTCTCAAGTGTACATGGAACGTTTTCCAGAATAGATCATATCATAGGCCATAAAAAGAGCCCCCACTAAATTAAAAAAGATTGAAATTGTACAAACCAGCTTCTTAGACCACAGAGGTACGAAACTAGAAATAATCTGTACAAAGAAAACAAAAAAGCCCACAAACACATGGAGGCTTAACAACATGCTCCTAAATACTCAATGGATTAATGATCAAATAAAAACAGAGATCAAGCATTTTATGGAGACAAATGAAAACAAAAACTCAACATCCCAAAACCTGTGGAATGCAATGAAGGCAGTTCTAAGAGGAAAGTCTATTGCAATACAGGCTTACCTCAAGAAAGAAGAACAATCCCAAATGGCCAGTATTAACTCCCAGTTAATGAACTAGAAAAAGAAGAACAAACGAGGCCCAAAGTCAGTAGAAGGAGGGTCATAATAAAGATCAGAGCAGAAATAAATAAAATTGAGAAGAATAAAACAATAGGAAGAATCAATGAAACCAGGAGCTGGGTCTTTGAGAAAATAAATGAAACAGATAAACTCCTAGCCAGACTTATGAAGAAAAAAAGAGTGTACACACATAAACAGAATCAGAAACAAAAAAAGGAGAAATCACAATGGACACCAGAGAAATATGAAGAATTATTAGAGAGTGCTATGAAAAATTATATGCCAACAAACTGGACAACCTAGAAGAAATGGATAACTTTCTAGAAAATACAACCTTCCAAGACTAATCCAGGAAGAAACAGAAAATCTGAGCATGCCAATTATCAGCAATGAAAGGACAAAATTCAACATCCTTTTATGATAAAAATTCTCAACAAAATGGGTATAGAGGGCAAGTACCTCAACGTAATAAAGGTCATATATAACAAACCCATAGCCAACATCATACTTAAGAGCAAGAAAGTGAAAACTTTTCCTTTAAGATTGGGAACAAGACAAGGATGCCCACTCTCCCCAGTTTTATTCAATATAGTACCGGAGGTCCTAGACATAGCAATCAGAAAACACAAAGAAATAAAAGGCATCCAGACGGTAAGGAAGAAGTTAAACTGTCACTATTTGCAGACAACATGATGTTATACATAGAAAACCCTGAAGACTCCACCAAAAATCTATTAGAACAAAATTCAGCAGCTGCAGGATACAAAATTAATACGCAGAAATCTGTTGCATTCCTATATACTAACAATGAATTAGCAGAAACAGAAATCAGGAAAACAACTCCATTTACAATTGCATCAACAAGAATAAAATACCTAGGAATAAACCTAACTAAGGAGGTGAAAGACCTATACTCTGAAAACTACAAGACACTCATGAGAGAAATTAAAGAAGATACCAATAAATGTAAACACATCCTGGGCTCATGGATAGGAAGAATTAATATTGTCAAAATGGCCATCCTGCCCAAAGCAATCTACAGATTCAAGGAAATCCCTATCAAAACACCAACTAGTCAATGAACTAGAATAGTTTTAAAATTCATATGGAATGACAAAAGACCCCAAATAGCCAAAGCAATCCTGAGAAGGAAGAACAGAACTGGGGGGATTATGCTCCCTAACTTTAAGCTCTACTACAAAACCACAGTGATCAAAATAAATTGGTACTGGCAAGAGTACAGACCCATAAATCAATAGAACAGAATAGAGAGCCCAGATAAAAACCCACACATATATGGCCAATTAATATATGATAAAGGAGTCATGAATATACAATGGGGAAAAGAAAGCCTCTTCAACAACTGCTGTTGGCAAAACTGGACAGCTACATGTAAGAGAATGAAACTGGATTATTGTCTAACTCCATACACAAAAGTAAAATCAAAATGGATCTAAGACCTGAATGTAAGTCATGAAACCATTAAACTCATAGAATGAAACATAGGCAAAAATCTCTTGAATATAAACATGAGGAACATTTTCCTGAACACATCTTCTCAAGCAAGGGAAACAAAATAAAAAAAGAGTAAGTAGGACTACATCAAACTGAAAAGCTTCTGTAAAGCAAAGGACACCACCAGCAGAACAAAAAGGCATCTTACAGTATGGGAAAACATATTCATAAACGACATATCCAATAAGTGGTTAACATCCAAAATATACAAAGAACTAACATGCCTCAACACCTCAAAAGCAAATAACCTGATTAAAAAATGGGCAGAGGATCTGAACAGACACTTCTCCAAAGAAGAAATTCAGATGGCCACAGGCACATGTAAAGATGCTCCACATTGCTAATCATTAGGGAAATGCAAATTAAAACCACTATGATATATCATCTCATACCAGTTACGATGGACAACATCTAAAAGAGAAGGAACAACAAATGTTGGCAAGGATGTGGAGAAAGGGGAACCTTCCTATACTGATGTTGGGAAAGTAAATTAGTTCAACCATTGCGGAAAGCAATATGGAGGTTCCTCAAAAAAACTGAAAATACAAATACCATTTGACCCAGTAACTCCATTCCTAGGAATTTACCCAAAGTAAACAAGATATCTGATTCAGAATGACACAGGCACCCTTATGCTTACCACAGCAGTACTTAAAATAGCCAAGATATGGAAGTATCCATCAGTAGATGAATGGATAAAGAAACTATGGTACATATATACAATGGAATATATTTTGGTCTTAAAAAGAAAAGAAATTCTACCATTTGCAACAACGTGGATGGAGCTAGAGGTTATGCTCAGTGAAATAAGCTAGATGGAGAAAGACAAGTACCAAGTAACTTCACTCATTCGTGGAGCATAAAACAAAGAAAAACTGAAGGAACAAAATAGCAGCAGACTCACAGACTCCAAGAAGGGTCTAGTGGTTACCAAAGGGGAGGGGTTGGAGAGGGTGAGTGAGGAAGGAGAAGGGGATTAAGGGGCACTATAATTTGCAGTAACAGTAAAGGTAGCCATGGAGAAGACATTACAGCATGGAGAAGATAACTTATGACTATAGCATTCTTACTACACTGACTGCAATGGGTGGGTGAGACTTGATAATATGGGTGAATGTTGAAACCACAATGTTATTCATGTGAAACCTTCATAAGATTGTTTATCAATTATGCTTTAATAAAAAAGAAAAACAATGAAAACAAACATATGGAACAATTTTCAATCACATTATAAATCAAATAATGTGAAATAAAGCAATGCCTTACAAATCTTTTTTTTTTTTAATTTAGTGGTACAATCATTTAGGAAGGAATTTGGCAACAGGAACTAGAAAAACACCCATCGTTTAGCTTCTGCTGAAACTGTCCTAAGGAAATAATCCAAGACATATAAAAAGGCATATGCATAAAGATGTTCATAGACTATTTTTATAGAAAAATTAGGGCAAAATCTAATGTCCAACAAGAAAGGGCATAAGTTAGCTAAAGAATCACATGTTGGCTTAAAGCAGTATTTTTGTTTATCATTAAAACATTTCTTCAGGTTTCTGTAATATCACTGAAATTGTTTACTAAGGATAAATATTAAATGAAAAATGAAGACAAACGGTTTTTATGCCTGATATAACAACTGTACAAAATACGAATGCAGGAAAGTGTCACAGGAAGTGTAGCAGAGCCAAGAACTCAGGCTCTTGAGTCAGAAGTTGTGACTTCAAATCCTGGACCTATCACTTTGTAGCATTATGACCTTAGCCAAATTATCTAATTTACTCAGTTTCCTCACCTATAAAATGGAATTTAGTAAAAGTAGATGCCTCCTGGGGTTTTTTTGAGAGAAAATGAATTACCACCTGCAAAGTTCCAGGAGTAATGATGGTGATACAGCAAGCTGCCAACAGGTGTTCATTAATGTGAATGAAGCAAAATGCTAGTTGGTATTGTGTTAAGGTGATAAGATTATGGGTGTTGTTCTTGTTTTCTAAGTTTTTTATAATGCTATTTTTGTTTTATAGTGAAAATACCTATTTCAGTATTTAAAAATTATTTTAAGAGGAGCTTTGTTTGTAGTCGAGGCTAATCTCTTCTCTGGCCTAGAATCCTAGTTCTATTCCCTCTTGTTTATCTAGGATCTGGTTCCAACCATCATCTACTTAGTGTTATCTCAAACTCCTCTACTGATTCACCAAACAAATAAAAAGATTACTAAATGGAATCTACTCCCTTCTCTCTTCACTGTTGCACTTCTTAAGGAAAAAGAAAATCCACAATAACGTTCTCTATTTTCCCATTCACTTTTCAGTATACTGAAATCTGAGTTCTCCCTCCATTGTTTCTCATTTCCTTAATATCCAAAGCTAATCTTTGTCCAATTTACTCTATCAGAGATTAACACTGCTAAATCACTTTCTCCTTCTTCCCCATCCTATCACACTTAAGAAAGGAGGGTCTGAGTAGTAGGAGGAAGCAGAGGTTGTAAAATTGCTTGTGTTGGAAACCAGAACCTGGTTGGTATCTGCCTGTGAGTGAAATCAGGTCTGAAGCCGTAGACTGCAGAGCCAGTGAGAAAGGAGAAGCAGTCGTGGTCAACTGAAAAGAGTGGCTGGGGAAATCAAATAAAGGGAACCAGAAAGCAAAGTGGGTCAAAGACAAAAGAACAGCCTGAGTCCCAAGAGGAACAACGTCTGCAGATGGCAGAAAAAATTCTGCAGAATCCCTATAACCACTTCAGCTGAATTGTATTATCAAATCTCAGTGTATAGAGTCTTTTATTCTAAGAATATCTTAAGAATTCTTCCTTTACGAAAATAATTAATTAATTAATTAATTAATTTAAAAAAAAGAATTCTTCCTTTACGTTCCTCACTACCACCATCTCAGACTTACCTCTTTCTTCTCCATTCTTTCTACCATATAGTCATCCAGTCTTCCATTTATCAAACATATACTTACTTGTATGACCACTGTATGCCTGGCATTGTGATATACCGTGAAGTTATATGATAAATATGATAAAGTCCTTGTCTTCAAGAGCTCACCTAGCTGACATTTCTTTCTCTAACCATTTTCTTTCTACATGTGCTTCCCAAGGTCTTGCCTAGATCTTCTCCCATCCCCACCCATGGCTTCAACTGTCTCACATTACAGGCTTCTGCATTTGATGTCCTATAGTTAACTCGAATATTTCATTTTATGTCCTATAGATGTCTCAGATTCAAAGTCCAATACCAGATACTCATTTGTCACCAAACTGGAAGAGATCATTACCAACCCAGAAATTCCTTATTCATCCATCACCTTCCCTTTTTCATCACATAGATCTACAACTGGATGGCAATTTTAACAATATCATCTTTAAAAAGTTCTCAAAATGGTACTCTCCTCTATATCCTAACTCTACATTAACTTCAGGCCATCATTACTTTGGAAAAATAGCCTTCTAATTTTTTCCTGTCACCCAGTACTCACCCCTCCAATCCACCATTACTACTGATACCATTATCATCTCTCTAAAAGGGAAATTTTATTTATTTATTCCCTCATTAAGATTAAGATCCACCATTGCTTCTATATTCATGTTTTACCCCTGCATTCTGGAACTTTAGATTCTCCCATATATTTCTTCATCTTCACCTCTTAAAACTATGCTGGCTGAACAGAATTGTTTATATCTTCCAAAAAGAAGATGCTTTGATCATACTCTATGCCTTCCTTTGCCCAAGATGCTATAACACTTCCATTTGACAAATACAGTCACCCTTCTAAATTAGCTCAAATATTACCTGCTTTGTAAAGCCTTTCCCATCCCTTCCAAACAGAGTCGTCCAATCTTTCCACTGAGCTCTGTGCTTAGAGTGTACTTCTACTAAGGAAGAATCACACATTTTCTATTCATTTAGACATCCACATAATATTTGTTTCATGATCTGTCTCCAACACTGGTGTGAGGGCCTATACCTAGAGAGTAGGGATATGTGCTTTTTGTTTTCTATTGTCCTGTACCCAGCCTAATGGCCACCACAAATCTTTGCTGAAAGAATGAATTAATTCAACCAATAAATAATTAAGGGGAAAAGAAACATTTTCTTTTTCTAGTCATTACATGAACATTAGGATACAACACACACCTCAGTGAGGTTTATAAAATACAGATTGAGGAATGAAATGAAGGTCAAAGGAGAAAGGAGGGTGAAATCAAGAGGAACCACAGAAAAAGCTGGTATTTACGGAGGCAGAGAATTAGAGATTGAACAGTAACAGCTGGAAGGAGTCCAATGGGATAAGGAATATCAGAATTCCAATGAAATCTTGCAGTTTGACTCCACAAATCCAAACAAGTCTCATCAGTTTATCATCTCCATAAAGACAAGGCTATATACACATAGTTTCTAGAGAAAGTACTAGAAAAAAACTTACACTGGGCCAGCCAGGCATCCGATCCAAAAATTTCCCAGAGTATATGGGTCTGATGCAATCTGGAGGTTCTACTCCTGTTTCACTGTATTCAGCCTCTTTTTCCTTTTCAGGTTGTAGAGCAACCTGGTGTTCAGGAGGTTCTATCACCAAACCCGTTTGGGGTTCTGTATTCTTGGTTTCATCTGGCTCCTCTGGTTGGGGCAGCCCAGTGTCCACCTCCACAGGAGGCTTTATCTGTGCGCTGGGATTCATCACCATGCAGGTCGACTGTTTCTCCAGTTCTGGTCTAGGTTCCATACCCAAGGCAGGCTGCTTCCCCTCTGAAGTCCCTAACCCTTCAGGGGCACCAGCCACAGGACCTCTCCAGCTCCGGAGAGACTGTGGACTCTTACACACCATGCTCACAGGAGGCTGTATTATTCGCCCAGGAGAACACCCTGCCAGAAGACATTCAGTTTCTAAACCTGCTCTTCCTGGCAACATACCCAGGGAAGGTTTTCTTTCCCGTGAGGTTAAGACCCTGTTGGCTCCTAAATTACTCCTCTCCATGAGGGTCCTAGAAATATTCTGCCTTTTTAATCTCAGTTCTAGCTCCTCACTCAATGGAGATTTTGTTTCTGATGATGCTATCCTCGCTTCATATTTATTATTAACCAAGAGGCTCTCCCTCTTGGGAGAATCTTCTTTTCCTAATCCCATTCTGAGCCCCAACTCCGTCGGAGATTTTGTTCCCATGAAGACACTCCTCTCTCCTAAGTCATCCTTTCCTTCCTGCGTGAGCTCGACCTCCACACGCAGGGGAGATTTCCTCCCAGACACCCTCTTTCCTCCAAGGGCGCTCATCTCTAAAGGAAAAGCTGTACCTGGCTGGAGGGAAGTTTCCAGTCCCTTGGGGGGCCCCAACCTTTTGGGGGACCCCATTCTCAAAAAGAGCATATGTCCACTCGGACTCCCTGCCACCACTTCCTGCCTACCAATTAACACGTAGCGGAGTTCACAGAAGAAAAGGAGTCGGAGGTCTGTTTATCGGTTACCTAGGAAACTGGGGCGTGGCTTGGCGCTCAATTGTATCCTGAGCAACCCGCCCATCTCTCCCCCTCTCCTGCGTTTCTTTCCCTCTCCCTCTCATTTTCTCCTTCCTCCCCTCTTGTTCTCCATCTCTCCTTCCCCCTTCCTTACTGGACTCGGAAGGCAAGAAAACTTGAAGATGTGGTTTGGGACACTAAAGCAAATGCTCACCTTCTCTTTGGTTTTCCAAGCAATGCAGCCCCCTAGGCTGGGCTCAGCCATGGGCTTCCTCCTGGCCATTGGCCTATTAATTGTACTGGTGATCGTGGAAAAAATGACCCTCTTTCTGGTGATAACCATTAATTTTAGGTCCTTCCTTGCACACTGCATGTAGTTCTTTTAGCACTAAAGAACTATAATTATATTTAGCAGTTGTGGTATAGTAACATTTAAAGTGTGAGAACACACTTTAATAACTATGTTTTAAATAGCATTTAAATATATTAAAGTTTGAGATGTTACACAGTAATGCATATTGAATTTTTAAGATATTGTGACAAACTCTAATTTTAAGTATGGGATTTTAAGTTGGGGTTATACATAGTCTGTCAGGTTTAAAAGTGTATTTGGTGATTTTTTATATTCCACACATACAGGGTGTGTAAAATTTGAATGGAATTTATAGGATTTCAGTATATCTAAGAACTCTGTGAAAAGAACTTGCAAAATCCAAAAAATGTAAGTGATTGGGGATACTATTTAACATTTGTAAAAACTGTGTACTGTAATTTTCTAGAGAGCTTAATATAGATATTACTCTCCTAAGCACCCTAAATGACTTGTTAGCATCTATGTTTGTATAAGGGTTCATTCAAATCTTTTGTTTTTACAAGTATCTAGTGGGTCCCTATTTTGTGTCAGTGTTGGGAATACAAAGGAATATAAACGAAGCCCTATCCCGTGGAATTTATACTCTAGTAGAGGTAGATAACCATGGAGTAAACCAATAAATAATATCATTTCACAGGGTGGTAAGCGTGAAAAAGATATGGAAAGATGCTACTTTAGAATTGGTGGGTTTAGAAGTTGCTTAGGTACATGGCATTTGAACTGAGGCTGCATGTACACCATGAATTTTTAAACATGACTAGATATAGTCTTTTTCTCAGTGCCTTGTCATCATGCCTACAATTCCTTATGTTAGAATTACCTTTTGGTGTGTCTCTCGACAGTCCCAGTTAAAAGTAAATGTTGCCATTCATTACCATCTATACAAAGATTAATTCTTCAATACACAATGGAGGAAAGATTTCCTGGAGGAGAAGGTAGATTTAGGGTGCTGTGGGTGATGGTGAGACCCAAGGTGCTGGGAATTCATGAGTAGGGGTTTAGAGATTCGAGGGCAAAGAAGGACAGAGTTTAAGTCTTCATGACTTTATTCAGGGCCCATCCATTTTGTAGTTTCCTCAATAAGCTCTGTCAATGAGTAGGATCCCACACTTGACGCTAAAATATATACAATTATCAGTCCTTCTCAGTTATCTGGGGTTAGGGAAAAAACACAGGCATATTGTGATTGGCAATAGAAGAGAAAAGCTCTCCTGTGGCATTTCAGCCTCTCCAAAATTACCACTGGATCCTAGAATTGCTAGCCACTGAAAAGCAGTACTCTCCCAGGCAAACATTATGACTAAACTAGAAAATATTGTGGAAGGTATTTATGAAGGAGGTGTATTAAAAGACAAAATTGGTAGAAAGAAATAGACGAGGAAACAATATCCTAGAATAATGAATGGGAAGTTCCTAACAATTCATAAATGTCAGCATTCATGTGTTACGAGGTCTTAAGTCAAATGTCCATGATTCTAAATGTAATTAAGTTCACAAATATTTTGCGGGTCCCTATTATATCAAAGGCCCTTGAAATGATGAATAAATTATTCCTGGCACTTAAGAATGTTAAAATCCTTAAGGGAAAGAAAGCCCGAGGAGAAAAGTCTAGAAACTCTTTAACTGTAAAATAAGGCAGATAGAACCATTATAGAGAGTAAAGCAAAGTATCGTGAAACCACAGGAAAAATATAACTAAATCCAGTATAAGTATCCTCAGATGCCAAAGAGAGGACCTGGCCTCCTGGCCAAGGTGAGACCTGCAGTGATGGACAGTAGTGTTGTTCCAGGTGGAGAGAACAAAGTGACCAAAGACACCGAGATGAGAACGAACAGGCAACATTCTGGGAGAACAGAGTAAATCAGTATGATTAGGGCACAAAGCAAGAGACTGGGGGAGAGGGAGCCTGTAGAAACAGAATGAAAGGATCGCAGGTTGGGACTACAGTTAAAGAACTTTGGACTCTAGTAAGTAATGAGACACCACCGGACATTTTTGAGTAGGGCCAGCTAAAGTGTAAAGAATGGATAGAAAAGGCCAGAGAGTACATAATTCCAGTTTACCTGAATACCACCATGGCCGAGGCACTGGGATTAGATCTCAGATTCAGGAATTAGAGAATTTTGGGTGACAGAATGGACAATGGTTTATGAGGGAAAGAAGGAAGAGTTCAAGATGATTCTGCCCTTTGACTCCAGATGACTGGAAGGCTGTTAATACCAAGTCACCAAGCAGAAGCAGGTTTGGGGTGGATTAGGTATGGTTTTGGACATACTGTTGACATCCCAAACTGACGTGACATATCCTATTTCCTGATTCTTCCTGGGATTGTCCAAGAGGTATCAGCATGACTAACGTATCATATTGGAACAGCCCCTTGGAGATGAAGTGCCACAGATATTATTTACGTATGACAGATTAAGTTCTGCTGGTTAGTAACGGGGCAGTTGATCGCCAAGACTGGCTGTTCAGGGGCTCAAATTATCTTCATTGCATCACGGTGACTGAGCAACCCACAGGATACTTTACCCCAAGTAAACAACGCAGACAACATGGATGTCCTCACAACAGGGCTATAAATGGCAATTTGCAGAGTAGCCCTTATCCTGAGGAAAAATCAATTTAACCTCCTACCAAAGTACAAAACTTAATTTTGTTTTGGGTTCGGAGGCCTGGCCAGGAGCTTGCCTGTTGCGTGAGATTCACCCACAGCAGCCTGCCCTCCGTAGGTCTGCAGTGCAGGGTGATGTCAAAGTCTCGGGTAGCCTCACTGGAATCCTGCTTACCAACTCAGGTTCTGAGCCAGCCAGCACGTCAGAACACCTTTCATCACCAGCTCCGCGGTGACTCTGGACAAGTTACACAATCTCTGTGCCTCAAATCCTTCACGCACGCCTCATTCATTAATTCCACAACCATGACTGAAGACTCCTGGCTGCCAGGCTATCTGGACAGACAGCGGCTAGGGCCACTTTGGGGAGTTGGAAATACTCTAATGGAGAAAGGCGAGGCAGTTAGCCTGAGTGAAAAACTCGAAGTGTAAGAATAAAACACAATTCCTATAAAGCTCTCAGTAGGGTGACTCGCGAGGCAAACTGAATGAAAGCTAGATATTTTTAGATTTGGCCCTCCCCACCCAAAACAGCTACTCTCAATAAAAGCAATTTAGATTTTCCCCGCCTTAAAGACAGCTTGTGGAGTGGGTAGGGTCTTATCTTCCACGCAGGGGTAAATGCCACTTACCGGCCTTTACAGACCCACCTATCCCCAGGGACACGTGGGGGGTCTCTCTCGTGCCAGGGGAGTCGCCCCAAAAAAACCCGTAACCGAGATGCCAAGGATGGGCTGTGGCAGGGTAAGGTAAGGGGGACTGTGAGCTAATATTCACAGGAGGCACTTCGCCGCCTCACAGACGGTGGGAGCAGTGAACCCAAGCTCTCGCAGACTTCCCCGAAACCCGGGTAGCGAAGGAGACGCGCGCGCGCCCCTCCACTGGGCCGAGACCACCGCCCCCGGAGAAGAATGGCGGCGGAGAGGCGGGGCCGCGCGCCGCGGGTGAGGGAGGTGGCTGGACGCGCCCGGCCTGCTCGCAGAGAGCACGTGACACGCATGCCCCAGCTGGTGGGGGGGGGGCGGGATTTGAAGGGGGAAGGGGAGCGGATGGAGCAGCCGGACTGGGGACGATCGGAAGTGACGAAGGGGCGTATTTCACTACGTGCAGCGACGTGGCGGCGAGGCCGGCGCCGGGCGGCGGAAGTGGCTCCCGCGCTGGGACTTCAGTGTTTGTGTTTTGGTTCGCGAAGGAGTCGGCGGCCGGCTTGAGGGGAGGAGGCGGAGGAGGGCGGAGGAAGAAGAATTAGTCGGAACTGGAGCGCCGGCGTCGGCGGAGGAGGAGAAAGAGGCAGGCGGAGCGGAGAGAGGCGGAGACGGAGGCAGACGGGGGCGGCACCACGGCGCGAGCCCCGCACCGACCAGTCTGAGTGGAGCGGCGCGCGGAGAAGACGCGCTGCCACAGCATCAGCCTCATCCTCCTGTCGGGCTGCGTCTGGAACCTGCTGCCCGGAAGCTTCAGCCCCGCGGCTCCGCGTCCTGCGGTCTCAGGTAACAAGCCGTTCCCCCCTGCCCAGGGCGGGTCGGGACCCCAGGTATCCGCCGTCCCTAGCTCGCGCCTTCTCCCTCGCGCACCGGCACCCAAGCCCAGAGAGATGTCGAATCCGGCGTCTCGTCCTGCCGGCCCTGGTGACTCATCCATCTGGGGACTCTGGGGACGACGATTTGGGGACTGGCTGAGCGAGCGACGGGTGTCACCCTCTTCCCTTCTCAAGATGGCGCCGTGAAAGAGTGCTGGAGGCCGCGGTTCCGCCTGGCCCTGTGCTGGCAGTCCTCGGGGGATTCCCAGCCACAGCCAAGCCAGGTTCAGGGGAGGAGGGTAAGAAAGATGGCCACGAGGCTTGGCGGGTCCGGCCTCAGGCGGTCCGGAGTCTGGTATCAGTTACCCAGGTGCTCTCCGAGGAGGAACCAGGCCCCCAGCAGTTGTGAATTTGGGGAGCTTCGTGCCTTCGACTTCCAAAGATGGGTAACGGAAGGCGAAGGAGGCTTGTCAAAATAGGTTGTCTAGAGACTCTTGTGTCATCTATGGAAGGCGGTGAAGCAGCTTCAGGAACTCAGGACAACTAGGCCGCTGAACTCGCTCAGTTGGTGGAGACCATTAAACATGCTCTGCTGTTTTAAGCTCTGAACGTCGTAATTCACACATTTGGTTTTCGTCCTTTGCTTGTGTGGAGTCAAAGAGTTGGACCAGTTGCCTTTCATGTAACGTAGGAAAAAAACACTTGTACACCACTGTGATAATTCATGACAGCTCAGAAACTTTTAAGTGTAAAATGGGGATAGAGCTCATAGGGTTGCTGTAAGCAAAAGTCGTTGAATAGTGCTTAGCACAAGTGCTCAGTAAATGTTAGCTGTTGTTGTTAGTACAGTTTTGGTCAAAAAACACCCAGAAGAACATTAACTATAGAATACCAGTTATTTTCAAAAGATTAAAAACACATTTTATTCAAAATATTTATTTTGAAAGGCAAGTTTCAGTAAATATAAATGAATGGACATAATTTTTAACCTTAATGTTATGCTGTGTGTAATTTGTTTTCTGTTGGAGAGCCTCGGGAGGAACTATAATCCTATAGCCTTTAAACCTTAAAAGGCATGCTAAGTCGTAAGTTTTTAAAAATGGGAATCCAATGTTTTCACTGTAATTTTGGTAGTATGGAAATTGGGTGCATGTTGTCCTTGATGAGTAATTCAGATTGCTGCTTTGTGGGTAATCAGGCAACTGGGAAGTGTATAAATTGGTATTGTATGTAATATCTAGAGATGTACTGGTGCATTTTCAGTCTGCATGATTCTGTTCATACTTGGTCATTATTTCATCAAGCATCCGCTTTCGTTGCCAATTTTCAGTCCCTATTACATGTTGGACACTGTACTAGAGATTTTTTACATACATTTTTTTCATTTAATTCTTACAGCAGCTATGTAAGTTAGGTATTCTGGAAGTAGAGACTGGAAATGAAAGAACTTGCTCTGGCAGAAATGGGTATAGCCAGCCAAGATTAGGCCTCCAAATCTGTTATGTTTTTAATGGGGTGGGAGGATACTTGTAGGGGTTGGAGCATTTTTTTTTTTAGTTTTTAAAAAATACTTGAAAGTGGGAAGAATGGTATAATAAACTCATCACCTAGCTTCAGTTATGGCCAGTCTTGTTTTATTTATATCCCCATTGCTTGGAAGCCACACAGACATACCATTTCATTTGTAACTACTTCATTTTGTATTAGTAAAAGATAAGGACTCCTCAAAGCTGCTGTTCAGATAAGGCAGAGATGATTTGACTGTCTCGAATGTAAGGTCTCATGGATATGTTTATTAATGAATTCATTGTCAGGAGGGATTCTTACATAAGCTCATTTCATGTGGAAGGCAAATTTCCTATATTGTATAACAGTGATTTTAGGGAGGGAATCATCAGATTTAATATTCTTAGGGAGTACATTGAGCACATTTTGATTAAAGATGGGAGAAAACTATTATGATTGACTTGTGAGTACACTGGAAGAGGATTCTTGAAATGTTTGCGAATTCCTTTAAGATTGAAAATTAACATTACTAGATAATAAGACATAGAAGTAGCCATCCAGGGTAGTTTTTTCTAAATTTGTTAAATACAAGATAATGATATGTTTGTTTACTTCTTAGCCCCCAAACTGCAGAAAAGTTTAAGTGAATACTAACAAGCTCACCACATAGAGATTCAGTTATTAACACTTCCATGTATGATGTACTTGAGCATGTGAGGAAATAGTTTGAAATCTTTTTTAACCACTAGACACACAAATGTGGGAACCATAAACTATTTGTTGCTCCAAAATTACCATTAATTAAAAAGCATGTACAATTTAACAGAGGCCTTCAAATAATAATAGCCAACATTTATTGATCTCTTACGTGTTCTAAGATTTGTTCTAAGAGCTTTCCTATTATTAATTTTCCTCCAAACTATTTTAACTCCAGTAGTCTGTCTCCATAACCTGAACTCTTTGAGTCAAAACTCTCGCTGCCTGGGTTTGAAAGTTATCTGCAGCTTTGTCAAAGTAACTATGTGACCTCAGTCAAGTTACTTAATCTCTCTCTGCCTGTTTCCTCATTTTGAAGGTTTGTAATAGTCTTAACTTTATAGGATCATTGAATGTTAATGTTAAGTACTTAAAACTACCTGGCACAAAGATGACTCTTTAATAAAGGTTGGCTTAAAAAAACTTTAAGAAAATTACAGCAGGAATTTGGGCTCAAATCTCATTCCTTTACATTATTCATTATAAAGGTAGTGAATTAAGCTAAAAGAGGTTATTGTCCTACAATAATATGTTATAGGCAAAATTTACTAAAGTGATTAATATTAGAAATATTCGATTGGCTTTGTTTTACTGATTTATGTATTTAATTTACTTCTTTATTTTGTTTCTTCATAGGTTTCTTTACCTCCAGAAAGAAAAACATTGGCATCTTGCATCCTGGAAGTTTATTTACGGGACTGAGTTCCTTAGGGACTTCTTTCACAATTTTGGACATGGCTAATCGAGGAGCAACAAGACCCAACGGGCCAAATACTGGAAATAAAATATGCCAGTTCAAACTAGTACTTCTGGGAGAGTCTGCTGTTGGCAAATCAAGCTTAGTACTTCGTTTTGTGAAGGGCCAATTTCATGAATTTCAAGAGAGTACCATTGGGGGTGAGACTTTCTTTTTTCCCTTCTTCATTTAACTGAATCATACATTGGCCAAGGAGGTTTTGCAGTTCCAGTTGTATGATAATGAATCCCTTAATAGGTCACATAGTGAAGAAAAGAGCTGTTCGGCAGACCTCATTTTTAGAAAATTTACCTTGGTTTTTGTTGAGATAACTTTTTTTTACAATTTGATTTCCTGGTCATCCCCAAGATGGTTGTATGGAAACTGAAATGCAGTTTGAAACATGAGTAGAGTCAATGTCCCAAATAGTAAGATTTGTTCTGGTATCTCTTGCTTGATAATGATTAGAAGCTTCTTCAAATTAATACGTGTTTGACTGAATCATATTGGCATTAGAATGAATAGTGAAAATAGTAATAAGTAAATAATAAAAGTTAATCTTAAAATTCAAATTTTAAATTATTGGACTATTTGTAAATCACAGTGATTTTTTTTTAATTTAATTGAATTTTATTACACTTAAGTTTTAGAATGCTAGTGTGAAGGAAGAGAAAAGTGATTAGTGGAGAGGGACATGAAAGGAAAATGGTACCTGGAAAGTAAGATGAAAGAGGGGAGGAGATAGAGTAAGCACCGCACACAGACAATGCATGTGGTAGGACTGAGGGGAGGGGAGGGTAAGGGACAGGACAAGGAGCAGCCAGCTAACAATGCAGTGTAATGGACAGAAGACAGGAAATTAAAATAATTGCATTTAATAAAAAAAAATCCATGACTGTATAGCAGTGGGGCAAAACAGCCTTTTGGGGGGGCCTCAGTTTCATCTGTGAAATGAGGTTTTGGGATTAGATAATGTCAGAGGAACCACACAGCTTGAGATTCACAATTTTGTTTGTAAGAGGTGTCCACATAAGCAGTACTCTATTTTTTCAGGTATATGTGAGTATATTTTAGTCTCATATATTTAAAAAGTCAAATTTTTGAAATGCCTACAATGACAGATACCCACTGAACATACCAATTTATTAGAACCCAACTTTCAGAAGCATAATGTTATGCTTTACAGTTAGTGTCTGTTCTCAAGTATGTATGCTTGAGAATTTTATGCATGGCTGCAGATCCTTCTAGTAAGATAAATTGTGGGACGCTACTGCCTCCTGGCTTTTCCCTGCATACAGGAAATATACTACATAAATAGTATTTCCACTTTAATAGACTCAGGGTACAATAGTCATCATCAGTCTCTTATTGTATATCATGTTACAGTGTTGTATTGTTTTAAAGTTTTGTGTTTTTTATAAACAGGTATGTGTCAAAAATGTCTGTATCATGGGAGCTTTTATTCTGAGTCAGAAATCTTGGCTTTTTAAAAAATACATATATATTACACATTCTTTTTGGCTTCTTTGTTAGTACATCTATATGTCAATGGTTTACAAATGAAATAATACCTCTCAAAGTTTAGTCTTCTCCAGAAAGCAAATTGGGCCAAAGCTAACTGGCCCACATGGTAGGAAGAGTTTTCAAGACTGCTCCATCATGTTCACCCACCTTAAACTGGTGCACAAAGTTAGTTATTGTAAACGCTTCTTCGCAAGGGATTGTCAGTGGCACTGTTAACCAAAGTACATATGGATTCTAGGCTGAATAGATTCTGGGCCGGATAGGTTTGGGACTTGCTATATGCTACCTCCTGATCTCATCGTAATGAACTCAATTTCTGGGAAACTTCATGGGCCTAAAACTAGAATTTTTGTTTTTGTTTTGAATATTCCTTCATCTTCTAAGTGTATTTTCTTTTAATGACTTCTCAAGGACATTTAAGAGAGACATTTAACCTCATATCAGTACATCATAAATATACATATCCTCTGATATTTGTGTGTGTGTGTAATATATATATATATACTTCACCTCGATTAATATCAGTTAGATTGTCTACATTAATTTTTTCGAAAGGTGTTCATTACTACATGTAAAGCTTCCTTAATATTTTCTACTTTTATCTGGTTTTGAAAACCAACTTTAAAAGGAATTTACATCCAAAATTCTGTGTTAATGGTTATTAGACACTTTTTCACTATGTTGACCACATGGTAATATTTTCAGAAGGTATGACAGTGCCTTTATGATTACAGCTGTGAGCACTGTTTTTTTTTATATATATAATTGGTTATATAACATTGTGTAAGTTTAAGGTGTAAGAAGTTTTGATTTGGTATGTTTATAAAATGAACACTGTTCTGTAATGCTCTTTGCTAAGATCTGTTAGCAACAGCTCTTCACCCTTAGGGGCTATAGTAAATTCTAAGCATTCAAGGATTTCAAGGTTTGAGCTATTTAATGATCAACACCACTGGTCAATAACTTGTAAGTAATAGTGTTTTCCTTTAGTTGATGCGTGGTAGGAGTTAACTAACAAATGAACTTGTCCAAGTGTTTTGCATGTCATCTGTTCCTTGTTTTTTATTTGACTGTATATGGTAACATTAGTTATGGTATGAAGAGCTCACTTAAAATTTTCATCTGTGTTTAATTGTGTTTTAAGGTGGAAATCACGAGCAGCATTCTTGAATTTCTGTATTCTAGAACCTTACATTCATCAGAAATATTAAGGTACTTTGTGTGGTTCTTCTAAACATGATAGCTTGATTTAAGATTCCATGTTGTCTCACCATATGCCACACCCCTGCCCTGTGACCCTATAGCACACATAAAGAAGTTAGTTTGTTAGGTGTGGTGGTTGTAGCACCTCGGAAAGTTCTAGCTTATTTGTAGGAGTTAAGTCTGCATGACATTTATGTTCCTGTTTGTCTAAGACTAGCCCAGATGGTTAACAATGAGCATTAGACTCAGGGTTGCCTTCCTTCTATACTTGCTATCTCACCTGGAGGCTTCAGTAAATACTTGTTGGATGAAAGGGCTGGCCATCTTTCATTTAACACCTTGAGCACCTGAGGACTTTAAATATTTCTGATGAGTTTCTTGTCAAAAGTTTTTTTTTGTTTTATTTTTTTATATTTTTTCCTCTTTTTTGTCCAAAAAAATATGTTTTTAAAAATAAATTTACGTACTTATAAACAAGTGGATCCTTAGTGTAAGTCAGAGCTAGGTTGGAATATACAGTACAATAGCATGCAGTCATTCAGCCCTTTTCTTCATTTGAGACATAAAAGTTTGACACAGTTTAATTTTGTATGCACTAGCATCAAAGTAATGTCTTACATACTCTAAAATTTAAGTTATGGAACTATATAAAAATATTGACAACATTTCTCTTCTGGTACTGTAATTTTTGAGCTTTAGAGCAATGGTTCTCGAAGAGTGTTCACTGTTCCAGAAGCATCTGTGTTACCTAGGAACTTGGTAAAAATGCAAAATCCTTTATTGAAGCAGAACTTGGGGGTTGGATCAGTAATCTTAAATTTTAGCAATCTTGAGTTTTCAAGTTATTGTGATATGTGCTAAAGTTTGAGAACCACTGCTTTCTGCATTCTAAGTATTACCTTTGCACTAAAGTAGTTCTCCCACAAATGGAATAATTGCTTTTCTTTTTCTTTTTTTAAACTGTGTTTTTTGGAGGAATTTTAAAAGATGTTGTTTATCCAACTACTAAAGTTTGAGATTTACAAATATTGTGTACTGGTTACATCACATATTACCAGTATCTTTTTGTATAGGAATCTCTTCCTACAAATCTATTAGCCTATTAACCTCCCTAGACCTCTTTAAGGGAGCATGGACACTTGTCTGTCCTGTCAAGGGTACTCTGCCTTTTCTCTGCCAGAGATACAAATAGAGTATCCCTGTTTTTCATTCACCTATTTCTCATTTAAAATTACAGAAACAAATAAGATTTAAAACTTTATAAAAAAGTACTTCCTATATCTGAGCAACTACATTTCTTCAAATTCTGCATGCTGAATTCCTTTTTTTTATTAAAGTATCATTGATACACAGTCTTAGGAAGGTTTCACAGGAGCAACATTGTGGTTTCAACATTCACCCATATCAAGTCCTCATCCCCCCATCCCCGCAATTGCAGTGTAGTAAGATGGTAGCGAGTCATTACTTGTCTTCTCTGTGCTGTACTACACTTCTCCATGTACCTACCTTTATTGTGATTGGGAATTGTAGTGCCCCTTAATCCCCTTCTCCATCCTCACCCACCCTCCCCAGCCCATACCCTTTGGTAACCATTAGACCCTTCTGAGTCTGCTGCTATTTTGTTTCTTGAGTTTTGCTTTTTTTAATACTCCACAAATGAGTAAAGTCATTTGGCACTTGTCTTTCTCCATCTGGCTTATTTCAGTGAGCATAATACCCTCTCACTCCATCCATGTTGCAAATGGGAGGATCTCTTTTTATGGCTGAAGAATACTCCATTGTATATATGTATCACATCTTCTTTATCCATTAATCTACTGATGGATGCTTAGGTTGCTTCCATATCTTGGCTATTGTAAATAGTGCTATGATAAACATAGTGGTGCCTATGTCTTTTCGAATCAGGGATCTTGTTTTCTTTGGGTAAATTCCTAAGAGTGGGATTACTGGGTCAAATGGTATTTCTGTTTTTAATATTTTGAGGGAACTCCATATTGCTTTCCACAATGGTTGAACTAATTTACATTCCCACCAGCAGTGTAGCAAGGTTCCCCTTTCTCCGCATCCTCACCAGCATTTGTTGTTTCTTGTGTTCTGGATGTTGGCCATTCTAACTGGTGTGAGGTAATATCTCATTGTGGTTTTAATTTTCATTTCCTTAATGATTAGCAAAGTGGAGCAGCTCTTCATGTACCTGTTGGCCATCTGGATTTCTTCTTTGGATTCCACCCATTTTTTAATCAGGTTATTTGCTTTTTGGGTGTTGAGGCATGTGAGTTCTTTATGTATTTTGGATGTTTACCCCTTATCAGATAATTTGTTTATGAATATATTTTCCCATACTGTATGATGCCTTTTTGTTCTGCTGATGGTGTCCTTTTCTTTACAAAAGCTTTATAGGTTGATGTAGTCCCACTCGTTCATTTTTTTATTTTGTTTCCCTTGCTTGAGGAGATGTGTTCAGGAAAATGTTGCTCATGTTTATATTCAAGAGATTTTTGCCTGTTTTCTTTTATGAGTTTCATTGTTTCATGACTTACATGCAGGTCTTTGTTCCATTTTGAGTTTACTTTGTGTATGGAGTTAGGCAATAATCCAGTTTCGTTCTCTTAACATGTAGCTGTCCAGTTTTGCCAACACCGGTTGTTGAAGAGGCTGTTTTTCCCCATTGTATATTAGTGGCTCCTTTATCGTATATTAATTGGCTGCATAAGTTTGGGTTTATATCCGGGCTCTCTAGTCTGTTCCATTGATCTTTGGGTCTGTACATCTGCCAGTAACAATTGTTTTGATTACTGTGGCTTTGTAGTAGAGCGTGAAGTTAGGGAGCGTAATCCCCCCAGCTTTGTTCTTCTCAGGATTGCTTCAGCTATTTGGGGTCTTTTGTGGTTCCAGATGAATTTTAGAACTATTTGTTCCAGTTCGTTGAAGAATCTGTTGGTATTTTGATAGGGATTGCGTTGAATCTGTAGATTGCTTTAGGCCAGATGGCCATTTTGACAATATTAATTTTTCCTATCCATGAGCCCAGGGTGTGTTTCCGTTTATTGATGTCTCTTTAATTTCTCTCATGAGTGTCTTGTAGTTTTCAGAGAATAGGTCTTTCACCTCCTTGGTTAGGTTTATTCCTAGGTATTTTATTCTTTTTGATGCAGTTGTAAATGGAGTTGTTTTTCTGATTTTCATTCTGCTAATTCATTGTTAGTATATAGGAATGCAACAGATTTCTGTGTATTAATTTTGTATCCTGCAACTTTGCTATATTCAGTTATTCTAATCGTTTTTTGGTGGAGTCTTTTGGATTTTTGCTGTATAATATGTCATCCTGTATGTTAAATTCTTAACTAATTCTTCCCCCATTTATATATTTTTACAAAAGTGCTTGGTCGTATATGTTATATTAAATGCATGCCACCCACATCAAGTAAGTTATTTGTGGAAGTTTTTTCAGAGGAATAAATTTCATTTAGAGTACTACATGTATGCAGATATTAAACCTGCTTCCTAAACTGAGAAAGGCAACCAGAAAATTTAAATCTGAGTAACTCATGTTTTTCCTATAGTATTATATTAAGCTTTCTACTGTTACCCTTCACTTCACTTTCAGAAAGACTTGTTTGCATGTAGACAGTCCCTAACTTAAATTTTTTGACTTTACTATGATGCGGAAGTGATACATGTTTAGTAGAAAATTCACACTTCATATTTTGAATTTTGGTCTTCTCCTGGACTAGCTATATGCTGTACGGTATTATTCTCATGATGTTCTGGCAGCAGGCTGCAGTTCCCAGTCAGCCAGCCATGTGATCACAAGGATAAACAACCAATACTCTTGGGCCCTTCTGTTTTTCACCTTCAGTACAGTATTCAATAAGTCACATGAGGTACTCAATGCTTATCATAGAATAGGCTATGTGTCATGATTTTGCCCAACTGTAGGCTAATTTAAGAGTTCTGAGCACATTTAAGGCAGGCTAGGCTAAGTTATAATATTCAGTAGGTTACCTGAATCAAATGCATTTTGGACTTGGCATGTTTTCAGCTTAAAATGGGGTTATGCCACAGTAAAGACATAATCCTATCATAAATCATGGGAGATCTCTAGTTATAATCTGTACGTTTATTTACTTGCCTTTACTTTTTTTTTGCTTCTGTACATTGTTTTCAATTACAAGTAGTTTTGAGAAAGGACAGACCTAGAGACAAACTACCAGCATATGTTTTTTGAGAAAAATGGTGTTTGAAATATTCTTCTTTCTGATAACAGCAAGAGTTAAAATTTGTGGAAGCTAATCATTTGGTTTCAGGTGTAAGAATATTATCTTTATGCATAATATTTTCTTGTAGAAATTATTTCATTTTTAAATTAGATTGTATTACTCAGAATTTGGTAGAGATTCAATATTTTATATCGGTTTGTACCAATTACAACCTAAAACATCTTTTAATAATCTTATTAATTATTCTCCAGTGTCCTAGTTTAAAATATTACCATATGTTGCTAAACATCACTGTGAATTAGGAGTCAGTAAGCTTTGTGTGCTAATCCTGACACCCTTTTGTAAATACTTCTTATTGACACATTTGTAAAATGAGAGGATTGAGCTAAATAAGGATTCTTCTAGAGCAGACTTTTTATATACTGTCCTCCACATTAAACAATACAATTTAACCTTTTTATCTTCTTAAACTTTACTTCAATTTGGGATCCTGAACATCAGTTTTTGCCCTGTCTTAATTCATTGATTGCCTTCTGGTGCTGCTGAAGTGTTGCAAAGCAGTTTTTTAGAGTGATTTTACCAGTTAGCTGTAAGTATAGTGAACTACCTCCCTCGATTCACTAATTTGCTGCTTTTATTCTATTATGTACTGGGAAATTAGATTATCATCAAGCTTCTTTAAAATTGACTCACAAATCTACCAAGCTCCTAACACACTGTGTTCAAGTCGTAGAAATCAAAGATGACTTCATGGTTTAAGATGGGAAACAGATTGAGTACTCATAAGGTAAATTAAATTAAGCCTAAATGTCCAAAGATTATGTTTTCATTTACTATATATGTATATCCCAAAAGAAAACAGGAAGTATATCTTCAGTTTACATACCGAAGAAATCTGTAAGTTTGCATAAGCTTTGGTTCATGGACTTTATGACATCTAATTTGCCTTCATTCGGTCCATCTTTGCTACCTGCCTGCTCTTGACTCTATTATGAACATATAAAGTATCCAGGTAATTGTTGATGTTTTTCATAGAATAGTGAGAGGCACGGCACATGAGAGACACCTGATTTTGAATGACAGTTGGGGGTTGGAGTGGGAAATTTAAATTTGCTTTTAATAGAGTGAGAATTCTGACTTTAAAACATATAGGAAACTTTGTTTTGCAAAATGTTCCTGTCTTGCCAATGGGTTTCAGCCTCAGACAAGTTCACTACGGATTTAGTGAGACCGAAAAAAATGACAGTGGAACATTCTTGGAGTGAAAGGGTTTATACCCAACTTTATTCCCACGGTGGCAGGTCAGTGACTAGAGTCCTGTCCACTCAGAGCAAGTCTGCATGCAGCAAGCCTGTTTCTGCCTCTGGGCCTCTCTGCCCCTGCAGCCGTCTCAGTCTCTGTCCTCGGCGCTGCCATCACTCCAGTCTCTGCTCTCCTGCAGTCATGCAGCCCAGAGCACTGGGCAGAGCTCTTTATATAGAGTCAGTAACAATGTATTGCCCACACATGCAGTGAGCAAGCCGACCAGAGTAAGGTGAGAATCCTGGCCATAGGAACCTTCACTTTCTCCCCAGTTCCTTTTCCCCTTTTGGGTCTTATGCCATAATCTTATGTTACTTATATGCAGTCTTATTTATGATGCATGCTGAACTAATTTATCATAGGATAACATCATTTAGAGTCATCACTGAGCGCCTTTTGTTATCTGCCTCTTGGTGGAGGAGAGGGATGTCTAAGAGTGAGAAAAACAACAGGAGTAATTTGGCTGTCTATGTAAACATTAATTCTAGCTAACAAATTATTAAATCCCTCAAGTTAAGAATAAGTGTTACCAAAGTTAAATACTGGATTTTGAAAATAAGTAATCTTAGTGTTTTACAAATGTTTCAAATAGAAGATTTGAGGTAAGTATTGATGAACAGCATTTACTCTCTTCAAAGTTAAAAAGGGTGAAACCAGTCACTTAATCTCCACAGTTGAAGATAAATCAGGTGCTCTTTAGACTAAAAAAAAGAGTACTATGATGATACGGTAATCCGGTAATACACTATGTAGTTATCAACATCTTTAGCACTTCTCAATTAAAAAATAGTGAGGAGGTGTTCCACTTAGTTGTAACAGATCTCTTTCAGTGGTAATGGGAATGTATCTTCAACACACAAATTAATCCTAACTCTCTCATCTATTGTGTTCACAAATAATTTATAAATTTTTAGAAAAATGTGACTTCTAAGAAATGTAGGGTAATTAAGATAGTTTATAAAATAGCTTTTAAATGGTCATGTTATGTGATAACAGTTGCAGAACTTACAACAGCATTTTCACAAGTCTCATCTGGATCTTACAGTGGTATATGAGGAAATACTAATTTTTTAATAAGGAAACAGGCAAGAAAAGTGATTTGTCTGAGGTTTTGCAACTAAGTGACAGCTGGGATTGGAGAAAGATCTTTTCTTCAGTACTTCCTACATTCTGATATTGATTGTGTCTGTGTGTGCATATATATTTTCCCCCCTTCTGTTTGTCAAATTCTGAAGATACTGTCAAACTACAAAATCGGGTTCAGAGTTAGGGTATGCATGACATAGCATTCTATTATAAAATGTGTAGTATTTGACAAATATGAACCCCCTTATATATCACTATACAAGGAAAATAATGTGAAAGCATTTTGAAATAAAAATTTGAATCACCCATATTCCAGAGTTACCACACTGTTCATTTTTATGCCATCCACATGAATCACATTTCTTAATTTGTATTATTTCCTTAATTCGTTCTTGAGTGAAAATTCAAATTTAAAAGATTTACCTTGAAAAGTCTACCAACATGTACACCACTGAGTTCTTTACTCCAGAAATAGTGTTACTTTGTTGTATATCCTTGCAAAGTTACTGTTACATTCAAACTTGATATTCTCCCACTTTTTAATGCAATTTGAAAAATATACCTATGATAGACCCTATATTTTTTACTTAACTGTTCCAGTTATCACTGCTCAGAAACAAATGACCCTGAAACTTAGTGATTTTAAACAAAATCATTTTATTATCTCTCATGATTATTTATCTTTGCATAAAACTAGAGCCAGGAGGTGTTCTGCTTGGGGATTAAGTGAGTTTAGTAGGTGGTTTTCTGATGTCAGAGCTTCCATTCAGTGCAGGGGCTAGAATCATCTCAACTAATCCAACATCTGAAGCTGGCTGTGGGTTGGGCCCAAAGTCAGAACATTACATGCAACTAGAATTTCCTCACAGCATAATGACTGGGTTTAAAAATGTGTCCCAAAAGTACCAAGTGGAAGCTGGGTATCCTTTTATGACCTAGCCCCAGAAGTTACAGCATCGATTATGTTATAGTCAGAGGCTTGCGCAGATTTGAGGGAGCAGTGTCAGTGTCATGATATAAGAAGAATATGGTGTGGAAAATCTTGTTGCCACCATCTTTGAAAATACAGTCTTCCAGAGATCTAGCAATATCACTTTATGAAGAAGTGTCCTCATTTTTCTAGGCTGTTAGAGCATTCCATTGCATAGAACATAGCAATGTATATCAAGTCATTTCTATAGATTTTGGTTTGCACGCTGGTATTTTTGACTAACACTGCTGCAGTGAATAATTTATAGTCATTTCTCATATATTCCAAGTATTTCTGTAGTATAAATTCCTAGAAGTTGATCACTGTGTCAAAGATTATATACATTGTAATTCTGAAAAATGTTTCCAGACTACCCTTAACCACCAATGCACAGAGTGCCTATTACCCTACTTTACTAACTTGAGGTATTATCATACATGTAGATCTTTGCTGTTTTTATATGTATTGATCTCTGCATTTTTTATGTACATTTTTCCCATGTTATGGGCAAGGTCAAGCATCTTTTCATATTTTAGGCTTTCCTTTTTCTGTGAAGTATTTATGACTTAATATTTCTATGTATATTCATTTATATTACTCATACTATTGTATTTCATTTCATTTATTGATAAATTTCCCAATATATATTGTACTCATGTTTATTTTGGTAACCACTTATTACTTTCTAACCATATCTTTATTATTAGACATTTAATGTTTGCAATTTTTGTTTGCTGTTAGGTCATCATGTAATAGTGGATATTTTCTTAGAATTTTTTTCTCTGTACTTATTTCTGTAAGATAAATTTCAAGATGTGGTTGGTTACTGGACCAAAAGTAATTTTATCTAATGATGTGGGATCAAAAGGATTTCAGACTTTTCATCACATATTTCCTCCTTAGTGATACTTCTCATTTCTTTGGCCATTGATTGTCATAGATAGTTATGCTCTTTCTGTGATTACAGATTTCCTCTAACTGTTACTCTGGGGGCTAGAGTCTTCTCTGTTTCTTCTCCCTTCTTTAACTTGCCTTTTTCCATTTCTGTGTTGTAAAATGCTGAGATAACTAGAACTTTTAAGCTCACTTAGTGGATGGGCTTATTGCTAAGCATTAAAGAATCACTTTCAAGGCCAGTAATGTTTTGAAGGTTTAGGGTATTTCCTTGAAATCTAGGAAGAATTAAGTGTGGGCTCTTGAGCCAAATAGATAAGGGCCATCACCAAGGAGAAAGGGGAAAGAAGCTTTCTTTGCAAAATAGCCTGAGCATTGTCCTTGCACATTATATTTGATTTTTTGTAGTTTGAAAATGATATGCTGAGGTGTTGAGTTTTCAACATTATCTTTCTTGGTGTTTCGTGAGCTCCCGGGATCTCTAATTTGTTGTCTGACATCAATTTAGGGAAATTCTCAGTCATTATTGTTTCAGATATATCTTCTGATCCCTTCTCTTTCTGGTACTCCATTACAAATAGATAATATCTTTTGTAGTTGTCCCATAGCCCCTGCATATTTTGGGATTTTGTTTTTTTTTTTTAGTCTTTGCATTTCAGTTTTGAAGGTTTCTTTGATAAATCTTCAAGGTCTGAAGATTCTTTCCTCCATCATGTTCAATGTTGTAATAAGCCCATCAAAAGCATTCTTCATTTCTGACAGTGTTTTTGATTTCTGGCATTTCATTTTGGTTCTTTCTTAGGGTTTCCATCTCTCTGCTTACATCTCCCTGCCCATCTGTTGTTGAATATTGTCTGCTTTATCCATTAGATCTATTAGCACATTAATCCCAGTCTGATAATTCCAACATCCCTGCCATGTCAGCTTCTAATGCTCACTTGCTCTGTCTCTTCATACTGTTTTTTGCCCTTAGTATGCTTTATAATTTTTCTTGCTAGCTGGATGTGATGTAGTAGGTAAAGCAACTGCTGTAAATAGGCCTTTGGTAATATGGTGAAGAGTTGGGGGAGAGGAAGCATTCTTTAGTAATTATTATTTTAGTGATTAGGTCTGTCTTTTTGTGAGCCTGTGCATGTGGACAGTGAACTTCACAAATGTTTCAGTAGTTTTCTCCCCCCTTAGATGGGACAGAATATGGCAGGAATGGGCTGGAGTTAAATATTTCCCTTCTCCTATATAGAGAAAGCTAGAGCTGTATAGAGTTGGGTATTCCTTGTGTCAGGTGAGATAGACTGATAATATCCCATCAGGTTAACTAGTTTCTCCTGAGAGCAGACCTTGTTAGGAACAGTGTGGTCTGGCTTATTTCAGAATGGTTCCTTTTTCCTTCACCCTGCTGGAGACACAAGAGAATTTTTCTCTGATATTTCCTGTAAGAACTTGATCGAGTTCCTGGAAGTGAAAGTCTCAAAAGCATGGTTGCCTGCTTTGACTAGCTCCCCTGGAGTTTTAAGCTCAGTCTTGTGCTCACCTGTCATCCAGCAATCTGTCATTTACAGTTTGGGTTTTCCTGCCTGATCAGTGTATCTCCAGTTTTGGGGGCAGCAGACTGCCTTGTGGCCTCACTTCTCTTAGAAATCTAAGAAGACTTTGCTTTCTTTTTTCAGTTTAGCTTTTTACTTGTCAGGATGAAGTGGCAACTTCTAATAAGCTCCTACATGTAGAACAGAAAACCAGAAATCATCTTTTCCTTGCATATTATAAGAATTTAATATAGATAAAATGGCTTTCATAGATACATATCACTTAAAGCTATGTTTATTTCATTACTTTTTCTCTCTTGCTATTTGTTGGGGAGCATTTGTCTGATAGTGACACCTTTCCCTTTTCTCCCATTTTCCCTTTTTTCTTTGAAAAGTGCATCTTCATTCTGCTTCATTTGGTGTATATCCTTGTTATATAAATCCATTATGGTGAGTAAAGACTAAACAGATTATGCCCTTGGTAGGTAAACCACATGCTCTTTATCTTAGCCTTGTTCAAATGCTGGCTTTATGAGTTTTTTCTAGGGTTGGATCAGGTTTGAGGCACTCAAAATTACTACCCAAATTCAAACTCCTAAGACTAATTTCTAAACAGTATGCAATGGTGTAATATCAGAAATACTAGTATGATAGTGTTCAGCTGGTGATATGATTACCTTATGTCCTGGATAGTGGATTCCTTTAGGAGAGTTGGGTATCCTTTAAGAGTTAACCATCAAGCTTTAATAGTAAGAAAAATTTTTTTGACTTTCCTTATTCTTGGGTTATTTCTGAGAAAATTACATGAATTAATCTTTTCAAAATTTATCTTTTCCCTAGACAATACTGGAGAAATAACTGGTTCTTATTCTTTACTTCATTTTGCTGACTCCATGCAGAGTCTTCCCTATATATCATTAATATTTTCTGAAATTGCAATTCATTTGGCAACAATTATCTCTCGATGTTGCTGAATTATTTTTGTTACAAGAAAATGCACATAATATAAAATTTACCATTTTAACCATGTACAACTTCTGTGGCATTAGGTACATTCACATTGTGCAACTGTTAGCACTCTGCTCAGAACTTCTTCATCTTCCCCGACTGAAACTTTACCCATTAAACAGTAACTCCTCATTCTCCCCCCACCTCTACCCAGGGCAAATACCATTCTACTTTCTGTCTTTTTAAATTTGACTACTCTACCAACCTCTTATAAGAGAAATTATGCAATATATTTGTCCTTTTGTGACTGACTTATTTCACTTGACATGTCATCAGGGTGATTCCATATTATAGCATTCAGAATTTCTTCCTTTTTAAGGCAGAATAACATTCCATCATATGTATATACTACATTTTGCTTATCCTTCATTCACCCATCATTGAACTCTTTATTCTACCTTTTGGCTGTTGTGAATAATATTGCTATGAATATTGTTGTACAAGTTTCTGTTCAAGTCCCTGTTTCACATCTTTTTGGTATATACCCAGAAGTGGAATTGCTGAATCATATGTTAATTCTTTGTTTTTTTGAATAATCTCTATCCCATTTTCTATAGCAGCTGCACCATTTTGTATTCCCAATATCACTACACAAAGGTTTCAATTTTTATGCCTTGCCAATTCGTTTTCTGTTGTTTTGATAATAGCTTACCTAATGGGTGTGAAGTGGTATCTCATTGTGGTAATAATATGCACTTTCCTGATAGTGATGTTAAGCATCTTTTCATGTGCTTCCTGGCCATTTGTATACTTTGGAGAAATTATTGAAGTCCTGTGCCCATGTCTTAATTGGGTTGTTTAGGATTTTATGTTGCTGAGTTGTAGGAGTTCTTTATGTATGCTGGATAGTAATCCTTATCAGATTCTCATGGATTTTTTTTTTTGGATCCTTAATTTACAATTACGTGTGCAATATTATGCTTATTAAACTACTCCCTCCATCAGGTCCCCTCCACCAACCCCATTACAGTCACTGTCCATCAGCGTAGTGAGATGTTATAGAATTACTACTTGTCTTCTCTGAGTTGTACAGCCCTCCCCAGGCCGCTCCAATATTACGTCTGCTAGTTGTAATTCCCCTTTTTCCCCCTGATCCCTCCCTTCCCACCCATCCTCCTCAGTTCCTTTCCCTTTGGTAATTATTAGTCCGTTCTTGGGTTCTGTGAGTCTGCTGCTGTTTTGTTCCTTCAGTTTTTTCTTTGTTCTTATACTCCACATGAGTGAAATCATTTGATACTTGTCTTTCTCCGCCTGCCGTATTTCACTGAGCATAATGCCCTCTAGCTCCATCCATGTTGTTGCAAATGGTAGGATTTGTTTTCTTCTTATGGCTGAATAATATTCCATTGTGTATATGTACCACATCTTCTTAATCCATTCATCTACTGATGGACACTTAGGTTGCTTCCATTTCTTGGCTATTGTAAATAGTGCTGCGATAAACATAGGAGAGCATCTGTCTTTTTCAAATTGGGCTGCTGCATTCTTAGGGTAAATTCCTAGGAGTGGGATTCCTGGGTCAAGTGGTATTTCTATTTTGAGTTTTTTGAGGAACCTCCATACTGCTTTCCACAATGGTTGAACTAATTTGCATTCCCACCAGCAGTGTAGGAGGGTTCCCTTTTCTCCACATCCTCGCCAACATTTGTTGTTGTTTGTGTTTTGGATATTGGCCATCCTCACTGGTGTGAGGTGATAGCTCATTGTGGTTTTCATTTGCATTTCTCTGATGATTAGAGATGTGGAGCATCTTTTAATGTGCCTGTTGGCCATCTGAATTTCTTTGGAGAAGTGTCTATTCATGTCCTCTGCCCATTTCTTAATTGGATTATTTGCTTTTTGTTTGTTGAGGTGCGTGAGTTCTTTATATATTTTGGATGTCAACCCCTTATCGGATATGTCATTTATGAATATATTCTCCCATACTATAGGATGTCTTTTTGTTCTACTGGTGGCGTCCTTAGCTGTACAGAAGCTTTTAACCTTGATATAGTCCCACTTGTTCATTTTTGCTTTTGTTTCCCTTGCCCAGGGAGATATGTTCATAAAGAAATCTTTCATGTTTATGTCCAAGAGATTTTTGCCTATGTTTTTTTCTAAGAGTTTTATGGTTTCATGACTTACATTCAGGTCTTTGATCCATTTTGAGTTTACTTTTGTGTATGGGGTTAGACAGTAGTCCAGTTTCATTCTCTTACATGTAACTGGTTTTGCCAACACCAGCTGCTGAAGAGGCTGTGATCTCCCCATTGTATATCCAAGGCTCCTTTATCATATATTAATTGACTATATATGTTTGGGTTAATGTTTGGATTTTCTCTTCTGTTCCACTGGTCTGTGGGTCTGTTTTTCTGCCAATACCAAATTGTCTTGATTACTGTAGCTTTGTAGTAGAGCTTGAAGTCAGGGTGCATAGTTCCCCATTTCATTCCTCCTCCTCAGGATTGCTTTGGCTATTCGGGGTCTTTTGTGGTTCCATATGAATTTTAGAATTATTTGTGCCAGTTCATTGCAGAAAGCTGTTGGTATTTTGATAGGGATTGCGTTGAATCTGTAAATTGCTTTAGGTAGTATAGCCATTTTGACAATATTTATTCTTCCTAGCCAAGAGCATGGGATGCATTTCCAGTTGTTAGTGTCCTCTTTAATTTCTCCTAGGAGTGTCTTGTAGTTTTCAGAGTACAGGTCTTTCACTTCCTTCATTAGGTTTATTCCTAGGTATTTTATTCTTTTTGATGCAATTGTGAATGGAATTGTTTTTCTGATATCTCTTTCTGTTAGTTCATCATTAGTGTATAGGAAAGCAACAGATTTCTGTGTGTTAATTTTGTATCCTGCAACTTTGCTGAACTCAGATATTAGTTCTAGTAGTTTTGGAGTGGAGTCTTTAGGGTTCTTTATGTACAGTATCATGTCATCTGCAAATAGTGACAATTTGACTTCTTCTTTACCAATCTGGATGCCTTGTATATCTTTGTTTTGTCTGATTGCCGTGGCTAGGACCTCCAGTACTATGTTGAATAACAGTGGAGAGAGTGGGCATCCCTGTCTTGTTCCTGATCTTAGATGAAAAGCTTTCAGTTTCTCGCTGTTAAGTATGATGTTAGCTGTGGGTTTGTCATATATAGCCTTTATGATGTTGAGATACTTGCCATCTATACCCATTTTGTTGAGAGTTTTAATCATGAATGGATGCTGAATTTTGTCAAATGCTTTTTCAGCATCTATGGAGATGATCATGTGGTTTTTGTTCTTTCTGTTGATGCGGTGGATAATATTGATGGATTTTTGAATGTTGTACCATCCTTGCATCCCTGAGATGAATCCCACTTGATCATAGTGTATGATCTTCTTGATGTATTTTTTAATTCAATTTGCTAATATTTTGTTGAGTATTTTTGCATCTATGTTCATCAGGGATATTGGTCTGTAATTTTCTTTTTTGGTGAGGTCTTTGCCAGGTTTTGGTATTAGAGTGATGCTGGCTTTATAGAATGAGTTTGGAAGTATTCCCTCCTCTCTATTTTTGAAAACTTTACGGAGAATGGGTGCTTTTCTTCTCTATATGTCTGGTAGAATTCAGAGGTGAATCCATCATTTCTGGGAGTTTTGTTCCTGGGTAATTTTTTGATTATCTATTCAATTTCGTTGCTGGTGATTGGTCTGTTTAGTTTTTCTGTTTCTTGCTTTTCCAGTCTTGGAAGGTTGTATTTTTCTAAAAAGCTGTCCATTTCTTCTACGTTTTCCAGCTTGTTAGCATTTAGATTCTCATAGTATTCTCTTATAATTCTTTGTATTTCTGTGGGGTCAGTCATGATTTTTTCTTTCTCATTTTTTATTCTGTTTATGTGTGTAGATTATCTTTTTCTCTTACTAAGTCTGGCTAGGGGTTTATCTATTTTGTTTATTTTCTGAAAGAACCAGCTCTTGGTTTCATTGATTTTTTTCTATTGTTTTATTCTTGTCAATTTTATTTATTTCTTCTCTGATCTTTATTATGTCCCTCCTTCTGGTGACTTTGGGCCTCATTTTTTTTTTCTTTTTCCAATTTCACTAATTGTGTCTTTAGACTATTCATTTGGGAATGTTCTTCCTTCTTTAAATAGGCCTGGATTGCAATATACTTTCCTCTTAGAACTGCCTTTGCTGCGTCCCACAGAATTTGTGGCTTTGTGTTATTGTTGTCATTGGTCTCCAAGTATTCTTCGATCTCTGTTTTAATTTGGTCGTTAACCCATTTATTATCTAAGAGAATGTTGTTAAGTGTCCATGTATTTATGAGCCTTTTTGTTTTCTTTCTAAAATTTATTTCTAGTTTTATACCTTTGTGATCTGTGAAGTTGATTGGTAGGATTTCAATATTTTTTACTTTACTGAGGTTCTTTTTGTGGCCTAGTATGTGGTCTATTCTGGAAAATGTTCGATGTGCACTTGAGAAGAACGTGTATCCTGTTGCTTTTGGGTGTAGAGTTCTGTAGATGTCTGTTAGGTCCATCTGTTCTAGTGTGTTGTTCAGTACCTCTGTGTCTTTCCTTATTTTCTGTCTGGTAGATCTGTCCTTTGGAGTGAGTGGTGTGTTGAAGTCTCCTAAAATGAATGCATTGCTTTCTATTTCCTCCTTTAATTCTGTTAGTATTTGTTTCACATAGGCCGGCACTCCTGTGTTGGGTGCATATATATTTATAATGGTTATATCCTCTTGTTGGACTGACCCCTTTATCATTATGTAATGTCCGTCTTTATCTCTTGCTACTTTCTTCATTTTGAAGTCTATTTTGTCTGATACAAGTACTGCAACACCTGCTTCTTTCTCCTTGTAGTTTGCATGAAATGTCTTTTTCCATCCCTTCACTTTTAGTCTGTGTATATCTTTGGGTTTGAGGTGAATCTCTTGTAAGCAGCATATAGATGGGTCTTGCTTTTTTATCCATTCTTTTACTCTGTGTCTTTTGATTGGTGCATTCAGTCCATTTACATTTATAGTGAGTATCGATAGATATGTACTTATTGCCATTGCTGGCTTTAGATTCGTGGTTACCAAAGGTTCAAGGTTTGCTTCTTTACTATCTAATGATCTAACTTAACTTTCTTGTTAAGTTATTGTAAACACAGTCTGATGTTTCTTTATTTCTCTCCCTTCTTATTCTTCCTCCTCCATTCTTTATATACTAGGTGTTTTATTCTTTGCCTTTAGTTAGTATTTAAATGGTCTGCTTTCTTTGCTATGGTTTTATTTTCTCTGGTGACATCTTTTTAGCCTTAGGAGTGCTTCTCTCTAGAGCAGTTTATTTAAGATTTCCTGTAGAGGTGGTTTATGGGAGGCAAACTCTCTCAGCTTTCGCTTATCTGAAAATTGTTTAATCCCTCCATCATATTTAAATGATAATCATGCTGGTTACAATATTCTTGGTTTGAGACCCTTCTGTTTCATTACATTAAATATATCATGCCATTCTCTTTTGGCCTGTAAGGCTTTTTTCTCTCTCTAGCTGCCTTTAATACTCTGTCCTTATCTTTGATCTTTGCCATTTTAATTATTATGTGTCTTGGTGTTGTCTTCCTTGGGTCCCCTGTGTTGGGAGATCTCTGGGCTTCCGTGGACTGTGAAACTATTTCTTTCCCCAGCATGGGGAAGTTTTCAGCAATTACTTCTTCAAAGACACTTTCTATCCCTTTTTCTCTCTCTTCTTCCTCTGGTACTCCTATAATGCGAATATTGTTCCATTTGGATTGGTCACACAGTTCTCTTAATATTCTTTCATTCTTAGAGATCCTTTTATCTCTCTCTGCCTCAGCTTCTCTGTATTCCTCTTCTCTGATTTCTACTCCATTAACAGTGTCTTGCATCTCATGCAGTCGGCTGCTAAGCCCATGGATCGCTTGTCTCATTTCTGCATTGTCTTTCCTCACTTCCCTCACTTCCTTCCTCTGCTCTTGCATATTTCTCTAGATCCATCAGTGTGGTTATGAATTTTATTCTGAATTCTGTTTCAGGAAGATTGTGCATTTCCGTCCCATCAGAATCTTGGTCTCTCTTTTAGGAATAGTTGTATTTGTTGTATTTTCATAAATATATATGGTTTGGGGAGGAGATTTCTGCCGCCCTGCTCACACCGCCATCTTCCCAGAAGTCTCTCATGGATTTTTAAGAATGAATCCGTATGATTAGTATTTATAGGTCATCTCCCAAGATGGATTTACTTTTGGGAATATTGCCATCTTTTTATATTTTTGTATAGTAACTTTTTTTTTACCTCGTTTCCAAGCTGTTGGAGTATTGGGGGAGTGGGAAGTTAGTCACTGTGCTTTCTTCTCTGTCCTAATTTATTTTTATCCCCCCTCTCTTCTTTGCATTAATTGAAATGTAACTCTTACCTGAATATATGCCATAATCTGCTGGGATTATGTGTACACACATATGCAACCTATAAACAACCCTTCTGCACACATACAATTTTAATAGGAAATAAAAATGGCCTCCGTTTTTGTTTTGCTTGTTGTCAACTCTAGACCACTGTGTGCAGTTTTGTAATCTGAAGTCATTGCTCATCTGTCTGAGAAAATCCATTATATTGGGTTATTGCTGTTGACTCTCATTTTTCCCAGCAAGTCAATTTCTGCCTTCACTGATAACTTTGGTACCTGGTTCTTGATGCAGCTTAGTCAATTACGGCCATCCTTCTCTGTGATTGGCTATTCATCTTGAAGTTTGATCTAAATCCCTTGTACTAATTCACTGAATTTCTTGCTTCATTGAAAAACCTTTGTTTCCCCTACAAATCACTTCTAAACAGTCTCTAACTAGGATATGATCACAAGCCCCTAATCTACTTCTGAAATCTTGAACAAGACCTTTCCCCTCTCTAGCAACTATATCCTTACCTTTCAGTTTTAACAGGACCTCAAATCCACCACTTCTGAATGTTTTACTTAAGGGAAATGTTCAGTCATTATCTTACTGTGGGGACACCACTATTACTTTTGTCTCTGATTTTGTGCTTTTCTACTCATTGTTTTTATATAGATAGACCATATTCTTATCAGGAATTTTTTTTTTTTTTTTTTTTTTTTTACTTTTTGGCTTTTAAATAGGTCATTTTATAACCTTTTTTTAATTAAATTGCTGCTGAACACCAAATTACCAGTGCATTTTCATTTATACATTTGGCTTGTTTTCTAATTGTATATACAAGAATTCTTTGAGCATGAAGATTTGTTCTCACTATTCTGCCCCCCATACTGTCTTTAGAAAATTCCGTGAGGTATTAGGTCAAAAAGTATCAGCATTTTAGTGACTTTGCCCCATGTTAACAAAATTGTTTCTAAAAAAGTTACACAATATCACAGGCAGTGAGTGAGTTTTTGCCACACTCTGTATTTTTATTTTTTCATTTTGCTAAGTGAGAAGATAAAACTTAACTATTTTTGCTGTGAAGATTTTATTACTAGTGAATTTGACTTTTTTCCTGTTATATTTCTTCTCTGAATTTACACATTTATTCTTCAGGCATTTGGAGTTTTTCTTAAGATTCCTACATGTTAAAAATAATCTCAACATCCACTGTAGAAATTTCCCTCTCTGTGTTCACCCCTGTGTTTGGGTGTATGATAAATGTTTTGCGAACTTTAAGTCTCAAATTTTTATGTAATCAAGCCTGACAGTCATATTATATAGGATTTTTGGTCCATTCTAATAATGTAAATCTTTCCTTTCAGATTTGATAAATAAGTTGAGAATAGGAATGGTATTGGTTCCTTGGTTTTTCTCTTTTTTGCCCTGTTTAATTCATGTAGAATCATTTTAGTTCTTAGTGTAAACTTTTTTTTTTTGAGTTGTTAACCATTGGTTAATGCTATTGATTTGGATATTCTTTCCCTTTCCTGGTGTATTGCAGTGTCTCATCCTTGCTTTTTGTTTATTAAGGCCTTCTACATTTTTGGTATTTGCAAATTTAACATTTATAGCTTAGCTGTTCTCAGCTGACCCCAAGGTCTGTGACTCAGTAATTTATATTTTTGCGGAGACTGAACTGTTGCTTGCTGCCAGACTTGCAAACAGGAACTGATCAGATCATGTAGCTCAAAGAGGGAGCCTATTAGACAGGCTAGCACCCGCATCTCAACGCAGCTTTGTTTTTCTCTACTTGTCGTCGCGTACACAGTAACTCTCGAAGTGATAAAAGCTGTTTCTTTGTGAAATATGGGCCCGAAAAGAAAACCAACTGCTAGTGCTGGTGATGGAAGTGAAGAGAAAATGAAGAGGTCTTAAGAAAAGTGATGGTTCTTAGCCAGAAAATAGACGTTTTGGATAAATTAAAGTGGTTTTGCAGATTCAGGTAAGTTTGTGGTTGGATAATGTTGCTACAGTATTGATGTAGTAGTTTATATTTTGAGTGCCAAAATTATTTTTATAATTTTATAAAACGACTAGTAACATACTTTTTAGAGCACTAAGAATTGGCAGATGTCAGCTATACTTCATTTAATTTTAGAGGGGAAATTAAATGCTTAAGTGTTTGAAAACTTAAGAACTTAGGGGGGAATCATGATGTTCCTGCAGTACATAAATCTGTTTACAATAAAGCTGAATTATCCTGTTCCCATAATATATCTGTCCTTGTCTCACTGCAGTACTTTTAATTGTTTTGTGTTTTGTACCCCAAAACCCATTCCCCTGGCCTCTATTATTGGCCATTTCTCCTCCCCCAAAACTATTCTGTGTTTATCATCCCACATAAAACAACAATCTGGTGTTTTCAAATTAAAAAGATCTTGATGGTATTTTGTTTGAGATTGTGTTTGAAATATTTATATTTTCCCTTTGGGGGACTGTCTATTCAGATGTCATCTAAAATAGCCCCCAAAAGAGTTCCACATATTTTTAATGAACTTTTAGCAAACATTTTGAACATTTATATGCACTGGGATTTATATTAGATGTTGGATAAGGAGAACACTATAGCTATAGTAATTTCTCAGGGAACTCAGTCTAAGAGAATCAAAAGATAATATAAACCAGTGATAAAAAGTGTGAGGTATGTTATTATACCAGGAAGTCTAGAAGCACAGAGGCAGGACAAGCTATTAAATAGGGTGTGATTAATGATGGTTTCTAAGAGAGGTTGAAGAGTGAACTATCTTGTTCTTTGTTAATATGATTGGGATCCATTCTTCTCCCAGTGTAACATTGAAGACCTGATTATTGCCAGGGTTTTGTGAGGCTGTTGATGTTGATGTGTTCCGGCCAATATAAAGAACTCCTTATCTTCTTTATTTGAACTGCTGCCTCTGGATTTTCGTCAGTCTTGCCTCTTACAAATAATGTCTCTTTTCAATAATTTAATACTTTTATAATTATAAGGATATTTGAAGTGATATTAAATAATGGTTGTAATTAACGTTCTTGTTTGGTTTCTAGATTTAGAGAGACTGCCTAAGAGCAAAACAAATAATTGCTGTTTATTAAGCTAAATGCTGATTTCAGGCTTAAAGGTGGAATGGACACCTTAAAATTCTAAGGAAAAATCCTGCATGCATATTAGGAAAGAATATTGACTCAAATGCCCATTTGTAATTTATTTAAAAAATAAATGAATTTTCTTTTTTAGTCTCCTGGTGTAATAGCTTTGCATTTCTGCTAAAAACTCTACTTGGCCATGGACCATTCTTGTAGTGTGTTTGTTGGGCTTCATCTGTATTTCATTTGTCATTTTCGTACTTCATTTATAAAAAACATTCCTGGCTTTTTGTGATATCTATAACTGGTTTGAGAATCAGATTATATTTCTCTTAAAGCCAGCATAACTAATAGTTACTTTCCTGAGCCTAGAGTTGATTTTACGAAGTGTAAATGAGTATTTTTTCTACCAGTGTACTTTGGGCATAGAGAAAACAGTCTGAGTGCAAATTCTGAATTTTTTTTCAAGTTGCATCAAACTGTACTTGAGAAAAGGCTTATATTTTGTGATCCATTCCTTACCTTTTTCCCTTTTACTGAAAAATAAGTATTGTCAAAGAGGCTTAATTTTAAGTATTAAAAATGTTTGAGTCTATAGGAAAGCCTTTCCTGACAGTGAAAAGGTGACATAGTGCTGTCTCAGTATCCTTTGCCATAAATACAGGATTTTAGAAAATGGATATTTCTGTTAATTTTGTATAGTAAAAGAAGTTTGATAAATTCGTATTTTAAGTATGACTAGCCATCTGGGAATTCACATAACAGTTCATTAGAATCTAGTTCAGAGTAAAGACATTTCCAATTATGATGTTTGCAGAATTGAGATTATAGATGCTGGTACTGAAACAAGAAACCAATTGATCTAATAAAAATAGCATGAAAAATAAATGTATCTGCTATAAAAAAGATACAATATCTAATTAGACTTGGCATATTCCCCACATTATTAACTAGTGAATATCTTACGGAAAATTGACATAACTAGAAAAACTGCTGCCATTTACAGAAATGGATCATAATTCTCTTGTATGGTAGGATAGACTTTTAGAAAACTTGAGAACTGAATTCCGTGCCAACTGGGAGGAGTTTAATACCACACCTTTTGTTGAAAGGAAAAGGGAGGAGCATACTGACTTCCTGTTAACTATAGAGCAGCAGGATCTTACTTGCCAAAGTTAATGAAAGAAAAGAATTCAAGGGTATAGTTCTTGGCCAGCATGCTGCTAAAAACAGCCCTGTGTAGGTTTTGTTCATAAGTATCTTTAGTGCAGGTGGCTACACCTAGAAACTTACTCTAACAGTTGATGTTTTAAAGGTTAATAAACATGATTACAACCTACATTTTATAAGATGATTTCTTATTTTTCACTGCTATCCATTATGGTATCTTTCCTGATATTTATTCCTAGGGCCAAGAGAATTATAACAGACATTTTACTTCATAATGTTCTTATGAAGCAATTCAGAAAGTAAGTGATATAGTAGTTCTTTGCAAGATTTGACAGCAGTCTCAATTTTAAAAACAAAATTATAAGGTGGTATTTTCTTGTTAAAGGTAAAATCTCTGAAGAACAGATGAAAACACAAATCCAAAAAGGCCTTATGGCACGGATTGAAGAGATAGGAGTTAATACTGAATCTATAGCAAGTTAAGTCGAGGTTGAGTGATAATGATTACAAAAATTAAAGTGCTATAATGTGTTGAAGGTAAAATGCAACCAAAAAGTACTAATTTGGTGGTAATGGACTGGGACTAAATTCCCAGAGATGCCAATACACCTAGGAGACTGGAGCAGCTGGGTGTGGTTAGCAATGTAGATGGTAGCATTACAGGTATGCTGATCCCCACCCAGCATTTTTCAAGAATATAAATATGCTGCTTTTAATTTAATTTTAAAATTTACACTTTGTAATTTTTAAGAAATGTAACTTAATATTACAGTAAACTTTTCAAGAATGTAGAACAAACTAAATCTGTGATTTTACTATGAAGACCTTGTATGTAAGCATATATGTCTATCTAGCTTTGAGGCACAGGTCCTGAAAGTATTTAAAGCCACTATTAAGCCATTATATCAGGTTTCCAGGTGTTTTTTTATATTATGAAAATGTTAGGAGGAAAACAATAAACTTACTATAGACATTTTCTTCTTTCAGCTGCTTTTCTAACCCAAACTGTGTGTCTTGATGACACAACAGTAAAATTTGAAATCTGGGATACGGCTGGTCAAGAACGATACCATAGCCTAGCCCCAATGTACTACAGAGGAGCACAAGCGGCCATAGTTGTATATGACATCACAAATGAGGTAAGTAGATATGCGTATTACAGTGAAACTACTTGGAATATCCCAGTTTTAGCGTTCAGAATTTTGATTAGTGAAAATAATTGTTTAAATCTTTTTGATAACCGAGCAAGATATTTCTGCCAAAATTATGAGTTAGAAAAGCTGATTTTAAAAAAAATGAGAGTGTCTCAGATAATACAGTAGTCCTAAGAATTATTTCCAAGAGTTACACTGGACAGTCTTTATAGCCTGTTTCACAAAGATGCTGCCTAACCATTTTTTCAGCCTGTACCAAATAGCTGTTTCTTTGTTTCCCAGGAGTCCTTTGCCAGAGCCAAAAACTGGGTTAAAGAACTTCAGAGGCAAGCCAGTCCTAACATTGTAATAGCTTTATCAGGAAATAAGGCTGACCTTGCAAATAAAAGAGCTGTTGATTTCCAGGTATGTTTGAAGGCACATATTTACTGTATGATTCCTTCTGTATCCATACTTAAATTACAGTTACAACTTTAAAGCCATGCAAATACTAGAAAACACAAATTTTTTACAAAAATGTGATGATAGTATATGTAATGCTTCTCATGATAAACCTGAATTTTCAGACATCTTTACTTAATGGTAATACATATATTGATTGATAACAAAGATTTTGTTGACCTAAACAAAAGAAGTAACTGTTCACAAATAGAGCAGAGATCATAAAGCAAAAGGTGATTGCCTCCTATCCTAATCCCTCCATTCCTACGCATACTTTAGTATCCTTCCTAACCTTTTTTTATTTATCTCCTGTAAATATAGTAACAGACATTCATGTACCCACATAAACACATATACCTAGACTCATGTTTTTTAGAGGGCCTTCAAATATAAAGGTTCAAAAAAATCTAGTTTGTATGTTATTTAATATTCAACACAGTTAAGAAATGTTCCCTGCTGCAAAATAGAGGAAGCACAGTCATCTAAAACAAATCCTGTCTCTTTGCTTTTAAAGACATTTTTTAACTTGCCTGTGTTCTCTGGCTCTCAGCTTCTTTACCCTCTAAAGGAGTTTGGTTGTGGCCATTATACATGTAATATCAGTGACGGGATGACATTCTTTTATAATGGCCATAGGTGGAGTTCATGCACCTAGAGAAAATAAACTAGCTCTTCTTGCACCATTCAGTAGTAAACCGATCATGTTGCACGTGTGTTTTCCTTTAATTCCAGTGACAGCCATGTGGTATAATATGATCTAGTATTCTTTCTAAGGTAGTTACCTCCCTAACATAAAGTGGTAGATAGAGCACTTAAATTGTAGTCAAAACTGGCCCTGTCACGTAACAATTCAAAGGAAACTCAGTTTTTTCCTTTTTCAGTGGGAAAGATAATTGGTTGCTCTTCACTGTAGTTGTGAGGATCAAAGGCAATAATACATGTAAACTGTAAGGCCTGACAATAAAGTAGTAATATAATTTTCAAAGGAATGACTCATGATGTACTCAGAATTTAAATGTTGCTTGTAGAGGTCATTCAAATTTAAATATAAGAATGCCTCTTAGTGGTTAAAGCCAGTCTTAGATATTTGTTTTCCCTTTGTTTTCATTGGCAAATAATGAGTGTAAGTAAAATTTGCCATAGAGACCAGGGAGTTTTATATTTAGGATAATTTCCCCCACTCTGGAACTTATCCTTTAAAAGTAGATTTAATGTGAGACCAGATGAATCAGGATGAGATAGCGCAAGAAGTTAAGGCAAAAAGAAATTTATAAATGTATCCTACTCAATGCTGTTACCTCTGTTTTAACTTTAGTAATAATTGTTTATTATGCAGTTGTTGGTTACAGGTAATCTAGTTAATAGTAGTAATAAGGAAGCCTCTTTTTTCTCTATAACAAAAATAAGGCAGGGTGTAGTATGCAAGGGATATATCATTTTACTGTTCTATCAACAGGAAGCACAGTCCTATGCAGATGACAACAGTTTATTATTCATGGAGACATCAGCTAAGACGTCAATGAATGTAAATGAAATATTCATGGCAATAGGTAAGGTTAACTTTTTTTCAAACAGTAAGTGTAGCCAAAACAAGTTACACTGGGTGGGGCATATTTGGTTTCACTGACTTTTCAAAAATATTTGGATTTTCTTTTTAATAAATAAATTTCTATTCTTCATCCCTTCCACGAAGCATTACTTTGTTATATATTGTTAAATTTGGAGGATTATTACCTATTAGGTCATAATATTTTCAGCTTAGTTAAGTTTCTTCTGGATGAGTTCAAAGCCTGGACTTTGAGCTGATAGTTCAAGCAGATTGATTTTCTTAAGATTTCACTAAGAAATTTGGACAAATACATGTTTTTCTATTAGATAGTACTTTTTATATAAAAGGCAGGTAGACTCAGCAGTATTTATCAGTGCAATATGTAGGCATAGTGAGATTTCTTTCTCACTGATCAGTGTTTTCATCTTCCTTGCTCTGAACAGAGCACTATTTTTGTCTCTTTTACAAGTTCTTTTTAAATCGTTGACTATTGACAAATGTAACAGAAAAGTACATGGTATATAAGTATACAAGTCGACAGATTTTTTTTAATGCAGCTACTGTAATGGAGAAATTATCAATCTCAAAGCATTGAGGTACAGAGAGAGAGCACTCAGGGCAGGCAAAACGGGCCATGCTGTACTGTATCCCAGCGGCCGGCCTGTGCAGCTTCAGGGACTTTAACTGGTGATGATTGTGTTTCAGTGTTGCTGATTATAATGAATGAAGTTGGAGTAATAAGAAAGTTTCCCGTTTTCTGTACCCAAAACAAGTCTTTCTTTACCCTAAACTCCCAGTCTTTTTAAGGTATAGATTCTGTGGAAAGAGTCTGCTTTGGTGGCTCTCACAGTAGTTTACTACCGCTAATCCGTTCAAGTGCTAAGCACCCACCTCTCTCCATAACATCTCTTATTAGACTGGGGTGGCTGCATTCCTATCCCCTAATAAGAGTATTCTTTTGTAGTGGAAGTCATACAAATCAACAGCTGATTTAGAGGCCAGAAAGAACTTGGTAAAAGCTGCAAGTACTGTCAGAATATCTGTCACTCGGTGAGAGTATCTAGTGATGGCTTATTTAAGAAAAAACTTGCCTGTTTGTTGTATAATACATTTTCCTGAGAAACTTAAGCATGCAGTTCATTAGGGAAGTACTAGCACAGTTGTGAAGGATTATGCAACAACGTGTTCTTTTTGTAAGTGGGACAGATTACACCCAGGTCTACATTGGAAAAATTAATAACAGGAAACAAGAACATAATAAGTCCCTCAAATCAGGCTGAACTTTAAACCTTTCTAATGCTGTAAAGACTGCACCAGATGGGCTTTATTTAATTTGTACCTTTTATTCAGATGTGCTGATAAGGTCATTTTTCCAGTCAGAAAGTAGCCTACATATTGGAGCTTTCAGTTATTTTTTGAAATTAGAATGTTTCTTTTCTTGAAAGGGATCCTGAATTTAAATTGAACTGTGGTCTTTCCATTTCTTTTACCAGACTAGTAACTTAAATAAATCACACAGTGCACTCATTTTTTTTTTTACTTTTGATGACTTCCCAAAGGGAACAGAGTAGTATATTCATCGTCTGCTTTTAATTTAATAAGGTTACACATCTTTATTAACTTAATGCAGAATTTTTATCTTCTCACAATCCTAATCAATACAGGGACAAATTGGTAAGCTGTAGTTGTCCATGTACAAAATAGTACCAGCTTCACATTGGTAACACTCATTGAAAGACAGGAGCATACCTCTTTTGAGACCCTTAAGATGTGTTTTTAGTATATGTTTACACAGTAAAAATTAACCAATAGAAACTAAAAGTTCTACGTTCCAGCTTTATTTCCTTCAACCTCCTAATTTCATTCAGTGTCCTTACAGAAAGCCCTCTAGAGGTATGCTTAGAGGGAGAAATGAACCTACATTGATATTAATTATAAAGTTTATAATACTAGCCCACTCTTTGTCCCTACAGGGCTTTGCTTGTAAATTCATTTGACTTGATATTTACCATTTTATTACCATTTAAACTTCCATCCCTAGAGCCATTCCTAGAGAGGTGGACTGATGTGAAAGCTTTTCCCTAATTTCAGTTCTCCTGCCTCCCAGATCCATTTCCCAACCCAGCATCTAGGATTCTGAAGATGATTAGTGCTTATGCAAAATATTACATCAAATCAAGGACAGAAGATCCCAAACACAACGAGGCATTCAGATTTTGAAGTAGAGCATGTTCAACTTTAGTGTAACTTGAGCTAACACCAACGTAAAGCTAGAGTCTATATAAGATATAAGTCTTATTCCCAAGGTTAATAGAGACCAGTGTGTCCAGCCACTGTCAAGTCAGTACTCATAGAGGTATTTACTATTTAATGAATATAGCACATCAAGGATCTCTGGGATCCAAGCCAGCTACATCTAAAAGGTAAAATTTTTAATCAGTTGGGAGCCAGGCTCCAAAGAACATCCATTAGCTGTACAGAGCTTAACAGAGCTAAAGCCGTAACTGTGGTTGAGGGGCTTCACCAAAATGTGACAAGCCATGCTCGTCTGACTCAAAATTCGGGGTATTATTTTTCAAGGTAGAGCCTTCAGGATTAAGCCCTCTTATATTAGGGCAGAGCTACTGGTGAATCTGATTAGACTTCTTACCAGCCATCAGAGAGGATAATGATAGATGTTTGAAGGGTAAAGTCTGTGTATGCCAGGAAGAAAAAAGGAGATGTGATTTATCATGATTTTGGGGTGAAAATTAGGTTGTACAGTAGATAACTACTTCTGTTAGGATGATGTTGATGGTATTTGTTTCTGTCATCTTCCAAAAAGTGTTGGTGGCAGTCCAGGGAATATTGGTATGCGTGAGCTGCCACTTTATAAAACATATTGGCTGGCCATAATCTTTATTAACTTGGATTTCCTCTAATGGAATATTAATGATTATGAAATAAAGTGTAACTTTTTGGTATTATTAAGCAGATAGATTTAAAGAATTAAATATAGCTCTAGTCAAGTTTTAAATGTGTCTGCACCTGCTTCCTGTTTTACACTTCCCACAACCAACTAAACTCCCTGAATACAATGACCAATATTTTGGTATTTAATAGATACTCAGTAAACATTTGAAAAGAGTGAGCATGGTTACATGATGCTTTGGGATAACTTAACTGGAAAGAAAGATATAAGTAAGCAATTCACATTCTAATATGAATATTCTAATTGTGTTTATTTTGATAACATCTCTCAGCTAAAAAGTTGCCCAAGAATGAACCCCAGAATCAAGGAGCAAATTCTGCCAGAGGAAGAGGAGTAGACCTTACTGAGCCCACACAGCCCACCAGGAGTCAGTGTTGTAGTAACTAAACCTCCAGTTTGAACTTGCTGGAATATCTTCTGCTTCATAAATGTTAATAACAGTGGAATTGGAGCGTTTAACCAGCCCAGTATGACTTCCAAAAAGAAGAGACTTACAATAGAGTCAAGTTTCTAACACAGAATTATTTTAAGTGTTTTGAACTTAATTTTTAATAACATGCATGTGACCCTCTGACTAATGTTTCAGCAGTAGAAGGGGGAGTGAGAGCTTTGTGTTTGTTTCCTTTTTTCCTTGGAAAGTTAGGGGGATCATTTCTTTTCACCAGGAACAGAGTCGAGTGACTGTCTGAACCTGCAGCTAATCAGCCAGTTCTATGAAAAAGATTTGGAACTTACTAATTTGGGCTTTTCAAAAACACTGCTTGCTTTTTTTTTTAGAACAAGGGTCTAAAGATATTTATGCTTAGCTACAATATTCAGGCAACTGGTAATTTCTCTTAATATCCATATTTAAAGCGTACATTCCACATTTTAACAGAGTAGCCACAAGAAAACAGTCCCACATCTTCAGGGGGAAAGAAATGAACATTAGTGTCATCTAAATTATAGCCAGACCTGTTATTTTTTAAATGGGGTAAAAAAATCAATGTAACCCTACCTGTTTTAGGAGTATGAAAACCGATAAATGCATAGTAAGAATAGTATTCCCTTGAAACATGTGAGCTCTTCAACAAACATGAAACAAACCAGAGATCTGTGATTGATGTTTAATCACTGCTGGCCATTACATAGGTTTTGTTCGTGGGCAGGGAGGGGCTTTTGTTCCCTTTGGACATAATATAGTCAGTGCACTAACAATTATGTACATTCAGACTTGATTATTTTAAATTCAATCTTCAGCTGTACTGTAAATAGGGTACTGCATTGTAGTCTCCATATATGTTTATTACTTTCTGTAATATTTAAGAGTTGCTTAAAAGTATACAAAATGTACAGTTACTAAGACAGCTAATTTTTTTCCTTCTTTCCCCCTTTGAAAGGAAGGGGCTTCAGTTGTTCTTACCTGGCTAGAACCTAATAAACAATGTACCAGTAATTTGTAACATAAGTACTGCAGTATGTTAGTAACAGCCTCGCAGCCTTGTTTTTCACAGGTCATTTTATTTTGATCAGTTCAGTATATTGCACTAATTGTTTTAGGAATTTTCATTATATGAAATCTACCATGTGGCAGATATGATTTAACCTATTTAAATGTCGAACTGCTAGCAGAACTTGTACATTTACAGTAATTCAGAATTAGTAAGGAAAACAGTTCACCAGTGTTTAGTTTTATATTGAGGTGCTCAGGTTGGAATAAAGTGGTATAAAAAGCAAGTACTGGTTTCTCTTTCTTTTTTGGTATGGAACAGTGAACATCTATAAATAGTATGTAACCTAAAATCTCTAATATTTTCTTTACTACATTCTTAAAAATGATTTATGTGGTACTGATGCATTATCCTAATACCTTTAAATAAAGGCTTTACATTTTTTGTATTCTGGATAATTGGAACTTCACCTTTTATGTCAGAAACTGATCCTCACTTCCACTGAGAAGTACCACCATAACTGAGATGTTGTCTCTGGAGCCTGCCACCAAGGCAGCACTCACAAGTTCACGGCTGATGTGTTCAGCTGCACCCTCGTAGAAACTCTTAGCACATGACTCTTTTTCTTTATTAATTGAATCTTTGGCCACACCATTCGTTGGTCTATCAGTTTCTTTCTGGCTGTAAGGATCACAGTAAGTCATTTCTGGTGCAAATGTTTGTGTATTTTTAGGGTTATAAGTGAAATGTTTAAAATATTTTGAATCAGGCATATTTTCTTTTGTATTTGTAGCTGGCACACATTCTTTAGATTCAGATTTAAACTGAAACAGTATGTGGGTATTACCATCTGATTTACTATTGCTTGGTTCATTGATTGGAGAAAACAGAGACTTTTTGAATGAAGATTTGTTGTGTATGAGAGAAGAGTATACTTCTTTATACGCTTGAAACATCGTCATTGCCAGTGCAGTGACTTCCTTTTCATCCAGAACTTCCCAGAGTCCGTTAGTAGCCAAGATAAGGAATTGACATAAGTCATCTATAGGGACAGAAATGGTCTGAGGTGCTGGAATAACAAATTTTTTCAGTTTGAGATTTCCATGAAATCCAAGTCCTCGAGTGGTTTTTATTTGCCCTTCTAGGAGCCCGTAAGGTTCATTTGAACTAATTACTGCTCCACCCTGAAGTAGTCTTCGCCTTTCGTTTATGTTCCGCATAGTGTGTTCTTTGGTTAGACAGAAGCCTTTTCCATTTCTGCATAAGACTGCTTGCACATTACCTAGGAGATTATTAGAGAACATTGATTAGTCTAGAAATCTAGTAACTAATTGTATCAAACTATGCTGTTAACTTTATTATTCTGTGTTTCAGTGCATAAACAGGCCGTTTAAAAATATTTTTAATATATGTAACATTGATGTTACTGGATGATATACAGTAATTCAGATGCAAGTTGGGAGGCCAGTTTAGCTCTCATTTTTAAGTAGCTTAGTATTTAAAATACTGCCTTTATTATTAACCAAAACTACAAGTAGTGAAAAATAATAAAGCAATTTTTTAATGAAACAGCTTCTGAATATTTATTTTGTGGAGCCAAGAGATGAACTTTTTTAAAACCAACACATTACATACAGCAGGCATTTCTGAAATGTTTTAAAAAAAAAACCTTTTAAATTAAATACAAACTTTTAATATTTTAAAGTGGAGTCTGATAATTTTGTAACTAATAAAAGTTAAAACCTGAACATATTTTATGTATGAGTGATGAAAAAAGTTGAATGCCACTGGTAATATCAGTCTCATTTAGGTTCCTGTTGTGTATGGTTAAAAAGAAATTAAGTCAGCCCTGTAAAGAAAAGGTAATGCATGTAGTGTTAAATGGGTAATGGCTAGCCAATATTAAACCCTTTGAAAACTAAAATCTTAAAAGCTGTAGTTTGTTCATGGTTTAGATGAACCTATGATGTGTTTGATATTGACATCTTAAGAAAATCTTAACATAAAACTCTGAACAGATGGAGGGATGATTGTACTACCAAAACGTACTTTTGTTAATAAAAAAAGATTCATAGCACTTTTTAATTTGTTAAAAAAATATATTTGTTGCTAGTTTTAATTGTAACATAATTATATATTCAAGCAGAGGCAATAGTTTTCCTGGATACAGAATCATTTATCATTTGTAAAAGGGTATCTAAATTATTCTGAGATAAGAGTTAAAATTTCCGAAATCATGCAAAATGTACATTAGAATATTCTGATTTCAGATATGGTCCTATACAGAATCAGAAGCTGCAGGTGTTTGATTCTAATCCCCCAATATTTTAAGTAAAGGAATTTACATTTTAGAAGGCTGAAGTCCACCCAACTAATAGGACTGGACAGGACGTGTGTAAATTGGTAAAGTTAGTGTTAGGCCTAGCTGAGCTTTTTGGCTTATTTACATAAAGGGAATTGTTAATTTCTGAGCTTTTGGCTGAGGCCAAAGGATGATGATATATGTGGAAATTTTTGAAAACCTGAGAACTGTATCTATGATAGTCCTAAGAACTACATGACCTCTTTCTTCAGTATAGTTATTAAATTTTCTATTAACTTGTCTTTTCTGCTGGTCATCCTACTTACGCTTTGCAGGTAAACCAGTAAAATAATTCTTGACTTCTGCTGAGTCATAAATTAATGCTATACCAAAAGCAGCTGGAATGATACTGAGCATACCAACTGGGTAAACTGAATTGTTCTATTAGAACATATGCTTTGATACCTTTTTTAATTTGAAAATGTCTTTGTGTGCACATACATAAATAGTGCAGTCACAGCTCTGAAAACATAGGGGACATACTTTGACTCAGGCAAATCCACTGACTTCCTAAACATTCATTTGCATATGGCAAGCCAAAGCCAATTCAGCAAAAAGAAAAGGCATTGTTTCTCTGCTGTGTGATTTGGAAAGAATTTAATGGAATTAGGAGTTAACAGTGGAAGGGCAGTACACCTGTATTTTGATTATGGCTGTCTCTGCAGGCGTTAATGAACACAGCTTTATTCACCACTTGCCTTTTTTTTTTAATTGCCGAGCTAAAGAATAGGAAATACTATTTTGGCTTATCTTACTATTGTGAACATACTTGGGCTCAGCACAACAAAATTTTCCAGAAGAAGAGACATTAGGCCCTAGTTGTTTTTGTACTATCGTTGACTTGCTGTCTGACCATAAGTTATTTAATTCCTTGGACAGTTCATTCATCCTGATGAAAGGAAACGGCACTTTACAAATAACTGACATCCTTAACCTGTGTTAAGTGGGTACATAATGAACAGAGAAAGTGAAGGGGAGGTACCTGGTGTTTCTCAATGACTCACGCATAACCCAGGAAATAGAGGATAAGTGTGACTGGGGTCGAGAGAGTCTTGATGGAACAGACAAGGACAAAAATCATATGCAGAATTAGTTTTATTTCTTGAACCTATGGTTGCATATACTGTCAGCTGCAGATGGAATTGTTGAAAGCAGTTGACTACATTAAGCTGAAGGCTAGAATAGAATAATGAACAAAAAGCCCCAAGTAGGATGGAAAATGGGAGGATGATTTAAAAAGAACACTCTGTCCATGTGTATGGAGAACTGAAGGGAGAGAGGAGCAAGTCATGACAGTTTAAAAGGGAGAAGAAATCGACTTTAAAGCAAGGTTTCTGTAAGTGGAGGAAAAGAGAATAAGCAGTGAACTGTGTGATGAAGACCCTTACTTAACATGAGAGTTCTAGTGAATCAGCTTAAGAATTCAAATTTTTTAGGCATAATAGTTAACCAGCTTTCAGTATTTAGAGAGATTGTGCTCTTCAGAAAATGTTACCAGAAAAAAAAAAGGAACATGGTTTCTGGAAGAGCAACATGTTTAGGGACATTAATAGTGCAGAATAAAACACTGCCGTGAGATGATGCATAAGCCTTTTTAAGATGGCATATGTTGTCAGGGAAAACTGCTCTTTATGCAGAGGCAGTGATGTAACTGCCTCCTGCAATTGCTGGGTCATCTCCAACTTGTGGAAAGGAAGCGTGTCCCCATAAACTTCAGAGTGACCTTAGAACCCCAAACAGGGAATCTTTCTACACTACATCTGAATGGGCAAGATCAAGATTTTTTTTCAGATACAGCCAACAAGGTCACTGACTGTGGAAGATCACAGGAAAGTTTTAAGAAAGACCTAGAACAGAGTAATTTTATGTGGTGGTAAGGAAACATACCTAGGTTGCATGACTGCTCTGGGATAAAAAGATGGCTTGGTTTAGATGAAACAGCATGGGGAAGTGGAAAGATTTAGGACCCTGAAACACTTGGACTTTAATCCCAACTTTGTATCTGTGTGACTGTCATTAAGCCACTTAATTTCCCTGAATAAGATTTTCTGCCTACGTAAAATTTTCCACCTGCAATGTTATGTTTTGTCAAGGTTATCCTGAGGATTTAAGAAGGTGATTTAATATGCACTTGATAAAGGTTATATTCCTTTGTTCCACGAAGGGGTAAACAGGCAAGGAAAGGCTGTCCAAAAGATATGACGCTAAAAATGTTTCACTTTAGAGCCATCTGTTAGAAACTTGTAAGAAAGCCCCTTTGAAGTAGAATTGTAGGCTTAAGGGAACAAGTTTGCATCAGATTTGCAGTGGCAGAAAAATCAGCAACCTGAGAACTAATGAATTGAGATGATCCAGCCTGAAGAGAAAAACAAACATGCTCAGGCACCTGTAGGACACGAGCAAGCATACAAACATATACCTGATGGGAGTCAAAAAGGAGCAGAGGGAGAAAAATGTGGAAAAAAGTATTTGAAGAAGTGATGGCCAAAAGTTACTCAATCAAAAACATTATACAGTCAGGAATCTTAGCAAACTCCAAGCAGGATAAAGAGGTCAGTACTTAAACACATCATAGTCAAACTCAAAAGCTGAAGACAGTCTTGAAAGTAGCATGAGAAAAGTGACCCATACAGAGGATGTTGAGAAATAGTAGCTGAGTAGCTGATGTATCATCAGAAACCATAGAGGCTAGATGGCAGAGGCAACATACTCAAAATGCAAAACTCTTTTTAAAAATGAAGAAACTAAGACATTCCCACATAAGCAGAATTCATCAATAGCAAACTTGCCATACAAGAAATACGGGAGTCCCTCAGACTAAAATTTTAAAAATAGACTATCAAACCCACACAAAGTTAACTATATAAGCAAATACAAAACAGCAAAAGTGTATTTTTATTGTTAATGCTTTTCTAATCCTGATTTAGAAGAAAGCTGCATAAAATGATAATTATGAAACTCTGCTTATAACATAAAGATGTAAGTCTGAATATAAAATACAGAGGAGGAGGGTGTAAATAGAGCTATATTAGAGCAAAGATGTACATACATGTTGAAACTAAGTTGGCATAAATCCAAGCCAAGTTATTTTTAAGTTATAATGTTATTGTAATCCTCAGGACACCCACTATAAAAGTTTTATATAGTAAAAGAAACAGGAATTAAAGTGGGATACCAGAAAATATCTAACACAGTAGAAAGAAGTAATGGAGGAATAGATAAACAAAGGAGAAGACAAAGCAAACAGCAAAATGTCTTGACATGATTCCTACCCTATAATTAGTTACAGTAAAAGTAAATGACAAATACTGAACAAAAAGGCATTGATTGACAGGATGGAAAAAGACACATGGTAGCAGACTAAGGGCCCCAGAGATAGCAGGAACTAACCCCCGGAGCCTGAATGAATGTTACCTTATGGCAATGACTGCAGATGTGATCAATGATCCTGAGATGCTTAACACTGGATTGTCTAGGTAGGCTCTAAATGCGATCACAGGAGTGAGATTGGCTACAGACACAAGAAGAAAAGGAAATGTGCTTAATAAGGCACATTTGAAATTGGAGTGATGGGGCTAAAACCCAAGGAATCCTGGGAATCAAAAACTAGAAGAAGCAAGTAACATTCTTTCCAAGGTTTGTGATGACTCCTTGATTTCAGCCCAGTTATGCCAATTGAGAACTTCTTGAACTGTAAGAGAATAAACTTGTGTTGTTTAAGATACCAAAGTAAATGGTAAATTTTTAACAGCAGCTACAGAAAACTAGTACAAATAAGATCCAACTATATGCTGTCTAAGGAGGAACACTGTTGATTCAAAGACAAATAAATGGAAAGTAAAAGGATGGGGAAGAAGGCAAACAGTAAGGAAAAGAGAGCCAGAAAGGCTATTATTAATGCTAGATTTTAATACAGAAACTGACACTACAGATCAAACTAACAGAGTCAATCCAGCTGGAAGACATAACTATAAATCTTAGGTATATACATCTAAGAACAAAGTCTCAAAGTGCAGGAAGTGAAAACTAACTTAAAGATAGACAATTCAGCAATCATAGTTGCAGACATCAAAGCCTTATTTTCAGTAATGGATAGAACAGCTGGGCAGAAAGTGAGTAAGGAAATAGAAAATTTGAACACTACAAAACAACTAGACCTGTGGAAAGCAGTATGGAGGTTCCTCAAAAAACTCAAAATAGAAATACCATTTGACCCAGGAATCCCACTCCTAGGAATTTACCCCAAGAATGCAGCAGCCCAGTTTGAGAAAGACAGATGCACCCCTATGTTTATTGCAGCACTATTTACAATAGCCAAGAAATGGAAGCAACCTAAGTGTCCATCAGTAGATGAATGGATACAGAAGATGTGGTACATATACACAATGGAATATTACGCAGCAATAAGAAAAAAACAAATCCTACCATTTGCAACAACATGGATGGAGCTGGAGGGTATTATGCTCAGTGAAATAAGCCAAGCCGAAAAAGACAAGTATCAAATGATCTCATTCATATGTGGAGTATAAGAACAAAGAAAAAAAAAACGGAAGGAACAAAACAGCAGCAGACTCACAGAACTCAAGAACGGACTAACAGTTACCAAAGGGAAAGGGACTGGGGAGATGGGTGGGAAGGGAGGGATAAGAGGGTAAAAGGGGCATTACGATTGGCAGGCATAGGGTGGGGGGGCACGGGGGGGACTGTACAGCTCAGAGAAGACAAGTAGTGATTCTCATCTCACTACACTGATGGACAGTGACTGTAATAGGGTTGGTGGGGGGGACCTGATGAAGGGGGTAGTTTAATCATCACAATATTGCTCATGTAATTGTAGGTTAATGATACTAAAATAAAATAAATTGTTATAAAAAAAAAAAAAACAACTAGACCTAACAAACATTTAAAGAATATTCCACCTAAAAAACAGCATAATATACTTCCTTCTTGACTGCACATGAAACATTGTCCAGGGTAGACCATAAATCAGGCCATCAAATAAGCCTTAATACATTTAAAAGGATTGAAATCATAACAAAGCATGTTCTCTGACCAAAATGAAATGAAATTACTAATCAGTAACAAGGATATTGGGAGATTCACAAATATGTGCAAATTAAACATACTCATAACCAGTGGGTCAGAGAAGAAATCAAAAGGGAAGTCAAAATGCACTGAAATAAGTGGAAAAAAGCAATATACATGAACTTTAAAAAGCTCTAAGTGAAGCAGTGCTCATAGGGAAGAGTATAGCTGTACCTACCTATTAAAAAAGAGAAAAGATTGCAAATGAATAATATAACTTTTCACCTTAAGATACTAGGAAAAGAACAAGCAGAAAATCAAAAGCCAGCAGAAGAAAGGAGAAATAATAAGGATTAGAGTGGAAACAGATGAAACAGAAACAGACACCAAAAAAAAAAAGTAAATTACCAAAAACTAAAGTTGGTTCTTTGAAAAGATCAACAACAATGACACACCTTTAGCTAGGCCACAGATAAAAGAGAGAAGCCTCAAATCACTAAAATGAGGAATGAAATACAGAATATTACTACCAATCTTACAAAAATAAAAAAGTATAATGTAACACGATGAATGATTAGATAACCTAGATGAAATGGGAAAAATTCCAAAAAAGGAAAAACTACTGAAACTGACTCATGAAGAAATAGAAAATCTGAATAGCCTTACAGTGGGTAAAGAGGTTGATTTAGTAATCAACTTACCACAAAAAAAAAAAATTGCTTGTGAGTCCTGGCTAACATGTAAGGAAGAATTACTATCAGTTCTCTACATATTCATCCAAAACATAAAAGAGAAAGTAACATTTCCTAACTCATTTTATGAAGCCAGTATTTCCTTGCTATCAAAACCAGACCAAAGTTTCACCAGAAAGGAAAACCACAGACTAAAGTCACCTATGAATAAAAATGCAAAATCCTCAACAAAAATCCTAGTAAAACAAATCCAGCAAATATAAAAAGACTCTACACCAAGACCAAGTGGGGTTTATTTCAGGCAGGCAAGTTTTGCTTAGTATATGGATTTCAGTCAGCATAATACAATATACTAATAGAAGAAATGGAAGAATTCATGAGCACCTCAACAGATGCAGAAAGCATATTTGAGAAAAGCCAGCACCCTTTCTTGATTAAAAACACTAGAAATAGAAAGGAACTTCCTCAATATACAAAAAAAAAGCTAACATGCTTAATGACACACCACACAAAACAACATAAAACACACCAACACATCATTTATAATAATAAAGACTGGATGCTTTCGTAAAATCAGGAACAAGAAAAGGATGTTGAGTCTCAACACTTCCACTTAAGGTTATACTGAAAATTTTAGCCAAAGAAATCAGAGGCATCCAATTTGGGCGAATTAAAACAGTTTCTATTTGTGGATGTCATGATCTTTTTACATAGAAAATCCTAGAGAATCTTCCCCAAAAAAAGAAACAAACAAAAACTAGTAGAATAAACAAGATCAGTACACAAAAATCAGTTGTATTTCTGCACAGTAGTGTTAAACTGAAAATGAAATCAAGAAAACAATTGCATTTAAAATAACATCAAAAAGAATAAAATGCTTATGGATAAATTTAACAAATCAAGAGCTGTTCACTGAAAACTACAAATCATTGAAAGAAATTAAATAAAATCTTCATGGAAATACATTCATTTAATCAGAAAATTTAATACTGTTAAATGCCAATACTCCCCAAACTGGTCTACAGAGTCAACACAATCTCTATCAAAATATCAGCTAGATCTTTTCGAGAAGTTGACAAATTGATACTAAAGTTCATATGGAAAAGCAAGAGGCTCAGAATAGGCAAAGCAAACTTGAGAAGAAAAAAGAAGCTCCCACTTAATTTTAACCTACCACAAAACTTAAGCGGTCAAGACAATATAGACATAAATCAATAGAACAGAATTGAGACCTTTGCTTTAAACCTTTACATTTGTCAATTGATTTTCAAGAACAACAGGACAATACAATGGGAAAATAATAATCCTTAGCAATTGTTACCAGGACAGCTGTATATCCACATAGAAAAGAATGAAGTTGGTACCCCTACCCCAGGACAGAAAATTAATTCAGAATGGATCACAGACCTGAGTGTAGATGATGAAACTATAAACCTCCTAGAAGAAAACACTGGTGTAAATCTTTGTGACCTTGGATTAGGCAATCTTCTCTTAGATTTCACACCAAAAGTACAAGCAGCAACAGCAAAATTGATAAATTGGATTTCATCAAAATTAAAATATTTTTGTTTCAAAGGACATCAAGAAAAGACAACCCATGGAATTAAAATATAATACTGGCATACATCAGAGATATTGTGAGTTCAGTTCTGGACCACCGCAATAAAGCAAGCAAATGAAGTTTTTGGTTTCCTGGCCATACACAAGTTAATGTTTACCCTATACTGAAGTCTAGTAAGTGTGCAATAGCATTATGTATTCAAAAGCAATGTACATAACTAGTTTTAAAATACTTTTTCATTAAGAAGTGTCAACCATCATCTGAGTTTTCAGCAAGTCATGCTCACTGAAAACAAATCATTATAACAGATAAAATAATGAAAAGTGTTGAAATATTATGAGAATTACCAAAACATAACAGAATCAAAGTGAGCAAATGCTGTTGGAAAAATGGCACCAGCAGACTTGCCCAATGCAGAGTTGCCACAACTTTCAATTTGTAAATGGCGCCAGTGGACTTGCCCAATACAGTGTTGCCACAAACCTTCAGTTTGTAAAAAATGAACTATCTTTGAAGTGCAATAAAGTGCACAATAAAACAAGATATACCTGTACTTCCTAATCATATATCTGATAAGGAACTTGTATTCAGAATATAAAAAGAACCTTACAACTCAACAATAGGCAGCCCAATTTAAAAATGGACAAAAAATTTAAATAGCTATTTCTCCAAGGGAGATATTCAAATGACTCATAAGCACATGAAGAGGTATTCGACATCATTAGTCATGAAAAAAATGCAAATCAAAATTACAGTGAGATACCACTTCATACCAAGATGGTGAGAATAAAAAAATGACAGTGGTGAGAGAATGTGGAAAAATTAAAGAAACCTCATACATAACTAGTAGGACAGTGAAATGGTGCAGCCACTATGGAAAACAGTTGGGCAGTTCCATACAGAGGTATCTTATGACCTAGCAATTCCACCCCTGGGTATATACCCAAAGAAGTGAAAACATGTCTATACAAAAATTTGTGCCCAGTGAGATGGGGAGGACTTGATAATGTAGGTGAATGTTATAACCACAATGTTGCTCATGTGAAACCTTCATAAGATTGTGTATGAATGATACCTTAATAAAAAAAATTGTGCACAATGTTCACTCCAGCATTATTCATAATAGCCAAAAATTGGAAGCCACTCAAATGTCTATCAACTGATAAATGGATAAGCAAATGTGGTGTATCTATACCATGAAATGTTATTCAGGAATAAGAGGGAAGGAAAGGATTGATGCATGTATGACGTAGATGAGCCTCAAAACACTATGCTTAGTGAAAGAAGCCAGTCACAAAAGGACACATTGTAGGATTCCATTTATATGGAATGTCCAGAATAGGGAAATGTATAGAGACAAAATACAGATTAGTGATGGTCCTGCAGAAACGGGAGGTCTGAAACCTGAGAACTCTCTGTGCATGCAGCAGGCCATTCTCTGCAGCCCTCTGTAGCCCCTGCATACGGCCTGAGAAATGATAAGACGCCACACCAACTGGCATCACCCTTGGCTTCTCAATACTGCTTACTCTAGAGTTCTCATTTTGGGTTCAGAACCAGAGCCAGATCGGAAACAGGCTGACTTCAGGATCCTCGGCACCGTAAGGGTCTTTGTGATTATCTGGCCCTTATTCGGAGCCCTCTCGGCCACGAAGTCCCACTCCCTGAGGCCCAGGCCTCCTCGCCCGCCGGACGGTAGCATGATACAGTGGGCTTGGTTTCTGGTTCCCATCCCTAGTACCTCTAAGACTTGACCAAATTTTTTCAGCTCTCCAAGCTTCTATTTTCTCATCTGGAAAATTGGGTTAACATTTAGATAGAGGGAAGTAGGGGGACAGACAGTGTTCAAAACTAGTAAATAAGCCATAGAGATCTAATGCACAGTGTAGGAATAAGGAGAACAGTACTGTATTACCATCATCAAACTTGCTAAGTGACTAGAATGTAATTATTCCAACCACTAAAAAGAAATGATAATTATGTAAGGTATTACAGATGCTAATTACCACTACAATGGCAATCAAATTACAATAGGCAAATGTGTCAATTTATTGTACACCTTAAATTTGACAATGTTGTATGTCAAATTTTTTTAAAAAACAATACTTAAATGCCTTCAGATACTGGGTTTCTTGTAAGACTGAGTGAGAAATTACTCTGTATTCCATGTTCAGTAAGTGGACACTCTTTAATAATTCTGTCCATGGAAAGGCTGGTGGAACCCTACTTTAGCATCTCATGAAACTCAGCTTAACTTTGCTAAAACTGTTTTACCTCTGAGATTTCCATTTTGACAAGTTCCTAAGCCAGAACTTAAGTATTGAAGTTCAAAAGAACTGCTTCCTGAAATAAAATTAAAAGGATACAGCTGAATTTTTGGATAAGAGAATATATGCCTGTAAAGCTGAGGCATGAATTATTCTTTTCTCTAAGATGAATTTGATGTTACTTGGCCAGTAAATCCAAGAGTGACCTATTGCAAATGTCAGAATACTCACCAGTTTGAATAACAATACTAACAATACCTCAAAGACCTTTCCATTCTCCTGAAAAAGGGAAATGTGGGAAATGTTTTTTGTGTATTGAGCTTTACACACATGTAATATATTTGCTTTGCCTTTATCAATAGTGGTATTGCTACCCCACTTAGGAAATTTAATGTTTTGGTCACCTTATTTAATGTATGTGTCTCCTTAAAAAAATAACTACAGTTTTTGTGTATATCTGCAATCTGCATTTAAACTGTGGCTGTTGATCATTCCTTAAATGGGTTAGTGAAATTTCTGAGCATTAATAAGTCACTAAATAATGTGTCACTAATTCTGGAAGCATGAGAGGTTTTGCTGCCAGGAATAAGAAAATGTGTGATGTAGTGTCATTCAGTATACATACCAGTGTTTGCAATGTGTAGTATTCCAGAAATTATCTGGCAAGGGAACCTCTCTGCCAAGCAATTACGGTCATTGATTCTTCTCCAGTTCTTAGCAAAGGGACTTTTGATGCTGCCTTCCAGTAGGCAAGTAACTGCAGAACAGCCACTCCATCGGACCCTGGATACTTCCTTCCTTCCAAGACGTAGAAGCCTGTCCATTCTCCAGAATGCTTTTGCAAAGGCTTTGTGTATATCCTCATACTCACACTTCAATTCTTCTGTCCTTTTGTTTATGGAGGAAAAGAGGTCTTCTGTAGCTATGTAGTCTTCCCTAAACACTGTGTGGAAGGAATTGATTACTTTGTGCTCTTCGGGGGTCATCTGGTAGGAAGGATCAAATCTGGAAAGCTGGTGCAGTAGTAAGACTGGGAGCTCTGTTGACGTCAAGGCGGCTGCTGAGGCACCATGATGTCCATCAAACAAACCCAAAAAACACACATTGGGTTTTTTGCCAAAATTATTCACTACAGTGAATTTATCATTCATGGCAGTTCTCCATGTAGAATTCCTGTCTTCACAAATGGCTATTCCTTTAATTAAGAAGTGGAAGGTTTTTTGAGAATATAGGGTATTCCTGTGAATGTTATCAACGATCTTATAGTATGTGGGCATTTGTTTCTTCCAAAGTAGCTCAAAAGCATTATTAACACTCTGTAGGGTTTTTTCTGTGAGTGTAGAAGATGACAGTAGTTTAGTAATTATAAGCTGTCTCTGCATAGTGATCACTGAGGGCCCTGGTTTCTTTTCACCCATCCACTGAAAACCCAGTGTGGCCAGAGCTGCATGTTGCTTTTTATGGAAGAAAATCCCAGGTACGTGAATTTCACGGTTGCACAGGGAACAGGGAAATGTGGCTGTCTGATCGTCGTTCTGCTCATTGTGATCTTCCAGGTCTCTTGATGATCTCTTTCTTCTAAAATCCTTCCTTTTCACCAAAAGTGGGAGTTCCGCATCTGAATCAAACGTTGGTTTTCTCATATTTCATTCCCTTGATTCCAAAAACATTCTGTCAACAGGACGAAAGATATTTATATGCCAGGAATGATGCAATGAAAACTTCTTCAAGCAAGCCCTTATCTTTGCAATTTGTTTTGGCTCCTCAGATTTCATATAGACCTAGAACTGGGTATTCTGATGCATCTTTACATGACTCCCCAAAAAACACATAGCAAGTATTCAGTAAATTGGTGATTGACCCGGGCATGCCTGGATGAAATTAGACAAAATCTCCACCAATTCAGCTAGATGTCTAAGAACAAATAGAGAAATCAGCACAATATTTTATCCCAAATGTGTGAAGGTATATGCTTGAGACCTAGGAGTTTGATTTCAAATATGAGCATAATTATTTTTGCACTCCATTTTGTCTTGCCTAAAATATTTTTGTCCCAATTAAAGAGTTTGCAAGAAAGTGAATGGGAGATGCCAAAGCCAAACTGAATAATGAAAAAAATTGGCAGTAGGATAGAATTTTTAAGGACTACGATGGGAACGAGGTATAGACCAAGGAAAGGAAAGAGAAGATATGGACTGGATAAAAATTTTCTGGAGAGCAGGCGCCCTTTCTTACATGCCTTCCTATCAGAAGCATCTAGAACAGTGTTCAGCACATGGGGCCATTTTATGCTCAATTCCTAGGGTATGAGATCTTTGCACAGGCCCATGGGAATGCTAAGAGACATGAAGAAAATGCTTTGGCTATAAAATATTTTAAAACCTGAAAAATAAAAATTAGTAGCTTTAAATGTTTATGAAATGGGACATTTTGAAAACTAGGGAACTTCAACTCAACTCATATATAAACTGAATTTGGTATGGGTACATTTAATGTGTTCCATGTAATGAGGGGCGGGGCATACAGTAAGAAGGACTGGAGCGCATGGGGCCTGAAAACATCCCAGGCATAATGATAGGTACTTAAAGAATGTGGATGGCTGAGATCAGAAATGAGCCCATTTACTAATGAGAAAATGATAGTCACTAACAATAACAATAATGTCTTTTAGCATAAAAGTAATACATAGCCATTTTTTTTAAGTTCAACACTGAAAGATACAAAGTAGAAAGGAAAGAATGTTCTCCTTGTCTACCTATCCCACTCCCAAATCCCAGTCCCAGAAGTAGAATTAAACAGCTTGTTATCCAAATATATGCAATGCGTGTGTAGTATACATTGATGTTAATTGATATAATGTATGAATGTGTTATTAATATATACATTGATTAAAATATATCAAAATATCATTAATATGTATTAACATTAATTACATTAATATATTTATCCATGTAATATGTATATATGTAATCTAATCTGAAATGTCAGCAGGTTCACATAGTTCATTCCATCTCACAATCTGACATTTTCACCCAATATAACTTCATGGCCTAGTATTGAAAGTCCAAATACTGAAAGTTTGAATATGGAGAGACAAAACAATATACTATGAACAATGCAGACTTTGGATTAAAAAAAAAACCTCTAACAAAAAACTGCCTTCACTGACCAACTATATGACTATACTCAAGATACTTGGTTTCTCTGAGCATCTGTTTGCTTAGCTGTAAAGCAAACAGGTTTGTTTTTAACATCAAATGAGATAAACGGTGAAGCAGTTGACAAAAGGGAACACCCAAAGAATGCTGCTCCTTCTACCCTAAAGGAAAAGGACACTGAGAACTGTACCAGAGGGAAACAAATTACATATAGACATGACATTGTAATGCACGACTCCTACATTTATTTGCAGTAACCAAGATATGGAAGCACCCTAAGTGTCCATCAGTACATGAATGGATAAAGAAAATGTGGTGCATATACACAATGGAATATTATTCAGCCATAAAAAAGAAAATTTGCCATGTGCAACAACATGGGTGGATCTAAAGGATATTATGCTCAGTGAAATAAGCCAGGTGGAGAAAGACAAATACCATATGATTTCACTTATGTGTGGAATATAAAAAGAAAGCAAAACAGAAAGGTCAAAATAACAGTGACCCATAGACACTGAGAAGGGACTAGTGGTTACCAAAGGGAAGGGATTGGGGCGGATGAGGGGGAGAGTAAAAGGAATAAAGGGGCACAATAATTCGCAATCACAATATAAATTGGTCTCAGGGATGGTAGTACAGCATGGAGAATATAGTCATGATTTGGTAACATCTTACTACGTTGATAGATAGTAACCACACTAGAGGGGGTGAGGATTTAAAAACGTGGGTAACTGTTGAACCACTGTGTTGTATATTTTAAACCAATATAAGATTGTATATCAACAGTACTTTAATTAAAAAAAATTGTAATGCATAAGAAGAAATGTGTTCTATATAAAACTAATTCAAGAAAAAATCAGTCAATGGGAGGAATTTTTTAACAGCAGAAACTGAATCTGGCAACTTCAGTATTGTGTAATGTGTATGTATTATATGTTGTGGTAAATTTGTATATAATTGCTTGGTTAGAGTTATGTGTCTCAGTTTAATAGACAATAATAAACTGGGAAAATGGAGCACCATTTTGAGAAATATATGCAAATTAAAAAGGAATGCATAAGTAAAATAATAAACAAATGGGTATAGAAAATAGGCAGATGCCTTTAAGATTCTTGCCAGTAGAGTTTTCATCCTATACACCCTGCCAAAATCTTATTTTTAGGAAGGAAATATTTCTATGATGAATGATAAATAAAATGGTGCACTATATGATAGGCAAAAAGGCTTTAGCAACCTTCATATATAGTTTACACTTGGCAATATAATTAAAAATGAAAGAAACAAGCAAATCTCTGACAAGTTTGGGGTGCTTTGCCACTCTACTTATTTGTATTCAGTTGCCTAAAGGGCACAACTGAATTGGCTGTAGCTACTCATCCCTACAGTAAAATTTTACTTACAAATTTCCACTTCATAAATGCTTCTAGATCTAATAGTCTATTAGCAAGCCTTCCTGGCTTTGCCTCACTCACCAACACATTTTTGTTTCTTTTTTTAATGGGAAAATTTTAAAACACAAAAACAGAAGAGAAGAATGAGTCCCCCCCCAACCCATGCCATATGCCCATTGCCAGCTTCAACTATAATCAACATTTTTTTCACCCTTGTTTCATCTGTGTCCTCAGCCACTTTATTTCATTTATTTTCAACTGGAGTATTTTAAAGCAAACCCCTAAATTATATCAATTTCACTCATGAATACTACAGTCTCACCAACAAATTTGATCCACATCCATTCACTTCTTCACACCTACAATAAGCCAGCTACCGGGCCTGGTTCTGAAGAGGCCCAGATGGATAAGGCTTGTGTGCTGCCCCTGAAGCTGTAAGAGGAGGAGCTTGCAGTGCCATCCATACGTGCACACAAAACGTACACAGGTCCGATGGATCCACAAAGCACCAGTACGGGGCCCAGCCAGGGGCCTCACCCATCCACCTAGGAGAGGCCGCCTGGGAGACCGCACAGGTGAGAGCTATCAGCCAGCAGCCCAAGGCACACCCAAGAGAATGACCAGTTAGCAGGCGAAGGAGGAGAGGACCCAGCAAAGGCAGTGCACCGGCAGGCAGGAAGTAGGAGGAATGAGCAGATACTGGCAAAGCTTTTAGGCTCTTCTGACCAAAATGTATAGAAAAAATATTTTTAATTGCTGTTATTTGGTAATATTCATGTAAAGGATACAGTTTTTCTGAGGCTTGAAGACCTGTTGGGACTATATGTAAGGCACCCAAGTACTATGATTTGGCCAACAGGCAATCCCTTATATCAGAACTTTATTTTTCTGTATACAGGGTACAGCCATAATGGAACCTTTCTTAGAAAGTAATGTCATTCATCTGTTCATTCATTCATTCATTTATTCATCCAACAGAGACTGGAGGGTCTTCAATGGGCTAGGTGCTGTTTTATTTGCTGGGGATACAGCAGCGAACAAAACAGGATGGTCTATGATGAAGCTTATGTTCAGATACAAAAGACACGCAGTAAAGAACCACATGAACATAATACTAGGTAGAGATAAGTACTGTCATGAAAATAGAGCAGAAAACAAGTATAGAGAGGGGTGCGAATTTGGAGAATAAGCCCTCTTTTGTACAAAGCAGTCAGAGGAATATAACACTCCTCCATGGACACAGTCTACCAGGAAGCCAGGATTTCATTTGGTAATGAAGAAAGTGGAGGAAATAGAATACGCAGGTCCAGTTGCCCATTGACAACACATGTGCTATCAAATAAAAATGAAGGAAATGCACCTGAGAGCCCTGTTAATGTCCCTGTGCCTTTGGAATCATTACCTTCTTTTGCCCTCTCTTTACTGTGTTTCCCCAGACTCGGTTCCTCCAACTTGGGTAGTTACGGTGATAGTGGCAGAAGAGGTGAGGGACATGGTAGTAATGGCAGAGGAGAGGGTTCCAGTGACCCCGTGCTCAGCCTCTCTGTGCGGAATGTTGACTATGTCACCTGGAACCTCATTCTGAACTCGCTTTATGATTCGGAAGGACTGTGAAACAATAAGGTCACAAACTGTATTGAGAAACAAACTTGTCTTTGAAATTTCTGAGAGAAGACTCATTCATTAAATACACTGTCTTAGGCCCACATAATAGGATTAAAAAAAAGAGGTGTGACAATCAAGTAAATTTTTTCTTATAAGTCATGGTTCATTCCAAAGAGTGATTCCAAGAGGCTATCACAGGGGCAGATCAGTTGCCGTCCCTCCCAGGTACGTCATCCCAGTCCATCTGTCCTCCTGCCCTGTACAGCCTGCCCACTCCATCTCACTGCCCCAAGTCACTGCCTGAAAGTTACCTTGTTGGGACTGTCATTTTGTTAGCAAGCCTTCACTCCTGGCCAGTATTTATAGTTCCTCAGTCCTTAGCCACAGCTACATTCCACTCTTTCACCCCAGGCTGGATTAGAACTAGTCCTAAAACAACTTGTTTGCATATTGAAGGAATCTGCCTACTGGACATCTCCATGGGGATGTCTCACAGGCAACTCAGAGTGAACATGCCCAGAATGGAACTCACTACCTTTCCTCCAGAACCTTCTCCCACTGTTAATTTGGTCAGGTGGGAGACCATGTTTCTCAGAATCTCTTCCCCTGGGTGGCTCCAGATTAGAGTTGGCCTGGAAAGGAGTCTGGGGGCACTACATTGAATGCTGCTTTGTTTAGTGAGTCATGCTTCAATGAGAGGGCCCCACCCACCATGCCAAGGTGCCTGGCAGGCTGCAGCGTGTCCTTGCGCCTCCGCTTTGCCTCTGGCTCTTCTTCCAGACTGTAGACCCTGCCGACCAGCAGCGGCCCGACTCCACCAGCAGGCCTGCTTTTGGAATCATGAGGGCAGATGTTTCCTCAAGACTCCTGTGTGAGCCCCCTTCGGTGGCTGGACATCCTGGGCTTCTCAGGCTAGCTGGCTGGGGACTCCTCTGGCCCTCTAACTGCCCTTGCCAGGCGTTTGTTGCCCAGCTCCTCCCACAAGCTGTGTGAGCTCTAACTTCAACAATGTGTTCCTCATTCTATAATTCCTAGGCTATGAACCCAGCTGGTACAGGCCTGTGCTGCCCTTTCAGCTACACGCAACCCATCTCTGAGGGCTCGCACATCCCTCTCAACAGCTCTCTGACTCCAGAAGTCTCCTCCCCCACGGCTGTTGCCCTGTTCTAGGTACCAAAAGAGTAGGCCGGGCCGATGCCCTGGCTCCTGGCCGCTCCATGCACTTCCCGCACGGCTGTGCTCAGTGCCCAGGCGATCCCACGGCCTGAGGCTTGTTACTGGCTCGCCCTCATTTTTTGGGCAAATTCTTTAGTGTGTTTGGCAAAGCTCGGCCTCCTTTGGCTTCTGTTCACTTGCCTAGCTTCCCCTCTCCTCCTTGCCTCTCAGCCCCGGCCACTGCTGTGTACAGCCAGGACACAAATCCTCACCAGTTTGGTAAGAAATGATTACTACCATTTAATTGTAATCTGATATCTCGTTATTCAATTGCTTTTTAATTAGCACCGGTGCTCAGGTCTCCTCCTGCGCCGCACCGTCCCTGGTGGGGGAGAGCCAGGCGTCCCCTTCAAGCTCCTGCTGAGCCCCCTGCAGGCTCCCGCGCCCTGGGGCGGGACCCGGCCTCCTGCAGGGCTGAAGTCCTCATATCTCACCTCCACATGCTGCCCTCAGGCCGCTGGTGGTTAGGCCCTAGGAAAACCTCTCACAGAAGTTAACTGGTGACTGAATGTCAAGCTCTTTCCAGACAGGAAAAAGTAGAAAAAACATATTCCTGGGATAGTTTCCAAGGGAGAAGATGGGTCTGTCTCTACATGGGCCCTCAGCAGCTGGTTTTCTTCCAAAGTGTATTTGTAGTCTATTAATTTTTGTATCTATTAACTGACCAATTATTTTATGTAATTTATTATTGACTTAATTAAAAGCATGGTATATATATATATATATATATATATATATTGATTGATTGATTGATTGATTAGGTAGCCAATTAATGCATTCTCCTTTCTAAAATATTCAAACAACACAGATGTAGAGAAAAAGAGTTCTCCCTTTCCCCAAGGTACCCACTGCCAAAAATGGAGCATGTATTGTCCCAGGCCAGTTTCCGTGTATTTTCATATACACATGAAAACGTGGACACCATCTATTTTTAAATTTAGGTTTATTTTGCATATAGCCAATTGCACACATTCCAAATGTTCAGCTTGATGAATTTTTATATGGGAATAATACACTTGTAGACTCCATGAAGTGTTGTTTTCTGTATTTTAGTAATAACTGGGTAACATAATCATTGTGTTATTCTGTCTGCGGATAAAATGAGAGTTCCTGTGGCCAGGATTCTCACCTGGCCCTGGTTGGCTAGTTCACTGCACGCCTGTGGGCAATACATGGCTGTTGACTCTATGAAGAGCTCCGCCCAGTGCTCTGGGCATGACACAGTGGCACGGCTGCAAGGCTGCAGGAGAGCAGAGCAGAGGCTGGAGTGGTGGCAGCGCCAAGGACAGAGGCCCACAGGATGGCTGAGCGGGATGACTGTGCAGAGGACGGCTGTTTGGGACAACTGTGCAGACAGAGGAGCCCCGAGGCAGAGACCGGCTTGCTGCATGCAAACTGGCTCTGAGTGAACAGGAGTTTAGTGACTGACCTGCCACCAGGAAATAAAGTTGGGTATAACCCTTTCACCCCAAGAACATTTTGCTGTCAATTTCTTTGGTCACATTGAATCCATAGTGAACTTGCCTGGGGCTGAAACCCTGTCTCTAACTAGTGTGGCTGAGGATTTTTCAGGTCAGTACCTGTTGACCTACCCATTCTTTTTAAGCACAGCATTATATTCCATAGTCAATGTGCAGATGAAACATAGATTAGTCAGCCATTTACCTATATGATGAGATTCGTTTTTTGCTGTAATAAACTTTACAATGAACATGAACCCACGTGGCCAGGCCTCTGTGTGTGCCTACTGATGTTTGCTTAATGCCCAGATCACCGAACATCTGCACAGCCAAGTGGAAGGAACCAGGGCCTTGACGCAGACAGGCTGGATTCAAATCCCAGCTTGCTGCTGGCTTGCTGGCTGGTCTTAGGTTATTCATCCCAGTTGAGGCCACACTTTTGTCAGCTATGAAATAGAATAGCAGTAACTTTGTTGGGTCAGTGGTGTGAAATCACTAGCATCTGTCAAACACTGAGCACAGTGTACAGGATAGCTGCTCAGTAAGTAATTGTTATTATAATTAGTTTTAATCACATTAATATTAATAATATATCCCCACATTCCACAGCCATCTTTGCACATATATTTCCACTGAATTCTCTTCCTCTGATCTGCTTTCATCTATGTATTTCTTTCTGCTCGCTTTTGTCCCTCCTTCTGCATGCATCCATCCTTGTCACATTCATTCTATGTCACCTGTACCTACACATATATAAACATGCATGTAGACACATGCACATGCTTACACACACATGTTCAAAAAGCAACTTGAAAGAGACTAGGTAGAAAACATGACACAGGGCTACTTCAGAGTCTAAAGACAACATATTCTTGAGACTATCATGTGTCCACTAAAATGGTGGCTGGCTAGTAGTAGGTTTGCCCAAATATAAAGAAAAAAAAAAGGTAACTTAGAAGAAGGGGAGGGATATATTATTAATGCACAAAAACTAATGTGAGAATACAAAAGAAAACATAACCTGTTAGATAATTCAAGAAAATAATTTAAGTAGGAATAAACAAACAAAAAAAAAAGTATGAGGAAAATTTCATATGAGAAAATGATAAAACTCCACCAAGAACATTCAAGAAAATATGACTAATGGCAGAGACGTATCATGTTCCTGGATTGGAAAACTCGGTGTTGTTTCGATCTCACCATAAAAGTGGGGAAAACAAAACCGTCCACAGGGAGAAGATATTCTCGACACCTGTAATTGACAAGCATTTAAATGCAGACTACGTAAGAATATAAATACCACAAGCAGATCAATAATAGGAAAACAAACACTCCCTTCCCCCCAAAAGGCAAAAGATTTGGGAGAGACAATTCATAAGAGGAAATATGATTAATCAATAAACATGAAAAACTACTGAACCTCAATAATAACCAGGAAAATGCAGATTTAAATCATAATCACTCTTTCATATCTCCTGTATTGGCGCTGCGCCCCGGAGCCTGACTATCGTATCCCCTGCATCGGCGCTGCACCCCGGAGCCTGACTATCATATATGTGTCTCTCTCGTATCTGAGGATGTGGAACCTGGGAGCTCACACACCACACTGCCGGGCGGAGGGGAATCAGCCGTCACGTACAGAAAGAGCGTTGCCGTATCTTGTAAGTTGAAGATGCGCGTGTACCAAGGGTCCATGGGTCTGAGGGTCAGGCAAACTATGCCCTGTAGGCCAATCTAACCTGCCATTTGTTTTTGTATAACTAGAAAGCTAAGAATGGTTTTTACATTTTTCATTGTTGGAAACAAACTGGAAGTACAATATTTCATGACGTGTGAAAATGATTCAAAATTCATTTCAATGATTCAATATGAAGTTGTACTGGAACACAGCACGTTCGTTCATTTATGTGTCGTCTGTGGCTGCTTAGGTAATACGACCACAAAACTGAATGGTTGCAACAGAGACTCCAAGGCCCACATTGTCTGGTCCTTAACACCTCAGCAGGAAGACTTTGCCAACCTCAGTCCTACCCTAAAGCCCAAGCAAGTCCATTCTGAGTTATTTCCTCTATAGAATTACTATGCACCAGGAGATACATGTCTGAGCAATTATATTAGTATGGTTGATAATCATGAAAAATGGGAAGCAACCCAAATATATCTATGAACAAGAGGAGATTAGTTATCTACTGTTGCATAGTAAACCACCACAAACTCTGTAGCTGAAACAACATATATTTTTTATTTCACAGTTCCTGCGGGTTGGGGATGGGGGAGCGGCAGGCACAGCCGAGGTGATCCTCTGCAAGTTGCAGTTGCACCTGGTCTCCAGAGGCTCAGCTGCAAGAGGACGCACTTACAGGTCACTTGGGCTGGGGACAGAGTTCATTTCCTTGCATTCGCAGGACCTAGGACCCTGGCTTTTTGCCGGCTGTTCACTGGAGGTCACCCTCAGTTCCCAAAGGCCTGCAGCAACTTGCCACGTGGGCCTCCCTTACTTCTGTAAAGCGAGCGAGGGAGAGAGCATGCAAGCAAGAGTGAGCTTGATGTCTCAGGCTCACGGAAATAGCATTCCAGAACCTTCGTCGTATTCCGGTGGTGAGAAGCAAGACACAGGTCCCATCCACCTTCAAGGGGGGAGAAATTCACAGGGGTGTGGTGCTGGCCATGGGACTCACCTCTGAGTGACCACCTCAAGGAGAGCGGATAAGCAGATCGTGAATTTATACAATGGAATATCATACCACAGTGGAAAGACCCGCTCCAACTACCCACAACATGGACGAGTACCAGGAAGTATATATTGACCAAAAGGGTTGCCAGTCACTAAGAGTTTACAGAGGAAGATTCCACTCCCATCAAGTGCATAAACTTGCAAACTAAACAATACATTTTTTAGGATGCAAACATATTTGATAAAACATTAAAGAAAAACAAGGTAATGATAAACCCAAATCCAAATAGTACTTCTCTCAGGGAGGCCAGGAAAAGAAATGGAATTGAGGTCTTCAAGGTAATGCTGACTAGATTATGGACACATTATTATTCACAGTATTGCTTTTATGTTTTACAAATACATTACAGATGTTGCATTGTGCCTATTCATTGTTTTTCAAAAATGAATGGGGCAGCATTGTTTATAATGCTCAAAAATAAGTGACAGTTTACTAAATGAGTCATAAATACAGTCACATACTATAATGCCTATGAAAACAATCCAATTCACATAGAAGGCCACTGTATATCGTTTGATGAAAAAAGCAGACTATAGAGCAGCATAAATAAGATAAACCCTTTATGTATAGTTGTATAGACACATAAAGAAATAGCTAAAGATGTTTATCAAACTGTTAATATTAAGGTCATCTTTATAAGAGAGTTTTACTTTCTTCTTTTTGCTTTGGAAACAGATTTTTAAATAAGAATGTATTATTTCCCCCACATAATTAAGGTATTTTCAGATAAATAAATCTATGCCCTTTTTCTGTTTTTACATAAAAACTTCCACATACTTATTTTTTTGAAAATGAATCATTTTAATAGAAAAAAATCATAGAAATGTACTTCATATTAAAGCAGAAATAAGCAAGTAAGAGGCTTTCAAGTGGAAGTGTTCTTCCCTCTTTCTTCCATCCAGCATCCAAAGACAACTTACCGGGTAACATGACTCCTTCCAGTGCAGGTTGGAAAACATGTTGTATTTTACATATTCTCATACTATAGATACTGTTCCATAATTTGCTTTTTCAGTTAGCAATAATATTGTCGACACTGTTGCAACTCAGTTCATGTAGATCTACTTTATTTTTATAAATAGCTACATTATATCCAATGGTGTGAGTGTACAGGAACTTATTTAATGTTTTTTCTATTGATAGGTATTTAGTCTGATGGTAGTATTTGCCATTTAAAATTATGCTGCAACAAAAAGGCCCTGTACATATATCTATTAGGCAAATTCCTAGTAGTAGAGTTCTTCTGTCAATAACTAAGAGTGCTTTGAATTTTTCAAATTTATTCAACAACACTTTACTGAGGACATACTATGTGCCAGGCACTGTTTTTCAGCGCTTGGGATTTTGTGTGAAGGAAACGAATTTCTTCCTGCAAGGAGCACACACGCCAAAAATTGCCAAATAACCTCTTATGCCTTTTATGCCAATTTATACCACTTTTCATTTCCTCTCTCATGATTAATAATGGCCATAAAAGAAGAAAATGAGGGTTTATTGCTATTTTCAGTTTAACTTAGAAGAGATGCTAACATTTTTACAAATATTTGTAGGGCATTAGGCTTTCTTTTCCTCTGAAACTGATGATTCAGATACTTTTCCCCCTGTTCTGTTGTTGATCTTTTTCCTCATCGAGGAACCAATCTTCTATAATAAACTTTTAATGCATGTTATTTTCTGTATTGTTTAACTTTTTCTAAAGAATGTATAACTTGTCTGAAAACAATAGAACTACTTTAAAATATCTAAGTGGCCAGCACAATCTTGAAGAATAAAGTCGGAGGGCTGACACCCCCCAGCATTAAGACTTATTATAAAGCACAGTAATCAAGTCAGTGGGGTGTAGGTGAAAGGCGGTGTGGCCCTAGTGACAGGGCAGACATCAGCATAGTGGAAAAGAGCAGAGAACCCAGAATAAACCCACATAAATAGAGACAACTGATCTCTGACAAAGGAGCCAAGGAAATTCAATGAAGAAAGGATAATCTTTTCAACAAATGGTGCCGGGACAACTGGACATCCTCACACACACACACACACAAAGAATATAGACACAGATCTTACACTTTTCACATAATTAACTCAAAATAGTTCAAATATCTAAATGTAAAATGCAAAAACCATAAAACTTCTGAAAGATAACATAGGAAAGATGTGGTACATATAAACTTGGAATATTATTCAGCCATAAGAAGAAAACAAATCCTGCCATTTGCAACAACATGGATGGAGCTAGAGGGTATTATGCTCAGTGAAATAAGCCAGGCGGAGAAAGACAAGAGCCAAATGATTTCACTGATCTGTGAAATATAAAAACAAAGCAAAACTGAAGGAACAAAACAGCAGCAGACTCACAGAACCCAAGAATGGACTAACAGTTACCAAAGGGAAAGGGGGTGGGGAGGATGGGTGGGAAGGGAGGGAGAAAGGGATTAAGGGGCATTACGATTAGCACACATAGGGGGGCATGGGGAAGCAAGTATAGCACAGAGAAGACAAGTAGTGACTCTACAGCAGCTTATTATGCTGATGGACAGTGACTGTAATGGGGTATGTGGTGGGGACTTGATAATAGGGGGGAATGTAGTAACCACATGTTGCTCATGTGAAACCTGAGCATAAGATTGTATATCAATGATACCTTAATAAAAAAAAAAGGAAGAAACATAGGAGAAAAATCTAGATGACCTTGGGTTTGGCAATGACTTTTAGATATAAATGCATAATCCATGGAAGAAAAATTGTTAAGTTGAGCTTCATTAAAATTAAAAACTTCTGCTCTGCAAAAAACACTAACAGAATGAAAAGACAAGCTACAATTTGGGGAAAATATTTGCAAAACACGTATCAGACAAAAGATTGGTACTCAAAATATACAAAGAACTCTTAAAACTCAACAATGTAAAAAAAATTTTTTTTAGTTAGTGTAAGAACTGAGCAGACATTTCACCAAAGAAAACACACAGAGGGCAAAAAAGCATATGAAATTATGCTCAATATCATGCCATTAGAGAACTGCAAATGAAAACAACAATGAGATACCATTACATACCTACTAGAATGATTCAAGTACGTGTCTTTGATAACACGAAATGCTGGGGGAGATGCAGACAGCATGAACTCTCATTCCTTACTGGTGGGAATGTAAGATGGCATGGCCACTTTGGAAGACAGTTTGGTGGTTTCTTACAAAACTAAGCATATGCTTACCATAGGATCCAGCACTCACACTCCTTGGTATTTACCCAAATGACTTGAGAATTTACATCCACACAAAACCTGCCCATGAATGTGTGCAGCAGCTTTATTCATAATTTCTAAAACTTGGAAGCAACCAAGCTGTCCTTCAGTAGGTGAATGGATAAATAAACAATGGTACATCCACATAATGGAACATTATTCAGCAATAAAAAGGAACGAGCGATCAGGCCAAGAAAAGAAATGGAAGAAACTTAAATACATATCACTAGGTAAAAGAAGCCAGTCTGAAAATAGCTACATACTGTATGACAAGCTACATGACACTCTGGAAAAGGTAAAACTATGGAAATAACAAAAGGATCAGTGATTGCCATATGGTGGAGGGAGGAAGGGCTGAATGGGTAGAGCACAGGGGATTTTTAGAGCAGTTGAACTGTTCTCCCTCTGATATTGCAATGGTGTATACATGTTTTGATACATGTGTCAAAACTCATAGAATGCACCACACAAAGAGTGAACTTAAACTATAGATTCAGTTAATAATAATGTATCAGTTTTGGCTTGTCAGTGATAAATGCTCAATGTTAACAATAAGGGAGTGAGAGGACACATGGGAAATCTGTACTTTCTGCTTCATTTTTCTGTAATCTTAAAACTGCTCAAAAAATGAGTTTATTAATTACAAAATACGTGAGTGTGCAATAGAAACATTCTGGGAAAATATCTTTCTGGAAGTGTTATTCAATCATTTTATTCCCTAATTCATATCTGAAGCAGACAAACAGTGAAGGCTGCAGGAGAAAAGAAGGTTGACTATCTTGGGAAGGCCGATGACACAGGAGAAGAATCCCTTTACTATAAGATGGCTGTATCAGTTCTTCATTCTACATATTGAGCACCTACAGGAGTAGGCCTAGATGCAAAGGCCAGTGGTAGGCCTCTGTTTGAGGAACTCAGTGTCGTGGGAAAGACAGACACACAGATACGTTCCTGGATAACAGCGGTGCTTTCCATGTGCGAGGACGATTTCTAAGCATCCCATCCGCATCGTCCCACTCCCATACAATTCTGCAAACACACGCAGAAGCTCTGGAAGGTGAGTTACTTTGCCAAGAGTAAGTGGTAAAGTAGGGAATCGAGTTCAAGTGTATTGACCAGCAAAATGGGTGTCTTTTCTGTTATGCCAGGGACAGAGGTAAAATCAGTGCACTTTAAGAAGAGGACAATTAGTCATTTTGCTTAAGGAAGTCAGATTCTCATTTTTTGAAACTTTGCAAGTTCAAATACATTCGCACATCTTTTCTCTCATTTTTGATCTTCTTTTCTTGCCTCTTCCCCACTGTAATAAATTCTTCGGCTTGTCATTCTCCCAGCTCAAGGTCAGTCAACTACATGTGCCTCAATGGAAAGGTGACCAGGCCAGAAAACAGTGAAAGCCAGCCTGTCTAGCAGGCTGCCCTTGTTCAACTTAAACCTGTTGGTCAAATTCAGGTTTCCTAGATGTTCCACAGTTCCGACTGTAAAAGTCGAGGCATCAGACATCAGCCTGTGTGGAAGAGTTATATTTAGTAGTCCTTTAGATTCTGTCTTTGGATATCACAGAGACTCTGGTACAGCCTGTTACTGCTTGAGGACTTCTGGGCTTGCCGCAGAGAAAATGGAGTGGGCGGTTTGCTGATATTTTCATAAATACCCCAGTATTTATTCAGTGGCAGAAACACACAGAGAGAACACACAGAGCACGAGAGGAGAGAACACGGCTCAGCCCCATTCACCCTCTGGGCCCGGGACCAAGCAATTCCAGGCTGTTCTGACGATCTGCGTCTGGAGCCAGCTGCAGTCTGGGAAGTCACCTGCCCGCCTGCTGGAGGAGGAAGGAAGGAAGGAAAGAGAACAATAAAGCCCTCGTTAAACGCCAAGTTTTTGTGTTTGGTTTTGTTTCTTAAGTTTATTTTCTAATCATGTCACTCCTCTGCTTACAACCCTTTAGTACCTCGTCACCAGTTCTAGGATAAAAGTCAAAAGCTCTGATATGGGGGAACAGACTTGTGTAAAGCCTGCCTTTTCAGCCTCATCTCTCCCCACCTTCCTTTTCTTCAAACTTCCTCCAACAGGTCCACACTCTGCCCACCGCAGGCCGGGAAGAGCATTCCCTCCACCTTGTTGGACTTTTCCTCCACGCCACTAATTTGAATTCATTCTTCATTTCTCAGCTAAAACATCACTGCCACAAGCCGACCTTCAGCATCACCAGAAATGTTTCCTGATAGCTCTCACGAATCCTCCACGCTCCTTCACTACATCTTACGCTTTTCCTTTACTTGAGTTTCTAATGATATACCTGTGTGACTAATGAATGTCTCTTCCTTCAGTCCTGTCTTGTTGCCTTTATAACACCGGAGACAATCTATAGACTTAGAGTAGGTATGACTGCCCTGTAAGAAGAGTCCCATAAATGTTTGTTAAATAAATAAATGAACAAATAAAATATGTTTCGTTGTTAATAAAGGGAGTAAGAAAAATCCTGATTCTTTTCCCTACTCCTCAAATCATTGTCTGAAGATATATGCCCAGATGCTGTAGGGCTTAGAGAAAGGAGAGTAGAGTGTCAGAAACTCTTAGACTGTGCTGGGAACTTGGCCGCCAAGCAGTTTTAGACTCTACGGCTGTGCTGTCCAATATCATAGTCACTAACCACGTGTGCTATTTAAATTTAAACTAGTTAAAATGAGATAAAATTAAGATTTCAGTTCATCGGTCTCACCGCCATTGGTCCGTGGTCCGTGGCTACCATATTGGATAGCGCCGATGCAGAACACTTGCGTAAGGCAGCAAGTTCTATTGAATGGTGCTGTTCTAGAATGAAAAACCTCTCTTTTGCACACAACACAGGACTCTCAACTGGGTGAAAAAAGAAAGCCCACTTTTCCTTCTGCTTTCAAATCAGGAGGTGGAGAAAGACCCTGCACCCATTACATTTATTGTCTCTATTCCATGTAATTCCAGGGGCTGCAGCTGAAGTTTCCTCATCTGTACATGTAGCCCTAAACGCTCCCTAGAAGGGTTGTTATGAAGATTACATTAGTTCTAACACCTGTGCAGGCTCTTAGTCGGTTCCCATTAAATAGTAGCCACTGTTGTTATTGGCTGAAAGTGACTAAGAGCAGGAGAGACTCTGGTACAAGTTCCTTAAGTTCTCTGAGCCGCAAGTTCCTCATCTCTAAAATGGGGATAAGAACTTTAACATCCTGGGAAGAATTGGAAAGGATATTCTGCAAAAGGAGCTTTGCATGATAAGTACCCTTAGCACAGTGCTTAGGGCATGGTAAGTACCGTGAAGCTGTTAGCTATTCTTATGTTATCATTGTGGCATGGTAGAACAAATTTGAATTTCTTTTGAATTGCCTCAGAAACTGGATTCCAGCTGTGAAAACATTCCAGGTGTGTGTCTGAAGATGTACGGGTATGGCCAGTAGCACTGACTTCCTGAAACTCTCCTTTGGTTTTGCGGAGGGCTGGCAGCCCAACCTGTAAGTCAAATTGTTAGTAAGAGTCAGTTAAATTCCCTTCAGTCACACCCTCATTTCTGAGATGCCCATGATTTCTCTCCAGGCCAAGAAACTGACACAGGCTGAATGTCAGAATCCTACTAAAAAGTATTGGCCATCTTAAACAATTGAAATTTTATCTAAGTTTTCTATTTGGCCACAACTAGATTCCTCTGATGTCTCCTGTCCCTTCTGCTGACTCTGTTTGCTTCTCAATTTTAGACTTGTTTCCATAAGTCCACCAAATTCCAAACAGGATCTGTATGTTTGTATTTGGAGGGTGGAGAGCGGGAAGAGAGGAAAGGAAGTGATGTTTAATCTGTTGTCAAGTTAAAAGCAAAAGAGGAAAAATAGGGGTGGCAGCAGGGGATCCCTAATATTTATTAAATACCACCACTTGCCAGACAACTTATTTCTATTTTTTCTAATGGGCTTTCTTTTTTCTACTTTCTAATTTAATTTTTAACTCAAAGTAATACATGTACAGTTCAAAATGTAATTGTATTTATTTATTTATTTATTTTAAATAATTTATTTTGGTATCATTAATCTACAATTACATGTGCAATATTATGGTTATTAAACTACCCCCTTCATCAGGTCTCCCCCACCCACCCCATGTAATTGTATTTAAAATGGACAAATTTTGAATGCATTTTCCATCCAAAAAATTGTGACTAACAGTAAGTATAAAAGAATTCAAAAATTAAAATTATTTTTCACATTTTAATAAGTGTTATCTTTCTTCTAAAATGTTCAAAATGACCTACCAAAACTAAAAGGCAAAATGAAGTTACAATTCATCACTATCGCATTTTTAGTCAAAGATATTAAAATACGCTGAATGTCTTATTAGCTGTTTAGAAAATTCAAGTAAGTCTTAAATAATTTTATGAAACCATTCACTGTCTTTGCATTCAATGTTCATCTCTCTGCCAGTGACCAAATATGTTGCACTTCCCATATGTAATGTTTAGCTCTATATACATATAAAGTTAAGGGGTAAAATGAATTGTTAAACATTGCAAAATGCTCCTCAAACATTGCGCAACATTAGTGAATACTGTGCTAATTTATGAGGATCTTCAGAAGCATGAATTGGAACACAAAGGGAAGCAAGAAAACGGCTGCTCGGCGCTCTGGGAAACAATTCTCTGTATGCAAGAATCTTTTGCATTCATGCTAAAAAGGAGGATTTGACAAGTTAATTAATTTGTCTTTTCTCTTCCCTAAGCATTCCTGCCACTCAAATCCTTCTGCACTCCAAAACCTTGCCTCTCTGTCATGCAAAACTTCTCAGTATTCTAATACGGGTGCCCTCTGCTTTGAGGATCTAGGACAAGAGACACAGGGAAGTGTGTCTCCCTTGGGCTTGATACTGTTCAATAGCATCGTGGATGTCTAGGTTCACAGAGTTGCCCTGTCTAGAGCTCATACCAAGTGACAAGTGACAAGTGACAGAGATGACCCCCTACACCCACTCTACCTCTGAGTATTATGACAGGAGGAACTCTGAACTTTGAGTAGGGGCCCCTCTTGCCTAAGGCTAAGGATAATGCTGCTTTAAAAGCTAATTAAAGAACACACAATCTTTAATGGAGTACGACTATTGTTAAAAACACTCCAGTGAACTTTCAGTAAAGGTTGAGCTATAAGATAGTATGGTAAGACCTTCCTTCTGCTCCAAACATTTAACAATGATAGTTTAAAAACGAGACAGGAAAAGAAAATTTTAGTAAGGTGGTGTCTGCTACTTCACACTATACTCAGCAATTGATTGAGATGTAAGAGGGACCTGAATGTGAAAGATAAGAACAATAAAACTCAGAACACACAGGAGAATATCCTCATAAACATGGGTTAGGCAAAGCGTTTTTAAATGCAACACAAAAGCACTAAACAAAAGAAAATATTGACAAGTCAGACCAATAAAACGGAGAGCTTCTGTTCATCGAAAGGAATTAAGGGAGGGAAAGGTCAAGCCACAAACTAAGTGAAGATGTTTGCGACACATATATCCTCTGAAGGATTCAAATCCAAAGCATACTTTAAAAATCTACCATGAATCAATTTAAAAAAAGGGGGGGGAAGGTAATGTTAAAATGTGTAAAAGACTTGAACAGGCATTTATTTCACAAAAGAGGATGTCTGAAACACCAATAAGGAAATGCAAATGTGCTCCACTTTATTATGCTTGTTGGAAATGTTAATTAAAACCTCAAAGGGAGGCTACTGTACCAGTGAAAAGCCTACTACACAAAACAGTGAAAAGTAAGAGACTGACTAGGCCAGTTTGTTGAGGATGTACAGCACATCGTTTTCAGACGCTGCAGAGAGAAGTAGGAATTGGTACAGTCACTGAAAATTGGCAGCGCTTGCGAAAGCTCAGTGCACACTTTCCCTGTGGTCCATCTGCCGTACTCCTAGGCATATGCCCTGCAGAAATGAGTGCGTATGATCACAAAAAGGCATTATAAGAATATTCACAGCAACTTTATTTATAGTAGTAAAAAATATGTTTGTCAGTAAGAGAATGGATAAACGGGGGTACAGTCATATAGTGGAATATTACACAATAAAAGAAGTGACATAGGAGAGGATAGTAGGGCAGCGTGGAGAATATAGCCGATGATTCTGTAACACCTTCTATGGTAACAGAAAGTAACCACACTCGAGGGGGTGAGGATTTAATAATATGATTAACTGTTGAACCACTGTGTTGTGTATTTGAAAGCAATATAAGATTATATATCAATGATACTTCAGAAAAAAAAACCAGAATTGACATAGGACTACATGGAACAACATGATGGATGTCATAAACATAGTGGTATTCAAAAGGAGCCCATTTTTTATGACTGTATTTATATGATGTTCAATGACAGGCAAGACTAATCTATAGTGATAGGGCGGGAATAACTATTCCTTAAGGTACTGACTAGAACAGGGCATAAAGAAGCCTTCTTGGGAGTTGGAAATGTTCTATAATTAAATCTGGATGGTGAGTGGCCAAGTATATGCATACATAAAACTTCACTGAGCTGGACAATTATTTAGTGCACTTAATAAAATAAATGTTATATGTTAAAAAAAAACTTACTAAAAAATATAGACAATGAAGTAAAAGCAGCTGAAGACACAAATATACTGAGTCCTCACTCTTTTCTTTTCTATCTTTTTTTTCTTTTGGTGTGAAAGAAACACAAATGCTTATTATAAAAAACTGACACCAAGTACCATTTAAATGCAGAAGATGTCATTTTTCTTTACAAGTTTTTAAACAAATATTAAACTCATCCTAACTTCATATAACCCGTTTGTTGCAAATGTTTCATCTCCTATAGATTTAAGGCCTTCTCTAAATAGAAGCTTGAATGAGTAGTGGTTTACAGCCTCTCTGAAAGAACTACTAAAGGATATGTTCAGACAAAAAAAAAAGCAAACCCAGATTGAAGGAGCACAGTGCAAGAAAGAGTGAGCATGGGAATTGTTAAAATGTGTTGTTATAAATATGTTAAATGTTAATTAAATATTTACTGCATGTATGGACTGAATTGGGCCCCCACCTGCCCCCCTCTCCCTGCCAACCTAAACTCATATTTGATGTCCTAAACCCTAGGACCTCAGATGTGATTATATTTGGAGATAGGTATTTAAAGAGGTAATTAAGGTTAAATGATGTCATTAGGGTGGGCCTTAATCCAATCTAGTGTCCTTATAAGAGGAGATTAGGAAAGGGACACACAGGGAAGACCACGTGAGGACATCGGAGGAAAATGGCCATCTACAAGCCTAGGAGAGAAGCCTCAGAAGAAACTAACCCTGCCAACTCCTTGGTCTTGAATTCTAATCTTCAGAGTGTGAGAAAATAAATTTCTGCTGTTTAAACCACCCAGTTTTGGCCCTTTATTATGGCAGCCTTAGCAAACTAATATATCGCAGTAAAATAAGATGTTGCTTTATGTCATGAAAAATGTAAATCAAAAATTCTAGACAGCAATAACATGGAAGATGGAAGTGTTTGGTGGGTACTTGTAATATACTGATATCCTGCTTGGTTTCCAGCTATATAAGAGAAAGACATGTTCTTTCCCAAAACACTTGACTGTGGCAGAACTGAGTACTTGTGATAGAGACTGTGATCTGCAAAGCCTAAAATATCTCCAATCTAGCCTATTACAGTGAAGTTTCACCTAATCTTTCTCTACAGGGCTTATTTTGTAAATGTTAAAAAATATGAAAAGGAAGGACACAAACTTCTGGGGCGGGCAAACACTCGGGAAATGACATAGAGACATGAAGGAGGATTTCTTAAACTAATAATACGTACCCATCCAGCAAATGAAAATATTAAGACAATCTGGATGATGAAGATACAGATATTTATCACTCACTGTATTTTTCTATATGTTTGAAATATTTTATAGCAACATACAACATTTTGTGCTGTGGGAGGGTGTCATGTTATTATGCTGAACCCTTTCCATTTTCATTCTGTTTTTGTTTTTTTTTAACCCAAAGTGGTTGCTGATGTATAGCACCTGTTTTATAAATTGAGACACATTGCTCTGAACTTTGATTCTAGACCTAGAGGGTCAGCTGTAGGCTCCGCCAACCAGGATTTAAGATTAAGGGATTGAGGACGCTGGTTTTCCCATAAGGGGACTGTAAACTAGAAAATCTGCCCATTTAAACATAAATTAAAATTAAATGTTTTCCTTAATTTGTAAAATTATGTATATGAACATTTTCACAGTTAGGGAATTAGAATTCCTCTTAGGCTTATTTTAAACATTTATCCAGCATTAACAAGAATAAAATTCATGATACAGATTTCCCCTGCTAACTGAAAGTAAGAGTGCTCCTATGAAAACTTTTGCAAGTGGAAATGATGTAAAGCAAAGAGTATTCCCTGCTTTCCAAGAAAGTTCGCTTACGCCACTTTACTTTTACAAGGACCCACATTAGTATGGTACCGACTTTTTTCCTAAAAGTGAAAATCCTCTGGTTTTCTTTAGGTTATGGAAAACAGGTACTACTAGGTTTTTCCTAAAAATGAGGCAGCATAACATGAGCTTTTGGAAAGAGGGGGCCTGAATTCAGTCTGTTACAGAAAATCTAGGTCATATCAAAATTTGGAAATTTGATTTTCCTACGTAATTTTCAAGTCGCTCAAAGAGAAAGATACTCACATTTTGCTTTAGAAAAGCAGTCAGCCATTTAGCCTGAGTTCAGAAGAAAGATGTCTTTTAGTTTACTTTGTCGTAAATGGCAGATGGGCTGGTAAAATGATCCTGTTAGTGTTTAAAACAGAAAACAATGGGGAAAAGATTTTCTCTGTACAAGGGCAATGCTTAGTCAAGCACATCCAGGCCTGTTCATATGAAACATGGAAAATCGTTGAGAGGTACAACTAAAAATAAAAATGAGTAAAATAGCACTAATGGTATTTGGGATATGGTTAAGACTCACACTGGAGATGACGATTTAATTGCAGAAATGCTTGAAAGCCTGGGGAAGATGTTATGTCTCCTACTCTAGGATTCATTTTATAGTTGTTTTTCAGTAACGTCTCCTTAGAAGGATAGATTTTATTTTAGAGGTTATGAAAATAAATGTCCAGTAATCAAAGCTGCTTTCTCCAGTGGGTAGTTGGCCCAAGGACCTCCACACTGGGACATCATATGTCTTTATTTTGCACTCCTGTCAAGCTACTGTCTCCAAAAGCAGGTGGCTGTGCCGGGAAGGATGTCAACCATTGACCACACGTGGTCAAACCTGCTCTGGTATCACCTGGTCCAGACTCAGCCTTTGGAGTCTGGGCCCCAGGGGGACCATTTTAATCCGCCTGTGGGCTTTTGGGCTATGGGTACATTGCAGAAACTGTGTAGGCTTGGTAGGAAGGAATATGGCACAAAGGTGCTAGATATTGGAGTAGTACGTAGATAGTCACAAAATGTGCCTTTCTTAGATGGGAAGGCATCTCTTTGCAAGGGATACTAGATTAATAGGAGCCAGCCATGCTGTTTGGGGGAGGGTGTCAGGTATTACAGCAAATGCAAAGGTCCTGAAGCAGGAAGAGCTTCTTGAGCTTTGCTGGTCTATACCCTTACATGGGGGAGGAGGGCCAGGAGAGGTGGGCCTTGCCAGTCAGGTTATGGGTTGAGATTGTATTGTAAATGTTATGAGAAGCCATCACTGGAGAGTTTCAAGCAGGAAATTGTGGGATCAGAGCTGCATTTACAGTTTTAAGAAAACATTGTACTGTGAAGAGAGAATTGCAGTGGAGCAAGCTCTCTTGCTCTACTACAGAGAGACCAGTTAGGAAGTCATTAGTACTCTGTGGGGGAGGCGATGGCCATGGAGACAGAGAAGAACAGATCCAAGACAGTGTTTATGGGTAGAAATGACTACTGGTGTTTCTTGAGAACTTTCTTGGAGTGAGGAACTGGGAATATAAAAATGAGAAAAGTTAAGTTTTACTTTCAAGGGTGCCCAGTGAAAAGCAACTACATTTAAGTGTTTGCTGTGTGCCTTTCTAAATCTTTCTCTTGCTGTCACATTTTTTGATGCACTTACTAACCACATACAGAATTGTGCTTATATGTCAGTGTGAGTTTGTTTTTAACATAAATAGTATTGTACTGTACAGGGTTTGGGCAACAGTATTTCTTGGAGATCAAACTACACTATTCCATTTCTGTAAGGGTCATTCTTTCTAATCACAACATAATAGTCTGTAATAGTGACATGCCAGACGTAATCTCCAATGGTCAGTCTGCCCTCTCTAATTCCTATTCCCCAAGTCCTTTGTTTTCTAATTGTGGTTTCCTCAGTAAGTTGTATCACCCCAAATAAAGAGGTAAACTGGGGTAAACTCGAAATATCAGAAACTGAGTTTATTCAGGAACAGCTGGAAAACTGTACCTGGGGAAAAGCAAGCTGTACCACAGCTACAGGTGAGCCCATTGGAGGTCTGGGGTGGCCTGTATTTATGAGCAAGCTATGCAAAGAGGGACAAGTCCAGCCGGAGTCCACGCAGTAGGTTTATTGGCTCAAGGATGGGGATAGATTCTTGGCAGATGTTCACTTTTCAAGAGATAAGTCTTAGTCTTCTGTATATCAGGCATTTTATGGGAAGTCAGCCTCCCATTTCTTCAATTCCGTTCTTCTGGTGTGAGAGTCTCCAGCTCATATCCTCTGGTTCCATTTTAGATTAAAATCCTTTCACAGTTGTAAATACTTCGTAAACTAAAACAATGCCTTTTATTTTCTTGGTACTCACTTTGCAATAGGGCCATGCGCACAGGAGCTTATTAAATGCTCACAACAGCCTAATTAAAAAGAGACAACAAGCTTCCTGAATCCTTTGCCCTTGAAATGTCTCTGCTTGGTGCTCATAACATAACTTAGAACAGGCCTTGAAACTGTAGGCCTTCAGCCTCAGGCAGTAGGTCATCTGGGTGCTGTGGGCTGGGAAATAATGAAAACTAATGTTCAGTTGATGTCACAAGCCATTTACCATTCAGACAGTGATGGTTTTCAGGGTGGATTGGAATGAGGTTGTTTTTGTCTGCTTCAAAACATCCTGGAAATTGCCTGCCTCCTGAATTCTGGGGATGGCTTGGGAGAGGAAGGTGGCAGGTGACTTAATATTCAAGTTGGGCTCCCCCCTCAACATTTTATTATGGAAAATTTCAAACATACAGAGAAGTTGAAAGAACCGCACAGTGAACATTGTGTTACCCACTACCTAGATTCCATTATTCACATTTGGCTCTTCATGCTTTATGGTATAGCTGCTCACTGGCCTATTGCCCATTCCCAGATGCATCAATCCCTCTTATTTTTTGATGCATCTCAAAGCACACTGCAGGTATTAGGACATTGCACCCATAAATTTTCAGCATGAGCACCATTAAGTAGAGTTTAATGCTTATAATTTTTTTAATATTTGAGGGAAATGTGCATCCAGTGAAATGCACAGTCTCAAGTGGACCCTTCCATCGCTTTCACAAATGCCTACTTGTATAAACTAAACCTCTATGCAGAGCTGCTAACATCATGACACTAGACTCTGTTCAGGGGATCGATCACAGCCTGTAAGACTCCACCCTGCTTTGGTGAGAAAGGCAAAAAAAAATCTGCAAAACACTTCAGTAGAGCCAGGAGAGTAGCAGTGGTAAAGTGAGATACATCAAGCTAAGAAAGGACGCATGCATCTAACCGTCCTGATAGACTCTGATGAGGGCCTGCCATTCCAGACGTCCCGAGTAGACTCAAGGCTATTTCCTTTTGTGCTAACGTCACTGTTTATATCTACACACATTTTTTTTTTAAGTGCAAAATACATTTTAATGACCACTCTGCAGTCAACAAGGTCAAATGCTTTACAGAGGTCAAGTGTCTACACACATTTTTTATTTTCCATTTTAACATATCACTCACATAGTATTAAAAGTCAAAAGGACATAGAGAATCTAGAAAAAGGACAGAAAACATTCACTGGAAAAAACGCGATGGTAAGGGGAACGTTTCCAGGGAAAGGCACATTCCTTAAGGAATCTTCAGCCAGAGTTGGGTGAGAGATACACAGCATGCGATGAATTTCATAATACGCACATTATGACCCATATTACACAGAAATGATGACTCACCTTACAAAAGCAGGGCACGTGTGGGGGGTTCCTGAGAAATATCGCTGGGCTTTTAAAATTGCTTTAGAAAGGCCGTCCAAGGGGACACAACTTTCAAACGAAGAACAAATGTGCACTCCGCCTTACCAATCACTGCCCTCGTTAGCATCAACAGTGAAAACGAGAGTTCTAACAGTTTCAACAATAGTTGAAAATGCTGAGTTGAGTTTTTTTTTAAGTTTGATGCCCAAAGCAACACGCATTCTTTTTGGATGCTGCTTAAATTTTTTCTCGGTCAATATGCATGCTGGTGATACCAATTCTGAAAACATTGGAATATTGTAGAGAAGAAAATAGCAAGGTGATACCCCGCCGTGCGGAAGGGAGCCCAAGCAGAATTTCTGTAGTCAAACTTTTCTCACTGCGTATCCTTTTCATTTGGATAGTGCCTTCCGACAACCGTTCTTTTAACAACCAGCACTTTGAAACAGAAATTACAGAACATACCAAGTCTTTTCCTTCCTCTGGCAGTTTGAATCCAGAAATTGTTATAGGAAGAAGGCGTTCTGAATTAAAAAAAAAAGTTGGACAGAAAAGTGTTTTAAGAAGAGAAACAGAAAACATTACGCCTTTATTTTGGTGAATTAGCAACAAAGAAAAGCATTAGCACGGACGGGTACTTTTCAAAAATGTTTTTTTTTCCTCTGGCTCCCGCTAGGGTGGAGGAAGTTGTCTCGGTTCCGAAAGAGGGTGGATAGAGCGCAGGAACAAACGACTGGAGCCGCTCCCCGCCCCCACCCTCGGCCGGGGGAGCGGGGGGAGCCGGGGGCTGCTGGGGGGCGGCCGGGACGGAGGCGGCCAGCAGGTGCCTGCGCTCCAGCCGCGACCCCCACCCTGTCCCCTCCCGCGCCCCGAGCCTGGCCTCGCCCCCTGGCGGGCGAGCGCCGGCGGCTGCGGCGCGGGGGGTGGGGGCGCAAAGCCGCAGGCCGCGGGGGCCTCCAGCCCGGCCCCCCAGGAGGCTGCCGCCCGCCCAGCCCCCGGCCCGCAGCCCCAGGACCATGCCCGCGGCCGGCGCGCGGCGCGGAGCCCCGGGGAGGAGAGCCGGGGGAGGGCGTGCG
>JAQQAC010011420.1:46051895-46160340 GCA_029783875.1 Phataginus tricuspis | reverse complement strand
CTGCTCCCGCAGCCCCCCGCGCCGCCGCCCGCGCCCCCGCAGGGCTCGCCGTGCGCCGCCGCCGGGGGCTCGGGCTCCTGCGGACCGGCGACGGCAGTGGCGGCGGCGGGCACGGCCGAGGGACCGGGAGGCGGCGGCTCGGCCCGGATCGCGGTGAAGAAGGCGCAACTGCGCTCCGCTCCGCGGGCCAAGAAACTGGAGAAACTCGGAGTGTACTCCGCCTGCAAGGTACGCGCTCGCCGCCGCGGGGGCTCGGGCCGGGCCCGCGGACCCCCGCCCCCCGCCCTCCGCGCGCGCCTCCCTCCCCCCGTCTGGGGCCGCGGCACCGCGGAAGTGCTACTGTCGCCTGCGCCCAGTGAGCGGCTGCTCGGGCGAGAGTCCGGTTGGGCTGCGAGAAGGGGGATCGACCCGCCGAGAGCCTTTCATTCCTCCCCCTTGGGGGAGGTGCCGCCGCGTCCGCGCTCCTGGGCTGCCCTGGGGCTCTGTTGCTCTGTAGGAGCTCGCCGGAGGCGCCTTCCCGGAGGGGGCCGTGCGGGCTGTGTGGCGAGCAGCCCGGGGCCAAGGAAACACCTTTGGGGGATAGGGACGCCCCCCCCCTTCGCCCCTGTCCGCTCCCCGCGCCCCAGTGGGAGGCACTGGCTGAAAGGAGTGAGGGTGGAACAGGCTCCCGGACGCCTGGCGCTGGGTGGGGAGGTGGGCGCAGCCCGACGCCGGGATCCTGGCCCCCGGGGCGCCCCCCGCTGGGGGCGGAGGCGCTACGGCACGCGGCGACAGCCCCGTCATTATTGTATTATTACTTATTTAGTTAAAACGTGTCCCAGCTGCTCGGGGCGTAAACAGGATTTGGCAAGGTGACAGCGCGGCAGGCGCTACTGCTCAGTTTGCGAACGCGCGCTTCTTGCCGCCCCTTCTCCGTGCCCGCCGTCGGCGCCCCGTGGCCCGTCAGCTGCATATCCAGATGTGGGCGCCGCGCTCCCGGATGGGAGGACTGCCCGAGGCCGAGGGCAGGCGGCCCTGCGCTGTCAGCAGCGGCTTTGTTTTGACAGGGTGACAGCTGAGGGGGGCGGGGACTTGGCCCTGTCAGCTCCCGCGGCCTGTGGCTGCGGCGGGGAACATACACTCACACACTCACGCACCTCCCAGTGTTCCTCCGGCCTGCTGCAAACAGGGTCAAGTTCCCAGATTGCAGATTCCCACAACCGGGCTGCGGCGGTCACCTCTGAATTTTGGTGTGAAGAATGTCAATCCTGCTAGAACCTCTCTCCCAGACCTGCTGCTTTTAACATTTGCAGGAACTCCTTGACCGCAGTGGAATCCTGTGCTTAACCCGTTTTCCTCACCTTCACATCCTCACCTATATGTTGAATGCCTACTGTGTGCTCTATGCTGGTTCAATAAATATTTGTTGAAGGAATATAGTACTAGCCCAGTGCTTCTCAAACTTTAACATGAAGATATGTCACCTGGGGAGCTGGTCGCTAGTTCTGAATCAGGCCTGGGGTGGGCCTGGGATTCTGCATGTCTGACAAACGCTGAGATGATGGGAAGTTAGTCCCCTGACTTCACCCCAAGTAGCTGGATTCTAGCTCAGACCAGAACAGTATCTTTTTAGTCCCTTTTGGATTCAGCCAAGAAAACTGACATTGAGAAACAATAATGCCACGTGATTGGTATTTCTGAAGAACTGCAGAAAAGGTAAAGTGGAGAATGTACTTCTGAGGGCCAGGAGTTGCCAATGAAAGGCAGTGGGCTCATGAGAACAAGACCTTGAGTGTAGTAGGCAGAAGGCAGAACTGTGCACCGGACGTGGTGTTTTATAGCTGGAGTGGGCTCCTAGAGGAACTCCCAGTGTTTTCTGTCCTGCCTTTTTATTGGGTTCCTCACCTTTTCTCCCTGCTGCCACTATTGCCTTAATCTCTGAAAACTTCCCTGAAGTTTTGGTGCTATTTCAAACCATGAGCATAAGTGTCCTGCATTGATATTTTTGATCCTTTGAAATTTCAGTCAGTGACATGTCATGTAGCACCTTTTCTAAAGTTTGTGACTTGAGTGTTTCATGCTCACATTTACCACCAAACTTACAGGAAAGGAGAACCTCTCTTATTAAGCCTCACTTCCTGCTACTGAGAGACTCTGAAAGTGTCCATTTTTGTTTACTCATTCATTCCGTGAGTATTTAGAGGGATCCCAGCTGTGCACCAGGCGTTGTGCTAGATGCTGGGGCTGTGACACCCAGAATCTCCTTCCGGAGCTAATAAGCATGCATGCATTTGGGGGCCTGGGGAGGTGGACATGACCCAATTACAATGGAATTCAGAAAACTGCTTTCTTAAAGTGGTGTTGGAACTCAGAGCAGGGCCATCTGTGGGCTAGAACATGGCTCGGGTAGGAAAGGCTTCCTGGAGGAGGTGTCCTTGGGTGCTGAGGACGCTTGGCAGCGCAGGGTGGGGTGAGGTGAAGTTTCTTGTGGTGGAGAAACTGAAAGCAGTTTTGAGAGCTGGGAGCTGGGCCATCGGGAGCTACAGCTCCGCTGGCCGGGGCCACCAGGTTGGGGGGTTGAGGACAGCCAAGAGGGCGTTGGGAGTACAGAAATCTTAATTCGGGGAGTGACGTTATTTCAGATTTGCTTCTTGTTTTTGTTTTTAAACTGTGTTTGATTGGGTGTGAGGGAGTGTGAGAGACAGATCTGGTTCTTTCTCACCTTGTCTATGCTCTTCATATAGGAAAGCCCAACAAGACATACTCTTCTCCCTTCTCACTAACCAGCCCTTTGGCAAGTTGGAGGGAGCAGAGAGGTTAGAAAATGAGGAGGCTCTGGAAAGAGATGAGGTACTTCACTGGAGGCTACTGAAAGAAAAGAAACTATCTGGCCTTCACACTTCACGAATTAAACAGAAAAAGAAGGGAACTAGTTCACAGCCAGGGTGGTGTGCTGCACCCTGGAGAGAAGGAAAAAAAACAAACTCGTTTTGCAGGATCCAAAGTAGAGTTCTTTGAACTGTGTTCTGGCTTTAGAGTTTGCTTCAGAGTTACATGCGCATGTGTGACACAGCCAGAGTGGTCAATAGAAATACAGATTTGACCATGTTATGCCCTCTACTTAGAACCCTTAGGTTCTCTTTACTGGCATCCATAAGGCCCTGCATGGCCTTGCCACTCCTATCTCTGGCTCCTTTTCAGGGTCTCACATGCATGATTCTCTGCTACCTCAGGGCCTTTGCACACACTGTTTACTGGGACTTAAACCTCTTTCTCACCTCTCTGTTAAATTAACTCCTGACTCTTCCTGCAAACCTCAGACTCCTCACATTTTCTTTACCCCTTGGCTAGCATTCTCATTATAAATGTTCTGAACTCCTCTGTACTTGTGTTTTTTTTAATATATATATATTTTTATTAAGGTATTATTGATATACACTCTTATGAAGGTTTCACATAAAAAACAATGTGGTTACTACATTCAGCCATGTTATCGTGTTTCCCCCATACCTCATTGCAGTCACTGCCCATCAGTGTAGTAAGATGCCACAGAGTCACTATTTGCCTTCTCTGTGCTACACTGTGTTCCTCATGATCCTCCCCACAACATATGTGCCACTCATAATGCCCCTCAATCCCCTTCTCCCTCCCTCCCTACCCGCCCTCTCCCACCCCTCCCCTTTGGTAACCCCTAGTCCCTTCTTGGAGTCTGTGAGTCTGTTGCTGTTTTGTTCCTTCAGTTTTGCTTTATTATTATACTCCACGAATGAGGGAAATCATTTGGCACTTGTCTTTCTCCGCCTGGCTTATTTGACTGAGCATAATATCCTCCAGCTCCGTCCACGTTGTTGCAAATGGTAGGATATGTTTCCTTCTTATGGCTGAATTGTATTCCATTGTGTATATGTACCACCTCTTCTTTATCCATTCATCTATTGATGGACACTTAGGTTGCTTCCATATCTTGGCTATTGTAAATAGTGTACTTGCATTTTCTTCCTGATGCTTCTATCATGATTTTTAATTGTGTGATTTGATATGTGTTTGCCTTTCTGAGTAGATTCTTTTTTTTTTGAAATCTATATCTTCATTTATGGACAAAGTACTAGGGAAACAGGTACATTAAATGTAGTGGATTAAAGATGGCTACAAGTTTTTTGCCCCTTTTCCCATTAAGAGGTCAAGTTTATTTCCCTTCCCATTGAATCGGGGCAGGATATGTGACTCTCTTTTTTTTTTAATTTTGGTATCATTAATCTACAGTTACATGAGCAACATTATGTCTACTAGATTCACCCCATCATCAAGTCCCTACTACACACCCCACTACAGTCACTGTCCATCAGTGCAGCAAGATGCTACAAAATCACTACTTGTCTTCTCTGTGTGGTACAGCCCTCCCCGTAGCCCCCCTACATTATGTCTGCTAATTGTCATGCCCCTTTTTTTCCCCTTATCCCTCCCTTCCCACCCATCCTCCCCAGTCTCTTTCCTTTTGGTAACTGTTAGTCCATTCTTGGGTTCTGTGAGTCTGCTGCTGTTTTGCTCCTTCAGTTTTTTTCTTTGTTTTTATACTCCACAGATAAGTGAAATCATTTGAAACTTGTCTTTTTCCTCCTGGCTTATTTCACTGAGCATAATACCCTCTAACTCCATCCATGTTGTTGCAAATGGTAGGATTTGTTTTCTTCTTATGGCTGAATAATATTCCATTGTGTATATGTACCACATCTTCTTTATCCATTCGTCTACTGATGGACACTTAGGTTGCTTCCATTTCCTGGCAATTGTAAATAGTGCTATGATAAACATAGGGGTGCATATGTATTTTTCAAACTGGGCTGCTGCATTCTTAGGGTAAATTCTTAGGAATGGAATTCCTGGGTCAAATGGTATTTCTATTTTGAGTTTTTTGAGGAACCTCCATACTGCTTTCCACAATGGTTGAATTAATTTACATTCCCACCAGCAGTATAGGAGGGTTCCCCTTTCTCCACATCCTCACCAACATTTGTTGTTGTTTGTCTTTTGGATGGTGGCCATCCTTACTGGTGTGAGGTGATATCTCATTGTGGTTTTAGTTTGCATTTCTCTGATGGTTAGCAATGTGGAGCATCTTTTCATGTGCCTGTTGGCCATCTGCATTTCTTCTTTGGAGAAGTGTCTATTCATGTCCTCTGCCCATTTCTTAATTGGATTATTTGCTTTTTGTTTGTTGAGGTGTGTAAGCTCTTTATATATTTTGGGTGTCAACTGTTTCTCGGATATGTCATTTATGAATATATTTTCCCATACTGTAGGATGCCTTTTTGTTCTGCTGATGGTGTCCTTTGCTGTACAGAGCTGTACTATTCAGCTTGATATAGTCCCACTTGTTCATTTTTGCTTTTGTTTCCCTTGCCCAGGGAGATATGTTCATGAAGAAGTCACTCATGTTTATGTCCAAGAGATTTTTGCCTATGTTTTTTTCTAAGAGCTTTATGGTTTCATGACTTATATTCAGGTCTTTGATCCATTTCAGATTTACTTTTCTGTATGGGGTTAGACAATGATCCAGTTTCATTCTCTTACATGTAGCTGTCCAGTTTTGCTAACACCAGCTGTTGAAGAGGCTGTCATTTCCCCACTGTATATCAATGGCTCCTTTATCATATATTAATTGACAATATATGTTTGGGTTAATATCTGGACTTTCTATTCTGTTCCATTGGTTTATGGGTCTGTTCTTGTGCCAGTACCAAATTGTCTTGATTACTGTGGCTTTGTAGTAGAGCTTGAAGTCAGGGAGCATTATTCCCCCTGCTTTATTCTTCCTTCTCAGGATTGCTTTGGCTATTCGGGGTCTTTTATGCTGAGTAGATTCTAATATAGTTATTGACCAGAGGAATGAACCAGGGAAGGTAAACCTGGGGAATTGATTAGCTGTTAGGATGACAGTAGTGAAATTTTAGCCTGGCAATTTGACTTTTGGGTAGTGGGGATTTTTTCATATAGGGCAGTTCTAGGTTTCTCACAGGTGTCTATAGGACTGGGTTTTTAGTGTTACAAAAGAAACCCAAGTGAAAGTACCAGCCGGACAAAGCCAAATCTCTTGAAGTTAAAGAGTAATTTATCTACAAAAGGTAAAAACGAAAGCCATTGACTGACTCTTCCAAAGGAAACAGACCATTTTTATGTGAGTATGGTGTGGTATCCACGAACTAGTGCTTGAATTCTGAGGAACCTGAGTTCAGATTTCAGGATGTCCCGCTGTGTGACCTTGGACAAAGACTTCAACCTCCAGTTGTCTGAAGTAGGAATAGTAATACCCCCTCCCCCCACCCCCGACAGAGCCGGGGGTATTTAAAATGGGCTAAGTGTGTGAAGCGGTGGGATGAAGGCCCCAGGCTAACCCCTCAAGCAGCTCAGAGCAGGGGGCGCATTGTTATCTTGGAAGTCCAGAGGAACATGGAACTTAGTCTTGAATCCCAGCTCTGCCACGTGGTGTCATCTTGGGCACAAGTTATGTACTTTTGCTCTGGCCCTTGATTGCTTTATCCAAAAAATGGCCACCATAACTTCAGCCTTGAAGTTAAAGAGAGAAAGCTCCCGAAAGTTCCTAGAACCTAGAAGTGTTGGGTCAATGCTGAATTGCTCAAAGAATTATCTGGTACTTTACTCATTGCCTGTCAGAGTCAGTGGCCAAAAGGCATCTGTGGAGAACCCAGGTGCTTTGATTCTTGGCTGAATGACGTGGGCAAAAGGCTACACATTTAGTCTTGAGTTAAAAAATAATGGTGTATAATGTAGCAGTCACACTGTAGTATGCAGACATCAGAGGGAGAGGTGCCACCATGAGAGAGAGAGTGTGCTGGCCAGGGGCTGGTGACCCGGGTGCCGGAACAAGCCTTAAAGCTGGGAGAGCCCTGGACACTTCTATTTGTTGGTCGCTTCTCCAGTGAGCAAATTGTAACTGTCAGCATCTAGCGTGCGGCTCTTACCCAGGAGCTGCTTTGCCCCCCAAGGGATAGTTGGCAATGTCTCCAGACATTTTGGGTCATTGTAATTGGGGAAAGGGATGCTACACTGACAGCTAGGGACGTTGTGAACCTCCCGAGATGCCCAGGGGAGCCCTCCACAAAAGCACGGTCTGTCCTCAGATGACCACGGTGCCGAGGTGGAGAAACCCTGCTTTCCTGGGAAGTTGTACTGTCCTGTCATACCACAAGTACATGCAGTGCAGGAGAAGTGAATGCTTTTAATGTTAATCTGAATGACCTGAAAAATCTCACTTTGTGAATCACGGGCATATTTTTATATTTATTTTTATTGAAGTATGGTGGATAAAATGGGCATATTTTTAAACAGTTTTATTTCAGTATAATTTATAGATCATACCATTCACCATCTGTAAACTTACAATCAGATGCTTTTGAGTAAATATATAGTTTTATATCCCTCACCACAGTCCAGTTTTGTAACTTCACCCCCCAACCCCCCACCACCCTCCAGATGATATTTTGTATCAACTGGTTGTTGGTTTGCAAATAAACAAAATTTAAAATACCTTTTTGGAGACTCTTCAGGTACTCAGTATTGTTACAACAAAGCACAAGACATGGGAGGGGTAGGTCAAATGTTTTTAAAAAATCTGTCTGTAGCTGCCTAAGTCTGTAGCATACAATTATTTCATGTGTGGCGACTTCTCTAAAAGGCAGAGTCACAGAGAGCCAAGCACATACAGGAATCATGTTTCATTTGGCAGGCACAAAGCAAAAGGCCTGCGAGAAAGATGACCACACTTAATTCTGTTTCCTCATAAACTTTCAGGGAAGATGGAAATTCAAGCCTTGCAGAGCCTTCAGATTGCAATTTGCAGTTTTACGTAACTGAGAAAGTAGTTTACAGGGCAAAAAAATCAGAACAAAATCAGCTGAGGACTGTTTGTTTCAGTAAGCCTGTGCTGGCAAACAGCATTTTGTGGTACAGCTCTGGTGGTTTTATTTTTTTGTTTGTTTTATTTACCACTCAGTAGATTGAAACCTAGTCACCTGTCCACATTTGGCAGGATTCAGCTGTGTCTATGAGGTAACTCCACAGGTCTGACCATCACAGGGAATGTTGAGGGTAGAACATACAGCTCCGTGTGCGGAGCCTTGGAACAATCAGTGCGTCTGCTTCAGAGATGAAAGATCTGGAAGCTCAGTGCAATGCCAGTGACACTTGGAACTCCAAGCCTCAGTGGCTTCTGGTTCGGTTCATCTGTCTCTCCATGAGCGGAAGGTAGCTTTTTAGGAACAGTTGTCAGCGGTTTCCTACTCGGATGGTTTCCTGCCCCTGAACAGACTGAGGCAGGAAGGCACACTGGTGACCCCCAGAGCAGACCTGAAGGATCTCCCCCTCTCCCTCCGTGCTGGGCGCCCCGGGCAGCCCCTCAGTGGCCTGTGTTTAGTTCCCTCATGGGTGATGTGGGAGTCAAGGTGCCACCCCATCAGCTGATTGTGAAGTTGAAATTCAGCAGAAGTGAAGGTTCCTGGAATATAGGCGTTCCACAGACACCTGTGTTATTGTAAAAAAACTTTCCAGTGGTATCAGCAGTTTTGCTGATAGTGTTTCACCAAAGTGTTATGCCTCCTGTTGTTTGATTCTTTCACCTGGGGTAGGAGGAAAGTAAGGAAGGTCATTTCACTAGCGGGGGACTGAGTCCCCAAGAGACGAAGCAACGTACTCAAGCTGTGAGGGGGCTCTTGTGGATTGTCTTTCCAGGGCACCCTTTTGCACCCTCTTCCCAAACTTCCTCATGGGGCGGAGGGGATGTTCTGAATGGTTTCCAGAGGATTTCATTTGTTTCGGGCAATCTGCTGCCCTCATTTGACATTTATTGTACTGCTATTGAGAAGTATGTTCAAAGGCTTTTCTAGTTCACTGAAACTGTTCAGGCCGTAAAGCAAACAAAATTTAAGTGTGCTTTCCTGGCCCAGGGCAGACAGATGCTTGCTTTAATTGTTTTAAAGCTGACAATCAAGAATGGTCACTGTGCTGGCCCAGTAGAATCCCCTGTTGAAGGAAGATGAAAGAGTTACTTACTCAGGCTATGGAAGGTACCAGATGTGCCAGAGAGGTAAAAATTGACTGTCCGAGATGCTTAGAAGCCCCAGAGAAGCTCTATGTAAGACTGCACCCATTGTAGTATTTCAGGACAATTTAGAGGAAAGTCATGTTTTTAAAAGTTAGTTTTATTTTGCAGACAGTAAAGTACTCAAACCCCAAGTATAGATTATAGCTGGGTGAATTTTTACATACGCATGCAGCTGTGGAACTGCTACCCAGATGAAGCTATAGGGTGTGTCCAGCACCACAGAGGGCTCTCTTGTGCCCCCTCACCATCTCTGGTAACCCAAATTCTGACTTTTATTGCCAGAGATTATTTTGCCTTTCTTAAACTTCACATAAATGGAGTCGTGTAGTATGAAGTCTGTTGTTCAAGTCATTGGATGGGGACAACTTCATAAAGTGGATTTTCATGAGGCTTTTAAAAGAAGAGGTGGGAATTTGGTATTCAGGTATACTGGAAAGAACCCACAGGGGCAGGAAAGGGGCAGGAAATGAGGAAGGTGTACTGGGCCAGGCGGATGTAGGTGAGGGGTGGGATGAATGGGGGACAGAATGTTGGGGAGGTGGGGGCAGGGAGCCTGTGATGTCACAGCTGGCAGAATGCCCAGCCTCTTCCCTCTTCCTTCCTTCTTCCCCGGAGGCTGTACTGGGGATCCTTGTTGGTAAATATCCACGGGAAGTCCTGCTGTTCCCCATCCTTGCTTCTGGAAGATGACTGGGGTTACACATCTTACCCTGCATGCGGGACCATACGTGTTGAGAGGAGGGTTCCCAGAAGGCTGGTTAGAACTCAGCAGGTAAAGCTCCAGTGGGTACTGACACCTCTGTGTTACTAGCTTAGAGGACAGAGATGTGGGAAAGAACATTCTGGGTCATCCGCCCACGATCTCCAGAACTGTGCTGAGGCTACTAAAGGCCCCCTTCTCCCGGGAGTGGCAGCGAGGAACACAGATTACTGTGCAGCCCCTCAGAGTTTTTACGTTAACTCATCCTTGAAAACTCAAACTAAATATCTAAGATAAATTTATTATTTAATGGAATCATAAGGACCATATTTTCTGTAATGACATACTTAATGCAACAGGAATTTCATCTTTACTTGTGTGTTCTGCTTATTGTCATTTATTCATTTAACATTTATTTCCATGGGCTGCTTTGGAAGATTTCTGCTCAGGTAGCTCCTGTCCAGACTCCTTATGACAATTCATCACCTAGTTACAATTGAAACAGAACTGAATCCTTTATAATGTTGCACTGCTCTCATTTCTGGCATCTCATTGTACATGCTGGCACCCCCTGCACTGCACACTTTTCTTCTCCAAGAATTAGTGTGTTTGTTGTCAAACATCATTCTGGCCTGTTCTCAAATGCCAACTCCTCAGAGAAGCATTCCTGAACCCCTGGTCTAAAATAGCTGCACCCCATCACTCTGTAATCTTACCTGTGTTGCCTTCTGTTACTGCATTTATCAATACTTGGAAGTCACATATATTTTAATAATTTCTTGTCTGTTTTATAACAGTAGGAATTCCATGAAGCATGAACCATGGTTCATTCCATTTCCCAGATCCACAGACCATGCCCTGCACATAGTAGGTACTCAATACGTGTTTGTTGAATAAATGGTAATTTCATTTTCCTATGAATTCCATATTCATAGGCTTTGTGAAATTGGAGGAAAGGAAATCGTATTTTAAAGATGAGGAAACTGAGGCTCAGGAGGGTTTAATAATTTGCCCAAGGCCATGTGGTCAGCAGCTCAGAGCTGGGGCTGAAGCAGTGTCTCCTGACTCCCCGTGAGCTCATTTTGGACCTGATAGCGTGTACATGGCCGAGGCCTGGACTTACGCTGCAAGACAAAGCAAGAAGTCACACCCACTTTTAATCCTTCTCTGAGGAATGATGTGAACTACTCTGACCACCATTTTCTCTTCTGCAAATTAGAATTAGAGTCTTGCAAGGGTATTGTGAGTATTGTAAGATTAGTAAGTTAAAATCTCTGAAGTGAGAAAAAAGCCCTGCCATGTATTCTGAAAGTATTTTAGTGAACTAGAACAAAAAAATCAGTTGTCTATTAAGGCATGTTTTCTAACTACTATTTATGTTTTTTGTTACTTTGCTGCTCACTTCAACTAACAGTCTACAATAGGCTTTCTGAAGTTTAGTCTTCTGTTTGTACCCAGAAGCCCAGACACAGGGCTTACTAGTTTTTTTAACCAGGAGATGAACATATTTTTTTTGGAAAAAAGTATGACTAATGTCTTTAGTTATCCACTTGGAATGATACACTACCTACCCTTAGGAGGAAGCTTTGCATTCTCTCTTCAGTGAGCTCAGGGCAAGAGGTGTGGGGATTCTGCACCATGCCAGTCAGGCCCCATTCATTGCCCGTTCTCAGCCTATGAGGCTTCAGCGAGGCTTTTGTGCTCTGCAGGAGGTTCCAGAAGTGCAGGGAGGAGACCTGAGTAATATCACAGTGACTGACGGCAGCAGGTCTCATTTGCATCAGCTCTAACGAGCTGGCGTTGAAAGTGGGTGGCAGACTGCCCAGGAAGCCAAGGTCAGCACACTTTGAAATAGCCAAGTGAGTCATGTAACCCAGGATTTGCACATATGCACAGGACTACCTGACTCACCCCACCTCCAGGAGAACACGTCTGTGAGTGTTGGTGAGGTGTCTGTGTCCAGCTATGTCCTAGGTGTGTGCTGAGTGACAACAGGAAGTGAAAGCCACAAGGAGCCCCCATCTTGCTGGGGAGAGCAGATAGGGAGGGAGAGAAAAATTCAGTGCGTAATCCAGCATGAAGTCAGTGCAAAGAGAAACCACCATGAGCTGGGGCGGCGGGAGCTTAGGAGACGGGCCCAGCCCAGCTGGAGTGAACAGTGTGAAACAAAGCAGAGAAGTGACACTGAGGAGAGCAGGACATGAGGGTGGTTTAGACCTGGGCACCAGGCTGCTTGGTTGAATCCTGATGTGTGACTGTGGAGATATTACTTACCCTTTACAAGCATCAGATATTATAACTGTAAACTGGAGATAGTGATATTGTCCACTTTTTCCATTCATTCAGCAAATTGTGGTTTAATGTGCAGGCATTGATTTTGATGCTGGGGACAGTGACAGATGGGTCCTTAGTCTTGCAAACCTTGCTTTCTGGTAGCAGAAGCAGACAGTAAACAAAAAAATAACAAAGTGTAAGTGCCACATGGAGAATGAAAACAGAGAAGTGAATGAGAGTGTGTCTGGGGAGTTCCTTCAGACATACGCCCAGAAAGGTCGATCTGTGGAGGGGACCTGGTCTGGAGCCTGATGATAGAAAACAAGAAGCCAGCCGTGTCGGGGGGGTGGAGAGTGGGGGTTGGGGGAGGGTCCCAGTGGGGAGGGTAAGACTCCGGCTGGAAAAGGCTTGGCATATTCTAGGATGGCCAGGTGGCTATCCCAGCTAGCTGGGGGTGGGCAGGGGCAGGGCAAGTGCAGGAGATGGGGAAAGCGAAGATGGGGCCAGATTGCTCAAGTATAATTTTCACCCAGTGAAATGATCTGATCTCCGATTCTGATCGGTTCTGACAAATATGTGTCAAGCCCTGGGACATTTTCATGACCTAGAAAGTTCCCTCCTGCTCTTTGCCATTCAAATCCCTCTCCCCTAAAAGCAACCACTGGTCTGCCTTCTGTCCCCAGAGATTAGTTTGGCTATTCTAGAATTTTATATGAAGAATACTGCCCAGTACAGGCTGTTCTTCCTTCATTCCGCAGGGTATTTTTGAGATTCATCCTTGTGCATCACTAGTTAATTTCTTTTTATTGCTGAGAAGTATTCCACTGTACGGATGCACCCCGGTTTGTTTACCCACTCACCTGTTCACAGACATGTGGGCTGTTGGCTGTGGATTCAGATCAGACTTGCATTTTAAAGCGTTCCCTTTGGCTGCTCTGAGAAGAGTAAGGTGTACAAGAGAAAGAGGAGAAGGAGATGGTCAGTTGAAGCCACTGCAGTCTAGGAATAGTGGGTGGTGGCTCAGGTGAGGGTAGTCATGGTGGAGAGGGTGAGGATAGAGAGCTGGGGCCTTTACTGTGAGTGTGTAGAGGCCACAGAACTTGGTTTGTTGTGGGGCGGGGTGGGTGGAGAGAATTCAGAAACGAACCTAATGTCTAGGTTGTTGGCTAGAGCAACAGAAAAGATGATGGTTCAATTTACTCAGATGGGCAAGACTATAGAGGAAGCAGGTTCGGGGTGGGCAAGAGTCAAGCATTCTTTTTCGGGTGTGTGAAGTTAGGGATGTCTCTTACTAGTCAGTGTTGTTTTGATGATAACATGAGATAATCCATTTAGTGGTTTGTTACAGTATCTGGAACATTCTAAATGCTCGGTAAATGGCAGCTACTATTACTCTTAAAAGCAGTGCTAAATCCTTCTGTGTTTGTTGCAGCATTATTTGCAATAGCCAAATATGGAAGCAACTTGAATGTCCATTCAGTAGATAAATGGGTAAAAAAGATGTGGTACACATACACAATGGAATATTACTCAGCCATAAAAAAGAATGAAATCTTGCCATTTGTGGCAAAATGGATGGACCTAGAGGGTATTATGCTCAGTGAAATCAGTTGGGCTGAGAAAGAGAAAGACCAGTATGGTTTCACTTATATATGGAATGCCAAAAACCAAACAAATGAACAAACAAAGCAGGAATAGACTGAGAGAACAGACTGCGGGTTGCCATGGGGTGGGGAGGAACAGGTAAAGGAGGTGAAGGGTGATGAATCAGCGAGCATGGTATCTTGGTCTGGTTATGTGAGTATATACTCATGTCAGAATTCACTGAGCTGTACATGAAGAATGGTGTATCTTATTGTATGTACCTCAGTAGAAAAAAAAAACAGTGCTGAATCATAATTACTGACCTTAATAGAGACTAACCAAATTGGAGAAAAAGGAAAAATAAGTAGGCAGAAGTAGTGGGAAATAGGATCCACTGGGTAGAGAAGAAATCAGTTGATAGAATGTCTTGAGTTTTAGGTAGAAAATTTTGAACTGAACCCACTTAAGAATAGTGAGTCTGTGTTTGAGAAAGGAGGCAGCACAGGGTATCTCAAGAGCGCAAGGTCTGGGTTTTGGCTGGGAGCTCCTCTGCCTGCTGGTGAGCTGCGGCGAGCCACACCCCTTCTCTAAGCATTGAATTGCTTGTCCCGTGGGGCTACGGGAGGGGAAAAGATGATGATGTCAGCTAAAACTGCTTTGGAAAGTATCGGACAGAAATGCTCAGCGTGATGAAATGGCATTTTGGAGTCAAGTGATGGGTCCAGTGGCTGTTAGGTGGGGGGCTGGGAGCAGCAGTGTAAAGGTTGTAAGGGCCTGACTTCCAGGGCCCTGGCAGTGAGAGTGGAGAAGGGATAAGTTTGAAGAGACTTCATAAGTAGAATCAGATGGCCCGAGTCGGGCATTGGGTGCACATGTGTTGAGCTGTAGGCGCTGGGAGAAAGGTAATGCCAAGGAAGAGAACCGGACTGTGGAAAGGGGTGTTGGAGTCGAGAGCAGGCCTCCTGTGACACGTCCTGGGCAGGCGCGCTGGCTGCAGGTAGCTGGGAATGTGGGGCGGGAGCTCTGCTTAGCGGGCTGGGCTGGTTGTGAGCATCTGTGAGTCATGCTGATTGGTACTATGAGAACGTGAGCTGTCCCAGGAAGCTGTGTATGTGGCACTGTTTATTTTGCTCATCCCGGCTGACTTGGTGCCAAAACAACAGGCTGAGGAGTGAAAAATTCTGTCAGTCAGCTGGTGTCTGAGCTGCTAGCTGTCAGCCAAACAGTCTGACAAATCTTTCCACTGTGCTGAAGACCGAGCGATGGTGTTGGCACGTCCACTGGTGAAGTCTGAGGTTGGGTTTGCACGTATTAGAAGAGGTTCCAGGAACTGGCTGGCATTGAGGGCTCTGGGGAACTGGTTTCTTGGTCCGGGTGCCACTCAGAACCTGTGGAGGCCCTTCCAGTGGGGATGAAAGTTTGGCTTTGGTCCTGAAGAGGGGATTCAGACGTAATGAAGAGTGAGGGCCACCCCTAGGCCCTTTGGTAGCACGTGAGTCATTCTAGCACCTTCTGAGATAATGCCTCTGCGCCCTTCCTCCAGTCAGATCTGATTATTTAGCATAATGAAGGCAGTTCTTTTTCAACAGCAGCACAGACTTCTTGCAGACATTGATGTCCCCAGGGTTTTCTGTTGGTTTGGTCTTGGCATAGTCTCGGAGAGCGTGCAAGAGCAGCCTTGGAGAGGGTGTTTATATCTGGCTTCTTCTGCCCTGGGTCATGTCCTCAAGATGTGACTTCCGTCCTCCTTCTCTATCCGTGACCAGCCTCTTGCAGTATTTGTGCTCGGGATTCCTTGTGGCTTCTCCAGACACAGACGGCTCTCTCCAGGGAGGGCTGGGGAGGCACCCCTCGCTGGCTCTTTTCTCCCCTTCCCGTTGCATTTTCCCTCCCAGTTCATGGCAGGTTTGACCTCCTGAGGGAAGATGCCCTCCCCAACTCCTGCTTTCTCCTTCTCTCTCCTTCCGAATGTCCCCAGTTTTTTTAAATGCCAGTTTCAACTCACAGCTTTATGGTGTCTGCCGGCTTGCCACGTACAGCCTGTGACCTGGAGGGATTGTCCCATATTGGAGGAAGAAAAAGGGTTTATGTCCCACAAAGGGCCCCTTAGCCATTTAAACTGTATGTGGAAATCTAAAGTTAATCCAGGGAGAAGACACCCACATCTGTCAGACCATGTTTGTCTCCCTTTCAGTCTTTGCTGTTCAAAGCATCATTCTCCCCTGGAAACTTTATAGAATGCAAAATCTGAGGCCCCATCCTCAGCCTACTGCTAAATCAGCATTTTAACAAGATTTCCTGTGTGATTTGTGAGCAGATTGAAGTCTGAGGCGCACTCTTCCAGATCCCAAGAGCATTGTCCACGCTGCTTCCCAAGCCGTTCAGTTCCAAAGAGAAATTTATAGGGATCACAAGGGCATACAGTGATCTCCAGGTGGTGGTGTTTTAAATTGGATTAAAAGATATTTTTCAAAGTAATACGTGCACACAGTCAAGAGACAAATTCAGATGGCTCACAACGGTAGCAAATGAAAAGGTGAACCTTCTTCCTCCGGTCTTCCTCTGTCCCCAGTCTCACGCCTCACTCCCCTTTCATTTCTAGGCATTACTAGTATTGGGGAGGAAGAATTTTCCTCTACTTCCCAAGGTATTTCTAAGAGGTCTAGGAATCAAATGGACATGAGACATTAACAAGAGGAAGAAAACCAAAATTTAATTGCGGGCATACAGGGAATCCATAGATGTGGATTCCTAAGACAGGGACAATGGGGTATATATGTCATCCTGAACCAATGAGAAGGGGGTAGGGGGCCTGGGATGTCAAAGGGAAAGGGAAGCAATTCACAGGAAGATGAGAGGAAATGCTTGGTAAACAAAACTTTCTGGGCCACACGGAAACAATAGGGCACAGAGAGGAATTTTAACAGACACTGCCACATCCCTGACTGTGTCCCCCACCAAGTTCACATCATCATGTAGTTTTTTGTGTGACATCTCCTCCCGGAGCAGTTCCTCCATCTAAATCTTTTTTATGCAGTTGGGGGGGGGGTACTGGGGAAAGTCAGCATTTCTTTCTGAGTCTTTTGGGCCTTGTTCTCAGCTCTCTGGTAATCTGCCTGCCAACGGTGCCCCATCTTGGGGCCGCCTGCCCGTGGCCCTGCATTCGTCCCCCGCCACCATGCCCCAGGTTCCCCCGCCACCATGCCCCAGGCTGTAACCTACATTGTTTTACTGCAATTTATGGAGGGGAACCAGATTCAGAAGTCCACTTTATGTGCAGAAATCCACTTTAGGTCCCAAATAGGCTCAAATGAATTTGTGAACATGTCAGAAAAGCTGGATGTCAGTAAGTCAAAGGTGTGGAGTGAGGGAGCCCAAAGGAAATACCAACGCTACAGCTGCACTATTAGCAAGTTTTAATTGTTTCAAACTCTCCATTAATTTTAAAAACAGGGTAACCTACTTAATGACTCACTTATTCCTGTCATTTCTATTTCTTTTTTGTGGAGACAAATTCTGATGGAGAGATGGCCACCTGGGCATTGTAATTTATTTTGCTTTTTTTAGGTCTGAAAAGGACAACGATAGAGACCCCCATGCACTGGTCTTCTTTAAGTTTTTTCCCCCAAATATAGTTGATTAAGCTTCTTTAATGTGTGAGGAAAAAATTAGCCTCAACTTCAGGACACTCTTTGGAGAAACTTTGAGGAAGACCACACTTGAAGTGATAGGTACTATCTGTTCTTGCCTTTTTTAAAAATAATTTTATTGAGATATAATTTGCACAGCTTAAAAATCTTTGATGTTAAGTGTACAATTCAGCGAATTTTTTAGAAAGTTGACTGAGTCGTAAAGTTGTCACAATCCTGTTTAAATTTCCATCACCCCCAAAAGATCTTTGTAGTTATTTGCAGTCAACTCTGTTTGCACCCCCAGCCCCAAACACGTACTAAGTAATCTACCCTCAACCTCTATACATTTGCCTTTTCTGGACATTCATACAAATGCAGTTATGCAATATGGGGTCTTTTGTAACTGGATTCTTACACTTAGCATAATGTTTTTGAGGTTTGTCCATGTTGTGGCATGTACTGGCATCTCATTCTTCTTTATTGCTAAATAATAGTCTGGTATATGGATAGGCCACATTTAGTTTATGTATTCATCAGTTGATGGACATTTTGATTCTTTCCACCTTTTGGCTAATATGAATAATGTTGCTGTGGATATCTGTGTGCAAGACTTTCATTTCTCTTGGGTAGATACTTTGGAGGGGAATTTATGTGCAATTGAAAAAAATATTTTTTTAAGTTCTGGTAAAATACACATTGCATAACATTTGCCCTATTAAGCATTTTTAGCATGCAGTTCAGTGGCATTAAAATTTTACACTGTTGTGCAGCCATCACCACTGTCTACCCACAGAACACTTTTCATCCTGCAAAACTGGAACTTCAAGCCCATTAGATCCTAACTTCCATGCCTTCCTGCCCTCAACCCCTGGCAACTGCCTCCTACTGTTTCTGATTTCACTACTGTAAGTATGTCACATAAGTGGCATCATATAGTATCTGTCTTTTTATTTATTTCTCTTAGCATAATGCTTTCATATTTCATCCGTGTTGAAGCATGTGTCTGAATTTCCATTCTTTTTAAGGCTGTATATTATATATATATACTACAATTTGTTCATTCACTTATCTGACAGTGCACACTGGAGTTGCTTCCACCTTCTGGCTATTATAAATAATGCTTCTGTGAATGTGCGTGTACAAGTATCTCTTTAAGTTCCTGCTTTCAGTTCTTTTGGGGATATAACCAGAAATGGAATTGCAGGATCATATGGTAATTTTTTTTTTTTTTGGTTTTTTGAGGAACTGTCATACTGTTTCCCATACTGCATCAGTTTACATTCCCACCAACAGTGCACAAGTGTTCCCATTTCTCCACATTCTCACCAACACTTTTTTTCTGAGTTTTTGGTAATAGCCCTCCTAATAGGTGTCAGTGAGGTGGTATCTCATTGTGGTTTTGATTTGCATTTCCCTAATCATTACTGATGTTGAATCTTTCATGTGTTTCTTGTTTTTTTTTTTGTATGTCTTTAGAGAAATGTCTCTTCAAGTCTTTTGCCCATTTTTATTTTTTTAATCAAGTTGCTTATTTTTGCTGTTGAGTTGTAGGCATTCTTTATATATTTTGGATATTAACCCCTTTACAGGTATTTGATTGGCAGATATTTTGTCCATTCCATCGGTTCCCTTTTCATCCTTTTGATTATGTCCTTTGGTGTACACAGTTTTACATTTTGATTTAGTCCAGTTTATCTGTGTTTTCTTTTGTTGCCTAAGCTTTTGCCTCTCTCATATCCCAGAAGTCATTGACAAATCCAGTGTCATGAAGCTTTCTCCTTATGTTTTCTTTTATGAGTTTTATAGTTCTAGGATTTATGTTTGGGTCTTTTATACATTTGCAGTTAATTTTTGTATATGGTGTATTCTTCTTTGGCATGTGGATATCCAGTTTTTCCAACACCATTTCTTGAAAAGACTACCCTGTCCCCACTGAATGGTCTAGGCACCGTGTTGAAAATCATTTGACCATATATATATGTGAGGATTTATTTTTGGTTCTCTGTTCTATTCTATTGGTCTATGCTGAACTTTTTAGGAAACTGTCAAATGGTTTTCTAAGTGGCTGTACCATTTTACATCTCCTCCAATGAAGTATGAAGATTTCCATTTCTCCACATCCTTGACAACATTTATTATTGTCTGCTTTTTTTTATTATACTCATCTTTGTGGGTGTGAAGCTGTATCTCACTGTGGTTTTGGCCCTTGACTTTTAAACACCGTGCCTTTGTCCAACCCAGATCAAAGAAGCAGTAAAATAGAGTGAGGACTTCCTCACACACTACCACAGGACCAGGTACCTGCCTGAACACACGTGGTGCTTTTGCAGGACAGTCTGAGTAAGTTCAGGCAGGGTTTTTAATATCTTAGGGGCTCAGCTTTCTCTTCTGAATAATGGGAATGATCAGTATCTTCCTCAACCAGGATTAGGTAAAAACAAGTATACAAGCGCTTTGCTCCTTCTAGGCACTTAGGGAATGTTGGATTCACGATTTTACTCTATACATTTCCCTTCAGTGTGTGCCTTTTGTGGGACATTCCTGTTACTGACTTACGTTTTCCAGCAGATATGACTTCCAGTATTAAGCATGATTGACTGTTCCACGGCATGGCTGTCTCTCCAGTTCCTTTGGATGTCCCCTAAATATCTTCACACCCATCTCCCTCCTCGCCCCTGAGTGAACCACGACTGCCCTGCTCTCTTGTCTGTCATCTGGGTCATGATCACTCGCTCATCCACTTTAGCTTCCTTATCATTCGCCATCCATCCTGGCTTCAGAGTACTGTGACGGTCTGTTGCATTCTCCTGAACTCTGCTCCTGCATTCTGTTGGGGCAAATCCATTTTTATCCAAAGCCTGTTGAGAGCAATGCGGTGGCCTTTTCTCCTCAGTTCTGCCACGTCTGCAGAGGCTTGCTCTGGGGGGAGATGAAGTCATTTGCGCAGCCTCTCCTTCCTTGGGCCCAGGTTGCTAGCTGCTGCGGTAATTGGCTTGATAGCACAGTCCTGAAAAGGTTGTCCTTCAGCTGGCACTTTGTGAAAACTGCAAAGCCAACCCCCTGGGGAGTTTCTGTAGGCTGCAGCTGTCTTGCCTAATTAAGGAGAGACATAGGAAAGGTATTTTGGAGGGAACCTCTTATCTCAAAGAACAGAGGCTGGGCTTGTACATCTGGAAGGAAGATACGAAGGCCGAGGCAGAGAGCATGGTGGTAGCAGGTTGGAACACATGGCAGAAAATGCTTTGCTGGCAGTCAAGGACAATGACATCGAGTATTTTCTAAAGGACTTAGTTTGTCCTTTTAAGTAAATTGCACAGTAAGTCCTACACATATTAAAATTTTTGGCACTTAAGTTGCCAAGTGTTGCCTGTACACATGTAGTAAGTTTTTTTTTTTTTAATCTTACCAAAAAAAAAGAGAAATCCTAAAATAAGTGAGCAAAGCTCCAGAGATTTCCAGGTCATCTCTATGGGGTATAACTTGAACCACTTAGAACCACTTAGGAAATACTGGTACTAATCTGTTCCCTAGCTGTTGGGGTCCATAGTGTCAGTGTGGGTTTTTGGGGGGGGGGGTGTGGATTCCCATTAAACTCTAGTACAATAGTGTCCAATAAAAATACAATGTGAGCCACATATGTACCAAGGTTTTCCAGTAACCACATGTATTAGTTTCCTACGGCCGCCATAGCAAATGGTCACCAACAGGGTGGGCTAAGCAACAGGAAGTTCTTTATCCACCTTTGGAGGCTGCAGGTCTGACGTCAAAGTGTAACAGGGTCATACTCCCTCTAAAGGCTCTGGGAGGCATCCTTTCTTGCCTCTTCCTAACATCTGGTGTTCCTGGTATCCTTGGGGTTCCTGGGTGTACAGAGGCATGGCTGTAGTATCCGCCTGCCTCCACATGGCTGCCTTCCCTGTGTGTCTGTGACCTGGGGTCCCCATGTCCTTCTCTTTCTCTGACCAAAGCGCCAGTTATTAGTTTTAGGGCCCAGTCCAAATTCAGGATAATTTCATCTGAGGATCCTTAAGTAATCATTTCTGCAAAGACTCTTTCCTAATAAGGTCCCATTCTGGGGTCCCAGGAGGTCTTGAACTTTGTTCAGCCCAGTGTACCACATTAAAAAAAAAAAAAGAGAGAGAAAAGCCACAATTAAATTTCATTAATTTCAATGTTTCATTTAACCTAATATTCCAGAATAGCATTATAACATGTAATCACTATAAATGAATCCTAAGGAGAAAATATAAACATCCTTTTTTCTTGTTTGACACTAAGACTTTGAAACCCAGTGTGTGTTTTATACGGACAGTGCAGAGCAACTTGACTCTGCTGCCCTCGGAAGACGGGATCCCAGCTTGTGGCTGTGGGGCTGACAAGCTTTTATGCCTCTCGGTTTGCTGTGTTTTTCTCCCTCTCTTCTTCCTTCTCTCCCTCCCTTCATCCTCCTCTTGGTTCTCAAGGAATTTTCTATTTATTTGGAAGAAGTCCCAGTTGTTATGAAGAAAAGAAATAAAAATTTACTTTATAAATCTACTGGAGTCCCAAGACTCAGTGGAGAAAGCAAAATGAGCCAGTTTTGAAAGAAAAGTCCTTTATCCAGTTACATTTTTAAGCATCAGTATTTATTGTTGGTAGAATTCATTAAATGCATCCATCACAAGTGGCTTAAATAAGTGTGGTTATATTTGGGATGCAACATTTTTTCATGGAGTACAGGGAACATAAGACTTCATTCTTCCAAATCTCCCTGCCGTTAGATTCATGACCCACCATTTATCAGCAGTCCCCCACCTTACCCCTCCCCTCCTGCACAGTGAACAGGGCTGTTCTTCTCTGTCATGTTAAGACAAGAAGGCATACACTTTTCTTTCTGGGCTGATTGCTCTAAGCCTGTTGCAGTCAAGAAGTTAAGATTTATATCTCTGAAGATCTGTATTGTCTTATCCAAGAACTGCAAGCTTGTTACTTTTTGGCTTGAATCTCAGTGAGGGGAGGAGGGGTTTATAAGCAGCTCTATAGGGAGAAAAGTTAGGGATCCTTGAATACTTTAATGAGGTTTGTGATAAGGATGTGGTTCCTACTCCCTCTCCCCCCAGCTGATTTCTACTGTACCCCTGTTATTGTCGTTGAAATTTTTCTGGAAGTATGTTTTCCTCTCAATGAATCAATGTTAAAGAAAATTAGCAAGCAGCCCGTGAATATGGATGTCAAGTACAGTGCGCCTGTCCCCTTCACTTCCCCATGTTTGCCCCCCTCTGCCCCAGTAGATGTTTGTCTAGTTCCTCTGTATATCCACATACATATGTACTTGCTTACTCATTTATTTCTAAAAAACATACATTGGATTATGCTGTGTATTGTTTATGACTTACCTTTTCTGCACTCACAAGGACCTGAGAGGTTCCACGTCAGGATAATAGTTAGCCTTATTCTTGATAAAGGTGGCATAATAGTCTGTGGTACCAATCTACATAATTTAATAAAATTGAATAAAGCTGTTGGTCAGATTTTAGCTGACATGTATTTTTCTTTTGCTCTGTAAATAGTATACAAGGATCATCGGGCACGTGCCTATGGAGAGCTTCCTAGTAGTGCATTGGGTCAAAGGTCATGAACATCCCAGTTTGGCTTCTGAAAGGCCGTCTCTATTTAGTACAGTGTTCATATTCAAGTTCAGATAATTTCCTTCTACACCAAATTTGCAATTAAAAAAAATCAGGAATTAATGTTATATTTTATGGAAAGCTTTTTTGGGCATCCATTGCAATAATTTTTTCTTCCTTTATTTTGTTAATGTTATTTTGTTTGAAATGATCTATCTCTGCATCCTATAATACACTTCATTTAGTTACTGTGTACCAATCAACATGCCTAAGTTTAATTGTGTACTCTTGAGTTTTGGTTTACAAATGTTTTATTTCAGTTTTTGCTTTTGTTTTTGTGAGATTGGGCTAGTGACCTTTTCAGTGTTTTTGGCTTTCTGTATTCTGCTTTAGTGTCAGGGTTATACTGGATTCATAGAGTATGAAAAGCCCACATGTTCATAGACTTGTGGGCTTTTCATCTTTTTTTAATGCTCACAGTTTACAGAGGAATGACCTGGTCTCCTGCTGTCCAGCATGGGCAGCAGCCACCAGCCACGGATAACCACTGAGCACCTGAATCATGGCCAGTCTGAATTGAGATATGTTGTGTTATATATCCCTTGGATATTGAAGATTTAGCATAATTAGCTATGTAAACTGTCTTATTAATAAAGTTTTTATACCAGTAACATATTAAAATTAAAACATTTTGAAAGTGTTATGTTAAATTGATTTAAATTGTCACCTATTTCTTTTGCCTTTTAAGATGTGGTGACTAGGAAATTTTAAATTTTATATGTTGTTTACATTATATTTATGTTGGATAATCCTTGAATGTTAACTAGAACTTCCCTATAAAACCATCTGGACCTGGGGCTTTTTTTAGGAGCAGATTTTGACTACCTTTTCATTTTTCTCCAGGGTTGTTAGAAAACCTTACTTATTAAGTCAGGTTTGATTATTAGTATTTTCCTAAGAAATCAATTACCTGTTTCATCTAGTTTCTCAAATTTATTGGTAAAACATTCTGCAGAGTACTTACTTATAGTTATAAAATCTTTTTCACCTTTTTCACTTTTTTTTCTTTGTTTTGTCTTGCATGTTTTTTCCCCCTTTAATTAGACTTGCCAAGAGTTTATATTTAATGGTCTTTCCAAAAATCAACTATTCATTATAGTGGTTAGATATATGATTTTGTTTGTTATTAATTTTGTTAGCTTTTACATTAATTCCTTTTTTTCTTTTCCTTAAATTAATTTTGTTATTCATTTTCTAGATTATTGAGTTGAATGGTGAGTTCATTTATTTTTAATCAATTTTCCCCATAAATGCGTTTAGGGTATAGTGTTTTCCTTTATATGTTGCCTTGATCGTACATGGATTTTGATATATGATGTTCTTATTGGCTAATTGTGTATATGTAGCAGAGTCATCTCTTTCTCTTCACTTCTGCTTTGTTACGAAAATGTCCAATAAGATCCTTCAGTGAGCCTTTTGAGTGATTTCCCATTGCATTCACCTGTAGTGGAATGGAGCCGATTTACTCTGTGAGGAGCATAACTTCATATGTAAGCTGTCCCATCATTAGTTCAGTAAGAGCTCTGGGCCTGTTCGGTTGGGATTGGGGCCAGTGTCCTCAGGCTACTTTCATTGGTTGCGTCCTCTTCCAAGTACTAGCTTTAAGGCATTAACTGTCACAGCTCATCCTGACTTACAAAGCCCTTTTCCCCTGCTCCCCCTTCCCCTAACAGAGCACTCCTCGTGTATTATCACTATCTGTCAGTGCCATCATCATCTTTATTACTACTTCCAATTATTCACCACCTACCCACATTGACGACTTAGTGTCCCAACAGTCTTATGAAATAGGTATTTTTATACCCACTTTAAAGACTGGGAAACATGAAGAGGTGAAATGTGAGCCCAGGGCTCACACAGGTAAATGTTGGAGCTAAGATTAGAAACTGGCTTTATAAGGATTTTAAGTCCTTTCCTCTTGACCACAGCATTGATGCTGTATTCTGTCACCTGACGCCTTTCTACCAACTTTAACCTAAGCTGCAACCTTTTGCTGACCATGACTCTGCCTCTGTTCCTTCTCCTGTTGCTGCTCTGGGTTGGTTGAGGACGGGGCACTGAGGCACAGCGAGAAAGGGAAAGCCTTGCAGGAGTGCCGAGAAAGGACACCTTTCCACAGTCTCCTGCCAGTCTCTCTTCTGATGGGGGATAACCTCAAACTGCACGTCTGCCTTATTCGCCCACCCCTTTTCTCTGTCCCTGGCTTCTTTGCTTCTCCAGCATCTGAGGAAGGCCGGATATCTTGAAATAATATTCTCTTTCTTAGGCTTTGCAGGAAGATCCATCTCTTTCCACGAGTCTATCTGGGAACATTTCCAGGGATCTGTTGCTAGGCAGAGCTTCAGGAAGAGTAGGTATGCATCACCTATTTGGTTCAACCCCAGAGTCTTATTTATTCTAGGCCAGTGGCTCTCAATCTTTGTTTTCAATTTAGGTTGAATTTTTAAGATTAATATTATGATGAAAAAAAGCAAGGGACAAGAAGAGATCTGTGTGTCAGGATCTGGAAAAAAAAAAGGGAGTAATTTTTTTTGTAACATATTTGTCCATAGTGATAATTTTAGAATTTTAAACTACATGTGTTCTTCTGTTCTATCCCCTTCAAAAAATCCTAGAAAATTCTGACCCAGAGAAAGAGTTAACTTCCCTCTTTTCCCCTCTCTTACCCTGCTTCAGGTGGGTATCAGGGGTCTCATATTACATAAAAACATTTTGTTGGAAGCAGGCACCTACATATTTAAGTCTACATGAGACAAGTGGTAAGAGGTGTGTTCTGAAGAACACACATGCTCTTTCCCTTCTGAAAATAAATGGTCTTCTCCTTCTCAACCCACCTGAAGGGCCCTTTGTCTGTGTCAATCTCCTTGACATGCCCCTTTTAGCATGTTTTTTTTTAATGGACCCATTACTAGTATCCCTTTCTTGAGATCAGAGACACTCAATCCTGGGTATACCTTGGAATCACTAGGTTAAAATATCTATGCCTGGGACCTATCCCCAGAGATTCTGATTTAATTGGTCAGGAGTTAAGTATGGGTATCAGGCTTAAAGGAGCCCCCCAGTAATTCCAGTGTGTCTCTCAAAATAGATTTTTATTTCTGCACATAGATTTATTTATTTCTTGTGTCCTCAGTTTCCCATCCTGTGATCAACATGTAGTAGGTGCTCATTTAGTGTTGGAAGAATAATTAGATAGACGGTGCATGACAGTAGGAAATTCATATTCTGTCTACTCTTTGCCCATTCCTCCATATGCCTTCTTCACACCCACTCTTCAGATGCAGAGAAAGCACTTCCCATTGCACGTCCTCTGAGACAGTCCAGTCCTATCACTGTCTTGTGTGAAAAGCAATGGTGTGGTCCATGAGCATCAACTCCAAGCACAGTACTTAGAGATCTCCCCCCTGTAGACTCGTACCTTTGACCCAAAGCATCGGATTTTGTCAAGGTTGGTGGGTCTTCTTGTAGAGGGGGAGTATATAGGCCATCAATACTTTTGGATTGATTCAGAGCAAGTTGGCTTCACAAGCTTCCTTGTAATGAAGGAACTTCATGCCTAACTAGGTCACTGTCTCTGAGACTGTGGAGTCACAAATGCTGGCTGTGGCTGGTTTTATTCTGGTCCGCCACAAAGTTCCTGCCAATTTTACTTCCTGCCTGTAGACAACTTGCCAGAGAAGGAGCCTTAGGCTGTAGTTGTTGATATGCAGAGATGCAAAACCCATCATGCTTATCCAACTACGGTGGTTACCTAGGAGAATGAGGACAGACTCCTAGATTATTCCAATTCCTTGGAGTTTTGAACTTCAGTCATTACCCACCTGGCCCTTAACCCTAGTGTAAATCTTGGGTCTTTATAAGTGATGATGGTAACCCTGGACTACACGACTTGGCATCTGTATGATAATGCAAGGAGAATCCTCTGTTCTCTTGGTGGGTCTTGGTTAACGTATTAGTGTTCCTTTCTACCCAGATGTCACGGAGATTTATAACTTCTGGGCTGTATTAAGAATTACTGTGCTTCCCTGTGTAATAGAATGCATAGTTGATTCTGGGTTGGAAGTTAAAAATAAAGGGAAATTGGGTGATTTTCTCATGTGTTAGTGGCCGGGAAATGGATGGATTGTGTTGTTGTTTTAGCTTTAATAACTGCTGCTAAAGGAAAAGAGAAAGTAGGGATGCTTTACCCTAATGACTACAGGAAAAAGTGAAAGGGAAGGAAATGAGTTGGGAGACACTTTGCTTCCTGTCCTCGCATTCTGTTCTTATCCCTACTTAAAGCCCGAGGGTCCTGTCGCAGGGAGAGAGACTAGATCAAGTAGCCAAGCCAAAGCTCTCTTACTGGCCCACAGGCCTTATGGGATTCCTTTACCCCGACTTCTGCAGCTCTCCCCTTTACTCCCTGTGCTCCAGCCACGCTGGCCTTGGCTCCCGGTTGAGAAAGGCAGGCTTTCTTGCCTTTGCACTGGCTGTTCCCTCTGCCTGGGACACTCTTCCATCAGGTGTCTGACAGTCATCTCCCTCTGCCCCTTCAAGTCATGGCTTTATTGCCCCCTCCTCGGAGAGGCCCAGTTACAGTTCTAGCGCACCTGCCTCCACCTGCTCTTCACCCTTCTCTTCCTCATTCCTCCCACAGCACCGTCACTTTCTAATCCCCTGTATAAGTTATAATTTACTTACTTGTGGTGCCTATTTGCCACGCCCACCCTCACGGGCCCATCCCACTGTTGGCTCTGGAGGGCAGGATGTCTGTCTGTTCCCTTAGGTACCTGGCACATAGTAGCCCTCAGAACAATCCTGTCCAAGGGATGATTCAATATGCAAAGTGGTGCTTTGGCTTGGAATTCACTTCTCCAAGCTCAGGTTTTGGGCCATCACGGTTTCCCCACTGAGGTTTCCCCACTGAGGTTTGACCACTGAGGTTTCCCCACTGAGGTTTGGCCTGCTAGATTTGATTTGTTGGGACTCCTTCGCTATCATTTTTCTTTTTGTAACCAAAGGCCTTTTGGGATAGGGCATTCTGGATCAGACTAGCTGCTCAGAAAAGCCCTAGGCGGCAGGAGTCCACAATTGAGGAGTGGTCCACAATTGGGGTGCTTCCTTCACCTCCACAAAGACTTAAGCGATGCTTTCTTGGGTGTAAGTTCTCCTGAGGGTCCCTCTCCTGAACATGGCTTCCGAGACCTTTCCAAACTCTGGAGAGGTGGCGGCTCATCGCAGAGAATTTTAAGGCTCAGTTCAGCTTAATAACAGAGCAGAGAGGTTAATAGTCAGGTCTTGCCTGATGCCTGGCCAAACAGAAGAGGGTCACTTGAATTACACATGGGGTGTTGTGCTCTTTGGGATTACTGAGGTAAAGTCTGCCCTTTGGTCCTGACTTCTCCGTCCTCGTTGCAGTGGAATGTGAGAGGCTTGCCAGATTTACGGGGCCCACTGAAAAGGGCTTATTTTTAAAAGCATATTTTTCTTCTCCCACTTTGACTCTTCTTGCTTTACCAATTACTTATTCTTTCTTTTCTGATTCTCCTGTATATGCACACACTTCAGAAACTGTCCCTGTCTTGGAGAATTTTCTGTATGCGGTCATTCTGGAATTTTCTACAAATCGGACTCAGTAACTTCAGCCATGTGGTGCGCAGGCTGGGGGGGGCCAAAGCGAGGAGAAAAGACCTGAGGGAACAGCGATCTCATGCAAAGCCCAGGCACAAAAATCTATGCCATTTATTGTACAGACAAGTGCTGTCCAGCAGGACTATAACATGAGCCACATATGTCATTATAATGTTCCAGTAGCCACATTTAAAAAGTAAAAAGGAATAGGTCAAATGGATGAACCATTTAAACAAGTCAAATGAATATCTTTTATTTAACTCTTTGTATCTAAAATACTAACATTTAAACATGTAATCAATGTGAAAATTACTAACAAGATGTTTATTTTATTTTTGCACTCATCTTCTGAATCTGGTATGTATTTTGCATCTACAGTACGTCCCAGTCTGGACTGGCCACCCTTGAAATGCTCAGGAGCCCCATGTGGCTAGTAGTCGCCATGCTGGGCAGTGTACATAGAAGGCTGTCACTCAGAATGAATCCGCCTATGTTACCTGTTATTCCAACAATTAATTTTCTGGCTTTCCAGACGCAGCACACGTGAGGCAGTAGATAAAACAGTGATGAAGTGGTAAGGATAGCTGGGAACGGGCTGAAGGGTTCTCAGTGACGGAGCCGCTCCATGCGGCAAGCCAGCCTACCCCCGTTAGGCCCCTGAGTACACAGTGTGGTAGCTTGGCAGAGTAACAGAATATTCGGTATCCGTGCTTGTTCTCCACTTCATGACCCAAGTCACCACAAAAGGCTAAATCATATCCACTGTTCTCTAAGAAGGTAAAGAAGTGTGCAGACTATGTGGAAAAAGTTAAGGCAGATTTCTATTACATGTTACTAAAATAACAGTGTTCTAGTAGTAGGAAACCTGGGAAAATACATGTAGGTGGGACTCCCAGACTACATGCTGAGGCCCTCTCCATTTCTAAAGCTGGGAGCCCTCCAAGGACCTGCAGGTGCCTATAGGTATGGCTTCAGCTGGGTGTGTCTCTCCTCCTGTCCCTGGGACGCTGGCTTCATCAGTCCTGTAGGCTTCCCTGTTTGTTCATGGCCAGAGTGCAGCTGGAGCCTGGAAGCCTGCAGGGCTCAGATGTGGCCTGTCCCCAGCTGTGTTCCAGGGACCTCAGGACTCTGGCTTGTCGCTCTGGGAAGCTTTCCAGATGGACTTCGTGCAACTGACTATTCCACGGGCATTAGCTTGCGGCAGTAGTACCAAGTGTATGGGTCTGCTGGCTGAGCAGAAAACGAACCACACCAACGAACCAAAAACACAGCTGGATCAAACACTCTCTTTGCCTTTTCTCTCTTTCTGTGCCTTGTGCATTTACAGAAAATTACAAAGTCAGGAGTAGGGAGGGTAGCTGTCTCATAACCGGTGTGTATTGTTCTCATGTAAAACATTCAGTCCATCGCTGCCAGTTACATAATTTTATCTCTTTGTTCCTTTTTCAGGCTGAGGAATCTTGTAAATGTAATGGCTGGAAAAACCCCAACCCTTCTCCCACTCCTCCCAGAGCCGATCTGCAGCAGATAATTGTCAGCCTAACAGAATCCTGCCGGAGCTGTAGCCATGCCCTAGGTGAGTTCCTGACTCTTCAAGGCGTCTCTAATGATGTCATTATTGTCAGACAGTTCTAACGTGCTGAATTCCGTGGGCTAACCAAACTTGCACACCATTTGTATCTATATGCACAACAACGCTGGTGCCTCTTCAGTCTCGTGAATTTGCTGGGGAGGGCTTCCCGTGAAAGACAAACCCTGTACTGTTTGCACTCACTCCTTGTCCACCTTTTCTCCCACTCCCTAGAAGCTGGGTTCCACTGGGTGGATTGCCAAATAAGGTGAACCGGGACAGATGAGCCAGTGAGAATGATGTGTAACATGTCCTGATTCATCTGATGGGGGCTGAAGGTCTTTGCCCTGCATGGTTGAAACCTTAACCACTGGTTGTCTGATTACCATTATTATTATTATTTTCCAATTCTCTAAGCTTTCTGGAAGTGCTTTATTTTATCTGCATATTCTTTAGTTTCTGGCATCTGGTAGCTCTTTCTTCATTGGGGCTGTGCTTGGTAAATGTTTACTTGCGGTTTCCCTTTTAACTTTCTTATCTGTCCCTGCAAGATAATCATTGTCAGTTCGGCAAGATAGGCTCTGCCAGTTACTCAAGAGGACTTTGCTAATATGCTCTTGTCTTGATGCTGCTTTTAGGATAAAGATTTCTTTTAAATTGTGTTTTGTTTGAGTAGATAAAGTTAATGAATAATTAGTTTTCCCAGATATTAAAGTTCTAGTTCATAAAGGATCTTGGAATTTTATACTTTCTGTTCTACCTTCAGTTATCCCATCCCCCAAAGAATGTCTGTGTTTCCAGTCTCCTATCCAGTATTGTAAGGATGTAGTGCCAGGTAGAATGTTCTCTCTAAAGTGGCTTTTTCTACATAACCATTTATAAGTGGGTGGCTTCTTTTTGACATCTTCTCTCAAGCTTCCTGCTGACATCAGATGATGTAGCATCAGCCTTCAAGGTTAGTATTGTGTTGGGTCCAAAGTTTATCTTATACTTATCTGGAGAACATTTTCATACTTGTAGATCAAAAAAGTAGATGGTGTGATTTTCCCAGAAGTTGCTGTACTGGAGTAACCTTCTGAAAAAGGAACTAAAGAACATCATCCCACAAAATAGACACACTAAAAATTACATCATGGTGTTGATTTATCTGCTGCCTAAAGTAAGTAATATAAGTTCTGATGTTTGAAGCAGTTAGTGCAAAGAAAAGATTCCGAAAGTTACAGAAACACCTTGGCATGCAACTAACCTTTTCACAGTCAATCCCAGAAGTGAATGCTCTTTGGAATTGCCTCGGGAAATATGATGCAATAAAAAGCTGGGCTCAAGAACTCCTTAAGCACTGGGCTTGAACTGTGCTTTATATTGATTGGGAAATCTGATTATTCTACATTAATTAACATTTAAAAACGGAGTCCTCTTTCTTAGCCGGGCAGGTTCTCTCCATTCTGAGCCCGTAAGTGTGTAAACACATATGAGTGCCCGAAGGCAGAAACAGCCTTTTACCTAGAAAAGCCAACTTTGTTCTGTTTTGTATTTCTCAACAAGCTTTGAAAACAAATACCCTTATTTGACAATTTTTGTATTTCTCAACAAGCTTTGAAAACAAGTACCCTTATTTGACAATACATGATCTAGATGGAAAGAAAAGATCATATATTCTATGACCTGGCAAATCTATGCCAGAAATTTAACCTACGTATAAATTAAGATGTGCCCACGAGTTAAACTAAAACGATGGTTATTATAGTCTTTTCATAATATTATGAGTTGAATTATGAAAATCTATATTATAAAATTCCATACAGCTATTGCAAAAAGATGTCTTTTCCGACACAGAAGAACATTCTTAACATGTAATTAACAAAAAAAAGCGGGTCCTGAAGCAGCTTAATTGTAGGTTTTATAATTTAGGACTAAATCGAAGGATCCACCGGCCTGAGCTGAAATCCCGGCCCTACAGCCAGTGGTCGGGAGTCAGGGTGTGTTGTACCATCTGCCCGGACCTCTATTTGCCAGCTCGGAAATGGATTTAATAATAGTATTTACCTACTAGGACCGTTGTGAGGATTAAATGAGATAACACATATGAAAATGTTAAGAACAGTGTCTGGCAAATTAGCACATTATTATTAGCTCTTCTTAGTAATAACAGCATTACTGTACTCTAGGGGTTTGTTCGCTTCAAATGACATACGAATTTTGTCTAGTTTAAGTAAGGAAATAGTGTTTATATAAAGGGTCCTGGTAGCTCCCAGAAGCCAAAAACAAAGGGAAGCCTGGTTCCAGTCTGGTCTGGGATCTTGGCTGCAGGAATTCGGGAGCTTCTGCCCAGGACTCCACCGCTGGGGCTCCAGCTCCACCACCTCCAACCCCCTGGGTGGTGGTTCAGGATTTAAATCCCCAGAGGGCATTGTGTCTGTCACGTGCCCAATCCTCAGAGAACTCCATGGGAGGGGGGCGTCCCGGATGTAGGTGGGACTCAAGACAGCGAGTGTCATGAGCATAATATTTTATTAGTTAAGAAAATAGGACATGTATTTTGATGTAAATGAACAGGATGCGATCTGGAAGGATGTGTGTTCAGTTGCTGATGGGGTCCTTCTCAGGGTGTTGGGGTTATAGGTATTACAAAAATAATTCTCAGTCACCTTCCTTTCTCTTCCCTTTTCTCCCATCTCCCTTCAGTCTGCTTTCTTAAAACGGGAATTTCTGCACATTTTCAACTACCCTTGAAATTATTTCTGGAATGTCCTAGTTTATTTATTGGTCTTACTATCATCTAGAAAACCTTTTTCTGAGTTATGCCTCCTCTTCCCTCCCCACCCCCACTTTTAAAAGACCTTTTATCACAGAAGGTTTCACACATATGTAAAGGTAGAAGGAGTAGTTTAGTGAGTGCCTTGTACCTGTCATCCAGCTTTAACAACTATTAACATTGGCCAGTTTCCATTTCCCCACCTTTTTTTTTTTAAGCCAGATTATTTTAAGCAAGTTCCAGACATCTTTTCTTATTCATGCAGATTACTTCTTAAATAATAGCAACAAAATAGAGGTTGGCATGTAGAGAATCGTGTCAGGCATCACGCAAGCCTGAATTCTGAAATACATTTCAGTTTGTGTACACTGTTCTAATTTCACAGGTACTGTTCTGAGCCTGGTAGGTTTCATCCCCAGGGATCATGTGCATGTGTCAGTATGTAAAGCTGGACTTGTCAGAACAAAACATTCAGCCTTATCGACTGAGATGATGTCTATCCTCTTGGTGTACTGTTGGGTGTCCTTTGGCTCAGCCACCCGTGTTCTTTGGACAAAGAGCTCCGATTTCACAGGCCTCCTGACAGTCACGTCCATCTCGGGCATCCGTGGCCTGCCCTAATCTGATGCTCTGGGTCTCCTGGGCATAACACATGCGACTAACAGTCTGATCAAGTGAAAAGAACATTCAGGTGGGAGTTAGGAAATAATTCCAGGCCTTGCTCAGTAGTGTACCAATCCCCTAACCTCTTTGCTGTTCATTTCTTCATCCATAGAATGAAATGGTTAGTCTAGACCCGTGCTGTCCAATATCCTAGTCACTTGCTACCAGTGGCTAGCGAGTACTGCAGATGTAGCTACTTCAAGTCAAGATGAGCTCTAAGTGTAAAATACACACCAGATTCTGAAAACTTAGCACGAAAAAAATGAGCTATCTCATTAAACATCTCATTAATATGAATGTTGAAATGATACTATCTTGGATATATTGGGTTAAAGGGTATCTCTAAAACAAATCTCACCTGTTTCTTTTTTCAGTGTTGCTCCTGGAAAACTTAAAATTACGTTTGTGGCTCACATTATACTTCTTTAGGAGGGAACTAGCCTAGAATATTCTAGTATGTTCTCTGAAATTATCTGATATCTGGGATTGGGGCAGTCAAATTCAACTCCCAGAAATTTGACAAAAGGTCCCAACAAACACTTCAGTAGCCCAAACATTTCTCTTTATCTTAATATTAATGGGATTGTTTGATTGTTTGTTCAAATAGCAGTTTGCCTGTATGGCCAGGAAAAGAGGAAACACTCCATTGTGATCGAAACACAATTGGAATTTCTGTTGTCATTTGGGAGTCCATTGTTTTGTACTGTGCCAGAACGTACTGCATATTAACTTTGACTAGTGATCACTTTTTACAGGTTTATTTAGAAGTTTTTGACTATTTTTCAATACCATCAGTTTTTTTCTGATATAAATGTATACACACACATTTAAACATTACAGTAGTAGAAATTGGCAATTCTTTATGACTATTTACCTTTGCTTACCTGCTTACTTACAATAGAAACTTTCCTCGGAAATTAAAGACTAGCACTTAACGATTATGTGAGAGTTTATTGCTTGAATAGTATAGAGTAGGGAGGGACTACCACCATTTTTCTGTTGGACTCTTTCAGACATTTAAATCACAGGCAAGTCATGTGACCAGCACAGTGTCTCTGGCCTTACGACGTTTGCACAGACCCCCCCCATCACCAGCCCCTCATGCCCCTTCACACCTGTGCCATGCAGCTGCAGGTGACATAGGCGTGGGGCACTGACACCAGTGCCCTCTGTTCCCTCATGCTGCCTTTTACACACAGGTGTCACAGTTGCCCTGGGACAGCAGGCGTTACAGGGATCAACCTGGTAATATTTTTCCTGCTCACTTGGTAGAAGTTACTTTCCCCTGTCTTCCTCTGGGCATGAAGTCCTGTTGGTTTTCTGTCCATGTGCCCCCACCCCGCCTCTGCCCCCCGGCACTGCCTGCTTCAGGCCTGTTTCCTGCGTCCTCTGGCTGTACCTGCCGCCGCCCCTGGGTCCCTGTCTCCATTCTAGTGCTCCCAGCTTCCCAAGGAGGTGGTGACCTGACCTCATCACAGCCTCCTGCTCACCCCTCTGAGCTTCCTGTTGTTCTCAGAATGAAATCTGACTTCAGCCAAGCATGCAGGGTCTGTTAAGGCCCCTACTGCCCAGCCTTTCCCCTGCCGCCCGTGTTGAGTTTTGGCCACCGGGCTGCTGGCGTGCTCTCTGAACTGGCTGTACACCTCCCGCCTGTACCTTCAGTGCCTTTCCTTCATTTTCCACCAGGGGAACCTACTCACCTCCCAGGTTTGACTCTTCTAGAACCTGGTAGAGAAAGAAGGCCTTCCTGGAGCTGTACTGCAGTGTTCCTTCTGGTATAACTGTAATTATCTATACTACTGTTGTTTTTCAGTACTGGATTGATGTTAAGGACTGACCTTTTTTCTACTTCCTAATATGTTTATTAGAAGTAATTGGACATAATTTGGTTTATTCCTTCACTGGGAAATATTCATTGAATCCAGTAATACTCAAAAGATGGCCATTTGCATTTGTTTGCAGGCGAGCTTCCGTAGTTCATAATCCATGCCTGCACCGTCCAGAACAGCAGCCCCAGCCACTGGTAGTGCTGGGCATTCAAGGCCAACTTGCACTGAAATGTGCTCAAGTGTAAAATGCACACTGGTTCCAAAGGCTCAATATGACCCAAGAATGTCAACTATTAATAATTTTTTGACCCAACAATGTCAACTATTAATAATTTTTTGTATTGAGTGCATGTCGAAATGAATACTCTGGTAGAGATTAGGTTAAATAAAATGTATTCTTAAAATCAGTAACACCTATTTCTTTCACTTTTTAAAGTGCCTACTACAGTATTTAAATGTACATATTATGGGGCTTGCCTTGTATTTGGACTGAGCTCATCTTGAGGGCTCTTAATCTTATTTAAACTTCTCTTTTTCTCCATTCCAGATCTGAGATTACAAATGAGGAAACCACTTTTAAATTATACTCTTTTTTTGCACATTAAACCAGTCAAAGGTTTTTCTGAGAGAATTCATTTTACCTCTTCAAGCCTTGACCTCAGATTCCATGACTTAAAAATATATTTGAACAGCTCACAAATCCTGTGGTCGCCGTTGGCTTTCTTTCCAGTCCAGAGGAGCAGAAACGTGTTAGCTGCCTGCCCAGCTGCTGCCTGTTCACACAGCAGGGCACGTGAGGACCGGCCAGCTGTCCCCAGGAGAGGTGCAGGGCGCTGGTCATGGAGCCAGGGCTTGGTGAGGGTCACAGCACACGGTGACAGCGCACTTCCTGTTCCCAGGGAGGTGGCAGCTGCACTGTGATTCTCAGCAGCGGGCGGCGGCGGGGCACCCTGTGGCATCCTGGGTATGCGCAGTCTGACACAGCACTGAGAGGCCAGGGGCCCCTGTCCTGAGACACCCGAGGAGAGCAGAATCTCCCCCAGTCTGCTGACTGGCACCCCTGCCCTCTGCACACAGTGGACACTGGGGAGCTGTGGCTGTGGCATTCTTTTATGTAGCCTCAGTCCCATTACCAACTGATGTAAATTTTAACATGAATCCAATACTTTCGTCTACTGCCTGTATTCCATTTTTCTCAATTGGCACCCAAATCTCCTTCTTAGCATATTTTCCTCTCTGTTAAGCATCTGGTCTAGATCACCTGTGTGTGTAGTTGTCATGTGGAAGGAAAACACAGTTTGATTGCTCAGTGCTTCAGGGTACTTCTGACACCAGATGTGGGGGTTTCTCACACCAAGCAATCGTCCAGCTCTCTGTGGACTCCTCCTATGTGCCCTGCAGTTCAGCTCAGTCTGACATGGCCTGTGGTTAAAGGCGCAGTCCCTTCAGATGCCTTGGGATATGCTCTGACCGATGGACTGGTTCCATAAATTGGAGGTTCACACAATCCCCTTCACTGGTCTGATAATTTTCTAGAGCAGCTCACAAAACTCAGGAAAACCATTTACTTACTAGATTACAGTTTATTATAAAAGGATACAACTCAAGAACAGCCCGTGGAAAACATGTCCAGGGTAAGGTGTGGGGGAAGGCATGGAGCCCTCATGCCCTCTCCAGGCGGGCCACCCCCTGCACGTCTCCACGGTCCACCAGCCTGGAAGCTCTCCAGAGCCCTTCAGATAGGGTGTTTCAGAGGCCCCACCATATAGGCATGACTGGTTGTTGGTAGTTGAATCAAACTCTAGACCCTCTCCCCTCCATGGGGGGAAGATTGCAGCCCACTAGTCCCTTGTTTGGTTCCCCTGGCATCTAGCCCTCACCTTAGGGAATTTCCACAAGGCCAGTGACCCTGAATTCAGGTGTGGTTGTAAGGGACTTGCTATGAATAACAAAAGACACTCCTTTCACCTTTATTTCACTCACATCTTAGGAAATTGCAAAGGTGTTGGAACTCTGTGCCAGGACAGGGGGCAAAGTCCAAGTGCATATTTACGACTAGAAATCACACTGTTCAGCAGACCTCCGCAGTCTCCTTCAGGCTGGAACAGTTCCTAGGCATTTTGTGTGTGTGTGTATGTGGGGGTTCTTTTATGACATTGACATTTTGGTGGAGGAATGTTTTACATTTTAAAAACAAATCTGTTCAAGAGCTAGAAGATACGTTTTTGCGTCTTTTGGTTATGTAGGAAAGACATTTGCAAGCAAGACCTTAAAGAAATGCCAAACATAGATTTGGCTTTCTAAAAGATTTAAAATCCCTATACAACCAGACAAAAACTCCAACAAAATCCAGGCCCATTTGTAATGAATATGACAGACAAAAAGCTCTTTCAAAACGATAAGAAAAAGACCAAGATCCTAAAAAAGCAGTCAGAAGACACAAATAAGCAATACACAGAAGAAGAAAAAGCCAGTAACATGGAAAATAACAACAGGTGCAAATCAATACAGTGGGCACCCTTGTTAAATTCTCGGGTGGGGGGTAAACTAGGGAGCTTACATGAAAGCTTTAAGTAAATATGACTTAGTGCTCTGAGTTCTGTGACAGATTAATTGCTGTAGATTTGTGCATTGTAGTTTATGGATTTTTATTTTTATTTATTTTTTAGTTTTTAGTAATGTGCTTCCAGACTTGTAAGTACTAGAGGCATATGCATATCTCTTTAAGAAAACCTGCTTTTAGATAATTGAAGGGAACCTGTTTGCATCAAAAAAAAAGGCTCCTTCAGAAAAGATTCCAAGAATGAGTGACTCTTTTTGGTTAACTCTGAGTTGATTATCAGGACAGTATAAGTACTTTAGCTCTGTGGCTGGAGTGTCGGCATGGTCTGGGGTCGGCTGTGGGCCCCTGAGTAGGCCCTGTCTAATTCCGGTCAGCCGCCCTGGAGGGGCAGCAGTGTTCGGATTGGGTAGCCGTGGGGTTGTTGGAGGCTGACTGCCCAGGAGCAGAGAGGACAGTCTGCGGGCACTTTTGGTTCTGCGGGGTTGCCATCCCGGACCACAAAGGGAGGAAAGGGGGACGTGATGACTGACAGTAAGGAAGCTCCGCGGAATCACGTGGCCGTTACGAGGCAGGAGGTAGAGGACACAGATGACATGAGGGCACCGACGGTGGCTCCTCAGCAGAGACAGGGCTGGCGTTCGGGGACTGCCATTCAGAGGAGGGGATGCGGGTTCTGATCCCAGAGTCGTTGGCACGACAGTGGTGCGCCCTGTTGGCGGGGGAGGCTCTGAGGGGGGCTGGCTGCTGGGGAGGGTCTGGCGAGAGGGAGAGGCTGGGGGCCGGATGCTCTGCCCTTCTGTTACTTTTCCACCTTAGAAAGGAATGAAAGGTGGAGACCTCTGCCCCTGTCCCTTTAAACCCTTTAATCTGGCTTCCTTGGACATTTGGAAGTCCAGCCACTTGGGATTTAATCCTCTTAACCCTGAAAATGCCTTTAATCAGATATTTTAGTTTGAGCTTCCTTGGAAGCAGATTCCAACGCAAGAATTTGAGTGCAAGTAGATTTGGGATGAAGCTAGGGAACAGGAGAAGGGAAATGGAGGAAAAGATGGCTGCTAAAGAGTGAATTCCCAAACCGCTCCTACTGTGGGCAGCTGCTGCCTAATTCCAAGGGGGGAAATTTGGGAACCAGTTATTCCACCGGGGGCTGAGGGACCTGGGGGATTTCAGGCTGACTTCTGTAGTCATCGGTTGAACGCTGCTCTTGAGGAGCAGGAGATGGCGGAGCAGATTAGGTGGGGAAGTGGAGTGCTGGCTGTTGGAAGCCAGGTGTGCCGTGAAGAGGTAAGGAAAGGAGGTCCGGGCAGGGGACCAGCAGCATTCTCTGTCCCAGCCTCCTGGCCGAGCCTCCACGGTTAAGGGCGAGAGCACCGCGGTGTCTGGAGTAGACTGACCCACGCCCGGTACTTGGCAAGTATTCTCAATAATCTTTAGTTCCATCTGCCTTTAAAAAGGCAAGGAAAAGCTGAGTTGAGTCTTTCTTTAAGAACCATCTCAGGCACTTTTGTGTCCACACATCTCTGAGTGAGCACAGTAAGAGGTCCGCTCTGGATGTGCTGGTGCCTTTTACAGGGCAAGCATAGTGCCAAGTGCTGGGGATTCAGAAGTGAGAGCCATGATCCCGGCCCGCAGGAGCTCCTGGGCCAGCGGGTGGTTCTGGAGGGCTTGCCTAGAGAGCCCTTCTCAAGTGAGACAGGACTTGAAGTGAATCAGTCAACACCAAAGAGTTTGTGATGCCTGGGAACTTGGGCCCAACATTCTTTGCTCCTAGACCCCGGCCCTGCCCTGTTGGCCAGCTGAGGTTACATGAAACAACATCTGTTTCTCTGAGTCCCAGTTTGCTCAACTGTAAAATGGGATTACTAGTATGTGCTCCAAGGGATTGAATAAGGATTAAATGCAATAACCCTGAAAAATGGACAGGATTTGGGGGAAGAGAGGATGGACGTGGGAGAGGAGGAGGTCAGTGGATAGGCCACTAACTGTAGTGAGACAGAACAGAGGTGGGAAGAGTGGGCTTGGGGGCTTGATCGTGGAGGATGTTGAATGTCAAGCTGCAGTAGGCCTTGGGACTTTTGCTAAGACAGTGAGGTTTCGGCATGTCTCAGGCTGAGGGGAAGGGTCTTCATTCAGTCTTTAACATGATATTCTTGGCTCACCGAGCTGTTCACAGGACTTAGAACTGACCCTTTAGGGAGCTGTGATTCCCACTCATCCGACACCAAATGCAATGGTGTATTTTTTCCCTACGTGTATGTATATAACAGTAACAATATTATACCCAGCAGTAAGAGCAGTATAACTTCATTTGGGTTTCTGGACCTGATTCCAGTGTGTGTAAGTGTGTGGGAGGGGGTCTTCCCACACATATTAAACCAAGCAATTCTTGAACACCAGCAGGGTTTTGGAGAACTCGATTCAATTCTGATGCTGTCTGCCCAGAGACAGCCCCAGATTCCCAGGTTAAGGGCTCCGTCCTATAAGACTGCCCTCTACGCCTCACGCCAGATGCAGGTCACAAGCCCCACAGTTCCCTGTGCTCCTGACCTACTGGTCACAGATTGGAGGTTCCCACAACCTCCCCCTCATGTTCGATTAATTTGCTGGAGTGGCTCACAGAACTCAGGAAGACACTTATATTTACCAGTTTAATAAAGGATACAAGTTAACAGCCAGATGAAGAGAGACACAGGGCAAGGTCCCAAATAAAGGAGCTTCTGTCCTCATTGGAGCCTGGGGCCTGGCTCAGTAGCACGTGGAGGCGTGCTGGTTCCCCAGGCATAGAAGCTCTCTCCGACCAAGCAGCAGGATCCAGCCAAGCAGAGCAGAGAGAGACAAGCTCTTAGGGGCTTCATCACATAGTTGTGATTGACCAAATTATTGGCCATTGGCTGATCCAGCCTCCGGCCCCTGCCCTTGGGTGGGCGTCCAAAAGTCTCTCCTTAACATGACAAAACCTGTTTCACCTTTAAGGCTCTGCAGTGTTTTCAGGAACTGCGTATTAACACTGACTATCTCTGAGAAATATATGTATTTGGTCATATGAATGACCAAATATATGTATTTCTTATGACTTATTAGATCACAGGAGCTTTGTTCTGTGCCCCTCTCAGCCACAGACCCGCACATCCTGGGCCCATTTCTAGGACCGCCTCTTGGCACGGTGGAGAATTTGCTCATTTGGAAACATAAGAATTTAACACCACCGTGACCAGAGTTGGTACTAACAAGCTCCAGGTCTTACATTTTATAGAAGACATCGGCCCATTTTTGGTGTGGGATTGGGGTGCTAAGGCTCGGCAAGGTGGCAGTCTCTTAATTATAAGTCAGTCCTGTGAGAAGACTCAGATCTTACAGGGGTTCAGAAATTCCCTCTGTTTACAGTGCGTTCTAACGGATTGTTGTTCCAGAAGCTTCGTGAGAGAGAACCTTCCATTTTAAAAACCGAGAATGTTGGTGGTGTCCAACTACCTTCTCCCTTATGTTCCTCTCATCTTTGTCCTCAGCTGCTCATGTTTCCCACTTGGAGAACGTGTCAGAGGAAGAAATGAACAGACTCCTGGGAATAGTGTTGGACGTGGAGTATCTCTTTACCTGTGTCCACAAGGAAGAAGATGCAGATACCAAACAAGTCTATTTCTACCTATTCAAGGTGAGATGTTAACATTTTAAAGGGCATTTCTTCTTCTCCTTGTTCAAGTGTGCTCTGTTCTGCGCACCAGGTCATGGGTGGGAAGACTCTTGCCTCGTGGTACGATTCGCCCTCGGGTTGCCGACACGCGTTCCTTCATGAGGGATTGTCTGAAATGCCCACCATACGTTGAACACATCACTGTCCTTGAGAGCCTTCATACCTGGGAGCAGAGTACTTGGGTATCACGATTTGCTTATGCTCGTAGATGTTTTCTATCCACCCGTCGGCTCATCCATGCAACAAATATTTCTTGCACACCCAGGCTGTGCTTGGCCCTCATGTAAGCATGAGGGATAGATCGCTGGGCCAGACAAAGCCCTTGTCCTCATGGTGTGTGCTGTTGAGTGAGTGGACTGGTTATGATGGGGTCCCTAAGGGGTCAGAGTGGTGGAGCCCTGCGATCCCGGGAGGTCGGGGGAGATGGGCTGGAGGGTGGCGCCAGTGCCTTGGCTTCCATGCTGCTGGGGGAGGATCAGGAATTCCCGGGTTTGTGTCGGCGCCTTCCGCTGTTCTCTGCTGATTGCTGCTGCCTCTCTGTGGCTGTTCCTCAGCTCCCTTTTGGGTCACGTCCATGCCCTTTCCACAGACGTGTCTCCCCAGGCTTCTGACTGCATGCGGGACCGACAGGTGTGGGACGGGTAGAAAAACTTCAGGTTGCCAAAAAACAGGTTCATAAAGGAGGCAGACAGAAGGAATAATTAAAAAAAAAAACCTGTTGTCGAGGGCACTACGGATTATGTTCCATGGTACAACCCTTAAAGGGATCTTTAAAAGCAAACACCAAAAACCAAAACACTCTGCTCAGAGTTTACTGCCAGGAAGAGTTTGCCTCTTCCTTTTTTTTTAATGTTTTTTTTTTTTGGTATCATTAATATACAATGAGCAACATTGTGGTTACTAGATTTCCCCCATTATGAAGTCCCCACAACGTGTACCCCATTACAGTCACTGTCCATCAGTGTAATAAGATGCTATAGAGTCACTGATTGTCTCCTCTGTGTTATGGTGCCTTCCCCGTACCACCACCCCCCCGCATCATGTGTGCTAATCGTAATGCCCCTTTCCCCCTTGTCCCTTCCTTCCCACCCATCCTCCCAGTCCCTTTCCCTTTGGTAACTGTTAGTCTATTCTTGGGTTCTGTGAGTCTGCTGCTGTTTTGTTCCTTCAGTTTTTTCTTTGTTCTTATACTCCAGAGATGAGTGAAATAATTTGATACTTGTCTTTCTCTGCCTGGCTTATTTCACTGAGCATTAATACCCTCTAGCTCCATCCATGTTGTTGCAAATGGTAGGATTTGTTTTCTTCTTATGGCTGAATAATATTCCATTGTGTATATGTACCACCTCTTCTTAATCCATTCATCTACTGATGGACACTTAGGTTGCTTCCATTTCTTGGCGAGTTTGCCTCTTCTAATGAGCTATGTGCTTCATCTTCTGTGACAAGGATGGATAGATTTTCCATGAGTTCCCTCTTTTGCTTTGACTGCTAGGAATCTCAGTGCAAATTTTGTGCCAAATTCTATACCTTTTTTTCTTTTTTGGTCTGAATTTGCTTGACTTACTTGATGCATGTTTTTCCAGTCTCTCCCTTTATCAGCTTTCATCTTTCACAGTACTAATGGGGCTTTGCAGGTAGATAAGGGACAGAAGTGGCAGGAAGGCTTATGTTTTTTAATTTGGGGCTCATGTGAGGATATTGACTTCAAAAAGATTAAAGGGGGGTAGGGGCTGGGAGAAAGAGGGAGAAAAGAGCCGGGTGGGGAGAGAGAAGGAGCAAAGGACTGAATCCCCAGCCATTAGTGGGCACTGGGTTTCTCCAGGTGACAGCTTGTTGACAGGGCTGTGAGGCTGAGTCATCCAGACTGAACCCTGCCAGGTTCACACTGCTTGCAGGTTCTTTGCAAGAAGATCTTAGTTGAAAAAAACAACATCTGCATGACTGCATGTGGCTGCTATTTGTCTTGGAGCTAAGCTCCCTGGCATTCTCCCGCCGCCCCGCTGGAAGTGAACGTGGTGTCAGGGTTTCCATCCGGCCAGCCTCCTCGTTATTCTGTTTATTAACCCACCAAATAGGCCGGAAAGCATTGCTGTGCTTTGGAGCATTTTCTCTCAACCTCTCTTTCCTCCTCATCTTCAGCAGTACAAATATATTTGTTCATGGAAACCAAATCCAAAATACTCAACTTTCTCCCCTCTCCCTTACCACAAAATCATTCTTTGGGCAGATAAGTTATAAATCATCCGTTCCTTAACTTTTGAGAGGCCATTCCTGTGTCTCATATGTCTTAATAATTAAAGTGTCTTATACATTTTCGTAACATTTGATGAACTTCACGAGCTCCCTGAGCAGTGGCTTCCTACAGCGTGGTGTTCGCGAATGCCTGTAAGTGTGGCTCTGGAGCCCAGCTCTCTGGGTTGAAATCCTGGCTCCATCACTTACTGATGTGACCTTGGGCAGGTCCTTCTCCCTAAAATACAGACAGTAATAGCTTCAGAAGGTTGTCACGAGTCTTAATGACATAATACATACACTGCTACTATTTGGCTGCTGTTACTAAAATTCTTTATATGCTTGCCCACTTATCCCAGCTTGATCATTTTATAGGTGAAGAAACTGAGATTGAACACCTCCCCAATCCATCAGTTTATCTCCAAACAGAAATCCCCAATAGGCCAAGTCTTATTTTAACTGGGCAAAAAAAGTAGGCAACCAGAACTGTATTTCTATTTATCATGATCAATCTCTGTGTATCCTTAGTAACTTATGCACTGACTTACCATTATTGCTCATTTATTTTTATCAAAATGGCCATAATACACTGAAAAGATCAACAAATGCCCTTTGTATTAAACATGCTAAAAATTTATATGGCACCAGGAGAAGGAATTAAGGCCTTTGCACAACATGGCCCTGTGAGGACACATGGTGGTCTGCAACTTTGGGGGTTCTGCCATTTGCACCAACTCCTGGAAGAACTGGTGCCGTGTTTTGTTTCTATTGACAATGCATTAAGTGGAGAAAGGAGGGAAGGATGGAACTTCCTGTGTGGTAACTGGCACACATGTAAAGGTTACAGAAGATTCAAGGAAAGGTTGCCTATAAAGCATTTCCATATCAATTTATTTTCAAATCAGGTCTTGATTAGTGTTCTGTGTTCCCTTTTCTCTTTGATACTTGCTCTTTGAAAGCTTTAAATTCCAGGGTCAGGGATTAAGAGCAGTGTCTTGTTCTGTGGGCATTGGGATGCCAGCACTTTGCTCACATTCTGTGGATGGAGAGGAAATGAAAAAGACCATGCGAGTGAGAGCTGCTGGACTGGCACAATTCCCCCCAAAGAGCCGGGACCCTAGATGACGCATATGACATACAGCGGCTCCCAACGACAGCCTCTCTCCCTGGCCTTATTGGTGCAGCATGGACCTTGGCCTTTGAGGGGTTTAAGTAAGACCCTCCTGAGTGCCCGCACCCCTGCACTGGCCAGATGGGCATGTGCAGTATGCACGGTGTTTACCAGGCCTCTGGGTCCAGGGGAAGCCAGAAACGGAGGGAGGCCAGGAAGGGGTCAGGATACAGGTGTCTGTGGCCACTGCTGGGTGCTTTGGGCTGCCTGGAAAACGAAAGGTGTCCTGTTCCTCATGGTTCTCGTCATGGAAATTGAAGGCAAACACGGGTTACCTGGTAGTCACCCATTTTATTGACTTAAGGATTTATTTCCATGTAGTTAAGATAAATAGAATATGGTGACTTCCTTTCAAAGGTATTTGTGTGTGTGAGAGAGACATTGATTGGTTTTTTTTTAAACTTTTTTTTTGTAGCTCTTGAGAAAGTCTATTTTACAAAGAGGAAAACCTGTGGTTGAAGGCTCTCTGGAGAAGAAACCCCCATTTGAAAAACCTAGTATTGAACAGGTAAAATGAGAAAAGAGAAGCCCTTTTTTATTGCCTTAAGGCTGGATGAACCTGCTAATCTTCCTTCATCTTCCTTCCACATCTCTACACACGTGTGCCTGCTGTGCTCCATACCCAGCTTAGGGATGTTCACCAAGCCTGCAGAAACTGTCTTGGGCCTTTTGGATCAGAAGTGAATACTTGATTTAATAAATGATCTAGCTTTTGTCTTTTAGGGTTGCTGTAGACCCAGAATTCACTGTGTGTTTGGGGAAGAAAAAAATTAACTAGAACATGTAGTTAGCACGAACACCTGAAATGTGCTTTTTCTTGGCACTGCCTGAAAAAGCCTACCGAGGTGAGGGAATTCAGGAGCAATATGAGAAACATTGTAAATCAAGCAAAAAATGTAAGAAAGAAACGAGATTTTTGTATCCCGAATTTGACTTCCTGCTACATTCTGATTCCCAGAAAGATGCCGATTTACTCGGGGGATCTGTTGACGTGTGGAGATCCTTTCTGTTAGGTGATGTTGGTGTCATTGTCAGGCTGGATAAATCTCAGATACCCTTACCTGAATTTCTTGAGACTGATTATAGAAAACATGGTATCAGAGTCCTTACAAATACAAATTAAATGTATTTTTATCAGTCAGTTTTCAGTAGGAGAAATTGTGTCTCCAAGCCCTATTAAGTAAGAGTTCATTGTTCTTTTATTTGAAATTAGATTAGATGGGAGTGTTCTGCAGGAAGATTAAATTTACCCAGAGATTCTTTAAAAGCTCATAATTTTAAATAAGAATTATTTTTTTCTTGTAAGCTGCCAAAACTGGAAACATGATAGCAAAGAGTTTAAATTCTAGTGGTTTAGTTCAGTGGAAGGCATGCTGCAACCTTTTGATTAAAATTTTGTTAATGTAAAAACATAATTTTTATCCAAGAACTTCATATACGTGAGCTATTGTGTTATAGTATAGCAGGAATTATTCTGCAAAATAGTTGTATTTTACTGTTCAAGGGGTTTTGACTTTGTAATCCGGGATTTTGTTTTCTCTTTAATGCCTCAGGATTGTAGCAGGCGTAGACTCACGGCTCCCTGCCCTTCTTTCTTGTCACTTTTCATCCGCTGTGATCTGAAGCACAATTCCCTCTGGGCATTCCTGTTTTTTAATAGGGAAAAGGAAGAGCTTTTGGTGAACAGAGAAATGTCTGTTCTGCTAATAACTGCCACTGTTGCTGAGTGTGGGTGTTGAGAATTAGTATGATTGCATGGCTGCATGAATAAATTGCTGTCCTTCCTTTTAAGGGTGTGAATAACTTTGTACAGTACAAATTTAGTCACCTACCATCCAAAGAAAGGCAAACAATAGTTGAGCTGGCCAAAATGTTCCTAAACCGTATCAACTACTGGCATCTGGAGGCCCCATCTCAACGAAGATTGCGATCTCCCAATGATGATATTTCTGGATACAAAGAGAACTACACAAGGTAATCAGACGACCGGTTCGTTTCCTCTGGCCCTAGACCATGTTGCAGACATAACAATCAGCACAGCATTGCTACTTGTGTGTTGCAGAGGGTTGCCCAGCTTTCACGGCGGCTCCATCGGTTCAGAGGGAATGTCTGTAGGATGTGACTCCCCAGCTTGCTGCTTTTCAGTAATATCCCCATGTTTGGGGAGGTGAGAGGTCCGAACCATCTAGAATGAATACTGTACTATTCCAGTACAGCAGTTGCTAGCTATGTGTGGCCGTCATGCACTTGAAACCCGGCTAATATGAATTGAGATTTCTAAGATTGTATGAACAAAAGAATGTGCAATATTTCATTAATCATTTCATTTTTTAGATTGATTACATGTTGAAATGATAATATATTGGATATGTTAGATTAAATAACATATTAAAGTTGATTTCACCTGTTTCTTTTTACCTTTTTAATGTGATACTGGAACACTTAAAATTGCATATGGGGCTTGCATTGTATTGCTATTGAACGTGGCTGATCTAGGTAAATATACTATGGCTCAGTAATTATTGTATAGAGACCTCACGCATTAAAAAAAAGCGTGACCATGAATATAATAATATTCAAGAATTTTTTTAAAGAAGGAAAATCCCCTTAGTCCCTGCACCATGATGGGAATAGTATCATTGTACATATCGTCTTCCAGTCTTTGCCTCTTTAAATTAATAGTTTATATTAGTTAGGATGAAAGAAAATACAGGATTTGCATCCCTTTTTGTCCCCCCATTTCATATCATACCAAACATTACTGGTTTCATTGTGGTCTGTTGAGTTGAGGTACTGAATTTACCTAACATTTGCCTATTGGTGGACATCAAATTCTGCCAGTATTCTCAGATTGCACTTATATTTATCTCTAATGTAAGAATTTACTTTTGTTGCTTATGAACTGCAGAATAATAGAATTGACTTTAAAAACCTTTAAACACAGGCCACGCAAAATGAAATGACCTCTATTTATTTTCATTTAAGTAAGAAAGTGACTTGGATGATTCATTCTACTCACCCTTTCTTATAACTGATCCATTTATATCTTATTGGCACATCAAGCTTGCTTCAGGAGGTATTATGGAGTTTTTACACCTGATTTGAAGTAGGCAATGTTTTTGATAGTGTGGAAAGACCATTTGTACTCCCCAGGTTATTTTCTGTAACAACTGTTGACATGTAGGAATGGGGATAGTTTAAAGATAAGCTCTCCTCTGTCACTGACCTGATTTCATGACTAATAACCCCTTTCCTCTCCTCCCTCCTTTCACACTATAAACACTTTGAGTTATAAAGTATTTCCTCTTAATAATTGACTTTGATAGGAATTACAGATTTCTTCAAAATCAATTTTAAAAATTACGTCTTTATTTCTACACCTTCATTTCAGAATTTTACTTTAACAATAGGTCCTTTATTGTAACTGTTGTTTATAATAAAGAGTTGAGACAATAAATGTCTCAAAAATATATGTCTTTTAACCCAATCTGTGAGTGATTGACAAAGCTATTTGCCAAGGCCAGACTCCTGTAAGCACTTGCTGTTCTTTCCAGAGGAAGAATTGTTTCATCAAGAAGGAGAATCAAATGTGAAGAGCATGGGAGATGTGACTGTATGTTAGAAAACAGAATAAAAATACTATGAAGCACTTGGAAATCACCAAGAAATGGGTGGCACTTAACAAATACTTAAGGAGTAGTAAAAATAGAAAGCTAGCTCCGGAATATGTGATGGGTTTGAATCATGGCTGCATCCCTTCCTAGTTCTGGGTGCTTTAGACCAGTCACTTCACCACCCTGACCTTCAGTTTCTCCCTCTGTCCAAGCCTCACGAGTGTTATGCGTGTCCCGTGAGGTGGTTTGCGCGTAGTGTCTGGCACACAGAGCAGGTGCCAGGAAGATCGTAGTCATTGCCTCCCACCCATGTTCCCGAAAACTCAGCCGTGCCGTGCCAACGTGGGGCTCCTCAGCTGGAGCGCGCCCAGCTGAACGAGAGCGTAAGTATTTGAGTGTCACTTTAGGAACTAAGGTAACAGGGTGGAGAAAGACAGGAGCGGCCCTTTCTAGCCCGGCATCCCGAGGCAGAAGAGGGGTCTGACACAGGTGAGGGGAACCCGGCCGAGCCTGAAATGAGTAAGCCCTGATGCGTCCTGAAACCTGCTGATCTCAGGGCGGAATGTAGACCAAGAGCCTCCGTTAATAATAAATGACTGTGATAAGGAATGACTATAATAAATAAGGAAATGAAGGCAGACACATCACCTCCCGCACTTCCTCACCATCCCGCCGTGTCGACGAGGAAAGGGAAGTACAGAGAAACGACCTGTGAAGATGACGACGAGCATCAGTAATTATTTCAGAGTAAAACCTCGCTGGCATGACCCCCGAGGAATTTAATGAGCCCGCACGTCACTACAGCACGGTATCTGTCCCGCGGATACTGATCTCAAAAATGGGTAACATTACAGGCCGCTGGCACCGGCCAGGCTTTATCTTGATGTGTAAGTGAGCCTCAGGACCTGTCATGCAGGTTCCGCCCTGGACTTACAGCCGCTGTAGCAATCGGAGCAAAGGGGCCGAGAGCTTCTGGTGCACCCATTAGCGTGAAAGTGGGGTGAAATGGGGTTCTCTGTGGAAGAGCCTGGACTTAGGAGATGACTGTGTGCATCACAGAGCTGGCCTGTGAAGATGTGGCCCATCCAAAATGAAACCCAGACTGAATAGTGGAAGTGCTTAAATTACTCATGCTCTCTGTTCTGGATGAGGGAAAATATATTTTGTCTATTGAGAACATCTGGCCTATTAATGTTAACATGTACTTAATAATTATCATAAGTATATATCCCCCCAGAAATCACTGTGGTTTTAGAAAAAAAATCTGGACAAGTGTTTTGAAGTTTTCTGAATTTTGTGACGGTGCACTAATATAATTCTGTAAAGAAATGGCCCGAGAATGAAGGATGAGAGGAGTATGACTTAAAATACATATGGCTGACAGAATCTGCTATTGGAACACAGCAAATCATTAGCCTTGGATTCTGAGTTTTGCAGAACTTCTGAAAGTTTACAGTCACCCCTATATTGGGCAGTTGTTTCAAAAGAATACAGAGCAAGTTATATAACAAAATTGATTTTGGTGAAACAGTTTTACGGAAGCATTGTTCCATGACGTGTCGCCTGTCACCATGCATACCAAGCATTCCTGATTAGCCATATGTCTAGGCCAGTATTGAGCAGGACGCATGGGAAGAACAGTTGACACTAGGACCGGAAACCTAGCTTTAGTCTGGATTCTAATACCTTTTAGTTCAGATGAGCTATGAGAGGTCACTTAATTTCTGAAAACCTTAGGATTTTCAGTCTAGCGAGTAAGTAAGGACATGGACTTCTGCCCTCAAGTTCTCTAGTTCTGTTCATGTTTTACAGAAAGCAAGGTGGTTGCCAATCATTATCTGTAAAAAACCCGAGAGAGTTACCCGAACAATGAGTAAATGGCCTACACATGCCATCTCTGTTAAGCATACAAAAATAAATGGACTATCCTTTCCCTTCTTTTTAGGAGACCTGGAACCAGTCATTTCAGTAAAATCTCTTAATACAGTCAAGTCTTTGGAGGACTGTGTGCACAGAGACACGGCATACGTGTTCCCAGTGCCTCCTTTCCATCTTACTCCCTGCAGTGGCCATGTTATTTATTAAAACAGCGCCAAACACCACACATTGACTCAGTATATTGGTCTTATACTGTGGACTTCACATATTTAAAAAATACGATTAGTCTTGAAAGTAAAAACAAGTGAATAGCATGAACTGAGACCTATGAAATGATTCTCTGAGGAAATAAATGGAAACCCATCATCTGAAAACTTTTACTAGATAGTAGCAATCTATGCTGCCTTCCTCTACCCTGGGAAGAAGAGTGACCCACCGAGCCCTTTTTGGCAACATTTTATAATTTTATGATAGTATTCACAACCTATCACTGCTACAGCAGAAACAACATCAGTCTTAAGTGGTTTCAACATCTGTGACCCCTTCATAGATGGAGATGCTTTTTAGACTCAAAATCAGCATTGCCCAAGAGATATATATGTAATTTAAAATGTTCTAAAAGCCCAATTTTAAAAAGAAAATAGACACAGGACATTGATTTTAATAATGTTTTCTTTTACCCAATATATAAAAATATTATCATTTCAGGCCAACAGGCACATGAAAAAATGCTCCACATCGCTAATCATCAGAGAAATGCAAATTAAAACCACAATGAGATATCACCTCACACCAGTGAGGATGGCCAACATCCAAAACACAAACAACAACAAATGTTGGCGAGGATGTGGAGAGAGGGGAACCCTCCTACATTGCTGGTGGGAATGCAAATTAGTTCAACCATTGTAGAAAGCAGTATGGAGGTTCCTCAAAAAACTCAAAATAGAAATACCATTTGACCCAGGAATCCCACTCCTAGGAATTTACCCCAAGAATGCAGCAGCCCAGTTTGAGAAAGACAGATGCACCCCTATGTTTATTGCAGCACTATTTACAATAGCCAAGAAATGGAAGCAACCTAAGTGCCCATCAGTAGATGAATGGATACAGAAGATGTGGTACATATACACAATGGAATATTACGCAGCCATAAGAAAAAAACAAATCCTACCATTTGCAACAACATGGATGGAGCTGGAGGGTATTATGCTCAGTGAAATAAGCCAGGCCGAAAAAGACAAGTACCAAATGATCTCACTCATCTGTGGAGTATAAGAACAAAGAAAAAAAAAACTGAAGGAACAAAACAGCAGCAGACTCACAGAACCCACGAATGGACTAACAGTTACCAAAGGGAAAGGGACTGGGGAGATGGGTGGGAAGGGAGGGATAAGAGGGTAAAAGGGGCATTACGAGTGGCAGACATAGGGTGGGGGGGGCACGGGGGGGACTGTACAGCTCAGAGAAGACAAGTAGTGATTCTCATCTCACTACACTGATGGACAGTGACTGTAATAGGGTTGGTGGGGGGGACCTGATGAAGGGGGTAGTTTAATCATCACAATATTGCTCATGTAATTGTAGGTTTATGATACTAAAATAAAATAAATTGTAAAAAAAAAATATTATCATTTCACCATGTACTCAATCTGAAAAACTATTAATGATGTGTTTTTAATTTTCTTTTATTGTACTGGGTCTTCCCCAATCCAGTGTTTTCTACTGAACGGCATATCTCAATTTGTTCCCTAAAATTTAAACGGTTAAAGCTAAATGGAGTCCTACCAAAGAATAAAGTTGTGTACAGTGAAAATTATTTCACACTGTCGCCATTTAAAAGTATACTTCAAATCGATTACAATTAAGTAACATTAAAAATTAAGCTTCTCAGGTGTGCTAGCCACATCTCGGGTGCTCGGTGGGTCCATGTGACCGGAGGCACAGATACAGAACAGCCCCATTATAGAGAGCTTTGCTGTGCGAGACTCAGTCCTTAAAACCTCCAGTCTCCCAGTTGCAGAATCTTGGACATAGTTTCACTATTCAGTTTTATGAGTAGCCTTGTGATAGCCTAAGTCTGCTGAAACTGAACATCTGATTATTAAGGTCTGTGACTGTTTAACTCTTAACATTTGTAACTTCATAATGAGTTACTTGAGAGCTGACCTCCCTTCAGCTCCAAATACTCCTTTCACTTCTTTAAGCGGGACAGACTTACATCCAGCAAGACTGGTGAGGAATTTCTCTATGAAGTGCCATTTGAACGGCAATGTAAATGCACCCCTCAGCTTCTCCTACCAAGGTCGTTGTTCCCGATTCGACAGGATACAGCACAGTTTTGGTTTTGTGATCACAAAATGACATTTGGGTGTAAATTATTAGGGCAGAGAAGTTGAGAGAAGACTAGACATAGTAGCAGGGCGTTAAGGTTGATTTTTTAAAGTTTTCCTTCCCAAAGATAAACCAGCGGCTCCATCATCACACGTGGGGATATAAAGGAATATGAGATACGATAAAAAATAAGCCAGTAACCATGAGTAAATTACTGTTATTCCACTCTTTACTCAGGGGTGGAAAGTTCATGGGGGTGGGGGTTCTCCCAACAGCATGGGCACGTGGGAGCCTTCCCCCCACGTAAAAGGCGGTGGGGAAGGGACACAAGGAGGGAGGTTTTAATTCTCGGAAAGAAGTCCTGTCCTGGAAGAGGGTGTTTGGATCTGCCACCAAGGAATGAAGGATCTGTGCAATGAAGCTTCTGACCCCTGGTCCTGGGCTGCCCTCTGTGACCCCCACTGTATGTTGTTGGGTCCTGGGAATGTGAGACCTTGCATGTCTGGGAAGCCAAAAAGAAAAGGGGGCGATTGTGAATAAACTTTCACTCCCCAGCTTCTCCTGGCTGAACAAGCATTCTAAGTTGCATGCCCTCTAGACTAGCGGTTACCAAAAGGGAGGGGTGGGGGAGGGCAGGTGGGGAGGGAGAGAGAAGGGGATTGAGGGGTTTTATGATTGGCACACATGGTGTGGGGGGATCATGGGGAAGACAGTGTAGCACAGAGAAGACAAATAGGGACTCTGTGGCATCTTACTACACTGATGGGCAGTGACTGCAATGGAGTATGGGGGGGACATGTTAACATGGGTGAATGTAGTAACCACATTGTTTTTTCATGTGAAACCTTCACAAGAGTGTATATCAGTAATACCTTAAGAAAAAAGAAAAAAGAGAACTAACTAAATAAATCGCATGCCCTCTATAAAATAACCAGCATCCCCCAGAACTGCCATTGTATCTCCAGGAAGCCCCTGGTTTTCCCCCTGGCCCTGGGCACTCCGCCAGCCCTGTGCAATGTGAAGCACATTTCTAACTTTGAATCTGAGTCATTGAATTGTACCTAAGTGACAGATGGTGGAAGCTTATTACTTCCTGCGTTTTGACTGAGTCTTGAACAGCCCTGAAGGTCTCTATCTTCCCTCTAAAGCTTTGGGGGTGTGTGGGCACTGCTGCATAGGCAGTTTAAAGAAACTTGAAGTTTTACTCAGAGGACTAGATGGTAGAATTAGGATTCTCTCAACAGAGGGATATTTTTCAGCTTCCCCTTTAATTTCTCTTTATTCAAACTACAACTTATGTGCCAGAAGCTCAAATCGCACTATGCACTTTCCATACAGTGTCTGATATAGTGCTCGTAACAACGCAGTGGGGTAGGTGTAATTGCTGTCCCCATTTTACAGGTAAGGAAATGGAGGTTTAAGGACTTAATTACATTTCTGTAGTCAGGCAGCCAGTAAGTGGCCGAGCTGGGATTTGATCCCATGCTGTCTGATGGCAGGATTCAACTGCGTGATGCTACAGAATGGACTGAATTTCATAGAATTGGGCCCAAGTGATTGTTAAGAGTGAGCTAATCTAATTCCCAGGTGGCACTGGCTGGTGGCGATATACTGCCTGTCAGTGCAGATTTCTTCTGTGGTAATGGTATGAGGGTGGCCGTAATTGGATATTGTAGAGGCTCTGGGGTTTAAGGGATATTGATGGTACTTGTCTCCTCTCGTCACAGGTGGCTGTGTTACTGCAATGTGCCACAGTTCTGTGACAGTCTACCTCGGTATGAAACCGCCCAGGTGTTTGGAAGAACACTGCTTCGCTCAGTCTTCACCGTTATGAGACGACAGCTCCTGGAGCAAGCAAGACAGGAGAAAGACAAACTGCCCCTTGAGAAGCGAACTCTAATCCTCACCCATTTCCCAAAGTAAGGGCGGCTCCTGCAGGTCTTTGATCCCGGGGCTTGGGATTGGTAAATACAGGCCAAAGCCTGCATCAGTGGTGAGCAGGCAGGGAGGAGTGGGAAGGGACCCTGTCCTCCTCAGCTCCCTTCGTGAGTTGCCTTGGGTATTGGACTGTCCATCTGATTGTAGCCTGAACATCTGTGACCACAGCCATAGCTCCCTCAGCCCCACTGTCCCCACCCACCTGGGTCATTGTCCTGGTGTCTCACAGAGGGGGCGGTGCTTCATTTTGGGTGTCCAGCTACCAGGAAGCTAGAAGAAGCTGGAACAGTGTTGTAGAAGCAGTTTCCATCTACTCAGAAGTGGTGCAAGAGAACTCAGGTGGCTGGTTTTTGCATCCCAGATCCCCAGCCTTTTCTAAGACTGCTGAATCCCTCCTTCCTCAGCAATAGCAGGCCTGCCTCTTCCTCTCTGTAAACTAGACCCCAGCAACGTGGCTGCACAGGGAAAGAAAGGCCACCTTCAGAATGATCTTTGTTCCTCTAGACTCAGTTTCTTGTTGACTACATGTACTTTCGGGCACTGTGCTTAACACCTGCCGAAGCTCCCACATATCAGTAATCGCTGAAATATTTTTTAAGTGAAGGGAAGGTGACAAAAGGCGTAGGAAGTGGTGGTGCTGCATGCTGTCTGTGGAAAAGTGTGTACAGTACTAAGAACCAGAGTCAGGTGCAGAGGCCGGTTCCTGGCGGGGCCGCGGAGCAGCTGATGGTTTGTCTTGGAGCAATGACAGCAAGATGTGCCTGAGATTGTTCATTCTGTGGGTGTCATTCTGCCGAGAGCAGTGCCCCGTGGGCAGGCAGGAGTTCTCATTTGAAAGACCTTGGAAGCCTGGTGCAGCCGGCCTTCCCCACGCCGTTGAGGACTGCGGATGTAGAGATAGAGGTTAAGGGAGCAGCTGTTACATTCTTTGACCAAAGACTGATGAAACCCTGTTTCGGTTGAGTGACTAGATTTTTATTACTAAGTTCTATTACTGGATTACTCGGTTTATGTCTCAGGAAACAGAGTTTTAATTTTTTAAAATAACTTAGGTCCAAAACCACCACAAAAGTAGAAATTGACTGAAAATTCCTTTCCCAGGCCTTCAGGTAGAGGATGTCATGAATAATTCTGACGAGATTTAGCTGAACGCCCAATATCTGCACATACATCCTAGCATGTCCTGATTTTTGGTATTTCCTGATTTAAGGCAACCGGCTCCTGAGACTGAGCAGGACATGACCGTGTTGGGGTCCTCCAGGGAGGAGAATTCAGGCGCCCCAGAGCTGTGTTTTGGGTGTGGTCTTTCATGGGTTACCATCTCTGCGTGTGCTCCTGTGTTTCAGGGCTGGCTGTTAGTGATCGAGCCCCTTTCCTTACAGAATAAAACAGTTTTCTTACTTATTTCTCTATTACATTTCCCACGTAAGCAGCATTTTATGCTTTCAGATTAGGGTTGTCATTCTGTCCCTAAACCAAGGGACAAAGGGGACCCTCACTCCTTCACATCTTCTGTGGTGCTTAAAGAGAAAGTTGCCTTGCATAGTAACAGTTTTTTTTTCCATAGCAAATCCATTTAGCTTCTCACAGATATTTGCTAATTACAGTGTGTTTTGTCCCTTCAGCCCGTAGTTCTGGCATGCATATACTGTTGAGCCAAAAAATCAACGCTTTCTTTTCTTCTCTGTTACTAATGGTAGGGTAACACTACCACCCACTTGTCCCTTTAAGTCCCTTGTCATTGACTGTGGTAACATTTGAGGCTTTTAAGGATGTGTGCCTCCAGAGTTGTCCGCTGCTTCACGTACACCGGCGCCCAGAGGTGCCGTCTGCCTTGGGCACTGTCTCAAAGCGGGCGCTGCAGCGGCCTCCTGCCCCTGGTGAGGTCGCCGTGACTCAGGGGCCTGTCCGGGGCTTCCATCCTTACCTTCCTGCTCTGCTCTCCATGCCGCCCTTTCTCCCACTTGGCTTTCTCCCAGCTTGTGCCTCCCCCCAACCCACTTACTTACAAGGTTGTTTTTTAAAAGGATTCATATGCATGTTTCATTCCAAAAGTGATAAACGGCACATGCTGATGAAAACTTGAGGAAGAGAACAGAAGCAAAGGCCACCCAGGGCCTGCCACTCTGAACCACAGTCAGTGGTCCAGTTTCTGTTTTCTCCACATATCGTGTCCTTTTATTTTACATACAATTTTGTATCCTGTGTATATAAAACAAGGACTTTCTCCTTTCATTACATGAGACTTCTTTATAATAATGAAATAACTCTGTATGTATATATATAATACACAAACACACATAATTTTTTCCCTTAATTATGAATGGCCATCTTCTTTGGTGTGTCTCTGCGGGGCTTTGTGGAGAGTGTTCCGGTCATATAATTACCGATAGAAAAGGAGCTCAGAAAAGAAAAGGAAATTGCTTCTGTGATGAGGGCAATTAAGGAAGTCTTGAGGGCTGTGTAAGGTAGAGGCAGGGCCCACTTAGTAAAACGGGGCAAAGCATCAAGCAGGCCCTCTCTCAGCAAGGAGTTTACTGTTAGTCTTTCTGTGTTTGGTAGACACACACTAAAGCATTTTAAAACATAAGTTAATGGTCGCCTGTTACGCAAGAAGTGGCTCATGCAGTTTCTACAAACCATGAATTGAACTATTGAGTGCGGGTAGGTGTTCAGTGGGTCTTAATTCTTCAATGAGTAGCAAGTGAAAAGACCCCCAGGACCTTTTTCCAATGGTTTTCACTTCCAGAAAACCTCTCCCTTCTTTGAAAGCATCTAAAATCTGTAGGCATTGACAAATGAGGATGGTGGTACTTCTAGTATATGGATGATGATGATGACAGCACAGGTCCTAGATCAGTCATCCAAGCCTAGGTGGTAGATGCATTTCACAATTCAAAATTTTAAAAACTTTATGAAGGTAATATAGCCCAGGTATGTGTAGCCCAGCTCTGGGGTGGGAGCAGTTCCCCCAGTCAAATCCATTTACAATGATAATGACTATAAATAGTTTTGTGTATGTTCAGGTCAGATTTTGTTGCCAAATGGAAAATATTTTTATTGAAAATACATTTTTAAGGGCTTTCAGCTCTCAAAATTTCAGAGACAGGGTAGCCGACTTATGACAGCCAGCCTTCATTACATCATTACAATGTCAATGTCGTGAGAGCCAGATGGTGGTTTTGTTCATCTGAGATAGTGTCTGGCACATGGTAGGCGTTCAGCCAAGACTTATTGAATGAATGGAGAGCCCTTGGTAGGGGACAGGCGCCCTTTTAAGTGCGCATGCTAGCTTATTCCTTACTGCCACCCAGTGCAGGAGTCAGTGTTGACAATTCCACTTTATAAACGAGGAGAGTTAAGAACTTGTTCTGAAGTCACAGAAGTAGTAAGTGGTGAGTTTGGCAAATGGATTGTTAGAGCCCAAGCTTATAGCCGTTTTTCCATACCCCTCCACTAGAATTAATGTGCCTTAAAAAGAGGCTAGTACAGAACCTTAGATCTGTATTGGTATTTTAATCAGAGTTCTTTTTTTATTTTGCTGTACGTGAGAATCATCTAAGGTACTTAACGGAATCTGGCTGCCCAGGCCCATTCTCACAGACTGATTCAGGTGGGACTTGGGTATCTGTAGTTCTGACAAGGTGTCCAGGTGATTTCCACTGGCCCCCAAAACAAGATCCATTTGGTTTATAACGTGACCGGAAGTGTAACAGTACTGAGTCGCTGGGTCCAGTCTTGGCCCTGCAATCTGCTAGTTGTGGGACTGTTCCAGGTTGGGTTTGTTTTCCTTGGTTCTTCACTAGTTGCCACAAAGAATCCAAAGGCAGAGACACAGTAGCAAAGCAGAAGGAAAGTGTTATTTGAGTACCCTCCAAGGGAGAAGCGGCCAGAGTCAAGGCAGACAAAGGCCCTGAACTTTTAGGGGAGGGTTTATGTATCGGGACCTAGCCAGGGGGCGCTTTTGTGATTGACAGGGCGAGGTCATTTCATTGACAGCTCTGGTTGCACACCCGTCCTTTTGGTGCCCGAGTCTTTTCTCACAATGCACGTGGAAAAACCCATGGGGGTGGGGTGGGGCCAGCAAAACCACAGGTTTATTTTAATGAGCTTATAATGAGGTGTGGTTTGGGCAGTTGTTAGTTTTGTTCAATTATGTCCACTTTGGGATCCGGTTGGGACTGGTTTAGCCTGGTCCCAGTAGGCAAAGAAATTAAACCCCTGCAAAACCTTTGTTGTCTAAAGTGGGGCCTTCCTACCTGGGCATGGCTTCCTTGAACCTTATCTTCCCCTTCCCCGACTGCTCATGCTCGTCGCTGTCTTTCTAACAGAACTTTGTATCATTTATTTAACTCTGTGCCGTAAGTTTTTTCAACTGTTAAATGGGCGTTATACTGGATCCTATCTCATAGGGTTGTCAACGAAGATCAGGTGAGTTAATATACATCAACCACTCAGAACAATGCCAGTCATAGAGTAAGAGCTATATATGTTTGTGATAAATAAAAATACCGTATGTAACTCATTGGGTTGCTTTGGAAACGAGAAGTTCTTAGAACGGGGCAGGCACATAGCAAGCATTCCGTAGCTATTAGTGACTTTTGTGATGGTAATGGAAGTGCTAATAGCAGCTGCGTGGAGGACTGAAATTTCGCTGAGACTCCCAGAGGCAGCCTCAGTAGATGCATGGCTGCTGATGGTAGTGCGTCGCGTTGCTTCTGTTGTCAGTCTGTGCAGAGTCAGTCAAGGGAGGATGAATTCCTAGAAACACATTTGTGTATTTGAATATCCTAGGGCTGCCCAACTAAGTCATCAGTTGACTCATAATTCACTAGCATGGTCCAGACTCACAGGTGGGATGCTGTTCAGGTGATTGCCATAGATGGTTAGGGCTTTTGTCCCTTTAGTAATACGTCAGTTTCGATCTTATTTCTACTTTTACTCTGTGTCTAGGTTTCTGTCCATGTTAGAAGAAGAAGTTTATAGTCAAAACTCTCCCATCTGGGATCAGGATTTTCTCTCGGCCTCTTCCAGGACCAGCCAGCTAGGAATCCAAACAGGTAAATGTCTTGCGCAAATCAGACAACAACCAGAAGTGTTCGTTGCAGCTCACTCTGCTCTTATTTGTGTTTCTCATCAAGAAAATGAAGGCTAGAGCCAGGAAAAAAGTAACTGCTTTGGCAAATTTTGCGTCTACATCTCCATTAATGAGGAGAGCAGGTGCAAACCAGTTAAAACAACAGCGGCAGCTCCCACTGTTGGGTTTGCTTAGCTTGCACGTTACAGTTTTATGGGAGGTATAAAATAGCAGAGAGCTCAGCGCTGTAGTCAAATGCTGGCTCTTATTAAAGACACTAAGAGTCTTGGTCAATGGCCAGATAGGCACAAGAATCAAGTCTCAGTCTGGTTTCTAAATCCGTGATGTCTGTTTTGTGCATCACGTTACGATCATGGACAGTGGTAGAAAGGTGGGCGGGAGAGAGCAACCTTATGTCTGGGAAGTACTTCCCGTGGGGCCAGGGCACCAGCCGGTGGCATAGGCAAGCACACGGTGAGGAGGGGAGGCACATGGATCCCACGGAGGGGATCGCAGTTTCTGCCTTGAGCACTCGGAAGGCTCAAAGAAGTTTGGCAAGATACGCCAAAGCAGGAGTTTTTATGTGGCTAACGGGGAAGATGGAGTGCAGGATTTCTGTCTCAGAGCTTTTAGTAGAGCTCCAGCTCAGTGTGTGGTATGGGGGCTTGGGAGCTGTGCCTCCAGCAAAGATGGTTTTATTCTTGCTACTTTTTCCAAAAAAATTGTTTTACTATGGTGAAAGTCACCTTTCTTAGTGTGTAGTTCTGCGAATTTCGACAAAGGCATGGAGGTATGTAACCACCACTACCATCAAAATACTATAGTCCCACCACCCCGAAACGCCCCTGCGTGCCTTTGCCCTCCCTCCAGCCCTGGCAACCACTAATTGTTTTTTTTCTGATATTTTGGCTTTGCTACATACCAGGTGAATGGAATCATGTAATCACAGCTTTTTGAGTCTGGCCTCTTTCACTCAGCATAACACATTTGAGAAGGTGATTAAAAAAATTTTTTTTTCATTTGGAGCCCAACTTTGGATATAAATATAATTAAATCCTTACAAAGCGGAGTATATAGAGAATCATATATTTAGGTTTGGATCAAACCATTGGATCATGGCCCAAAAACATGTCAAAGACATCTTTGTGTGTTTTTTCTTACCTTGGGTCATAGAATGTAATTTCACTTTTCTCTGGTCCCAAATGCGTTGTGCTTTGGGGCTCTTCCATGCATATTACACCCTCTCTCCTACCCCAGTTGTCAGTGGACATGGGCTCTGTGTTCACTTTGTCTCGCCTTGCTTTCAAATGGCATCTCTTCCCAAACTATTTCCTAGTCCATCCCATGCCTTTTTGCAAGGACTGGGTCTCCTTTCTTCCAAACTTGCACAGAATCTTGACTATATTCTATCCTTTGTTCTCAAACTTGGCTGTACAATGCCATCACCCACAGTGATTAAAATAATACCAATTTCTGAGTCCCTTCCCAAGAGCGTGTAATGTAATTGGTCTCATGTGTGGCCTGGACACTGAGACTTTGAAAAGCTCCCCAGGTGATCCTGATGTGCAGCAGCATTTGAGAGCTGCTGTGTCAGACAGCACCTGCCTCCTGCTGTTCTAGCCCCATTTCTTTTGCACGTCTTCTCTCCTGTGAGTGTGACACCTGGATGGCCAGAGACCCAGTTTTGCAACAATAACAACTAATACTTCCATGAAGTGCTTGCATGTGAAGTTTGCATCTATCTTTAAGCCTTAGCACAAACCCTGAGAAGTTGGCATTATTTTCCCTTCATATAGATGAGAAATGGAAACTCAAAGAGCAACATGTTGCCCAAGGTCAGAGCACAAGACAGAACTGGGTTTCACACCCACCTGGGTCTGTGGAATTCCTGACTAACCCCTACACTAGCAGCCAGAGCTCTGACCACGGCATGGCTCTGCTTTGGGGTGTGTTACACGCAAATGCTTGGGGCAGGAATGAGAGTGAAGAACGGCTTCCTCCTTCAGGCAGAGGGACACCAAAGCCATTCAGCAGGATCAGCTTTCTTCTTTTCTGGAGTGTCTTCCAGAGAGGATTTCTCTCTGAAGAGTCCCCTGGATCCTTGCCTGCTCAGTATGCCTCCCAGTCTGTTCAATTTCTGGCGCATCATCTGCCTTAGCACAGGTTGAAGAAGGCAGAGGTAGTCTGACTCTGGGAATTTCAAGTTGGTTTTCGTGGCTAAGGTTGTAAGCCGGGGAAGCTGGATGGTACTCTTCAGTTCTGCCATCAGAAGCCGTGAGAAGCAGGCTGTCGTCTCCTGTTCTACTGTAATTGCAGCATGTTCTCGAGGGGAAAGAAGAGTGTAATCATCTACTTAATTGGCATGTCTGCACATCTATGCAGCTGTGATGAATGACGTTCATAATGATGGCTTTGAAGTTTTGCAAGATACTCAAATGTGTTGGGAATCACTAGAGCTGCTGCTTGGTGTAGAATCACCACCGTGCACTTTGAAATTCGGAAAGCCTGTTTGATCATAGAGCCTGGGACTTCTGTATATTCCAGATCTTTATATACTATTTGCTGCTCAGTTGGGAGTGCTATGGATTGGCGTCTCTGTTGCCCAGTTTGCTTATTCCACACTTTCTTGGCTGCTGGGAAAGTCTTCTGGGCTGAACCGTGGCTGCATTGAAACTTAGAAGAACGTTCCCTCTGGGCATCTGGCTGCGCTGCCCCGTCACGTCCTCTGTGTGACCCGTGTCACTGAGGATATCTGTAGCCCTCATCAGCTACAAATCAGCAACAGCCTATTTCCTACAATAGCTTTTAAAAAACCAAACCAAAACAAAATGTTTTTGTTTGGAAATACTCCCAACTTACAGGAAAGTTATACCAGAATAGGACAAAGAAATCCTGTATACTGTATAGTCTTTCCCATGTGCATCACTTGTTAAGCATTTTGCCACACCTGCTTTATCATCCCTTCTGTCTCCCTCTCTGTCTCCATGGGTGTATGTATATATATATATATTTTTTTTTCCCCTAAACTACTTGAAAGTTTCCCCTTTAAACAACACCTTGCCTCTTCAGTGGCTTCAGTGGGTATCTCCCAAGAACAAGGGCATCCTCTTCCTTAACAACAGTACAGTTATAAAGGAAGGAGTTTAAACTTTGATGCAGTATCATTATCCAATCCACAGGCTGTTTCCCATTTTGGGTGCTTACCCCAGCCATGTGGCTTAGAGCAATTTTTGCATCACGTCGGGCATGTCACGTCACCCCCACCCCCACAGTTGTTGGTATTAAGATCAGTCACATGATTGGGGTGTCTGTGAGGTTTCTCCACTGCAGTGTTACCATTTTCCTATTGTAGTAAAGTTTTGTGGGTGAGTTACTTGAGGCTGTCCTGTCCTGCACAGATGATTCGTTCCTGAATTTATTGTTATATGCTGGCTGCCAAAAGGTTTTTTCCTAACTTCTGTCATTTCTTCCATTTATTTATTGGTGTTCTCCTGCAAGGAGGAGCTTTACCTTCTCCCCACTTATTTATGCTTGCTCTATTTGATGGGTAATAATCTATTATGTCTTTATTATCATGTTCACAGTGGCTCCATGGCTTCTGTTTTAAAGATGCCTGTTTTTGGTGGTGGTGGGCAGGAATGGGATGGTCACGTGTGCACTTGGTTTCTTCTTGTCCAAGGAAGGAGTCATCTGATACCTTCTTTTCCTTTCCTTGGGGCAGTTATCAATCCACCTCCTGTGGCTGGGACAGTTTCATACAATTCAAATTCATCTTCCCTCGAGCAGCCGAATGGAGGGAGCCCCAGTCCTTCCGGCAAAGGCTCGTCTGGGCTGGAGGCCAACCCAGGTAAGCATTTGAGGAGGTGTGACGGTAGGCTGTGACTTGCTCTAGAAACCCTATTATGTGAGGAGTGCCAAAGGGAGACTTAGGCCAGCTACAGACTGTGCCTGTCTAGGATTTTAATGGCTGGAAATCACTTGGAGCCGTATTGGTTAGTTATTGCTGTGTAACAAGCCAACCCAAAATACAAAGTCTTAAAATGGTTACATTTTAAGAACAAGGACATCCTCTTACTTAACAACAGTACAGTTATAAAGTAAAGTGTTTTAACCTTGATGCAGTATCAGTATCTAATACACAAACTCTAATCATTTATTATCATAGCTCGCTCGCTCTGTGTGCTGCCAGCTGCCTCCAGGCTTGGCTGGGCTTGCTCAGGAGTCCGCCTGCTGACTGGGGGCTCTGTTCTGGGCTTGACTAGAGTGCATCTCTGTTTCACATACTTTTCATCCTCCTCCTGGGAGCACTCGGCTCCTTTCCTTTTCTTGAAGCAGAATATGTCCTTAGGACAATGGGAGAAGCACCAGAGAGCAAGTAGAAATAGTTTCTTGAAGCCTGGACTCAGAACTGGCACACCGTCGGTATGTCTGATAATGTCACCTAAACCAAATCTCACGGTCCAGCCCAGAGATGAGGGGTACAGAAGTGCACCCCATTCCTTTTGTAGGAAGAACCACAGAGTCACATGGCAGAGCGTGGATACCAGGAGGGTAAAGAATTTGGCCATTAATGTAATCTACCCCATGGGCCGAAACATCTCCTGATCCTAAAGGCATGTCATAGTTATAGAACATCTTGAAGGTTGCATGTCTGACGTCAAGCTAATCTTGTCTACAACCCAAGTTAGACATTAAAGAAGTGGTATACAAGGAGAGAAGAGGATCTTTTATGAAGTACCAAATCTTTAGCATGGTGCCCCCCTTCTCTCTCCTGCTCCCAAGGGACACACCGCTAAGGCACTCAGAAACTCTTTGCTAGTGAGCATGGATGCAACATCAGATACTCTCTTCCCATAACACTCTTAGGAATCTATCAACTTTGGGGCATATTCGGTATAAACCTCGGCTGCAAAATGAATATTTCACAGCATTGTTCTCGGGGAGTCATGAAATTTGAAGACTTGTTGGTTAAATGACTGAAAATAACACTCACCTTCGATAACAATAGCAAATAGAGACCTGTAAAAACAGAAGAACTCAACAAAGGCAGTTTAGTAAGAAACACATAATATTTACGGAAGCATCTTATATAAACAAGATACGTTACATTGCTCCTTTTTAACTAAAGACAGTGAGAATGCTCTATGGAAACATGTTTAGTAGGATTCACACCTGAGGAATAAATTAGATTTGAACATCTAGAAAATTAAAAATTTTAATTGTAAGAATAAATATATGCTCTGACGAGAAGAAAGAAAAACCAAGAATAATAATAGAAAGGACAAAAGCCACTGAGTGACCTAAGGAGGAAAGTGAAGAAAGTTCTTGTCTTTTCCTGGCCAGCCCAGCATGTGACATGGTTAGAATGACTTTGCTCTCTTTGTGAAGCCTCATTTTAAGGCTAAAAAGCATTGTGAGAGGTAAAGAGGGTCATTTCATAATGAAATATTAAATTCACCATCAAAATAAGATAGTTCACTAGTATATTTCAAATATATATAAACATTTATATACATAATATATGTACATACATATATATACACCTATATATGAAAAAGAACTAACATAAATACAAGGACAAATACATGAACCAACAGTTGAAAGCTTAAAGAAACATCTCTGAGTCATTCGTGGATCAAGCAGACAAAACCAGCAGTAAGGATATAAAAGCCCTAAAAATATGATCAATAAGTTTAATCTAATGGCCACATGTAGCGATCATTACTCCTAAAAATCAGACAATACATGTTCTTTCCAAGAAAACACTACACATTTACAAATAATTGGTTTTACTTTAAACAAAAAGCAAATCTCAATAATTTTGACATTTTGGTGTCAACTGGACCGTGTTCTCTGATCACAAAGGGACTGAATTAGAGATTAATAACTACCTCTTGGACTGGCAAACGAAGAAACGTGTGCCTTAATAACTCACATATCACACTTAAGAATTTTCACAGAAAATAGAAACGAATGGGTCTCTGGCTGGCAGTTACTGTGACCTCCTCCCTACCCATTCCCACCTTCTGCTGCCCCCTCCCTGGGCAAGTGGAGAGTTCATTTCCATACCCATCAGTGGTACTAGGAAAGCAGTTGGATTAGTTGGCGTGTATTATCTGCTTTGTGTTTAAAAATCAACCACTGTTTGCCCTTTTATTTTGATCATCGCAGGAGAAAAGAGGAAAATGAATGACTCTCATGTTTTGGAGGAGGCCAAGAAGCCCCGAGTCATGGGAGATATTCCAATGGAATTGATCAATGAGGTCATGTCTACCATCACAGATCCTGCAGCGATGCTTGGACCAGAGGTCAGCAGGGTAAACCGGGGTAGTCAGCCGGTGGACCACTTCTGCTCCTCGACCCTCCAGCTGTCAGAAACGGGGCTGAGGGATGGTATCGCTGAAAGAGCGTGCGCTCTGCCACCCGGTGTGCGTTTAACTTGGTGGTCAGGGTGGGGCGGGCAAGAAAAGCTGCAGGAAAGTGTTCCCCTTGACGAGTATCACATCACAGGGAAACATACTAATGATCTCACAGTTGAAGACATTCCTTCTCCCACAGTTTCTTGCAATGAAGCATTTAAACCCTCATAGATCGCTGCAAAAATTCCATGATAATGATTTAGATTCTTTATTTAGGTTCACCAATTGTCGACTTGACCCATTCACTTTCCCTTGTCTATCCTGTCAACTATTTGGAACCATTTCAGAATTAAAAACAGATGTCATGACCCTTCACCCCAACTATATATGCCTGTCTCTCCTAAGACTCTAAGACTGTTGTTTTCATTACCACAATGTAGTTACCATTGTCAGAAAGTTTAGCAAGGTGACAATATTGTCTTAACATATGGGTTGGCAAACTAGAGCCTGCTGGCCAAATCCAGCCCACTGGCTGTTTTTGTAAATAAAGTTGTATTGAAGCACATTGTCTACATCTGCCTTGCATTACAGAGTAGATTTGAAGAATTAAGACAGGATGTATAACCCACAGCCTAAAATGTTATCTGGCCCTTTATAGAAAACTGGGCTGACAGCCCATCGCCGAGTTCCCCGTATATCCAGATGATAGCCTTTAGAGCATTTGTTCCTGTTGTTGAAGGATCGGTCAGAGGTCATGCTATTGTATTTTGTTCTTCTCTCCTCATCTCTTTTCTCCTTTAATCTAGAACAATTCCCAGCCCTTTTCGGTCTTTTATGACAGTGTCATTGTTGAAGGGTCACTAGTCACTAGCACTGGTCCCTCGTTTTGCATAATGTGTATTGGTATATTCGCTTACTCATGTTTAGATTCAAGTAAAGCATTTTTGGTAAAAGTATTGCTGTCATCTTTTGCTTCCCATCCAGGGGCATGGCAGTTTAAGACATTTCTGACCACTTTCGGGACATGAAGAAATAGCTTGGAGATTATTTTGCAAAACATCTTTTAAATTTTTTTTAGTGTGGTTCTGCTAGATGAAAGTATCAATGTTTAATTTGTCATGTTCCCTCAAGTATTTCTGTTACATTGAGAATAACTCAGAGAACAGGAAAGTTGTGAGAGAAAGATCTCATTACAAAATTGTCTTTCCATTTCCTTCTAGAGATCCAGTGCTGGGGGACTTAGGACTGCACCTTTTGTATACTTGTCTGTCAGGGATTTAGTTACTTCACAGATGAGCATAGCTCGGTTTTTTCAGCTGTAAGATGTGGATGCAATCACACATTTCCAAGTTTGTTGGGTGGATTTGAGGTGGGGTGGCGTTGGCTTGTGCTGGAGTGTGCAAGGCAGTTGTTAAATTTTCAGGCATTTTGTGAGCTGGTTGGTTGTTAAATATGTCGGTAGCTTGAGACTGCCCAGAGGAGCACCTGGGTACCTGGTCAGCTGGCTGTAGGCCAATCAAGTGACAGGTGTTACCGATTAGGGCTTTTCCTCCCTGCCAAGCTCTTTGGTGAACATTGACCTGCGTGCCGCTGGATGGATTAAGGAGAATGGGGAGCAGAAAGTGCTGGCCCGAGGTGGGCTACCAGCTACGATTGAGAGTAGCTCACCAGACAGGTCACTGGAAAGAAAACTGTCGTCTGAATAGCAGTGCCAACAGTGTGCATGTGACTGCCACTGTGGGCCAGTGGCGAGAACTCGGGATCTGTCGTCCTGAGGGTCCTACAAAGCTCAGCCAGTTGGATTCCTCTGAACCAGGGGTTGGCAAACTATAACCCATACGCCAAATCGGTCTGCCATCCTATTTTTAAAATAAAGTCTTGTCAGAGCACGAGCACTCCCATTCATTTATGTTTTGTCTCGGGCCGCTTTCACACTACGGTGGAGTTGACGATTGCCACAAAGACCTTGTGACTTGCCAAGCCTAAAATAGTTACTGTCTGGCCCTTAACAGAAAAGTCTGGTGACTCCTTATCTACAACAGATACACACGAACACGTGCAATTCTCTGACCTCTCCACATGCTGCTTTACCTGCCCTTTTCCTCTCTTGTTTTCGTAACTTGTGTGTGTTGTTTGGGACCCTGAAAATCCACAAATGTGTGTTTTATTAGAATAAAGAAGAGACACATTTGTATGTCCCATGCCCATCGTTTTAAGGGAAGAGCTCTGTGTAATTTCTTCCTGTCTCTTGCATCCCAGACCAATTTTCTGTCAGCCCATTCAGCCAGGGACGAGGCAGCAAGGCTGGAAGAGCGCAGGGGTGTGATCGAATTCCACGTGGTGGGCAATTCCCTGAACCAGAAGCCCGACAAGAAGATTCTGATGTGGTTGGTCGGCCTACAGAACGTGTTCTCTCACCAGCTGCCCCGGATGCCTAAGGAGTACATCACCCGGCTCGTCTTCGACCCGTGAGTGATGCGGCGCTCTTCCCTCCCCCTTATTTCCTTCTAAATAAAGGAGAAACACCTCCGAGAGGGGGCATCGGGCATGGTCACCCCTGAGTCCTGCTCCCCCTTGTCACACTGCAGATACAGGGTACCTCACGGTTACTGCCATGGCTGAAAGCTGTCAGATTCGCTTCCCAACAATTCATAAATGTTTTTGTTAATCATAATGAAACTTTAGAGTTTAAGTTCCTGGTGACTCTCCTGTGCTTCATGCCTCACAGCAATGAAAGAATAGAAATGCTAAGATGTCCCATGTTTTCCAGTCAAAATAGTCTTGATTTGGGTAGTGTAACTAGGTACCATTGTGCCTGGGTTTCTAGTGCTGGGAGAATTATTGGGATAGCAAACAAGTTAACTTGAAAATCCATTGCTTTAAAAAAAAATAACCCAAACTAAACATCTCTAGTAGAAAGTATTTTAACATCTATAGCCCAACAGCCTTTGTGGACTGTCACTTACGCAAGAGACAATTCTGAGTGACACTGAAGACAAAAAGAAGTTCTGACAGGATTCTGTAGTGCAGGTTTTGGCAAATTGTCCATATGGATTTTGTAGCCTTTTCCATGTTTCTGTAATGCTTTTGAGTGAGACTAAACTCTCCAGAAACATATGCCACGTTTGTCCATGACTCTGTGCTCTCCCCGAAGCCCCCACCCTGAGGTCCTTGGCTTCGGGGGTACCCTCTCTTCACTACCACCGAGCCCCTCCATACACACTCTGTTATTTGTAAACCACCTGCTCAGTGGCTGGCATTTTGTTCTGGTGAAAACTCCGATGAAGTCTTGGGCAAGCAAACTTGCTCTGCCCGTCCACAGTAAAGAACCACCCAGCAAGATAGTGGACAGATAAAGGTGGTTTCCCTAGAAACTCAAAAAGCTCCCCCCCCGCCCAACTTTCCTGGTTGGTTAATAAGAAACACCCAAAAAGTATATTTATAAAACCAAATAGGTAAAACTTTGACACAATCTTATTCTTTCAGGAAACACAAAACCCTTGCTTTAATTAAAGATGGCCGTGTTATTGGTGGTATCTGTTTCCGTATGTTCCCATCCCAAGGATTCACAGAGATTGTTTTCTGTGCCGTAACCTCCAACGAACAAGTCAAGGTAAGGGTGACCCAAGGTCTCAGAAGAAAAGCAGACCGTGGTGCTTCTGCCCAAAGCTCCAGAGCTTGGGACGGACTCTCTGTGCCCTGTGCAGAGCAGGTTCGAATTAGAGCTCAGGACTCTCTGAGAAGAATCCTCTCACTGCGAGTGTATGTTGCGTGTGAGGAGAGTCAGGGGTCCCACATATGAGCAGGTCAGGTTCTGCCAGGGTTTCGCTGGACCTTGGAGAGCAAGGACACCACACAGCCCCAGATGCAACTCAAGTATAGCCTAAGGCAAGTGAGCAGATGTTTGACAATAAATCTCAGTGTCCGTTGTGACTTTACACACACACACAGCTGGTGCCACTGGCCACCTGAAAGGACGTGGTGGGACATGGATTAGGACGATGATTTAGGTGACTTACACTTAGGAAAGATGACCTCGCCCCTTGCGGAAGGGAAGTCATGAACATTTTGAATAAATTTAATGGCTCAGTTTCAGAAGTATTCATGCAGGGTTTGGAATGTGGGGTTTCTGAGGGGGTATGTCCTCAGCCCTGGTCTCTTCCTCCCTGGGTACTTGGCTGTTTTTTGATAATGCAGTTGGTATTGCGGTCTGACTAGAATTAGTGAGTGTCTCAATTGGCAGAAAGATCTCTGTGTTTTACTCTGCTGCTGTTAGGAGAATGGAACAAGGACATGTCCTTAAATTATTCATTTGGTATATTTGGGGCCCTAAAGAATATCATGCAAAAATACGGCAAATGGTGGAAAGAGAATTAGATGGCTACTAAGAAAATTATTGGAAGGTGTAAGCTACGTTGTCCAGTGCAATATGATGGGGCGTGAAAATGGGAGCCACATAGGTGATTTTAAGTTTTCTAGTAGCTACCTTAAAATAATAACAACAAGTGGAAATAGGAGAAAATTAATTTTTAAAGTATATTTTATTTTACCCAGTATATCCAAAGTGTTGTCTTTGCAACAGGTATTCAACATCACAAAGAATTATTGAGACATTTTACATCGTTTTGCAGTCAGTCTCTGAGGCCCAGTGTGTATTTTCCCCTTACAGCAAGTGTCCACTTGCACTGGCCACATTTCCGTGCCCACTGTGCACATGTGGCCAGTGGCCGCTCTACTGGGTGGTGCATATCTAAGGACATGTTGCTTTCCTCGGCTACAAAGAAGCAATGACATTAAAAAAACAAAAACAAAAAATAAGTCACTGGAAGGAATCATTCTCTGCTTGAAGGCTACAGCCAGCCCTGCAGGTACTGTTACTTTCATTAACAGCTTTACTCAAGTCACAGTGCCAATTATAGCTGCTCTGACTTCTTCTCACAAAGCACAGACGGAGCCTTTGTCTTTGACTCCTAGTAGCGTGTAGCCAAGGGCAAACACGGTTCACTACATTGGCCGTCGTGACTGGGGGTGGTGAGGGTCCGAATTTGCTATTTGCCCAAGAATTCCAACAGGATGCCCTTAGATGGTGCTATTCTTATCTCTTATTTTATTTCTTCCAGGCAAAGTGAGAATCAATTCCAAGTGTCCAGAGTTTAGAGACTTACTTAAAAGCAAAATTTTGTTTGGCTTGTTAGAGGGAGAGGAGCTGGAAAACAGGCCCTTGGTTTATGATTTCAGAAAAAGATTGCATAATTTTTGTTTTCAAAGAAAGCTACCCCAAGCCCCTTGTTTGGAAAGGTTGATTAAGGTTGCCTTGGAACTTTTAGGGATACCAGAGGGAAACTAAAGGTATTTAATATGAATTGGATGCTTTGTCTTATTAATTCCCAGAAGGGCAGTTTATTGTTTTTCCAAACCATGTAATTTTCTAAAGAATTGAAGGAAGGTGGCCAAAGATTGAAACTACTGAGGAAGAACTAGAAAAGAAGCCACTTCTTGTAAGTGACTTGAAACTGTAGTTTTAGAAAATGAAGGTTAGTCTTTCAAAACGGAATAGAATGGATGAGTCTGATGGAAGCCAGTGCTGGGGACGCTTACTGTCAAAACAGCAAGTTTATAAGGTTGAAAATTTTTACTTTATATATTGAAAATCTTGGCTAAACAATACCTTAACATTTGTATCCACTCATTTCAGAGAATCGAGCTCACATACAAATTCCTGTGAGTGCTTTAAATAAGATTTGTATGTGAATTTATCTTACTCAAAAGCACACACAAGATAACATGAATTTACTAGAAGCTCCTCACCTGGTTGCAGAATATCTTGTCACTTAAGAACTATTTAGATTAGATATTGCATGCAACTTTAAACTTACATAGCTAAAAATTATTTACTGTAAGAAATATTTAAATAATCATGGAAGCCACCAGATGGATTTGGAAAAGGATCCTTTTGGGTTAACAGATAAAAATAAAGGCCCGCAAACAAGGGAGATAGTTCAGGGTGAAAATCTAAACATTTCATATAATAGCTTAATTTTATTAATGCCTCTTTAACCAAGAAAATATTTAAGCTACTCCTCCTGCCAGTCAGAGAGAGGATTCAGGCTAAAAGACACAGCCCCTACACGAATCTGGAAAATTTCTTCGGAGAGGTTATAAATTAGTGGCCACTGGTGAAAAATATCTTATGCAGGTTTTGAGAAGCTATTCACAAAAGAACCAATATTCTTCATGAGTAAAGTCATTGGCTTGTAGGTGAAGGGGAGAAAATTTGCAGTCCTATTAACTTCTTACAAGGTGGTATATACAACAAAAGCCTCATTGTCTTCCATCGACCACATCTATGTTAAAGTGAGTTTCATTAGAAGCATTTCTTACAAATCCCTAGACATTATTCTTATGCACAGCGGTTCCCTCCAACAAGTCAACCCTTTTCTTCAGTTTTTTTTCATTTTTCTTTAAAAACAATTTTAAATTACATAAGCCATATACACATAGATTTTCAGATAAAGCAAAAATCCTACTTCCTCTTCCCCTGCCATCCTGCTGTTGTCAGTTTGGAAAGCATCCTTTTAGGGGCTTTTCTACTGATTATATACTTGGAAATGTATCTGTGTATAAGAGGGTGACCATGTGTTTTGTTTACATGAATAGAATTCATACTGTACATAATTTAAAAAATTTTCCCATTATATCTTAAGGATCTCCCAGTTTATATGTGGTTAAATTTATATTTCAGTCATTTAAAATTAAATAAAATTTAAAATTCAGTTCCTCCATCACTCAAGTACTCAATAACCACATCTAACTAATGGGCTGCCTTGTTGGGTAACAGATAAAGAATATTTCCATCCTTGCCAAAGTCTCTATTAGGGCCGACACAGACCTATTTTATTCTTTTTGTTTAGTATTTCATCCTCTAATCATTTCCTGTTGAAGACATTTATATGTACTTGAAATAGTACTCTGTCCAGATATATTTTTCTAGACACTGAGAATTGGAATTGCTGTGTCACTGAATATGGCCATTATAAATTTAAAAAATTATTTCCAGATTGCCCTTTTCAGTAGGTTTACCAAGTCACATTTTTACCAGTGGCCTGAGAGAGTACCACTTCCTGTATCCTTACTGACACTGGGTACCATCAACCTTGAAGATGCTTGCATTCTGTTGAATGAAATAGTCCCTCTACTGATGGAATGCTCTGACTATCACTGAGGCCAAACGCCTTTTTTATATTGGTTGGTTATATTTATTGCTTGTTCTTGTCCCTTGACAACTGTCCTTTTAGGCTGTCTCATTTTTGGTATTGATTCCATAGAAGATATTTATGTATTTTTGAAATTAAATCTTTATAATACATGTTACAACTGTACCCTCCCAATTTGTCTTTATTTATGTATCTTAAATTGTTATGATATCTTTAAGAAGTTTTGAAATTCAAAGTAGTCTACTTAATAATCACTCTTTTTTCCTTAATGCATTTGCATTTTACATTTTCTTTAAGAAGCCTTTTTGTATCCCTAGGGTATCAACCCACTTTCTTACATGTTTTTATAGTACTTTTGTGTAGGTTTTTTTTTCCTTCCACTTAGATTTCCAATCCATCTTCTTAACCTTGTTTTCCATTTGACAAACTCTTTTGAGGCCTAACTTAAACATCTTTTCCTTCTATACATTCTTCTCTCCCTTAAATATCTTACAGCCAAATTTTTCTCTGTTGTAGGTACAAATATATCGCTCTGTGTCACTGCTGCACGTAGAAACATGCTATGTGCCTCCAATGCAAGTCACATCTGTAATTTTTAAATCTCCATCAGATTAAAAAAAATACAAAATCTCTTATATTTTTTACATATTAAGAAAAGTTAAAAAAAAATTAATTCTGATATTTTTTATTTAACCTAATATGTCTAAAATATTGTCACTTTATTTTGTAATAAAGTATAAAGTGTTATTGATGATATTTTTTTCCCTGGTGTGTATTTTATACTGTAGTATGTTACCGTTTGTTCTAGCCACATTCCAGTTGCTAAAAAGCCACATGTGACTAGTGGCTACTGTATTGAACAGCATAGCTCTGTACTGTCATCATGTGTTTATATGTTTATCTTCCCCATTTTAGTATCATGAAGAAAGAGATTTCATTTTTTTTATCCACATTTGTTGAGACTCACAATATGTAGTATTGTGATATGTTTGGGAAAAGCTAAAATGTCCTTGGGCAGCATGAATGGAAGGATAATTTTCAGAAGAGGAAGATGTTAATACTGTTTTCCTGTTTACTGGGCAGACCATCCCCTGATGATTATTATGCTTGGTCCTGGGGTCCATGCGTTAGAAGGGCTATAGTTTAAGGGGAGAGCCTTGAAAATAGTGATTTAACTGATGAGAACCATGCCCCGTGAGACATGACTGAAGGCCCTGTGACTTGGAGGGTGGGGATGGACACGAATGAGAGTGTAATGTTCAAGGGCTTGAAGAGTTGCTAGAAGTAGGAACAAGTCTTTGTTCCCCTCTCGGAGTAGAACTAAGGCCAATAAGTAGAAAGAGCAAGGAGTCAGATCGCAGGTGAACATTAGGAAGAACTTAGCCAGCCACAGCAGTGCCTGCAAATGAATTGGCTAAGGACCGAGTGATCACCTTACACTGGAAGTGTCCAGCAGCCCACCTTTTCAGGATAAATGGCAAAAGACTTCCAGCCTCACATGGGGTAGAGTCAGACCAAATGGCTTCCAAAGAGCCTTCTGCCCTTGAGGTACAGGTCCATGAGATCATACCTGTAAGCGCATTAGAGTTCTTGACAAGGTGTGCCACCAAAGGCTAAAATATTCCTGTGAAGATGTTTGTGTCAGGATGCTGGATTTACTTTCACCTCTTGATGAGGGTCTAAAACAGTCACTTGAAATTTAGATTTATAAGCTTTCTACATTGCTTTTTCATTTTTAGTGTATTCAACATTGTTCACTATCTTTAGCTACTTCAGCTGTCCTCTGGCTTACTCAGAGATGCTGGGCTTCCAAGAGCTTGCTTGGGAAGGTCTGATAGGATCAAGTTGGAAACTCTACATCTGTGGTGATATATTTCTCTAGAAGGATTGCTGATGTCTAATACACAGGAAACACTTGGCTTAGTTAATATTCTAGTAGAGATTAGGACTTTCCATTTACATTGCTCTTTTCATATCAGGCTCATAGAAACTTTAAAAATAAGCAGAAATCATACTATTTGCTCCTCAGACTTCTTTATTAATATTCACCGGGGAATCCTTAGGGTTGAAGTAGCTGCTTGTAACCTTGGTATGTTATTTTCAAAGAACCAGAAACTTGTATTTTCACATGATGGTTGTATCTTGATTCAAGGATTTTGAATTACTGAATTTTGTAGCCCATTTTCAAAGTCCAGAAATGCAAGAAAGGATGTTAATATTAGACTGGTAAAAAATACCAGTGCCAACTCCTAACTTTGCCAACATGTCCCAGAGAATCTATAGGAATGTCTTTCTTCCAGAAGCTAACATACATCTGTATACTAACTTCACACAGGGCTATGGAACACACCTGATGAATCATCTGAAAGAATATCACATAAAGCATGACATCCTGAACTTCCTTACGTATGCAGATGAATATGCAATTGGGTATTTCAAGAAACAGGTGGGTTGTTCATGGTGCAACACTGTTCTGTCATTTTCTTACTGTACACTCAGGTAACCTTCATCCAAATAAGTCCCCCCACCACCACCTGCCCAGAGTTTTCTGCTTATAAGAAGGATGTACATTTATTTTGTAAACCTTAAGCTAGGAGTCAGCTTGAGACTAGAGTATATATGACCAGCATAAAATAAGAACTAAATTAACATTTGTTGAATGAATGAATGAATGAATGTTTTATATAAGTGAAATGTAATGTTGCATTCTGACAATTTAAAAATGTTATCTCCAGACTAAGGTGAAATTCCCAGTGCTGGGTGAGTAGAGTTCTCCAGGATTGAGTGAAATAGATGCAGTGTCTGGAAGGTTTCCATTTATATAACACAATACAGAGGAAATTCTGAAGCTTATGAGGGGCTCCAGAGAGTCCTGGTCTGCAGCATAGACAGGCGCAAAACGTGGCTGCCATCTTGGTCCTGTCTTAGCAGTTTTCAGCCCTGTGTTTTGAGGATTATTCTTTAGTTGTGTACGTTTTTAATAGTGCTTTATAATTCTTAAATTTTTGTTTTCTTGTCTGCCTACAAAAGTCATGTATAGTTATTGTCAAGATTTCAGAAAATGTAGTAAAACAGAAGAGAAGAAAAATTACTTATAATTCTATCACCTGGAGAACTTTACTGTTAATGTTTGATATACACCCTTTTAATATTTTTTCCTTTTATTTGTGTGTGTGTGTGTGTGTGTGGTTTGTATAAATAAAAATTGGCTCATACTGCATGTAATTTAATAACTTGACTTTTTCACTTAACTATATTCTTACTATTTTTTCATATTTTTTTTGGTGGTTCTCTGAAATTCTGTCATATAATAAACCACATTTGGGGAACATTAGGGGTTTCTTGTGTGTGAGTATATGTGTGTGAATGGGAGTGTTGCCCTCATCGATGGTAATTTGCTTAGAATAAGTATCTAGAAGTAGAATTGCTTCCAGACACGCTTAAGGTTATGCACTCCCAAATGCTGTAACTTGTCAGCAGTATGTAAGGGGGCTCAGGAAAGGATTTGGTAATTGAAAAATGTACTTTCACTTCTTTCCTAGGTAACAAATTGTGTACGTTTGCATTTATTTGATCATTATGAGGCTTGACTTACTTTTCCTTGTTCATTGATCCTTTGTATTTTTTTTTTGAATTGCCAATTCATTGTATTTTGGCCTTCTATTAAAATATTTATTTTTACATTGATTTATGAGAACTCTCTGTATGTAAGGATTTTAACCTTTTATTTTATTATTTATTCCCCCATTTGTCGTTTGTTTCAACATTGCTTTGGGTTTTGTTTTTAATGTACAGAATTTTAAAGATTTTATTACATAAAATCTATTAAATTCTTTTTCTATGTAAGTCTTATATGACTAGAATGCTTTCCTTACTCTGATGTCAGATAATTAATCTCCTATTTATTTTCTTCTCATTCTTTGAGATGTATTTGTGACTTTTATAACAAAACTCACTTGGGAGAACTCAGTGGGGTTATTTAACTGAAGGCTTGAGTGTCAGCTTTCCTAGGCTGTAACCTCATTACAAAACAAGAAATCTCAGCCATGGTTCTTAAAGAACTGTCTGTAGTCCTCGTTGAAGAGCATGGTAATAATTGGTTGGAAAATTAGCAATTTTTTTTTTTGACTAAAAGTGGAAGCAGGAAACTGCTAGCAATAATTCTGAAATCCAAGTAATTTTCTGCAAAGAAGTAAAATAGACACTGTAATAAAAACTGTTTATGTTATAAATATATGAGCATATACCCTGTAGCACTGTGTTACTATGGATTAAAGTATGTAAATGAATATGTTGCAAAGCATTAATGTCACTGAAACAACCACACACTGTGACAGTCTGCAGGATTTTTGCCTATAAAGCATGGGTTTCATTTCCTCAACATCAAAGTTCTGATTGCTCTGTTTTTTGAGTAGCTTCTCTTTCAGAATTTAGATCAATGTTAGCTATTTATTTGTTGAGAATCCTGGGACTCCCACTCCACTTTAGGAATAATTACACAATTTAATGCAAAGTTAAATCTATTTTTACTTAAAAGCTGTTTCTGTTAAAAACTTTTTCGTATTATTTGTGCTTCACTAGGATTATTTTTTTGTGTTGTGCTTGCTTCCTATTTACAGTTTGATTTTTGATGTTTTTGAACTTAATGACGGGGTTTCACACTAATGCTTCCCAGAATAATCTGAGAACTTAGAAGAAGCTAGTCTTGACGCCTAGCACATAGTTAGCATTCAACAGATATTTGATGCACAGTGACCATGTGAATGAAGTTACCTGCTTTTTGCAGGGTTTCTCCAAAGAAATTAAAATACCTAAGACCAAATATGTTGGCTACATCAAGGATTATGAAGGAGCCACTTTAATGGGATGTGAGCTAAATCCACGGATCCCATACACAGAGTTTTCTGTCATCATTAAGAAGCAGAAGGAGGTGAGTGCGTGGCTGGCTCATGTTCCTTCCGCACAGGCCAGTCTTCGTTGGGGTGAGTCGTGTCTTCCTGGGCTCTGCGTGTGCGGGCTGCTGGGTGTCATCATCTCCGTTTGCTGTGATTGGTTCGCTGTTTACTGCTTCTTTGAAGGTATCCTTGATTCCTGACAGGGCCAACACGTGTTAGATGGGTGGAAAAAACGAAACTTGTAAAATGTGATGACAAATACAAACTGCACCTTCAAGGCCTTTTACATTCTGGCCTCAAGCATCCTTCCCAAATTTACCTCTTTCTTTCATAAACTTCTTCAAAGGCCAGTGCAGATGCTTTAATCTTCTCGCGTGGTGTCTTCATCCATCACCCACCTTCCTCTCCCAACACACACAGACTGAACCAGGTCAGCTGTGTTCCGGCTCCTCCTTTGAGCTTGTCTCACACCAGGTTGAATTTCAGTTGTTCATCATCTAATACAAACATTTACCTTAGTGTGTATTAAGCTCTCATTTTACATTGCAAGTTCAGAAGGCCTTACCCCTTTGGTTTAAGTGATTTGCTACCTGGTTTGGGGTGAAGTCTTTTATTTATGCACATAAACTGAGAGAGGTAGAAATGTTTGATAGATTTGACTGCACAGCAATTTTAACATGTCTCTCCAACAGAAAAGAATACCATAAAAAGAGCATCCCTGGGGAGTGCCCAGAGGCCATTTCCAAAGAACGAGCTGTGCCGGCCGCCCAGGACCTCCCCCTGCTCCCCTGCTCACTGGAGTTCAGAACGGGGAGGAGTTTGCCACTGTGTCATCCTGATCAATTCCGTGGCAGGCTTCTGTTGTTCATTCTAGTGCCTTTATTTCTAGCAAGTAACTAAAAAAGACATTTGTCTTAAACTAGCTTTGTTTTCTGGTCTCTACTTATCCCAGCGCTTAGTTGTTTGTCAGGCGTCAGCGACATGGCAGACTTAGAGCCCCTGCGGCAGCGCCACCTCACAGTAGGTGCTCGGAGAGCATTGTCCTTTTACTTAGACTGGTTCTTTTGCTTCCCGTGAACGTGAGCAAAAGGACTTTTTTAAAACTGAAAATAAAAACAACCTTTGTTGTTTCTTGGGGGAAGATGTCAGCCCAAGAGAGGATTCCAAACAGGGTACTTGGAGAGTTAATAAAAGCGCAGCAGGCTGCTCCCCGTCTCGCTCTGAAGGGCGAGCGTTCTTTATTGTTCTCTTGGGGCGGAATGAGCAGGTCCAAATGCAGCAGCTCATTGTTGAGCGGTAGAGGCCGCTGGCCACCTGGAGCCTCCCGTGCTCAGCCCCCCTCCCCCGCCGCCCCCAGGGCACCTCGCTGTGCAGGCTGAGAGCCGGGCCGTGGCAGGGTCCACAAGCTCTGTACCACAGATCCTTGGCTCTGGCTGCACAAAGAGCAGAGCCATAGCTCGGAGCTCACCGAAGCCATCAACTTTTTAGAAGACCGTGCTTCCTCCTCTCTCCTCCTCCTCCTCCTCCTCCTCTCCCTCCCTCCCTCCGTCTTTGTCCAGCCTTCTCTAGCACATGCCAGTGAATGGATGCTGCCTGCTTGGAGCTGTCAATTTGTTTTTTTCGGAACTATCATTTATTCCCTTTGTAAACCCACTTGAGGAAGGTAGGGACTGATGGTCACAAACACACTGTAAATGTACAGAGGACTTTCTGAGCCCCTAAAAGTATACGAAAACCAAATAAGTTGTAGCTGTGGTTAATGGAGGTAGAGAGAGGAACCCAGGTGGAGCACAGAACTGCTGTGCGGGTGTTGACCCCAAGGAAAAGGGGATCCGTAGGGGCTCACTGTCATCTGAGACGGCTTCTTAGGAGATGCGTTTTGCACTGGACAACCTCATAAGTTCCATCAGCATAAGCCAAGATTCAGAGTCCAGTCTAAGTAGATTCATGGAACAATTAGGACTGTAGGTGTGTGGGTGATGAAAGCCGCTCTTTGGAAAGCTTGGCTGGGCAATGAGTAGGAGGAGTGTGTATGTGTGTGCATGTGCCTGCGGGCTGGGACGGAGGGATAAGTCCTGAATCTTAATCCACCTGTGAGGATATAAGGCACTGAGTTTGGAAGAGGCAAAGTAAGGGTGAAGCAAAGCCATGTGGGTGTTCATAAGAAGACACACTAAGACTTAGTGACATTATTAATGATGGACAGTCTCCCAGAGTTTCTGTTTGGGAGGACTAGACTGACAGCAATGGACGGAGAGGTGGCTTTGAGGAGAGAGAAACGATGACATGGTGGGGAAGTGAAGATATTTTCTAGGGAGGTGAAAATCAGACTGGAGCAGAAATTAAAATGTGTCCAATTCTCCAGAGAAGGGACGCCATCCCTCTAGGGCTGCCCCTTCCAGAGTCACAGCCACCACCCACCCATGTGTGGCTCTTGAGTGCGTGGTCTGTGGCTCGTTGAAGTTGAGATGTGCTGTGACTGTAAAATACACTCTGATCTTGAACACGTAGTATAAGTAAAAGAATGTAAATTATCTTATAATTTTTTCCTATTGATTATATGCTGCAGTGATAGTATTTTGGACATTATGGATTCAGTAACAATATATCATTAAAATTATTTCACCTGTTTCTTTTTACCCTCAAAAGAAAAATGCGGCTGCTGGTAATTTCTAAATCACATGAGTGTCTTCTTGCATTTTAGTTCTACTGGACAGCACTGAACTAGGTTTGCCAGGAATATACTTTCACGAGTCCCACTCATTTTATGAATTTCTTTGTTTAACTGTTAAGATTATGCATTGTCGTTGCAGCATTTCCCAGCAGATGTTTGAGATGAAGCAGTTAGGAATGAGACCTTTTTGTTTCCCTTTACGAATTCCACTCGTGGCCGCTACTGTTTTGTTTTTTCTTTTCCAAAAGTCACTTATGAGATGGCTAATTTCAGGATGGCAATTTTTGAGGGTTTTTTCCCTTCTTTTTTGAAGGGAAAACGGCACTCTGGTAGGAAATAGTCACCTCGGCACAGGAGGAGTTATTTTACAACACAAACACCTCAGAATTCCCCGTTGGCCTTGGCCCACCTCAGGGGCTTGTGTTTACCTTACCTCCATGAGGCAGCTTTTTTGATGCAAATAGTGCACACAGGGCCTCAAGCCTTGAAAATTTTGAATAATAGCAAGGCCATCCTCCCAGGCTTCTGGAACTTTCTGAGGCCTGCCCCCGTCCGCCCCTCCGGGGTGTCCTGGTCCTGGGAAGTGAAGTTCTGATGCGTGGCTGGGTCAGGGCTGCTCTACTGACAAGAGGACAAAACAATTGGCCCTTATGCTAAAGGAGACAGTGGGCCCGTGGGGCAGTGCGTTCTCTCAATGTTGGCGTTTTTGGATGGTCGTGGCAACGTATTCAAAGATGATGTGGGCATGACACTCACTAGGCATGGTGTCGTAGGGTGTTTTCATGTCTTAGCTGTTAAATAGCATTCTCCCTTTTCTTCCCTCTTGTTACGTATAGACTTTATTTAGGAAAACACCTCCTTAGGTTGGCTGACTTTGACGGCAGCCACAGATGTCTGTCACTAAACACATTTTCTTTCTATGCCTTGCAGATCATTAAAAAGCTGATAGAAAGAAAACAAGCTCAGATTCGAAAAGTATACCCTGGACTTTCGTGTTTTAAAGATGGAGTTCGACAGATTCCAATAGAAAGCATTCCTGGAATTAGTATGTATAGTTCTTCTTTTAAAAGCAAAATCTTTTGGTAATGCCATGAGATTCTGTGTTTGAAACAATTACCAGAGCGCAGTGATTCAGAAAGCTTTTTGCCTTGCCTGTCTGCATTTGTGTTATTTTTAGTCTTTTAAGAAGGAGCAAATGCTTTTCGGTTATACTTTCCAATGCAAACAAATCAAAGGGAACTTAGGTGACCTCCTGTTAGAGCTGTCAGTTATCCAACATTTACTGAGGGCCTGCGATTTGTAGCAAAGTGCTGGGCAGTACCATATGTAGGCAGGGGAATTCCACCTTTACAAACGGGGAAATTGAGTCTCAGAATGGGTAAGTCCTTTAACCTTCTGTGGCACATGGCGAGTAACTGTCAGAATTAGAAGCAGCCTGCTTCCAGTCTTTTCCAAACATCTTGCTGTGTGCACCACATCCCAAGACTGTCATGATTGTAATCTGCATAGATCTGTGCTTGGCTAAATTAGTTTCCCCAGATATCTAAGAAGATGATTGGAAAGCATATAATTTGCTTCAAGTTCCCTATTTTAAAGTAGTTTTTCCAAGGGTTCTTATCTGTATGTTAGAGGTTAGTTGTTTTGAGTTAATTTATACAAAGTAACTGTTTTATAGATCAAAAGTCATTAGTTCAAATCCAAGAGATCTTCTAGGGCACTGAAGATTCAATAACCAAAAAAAACTCAAACAAACGAAATTTTCCAGAAAAAAAAGGTACATTATTTGAGCAAGATATATTTCTTTATTACAAGATCTTTTACTTTCCCTGAAAGACCCAGAAATTTTACTTCTGTGTATTGTCCCTGTTAAGGCCATATTAGCCTCTTTGTACCAGGCAATCTTATGTTTTTTGGTTTGTTTTCTATATACATCAAAGGGGTAATATCACCTAATATTTAGAGTTCTGTTTTATAGATGAATAAACTATAGAGGCCAAGAGGCTAAGTAACTTACCGTGGGTGCGATAGTTTTCAGGGAGAGAGCGAGGCATCAACTCCAGGTCTACTGGACTCCAGGTTGTGTTTTCTTTCTGCTGCCTAAACCATTTGCATTACAAACAGGGTTTTTGCCAAACAAAATATAGACCAGAGCAGAGTTTGTTCTAACCTAAAATAACAGTTCAGCTCAAGTCTTTCACATGGTGATTAGCCAAAAATGTGATTCGGAGTTTAAAGTACATCCATGCCCACAGTACTGCACACTTTTATGTGTCATGCTTTCCTCTGAAAAGCTGGCATTCCCGCTTTAAAAACACTAAGTGTTGTCAGTGCTGAGATGTTCATGTGTTTGGCTGTAGTAGGAAGTAGCTGACTGCAATTTATTTCAGTTTCTTCCCAGGTATAGACTTTACTGAGTCACAGTTGTAATTCGTTGCATTTCTGATAAGTATTAATTATGTTACTCTCTTGACCAAGAGCACTTCTCATTCAGTGTTTCATTTCGTTGACATATAGGAGAGACAGGCTGGAAGCCGAGTGGAAAGGAGAGAAGGTAAGCGTGCTGGGCGGGAGAGACTGGCAGCCGTGACCGCTCCCCCTGCCAGCGTCTTAGAGGAACCAGGCAAAGTGATTGTGACCCCCCCGCACAACACCTGTTGGGGTTCGGTTTTCATTAGAACATTCTGGAATGGTTCCAATTTTAGGTTTTTGTAAAAGGGGAGTCGGGATCACCTGGCAGGAGGGTAAGAACCTAATCTCTGTTGCCCAATGTTTATTCTTTTCCTTTCAAGTAAAGAGCCCAAAGACCCTGACCAGCTTTACAGCACGCTCAAGAGCATCCTCCAGCAGGTCAAGGTGCGTGTTTGCTTTCCATTTGCCTCATGCAAATATTTTGAAATGATTTCCCACATGGAATTTCCATATTAGATACCTTACTTTTTTCTTTACCCAAGAGCCATCAAAGCGCTTGGCCCTTCATGGAACCTGTGAAGAGAACAGAAGCTCCGGGATATTATGAAGTTATAAGGTTCCCCATGGGTAATGCCATTAACATTTTCTAAGTATAGATGGATGTCGGTGTGGGGGCAAACGGTGCTGAGGTTGCCTGGTGCTCTCCTGAAGTAGGGTCGGAGGTGTGTGAGGGCGGGGGACGGCGTGAGCCGTGGAGCGCCAGTGCTCGGGGCAGAAGGCGAAAGGGGCCGCGGCGCCGCGGTTGTTAGACCTCCTGCGGCTCTCAGCGCGCACACCCCGCACCAGAGGCCCAAGCCGGAGAGGGGCTGCGGACTGCGCCAGACACGAAGCCGGCTGTTTGCACGTCGCCCTGCTTATAGTCTACCTGTCTGGTTGCAAAGAGAAAAACATCAGGTTGTCCTCTTCATATGTTTTGGGTCTGTCGGAGAATTTTTGAAGGCAATGCAGATGTTAGATTGCCTTGTCCTTCTGGGGAAGAGATTCTACTTAATGCAGTTCTTGATTTTCATGCACTTTGATGGATACTGCTAGTGCCACTAGTTATACTCCAAAGTGCTGTCACACACCCTAAACCAAACAAAAAAATGCCTTTAGGAAAGTAGAATTGTGGAATTTGCTGCTGTCTGCACCATGCTAAAATGAGTGATTAATTGACTCTGTCGAGATTCCCCAGTTCAAACTAATTCGGCACTGTGCAGATGACAGACGACTAGCTGAAAGGTCTTCTTTTCAGTCAGCTGCGTGGCCAGGTGGGAGAGAGGCTGTGTCTTCTGTCCCTTTTCTCATTGTGATCTCTTCTTGGCACTAAGAAGTGTCAGCATGTGACAGGAGGAATGACAGGGAACCATTAGTTCCCTGAAAGCAGAGTGGTTTGCCGAGGTTTTTAGAGCATTAATTCTCGCGTGAATGCTGTGTTTAGTCAGTAATGATCTCCATTGTCTCCGCTCCTGGAAGTGGACGTACATCCACGATTTTCCCCTTTTCTCTCTGCCTTGCGCCTGCGGATTGCAGTGCACGGAAGCCAGAGGGTGGACTGCCTGAGTCTAAGCTGGGAGTGGAAGTGCACTTTGGGTACTACTGTTTTCCATGTTGAAAAAAATATGTGACAACCCTTTCTGTCCATTTCCAAACTTAACTGACCTTTACGTTCTCATCTGGGGCCACCTCAACTCCTTTTGTGAGACCCCAGGACAAGGAATAGTTCTCTTTCAGGCCTGTCCCCATGCTCTCTGGACACCTCAGAGGTAGGCCTAGCAGCTCCCATCCATCAGCCCACTCACAGCCTACCTTCTGGAAGTTTCTGGCTTGGAGCAGCCTAAGAGGGTGTGAGCCTCTCCTCCTGGATACCGCTTACATGCACAACTAAGTGCTCATGAGGGGAACACGGACCCCACTGAGCAAGGCCAGTGGTGGACTAGGGTGTGTTCTAGACAAAGTTAATTAAAACAGCAAATGGTGCTCTGTAGTGGATCAGTGTTTTCTTTGGGATACCTTTAGGAAAAAGTGGGAAAGTGAAATGTATAGTCTTGCTCCTAAGATGGTCATGTTTTTGAGGACAAGACTGACAGATCACTAATTCTACTTTGCCCCATTACCACCTTCTTGAATTTTCTAAGGACATTTCTTCTCTTTGGCTCTGCCCTCAAGGACTCTTTCCTCTAAATGAGTGGATCTAACCTGTTTCATTTCAGGAATGGCATTCAGAATATGTCTGAGGAGTCTGGGCCCCGAATGCCTTCTTACCACATGGGGATTGTGAAGCAGGGTTTTCCACTTTACCCAGGATTCCCAAGTTGGTGGTGCAAATGAAAACAGAGTAATTTAATGGGGTCCCCATATTTGCTGTCACTGATGTTTGATCACCTCTTCTAAAGCCTTATAAGCATATGTCAGACAGCATGTCATAAATGTTAGGCATTTAGGTGGAAGGAAGGTAAACATCTAATTTTACCTCCAGAGGCACAGTTACGTAGCTTTTTCTTCACTAAATGAGAGGATATCTTCATCTCTTTGCACACATGGGTGAGACATTTAGTGGGGTCTTTGCTGAGCCTTTTATGTATCTTTACACTTTTCCATTTTTCTCCCCCTGCAAAGTGTTCCCATTAAAGAAAGAAAATTGATGACATACCTCTAACCGAGATAGGCTGTAGTCAAGGGAAATAGGCAAAGCAGATATTTCCCATTTTTTCTTTGGTCTTTTATGGGAGATTTAGGATTTTGATGCAAGTAAATTTGTCCATATTTTGGGATGTTCCACATAAATTTATTTGTCTTCCTAAATGATAATCACAGTGGATTTGGCTGTAAGATTCTTTCCCTCTGGAAAATGTGATAATAGAGTAGGAACTCAGGGTATTGCTAGTCAGAAGTATTTCTTCAGCGATTTTTCATGAAAGAAACAGATTAAGGGACCACTAGGCACCTATAAGTAAACAAACGTGAGCAGCTTCTAATCTGCATGGACTTCATTCCATCGGTCCTGCGAGTAAAGACTGAAGAAGCCCCCTTGTATTCTTACAAGTTTAGATGAAGGAGTTTTCTTTTGTAAAATAATACAATTTAAAGCAAGTGGATATATTGGGAAAATTCTTTTTACTATAGTCTTACAAGCCTTCCTTGCTTGGAGTATAGGTCATTAAGTAAAGTTTGTCATTCTTATTTTATTGATGGACATTAAGCTAAATTCATTTGAACCAGTTTACGGGCAAGGTCCCTGGTGCATTTGCAGATTATTTATGACTCACTTCTCTATTGTAGTTCTGTCTCTGCAACACCAAACAACCGTGAACTGAGTGAAACAAAGCTCAGTCTGACGGTTTTAAGTAATGAAATGATTTAATACAACTGTTCCACCCGCTCTACTCCTTGTAGATAGCCCCTCTTAGGTGTAATTGGTAATGAATAGTAACAGGGCTTAGTTCGTTTATATATATATTGCTGCTAATCTATTTAGCTTCTTTGTGCTGAATGGGAGATTGGGCCTGATGATTCATAATGGTCCTTCAATGTTAAAATATTGTGACTACACAAGAAAACCCTCACACAAGAAAGAACATCCCATTTAAGAACTGTTTTTCTTGATCGTATGCATTTCTCTCAAAGGCACTGGGATGGTAAAATGGAATTAAACTGATGACATAGATTTCTTTCCCAGTCTCATTTTTGCCAGCTAGTGTTTCAAAGGAGTCAAAGATTGCTAATATTTTTTTTTCCCATGCAGATCTGAAAACCATGAGTGAACGCCTCAAGAATAGGTACTACGTGTCTAAGAAATTATTCATGGCAGACTTACAGCGAGTCTTTACCAATTGCAAAGAATACAACCCCCCTGAGAGTGAATACTACAAGTGTGCCAATATCCTGGAGAAATTCTTCTTCAGTAAAATTAAGGAAGCTGGATTAATTGACAAGTGATATTTTCCCCCCCTCTGCTTCTTAGAAACTCACCAAGCAGTGTGCCTAAAGCAAGGTGGTTTAGTTTTACAAAGAATTGGACCTAATGTATTGAAGATACTTGTAAATGTAATAATTAGCACTTTTGAAAAACAAAAAAACCTCCTCTTAGCTTTTCAAATATGTATTTAAATTGAAGTCATAGAACATTTTTATTTTATGGAATAGATTTTAATCTATTTACTACTATTAATGTCCATTTCCTACGGCATGTCCATTAGCTGAGTATTCAGTAATAGATGATCAGGGGTTTCCTCCAAACCTGTATATGAGGAAATTGCACATAGTACCAAGATTCGGGGGAATGCAGAAAATTTTCAGACCGTGAATGTGTCCCTTTTTTTCTAATTAAATGTGAGAGTTTATTTTTATTTTATTCTGAAGGACTTTAAGGAAAGGATCATGATAAAAAAGCCCACAAAAGGTGAAATATGTGATGTTTGATGTCTCATTGTAGACTTTTTAATATATATTTTTTAAAACACTCATCAAGTATGAGGTGCTTTGAGCAGTTCTGAAAAATGGCAGTTCCAGAAGAGCAACTGCTTTGATTCCTAAAGAAGAAATTCTAAATAATGCAAACTTTTTTTTTAAGCGCTTGGGTTTTTGATAATTCTTCTACCTGCAACAAACTTGTAAGTGCATAACCACTATTTTAATAATTATTTTCTCTACACAGATGTGTGATATTATATTTGACTTTGCTTATGCAGGCCATAAGTTCCAAAAGGCAATTTCCTGGGCCACAAAGGCATTCTTTTCAAAACACTTCATATTGAATCAACCCGGTTTAAAAGGGAAAGATGTATAATCTGTACATGTATCAAATTTGGTGAATTCTTGTTCTAAATAATTATTTTTTTTCTTTTCTATGATACCCACAACCCCATGGATAATGTATATATGACATTTTTCTTTTTGCATCTCCAGATTATATTATCAGTGTCTGGTCAATTAAATGTCCACCAAGATTTGCTGTCAGTATTTTAACACCTACATTGGTATGTAGATCCAGGGTAATAGCCCACTAAAATCCATCACATCACAGCCTATTGACCTGTCTTGGGATTCCAGTTTAGTGCTTGGATTTATTTCCTGATTAACACTACATAGAAAAGTGGGACATCTGCCATCCTGACTCTGGGAGAACCAACTAATATAAAACAAATGAAGACCATCTTAATGGTCTTGACACTAATTTTTATGATACAAATTTATAAACTGATTTTTGTAAAGGACTAGGTTTTAAAAGTGTATTTAACTTGATGTTTTCTATTAGCATAAATGACTTACAGTGATCACTTAATAGTCATTAAAAACAGTTACCAGAGGTCATCTGCATGAAGGAAAAAAACTGCAAGTGGCTATTAAGTTGGAAAGAATTGTTTTTAATACATGAGAGGATATTCAGAATGCTCACACTGAAAAATGCCTCAGCTTTTTTAAGTATAAGAAACCACCTTGAGTGGCATCTAGGCTTCTATGAAGAACAGTAATATAGCTTGGATTAAGTATCCTGGACTGGCTTTTAAACAGTGCTTTGTACTGGATCTGCCGAAGCATCTGTCCAGCTTGGTATCCTGTGAATGTTTGTTATTTTCTGGGTAGACATTCTTATAGAGTATTGTCTTTAAAATCAGATTGTCTCTTCTATATTGAAAGCATTTTTATGTTTTCTAATTTAAAAATTAATATTTTCTTATAGATACTGTGCAATAAAGCTGAAGTAGGATGTGTGGTTTTTGCAAATGCTTTAACAGCTGATAAAATTTTACATTTGTAAAATTAATATATTGTACTGGTACAAATAGTTTTAAATTATATTTTAAAAAGCTCTCAATCTGGTGGTGTGTTTTCTTGGTCTAGCAGATTGAGTTTAATAGGGCAAATGTATGACTTGGTTGGTAACCATCACCTATATCCTTAGTGTTTAGCTCATAAGCATTCTGTTTTAGGTGTTCAGAATTGCTGCATTTGTGCCAAGTTAATTCATAGCCCATCGGTGAGAGAGTTTCCAGAGGAGAGACACATACCATGTCTGTCTCCTGTGTGGTCCAGTGCATCTTGCCCACTGTCACTCATTAAATAAAGAAAAAAAACCAGCTAAAGAGGAGTGTTATTGGTTTAGAAATTCAAAGGTTTTTTTCTTCCCAGTTTTTCAACTTAGCATCCATGAAGCAGATGAATGAGGGGAGAGACAGATAAAAATAGAGCTGATTTTTAAGCATTGCCCATATGAGCTCTTAATGCCACTCAAGATGCTGGAAGAATACTGCATTCTGTCAGGGTGTGAGAGGACCAGAGAGCTTCCCTCTTCCTTGCTGAATTCTGAACCAACTAAGAAGTCAAAGAGTAAGGTATATAGTGACCAAAATATCTTTATTAATAACAAAAAGCATACCAGGGAATGTGGCTTCTATCTGTGGAACATGGTATTCCCGATGGTGAACCCCAGAGTGCACTAGACTCACAGTCACCAGCAGCTCAGCACCCCTGCCAACTGCCCCCTCCAAGGGCAGGGCCTTCTAAATTGAGCCCAGTGCATGGCCAAGGGCAGTGGTGCCCCTGCAGGCAGGCCAGCTCTGAAGAGGCACAGGTGAGGGCAGAGTTCTGTGTCCAGTTGTGCACCCTGAGTCACCAATTAGGGACGTCCCTCCCTGGAGAAGCCAGGGCAGGATGGATGTCTGTCCTCAGGAAAGTGAACAGGGAAAATGGATAGTAAGTCTCCTTCCCATTTCACCCCCTATATCCAGAGTCAGAAATCTCTGTATGTATATGTTTATATGTGTAGGTAACATGTATTAAGAGCTGGTTGTATTCATTAGAAGAAAGTAGTGAAAAGTCTTTGAGGTTTTCATATTACCTGGAAGTAAAATGTATAATTCTGGAACCTAAGAAGTAGACACAATATCACACTGAAGTACTGTAGACAGACTGATAAATAATGTGTTGCCCCTATATGCTGATAATCTTCAGACCAACCCTTAGTGTTCATTTAAAAGGAATTCCAAGAGCTGCACAAGGAAGGGTTACTGGTGGCAACTGTTGGTCTTTTCCATTTAGTTCTGAGCTGCTCTGCTCTGGCTCTTAGCTAGCATTCTCCTTTTTGGAAAGACCCCCCCCCCCAAAAAAAAGAGGGCAGCTACCAAAATAAGGGTACCTCTTATTTAAGAGGTAGTGATTAAGTCGACTTTTTTTCCATCATCTCGAAACACAAGTTTAGATTTCTTGACTATTCAAACATTTTGTCCTGGCAGAAAAAGGTGTGTGTGTGTTGAGGGTGGAGGATGGTGGCAGGGACTGAAATCAGTGCCTCTCCTTGAGTCTTGAGGTCTTGGTGGTGGTATTTACTTTCTCCTTTGGGCTCATCAGTGCTATTAAAATAAATTATAGTGGAGATTGGTGGGGCAAAAAGAGTGTTGGCAATGTCCTGTTCGGTAAAGAGATGAAAATGAATGTAGGGGAAAAAAGAAAAGCAAGTGGAAGAAAGGCTGCAGGTATGCTTTGGAAGAATAGCTTCAGCAATGGAAACAGAAGGTGCTCAGAGGAGGTGAGACGACAGTGCCATGGGAAGTTCCATAGCGTGACGGGTATGTTTATGCCTCGTGTCTCTATGGGAGAATCTACTTTTTTTGTAGAAAAAGGAAGCCAACAGTGACAAAGCTGGAGATTTTCTTTGGGTTTATTAAAAAGCAGTATAATTTCAACAAAGCAGGGAAAACAAAAGTCACTCTTCCTACTTCCTGTTAGTGGGAAATCCAACACGACCTTGGCAGGCAGTTTAAGAAGATGAGCCACAACGGGTGGTGTGTGTGTGTGTGATTTTCTGAGCTGAATTGAAGGTTATCAGTTTCAGTATTTCTGGGTTTGACGTTCTTTTAAAGAAATCCCTTGGAGAATTCATCGGAAGCTAAGGGGCTTCTCAAAACAATGCACGTGTTCCGATGTGCACTTTCACACACCTGTTCACCTGGTACTTGTGCCTTCCTAAAATTCCCAGGTCTTTGTCGTCTGCTGTCTGTTAAACTCCCATTTTCTCCAGAAATGTAGATGGACATTAATTCATGCTGAACAATATCTAAGAACAGAGTCTGCCCTTCTGGGTAGTAGGCTGTCCAATAATGAATAGGCAAAGGGTTATAAGAAAGCCTTTAGGTTTCGTTGATGTTGGCTGTTAAAGAGTTGAATCCAGTACACCTTGATCCACACTAAGTTTGTGATCAAGCTCCAATTCCAGTCTTCCAGGGATGCAACGAAGTAAGTGTGCCAGCACTGCTGCTGCTCGGCACACCCACACTTGTACAGCTGTCATGTCGTGCACAACAGCCCTCCTCTAATTTTTCAACATTAAAGAAAAATGAAGTTTAATTAACAACATACAGTAAAATGCACAGATCTTAGGTGTTCAGCTTACGACTTTGACAACTGTACACTGTACGCTAGTGTAACCACTACTATAAGGAAGACAATTTTGATCACCTGCAGAAAGAATGTGCCTGCAGGCCCCTTTGCTGTCGGTTTCTGCTGTCTCCTGGCAGCAACTTCTGAGTCTATTATCATCCATTAGTTTTGCCTATTTGATTTCACATAAACAGTATCCGACAGCATGTACTCTCTCAGGTCTGACTCATCCATATTGTAGCCAGTATCCGTTCATCCCTTTTGGTTGCTAAGTAGTATTCTCCTGGATTGGGTTGTTTCTGGTTTTTGGCCTTTACAATAAGGCTGCTACAAACATTCCTGTACAGGTCTTTTTGTAAACACATGCTTTAATTTCCCTTGTGTAAGTACCTAACAGTGGCATTGTTAGGTCACAAAATAGATGTAGGCTTAATTTTATGGGAAATTCCTTCTGCACTTACTTGTTAGCCTGTGAAGTTCTTTTTGTTCCTGTTCCACTATGCACTGTTAATTCCTTCTAGGTTTTGCAGTTACAAATTTATGCTTTTCTCATTTCCCTGTTGATAAAAATACTAAACAAGGTGGAGAAGAGAAAAGCTTCTGTACAGCAAAGGACACCATCAATAGAACAAAAAGACATCCTACAGTATGGGAGAATATATTCATAAATGACATATCCGATAAGGGGTTGACATCCAAAATATATAAAGAATTCATGCACCTCAACAAACAAAAAGCAAATAATCCAATTAAAAAATGGGCAGAGGACATGAATAGACACTTCTCCAATGAAGAAATTCAGATGGCCAACAGGCACATGAAAAGATGCTCTAAATCACTAATCATCACAGAAGTGCAAATTAAAACCACAATGAGATATCACCTCACACCAGTGAGGATGGCCAACATCCAAAACACGAACAACAGCAAATGTTGGCGAGGATGTGGAGAAAGGGGAACCCTCCTACACTGCTGGTGGGAATGTAAATTAGTTCAACCATTGTGGAAAGCAGTATGGAGGTTCCTCAAAAAACTCAAAATAGAAATACCATTTGACCCAGGAATCCCACTCCTAGGAATTTACCCTAAGAATGCAGCAGCACAGTTTGAAAAAGACAGATGCACCCCTATGTTTATTGCAGCACTATTTACAATAGCCAAGAAATGGAAGCAACCTAAGTGTCCATCAGTAGATGAATGGATACAGAAGATGTGGTACATATACACAATGGAATATTATTCAACCATAAGAAGAAAACAAATCCAGACATTTGCAACAACATGGATGGAGCTAGAGGGTATTATGCTCAGTGAAATAAGCCAGGCAGAGAAAGACAAGTATCAAATGATTTCACTCATATGTGGAGTATAAGAACAAAGAAAAAACTGAAGGAACAAAACAGCAGAACAGAACAGAACCCAAGAATGGACGAACAGTTACCAAAGGGAAAGGGACTGGGGAGGATGGGTGGGAAGGGAGGTACATGGGGGGAAAAGGCATTACGATTAGCACACATAATGTAGGGGGGGGCACGGAGAGGGCTGTACAACTCAGAGAAGACAAGTAGTGATTCTATAACATCTCACTACGCTGATGGACAGTGACTGTAATGGGGTATGTGGAGGGGACTTGAAGTGGGGAGTTTAGTAACCAAAATGTTGCACATGTAATTGTAGATTAATGATACCAAAAAAAAAAAAAAAAGCAAGGTGGAGAAGAGGATGAAACTTATTTTTAGGATGCTAGATACCTCTAAGATGCCAGCGATCAAAATCCATTGGTTGTGAGGATGCAGCTGTGTGAGAACCCACCTAAGAGTCCCCATCCAGGCCATATTTCTCTATCCACTCTGTAAACACCAAGCTGCAAGAAATGTTAGACACTTCTCTGGTTTTTAATTTTACTACAAGTACTTTCTTGCACAAATGTTACTTTCCAACACCCTTTGTGGATGACACAATGTATAGTTCTGGGGAAGCCAAGTCAGCACCTGTGTCTATTTCCTCATTAGAAACACCTTTCTGCTCAATGCTTTAAGTAAGGATGTGTTTAAATAATGTATGTGATGATACTTTGAAATAAATATGAGACAGTATATAAATTTTTAAGCTATACTACACATTTACAAATTAGAAAGGATTTTTACCTAAAACAGATTTCAAATATTGTTGATATAATATGAACACTTAGAAATTTACACTGGTACTAAGTGGGTTTGAATTGGCAGATAGAATGTAATGCAGAGAGTTAATCTGCAGGTTCTACATGGATTCACATAATCCAATAATGTAATTACCCGGGAATCTACCACTTCCCAAGAACTGACTAGGTGCCCTAGGTGTTAGGCACTCTTCTAAGCATTTCACATGTACGAATTCTGTGAGTTCTGGTGGCATCTTACCAAAAACATGGATACAGAGAGGCAGTTTTTCTAAGTCACACGCAGGGCTTCTAGCCCCCTAGGCAATGGTGCATCGACATTGAAAGAGTAATAATTGTCCTAGTTGGTGGCAGCAAGAAGTACCTCGATATTAACTCTATCATCGAAGTCCTGCTTCCTTTTACATTCCTTGCTCTTCACTATGAATTCTCTCCTTGCACATTCTTGGAGCATTTCCCATGTGTAAAATGATGAGGAGTCAAAGATGAGTTGCCAGCTTTAAGACTGAAATCTATTGGAGAGGAAATGTAAACATCTGTGAATTCAGGGGTGAGAGAATAATGTGAGTTTGATGATGTGTTGTGGGGACCAGGCTGGATGGGCTTGTGCGACACCTCACTAAGGAGCCTGGGCTTGAATGGTAACCCAAAGAGCCCCCTGCAACTCGGAGTATGTGCAGGTGCAAAATGGCCAACACTGAAACTACATTTTCATGGAAATGACAGAAATTGACAGAAACAATTACAGGAAATTGAACAGGTCATTACAGCGTCTGGAGTGCGTAGGTGGAAGGAATAGCTGACTGATGGTACCATGCATGGCTTCAATCAGCATAGGAGTTAAATTAAAAAGATACTTAAGCAAATATACTTCAGGAGAAGTCTCCTAGGCATTCCCTGTTCCCTCCCCCAATCTCGAAAAGTCACCACCACAGGGTCGTGTCTACAGGGACATTCTAGCTCTTCCATTAATACTATGAGACTATAAGAAGGTGAGCAATCCAGTGAAATAAGCCAGGCCGAAAAAGACAAGTACCAAATGTATCACTCATATGTGGAGTATAAGAACAAAGAAAAAAAAAACAACAAAAAAAACTGAAGGAACAAAACAGCAGCAGACTCACAGAACCCAAGAACGGACTAATAGTTACCAAAGGGAAAGGGACTGGGGAGGATGGGTGGGAAGGGAGGGATAAGAGGGTAAAAGGGGCATTACGATTGGCAGACATAGGGTGGGGGGCACGGGGGGGACTGTACAGCTCAGAGAAGACAAGTAGTGATTCTCATCTCACTACACTGATGGACAGTGACTGTAATAGGGTTGGTGGGGGGGACCTGATGAAGGGGGTAGTTTAATCATCACAATATTGCTCATGTAATTGTAGGTTAATGATACTAAAATAAAATAAATTGTAAAAAAAAAAAAAAGAAGGTGAGCAGTCTGGTGAGTGGGAGCTTAGGAAAGCTTCCCTGTCAGCTGTGTATTAAAAGATGAATGGGTATTGACGAAGGCAAAATTTGGAGGAAGGTGAGTGGAAATAACACAGGCTGCAAAACACGGAGGAGCTGAGAATCCCAGCAGGACGGGAGTGGTAGGGAGGAGAGATGACTGGTATGAGATGGTATAGAGCCATACAAGACCATGTTAAGAATACTGAGTTTTAAGGGAAATAGGAAATGCCTGTTAATCATGATCAAATTAACGTTAAAAAAACGTTCTGGCAATGGACTAGAGAATCCTGGTTACACAATATCAAAGAATATGAGAACTTAAGAACTTTGCCCCCTAAAAACAACTGGAAATGTTGGATAAATTGCAATGAATTTAAGGACATAGCTGAGTTTACCAGGAAGAAAAGGCAATCTCAAAGTGCCCATCCAGTGGGAAATTAAAAATAAAAATAGAGGAGTCAAACAGGTTACTGACTCGTCACTCGGGGAAAGTTGCTGTCTCTGTAATAAGGGACGTAGGTTTTAATATGTCTGTGGATTGAGAAAACACTATTAGCCACCAACCCACCATATACATAAAGCCAGAATCTACAAAGGTCTGCACACATTGGTGACAATATGCACTAAAAAGTTTCCTAAGGATTTGAAGCCCTTGGACTCTATCTCAACCAGATTTGGGCTTCAAGTATACGTTTTCTACCTGATCTAGAAATCCTAAACAAATTCCCAAACAATAGAAAATAAAGACTGGTTTTTAGGTAGATGCTCTCTTCAGTACTCCTGGTAAAAAGCAAGCACTGAATGGATGTTCCTATAACCCCAGTCCACAGATTTTCCTCTGAAGGAGTAAGTGCCGTGAATGATTATGAAATGAATGAAAAATAAAAAAATTATGAAACATGGCAAACAAATCATAATCAAAAGTAGACACACAAATATTAGTAGATATAGACACCTAATGAGAACAAACACGACTATACTCTGAAAGAAAATAAGAGCTTATAGTTTCTAAAAAAGAACTAAGTGAGGGGGTGAGGGGTTAAATAGGCTATAAGGTCCCATCTCTCCTTTGACTTTTCCCCACTTCCTCTGCAAAGAGTTTTAACAGATACTTTCATAAAGAAATGTTGGGTGTTGTAATAGATATATTGGAAAGAAGGTTTGCAAAGGCATTCTATAAGCTATTTATGTGAAATCAATAAAAGTTGATTATTGCTAAAAAAATTAATAAATAAAAATAAAATAGGCTATAAGGAAGCCAAGGACAGAATGAGTGAATATAAAGTGGATGAGATGAAACAGAATGCAGCTAGAGAGATGGGAAGTAAGAAAACTGAGTTCAGAGGCAGAGGATAAGCCTTACACAATGTGAATTCAATTAGAGCAGAATGCTTGCTTTGTTTGGGGATCACAAATGCCTAAAACAGTGCCTGGCACATTGGCACTGAGTATTAGTTGAATCAAAATCCAATAATTATTAGAACTTACATAAGGAGAGAATGGGAAAAAGGCAATATTTAGCAAATTAAGAATTTTTTAGTCAATAAAAGGTATGAATCTGTATAATTAGTGAATCCCAAGCAGGATAAATTATTGACTTCCACTTCTGCCCATAAAGGCATAACTATCATGGGACATGTTCGCTCACCATAAATGAGAAAATTGGACTTAGTATGTTAATCAACTTCAGAAATTGGGCATTATGTATACAGGGCTGTGATCCCAGAGAGAAGGAAAATAGGCAGAGTGAGGCCCATGTTCATTTCGTATTTCTTCCCCAGCACTTTCACAGTTGTGGCAAAGGAGGGGAGTCCAGAGTCTGGTACTGTCACTGGGTTGAGGAGCGAGAGGTTGAAGTTCTGAGGAAGGTTGAATTTGCCAACAGAGTATTGGAGAGAAAGAGCTCCAGAATTCTGCTCAGGGATCCCAGAGACTTGGTTGAATAATCTGCTTATGTGTAGCATGAAACTTCATGAATCTAGGGAAAGCACAGCTATGCGATGAAGAACAATTACAGGAAATGGTAAGCTGAACTACTCTCAGAGCTTGCACAGGGCTGGGTGTCATTCACACATTCAGCTGGAATGGACAGACCTTGTTGAATACATTGGACATTGAGTGGAGACATTGAATGCTTCACATCTTAGTACTGGAGCTAAATGAGCCTCTGAGTAAAAGCTACCCTCGACCTGTCCACAAAGTCTAAAACCAGGCTTAGAAAGGATCAAGCTGATCTTCAAGTAACTTACTTGCCCAACAAAAAAAAAGTTCAAGAACTCTTTAAAGGAATACAACAAAATACAGCTTATAAAAATGTTAAATTCCCAATATACAGAACCCAATAAAAAATTACAAGATGTGTGAAGCAGGGAAATTAATACAGAACTAAAAGAAAATTTGACCAATAAAGTGCTCCAGAAATGACAAAAATAATGGAATAAGCAGATAAGGATATAAAAACAATTTCTATAAACATTATAAATATGTTCAAGGATATAAAGAAAAACATGAGTATGCTGATGAAAATACAGAAGATATATATTTAAAAAGAACCAAATAGAGTTTCTAAAGTAAAAAAATACAGTATTTGACATGAAAAAAATCACTGGATAGGATCAATAGATTTGACAAAGCAAAAGGAAATATAAATAAGCTTAAAGATCTAACAATAGAAGCTACCCAAAATGAACTGTAGAAGAAAAAAGACTAAAAGACACAGTGAAATTAGAAAATATCTTAAACTGAATGAAAGTGAAAACAGCGTATCAGGATTTGTGGGATGCAGCTAGTACAGTGTTAAATATTACAGCATTAAATATGTTAAAATGAGAGAGGTCTTAATTCAGCCTATGTTAAGAAGATAGGACAAATTAAGCTCAAAGTAGATATAATGCTATGAAAGACTACAAGTCAGTGGACTAGGAAATTAACAAAAAAAGATAAATCAGCAAAATTAATAATCAGTTCTTTGAAAAATGGATAAACCTGTCTGGACTGATCGAGAAAAAAGAGAAAGCATAAATTACAAATATCAGGAATGAAAGAGGACATAATTGGAGCTCTACATGCAAGATATTAAAAGGATAAGAGAATATATACACCACATCATGCCAGTGTATTTGATGTTAGATGAAATGAACAAATACTTTGACACCAATTAGCAAAACTGACTAGAGAAGAAATATAAAACCTAAACATCCATATATCAGTTAAAGAAACTGAACTCATAATGACAACCTCTTCTTCAAGAAAACTTAAGACACAGGTGGCTTCACTAGGCTATCAAACATTGAAGGAAAAAGTAATACCAGTCCTACACAAAATCTTTTAGAAAAGAGGTGGGATGATTTCCAATCTCATTTTAGGGGCCCAGTATTATCACCCTGATACAAAAGCCAGGAAAAAATACAAGAAAATTATAGAGTAATTATAAACTAATAACTCTCACAAACACAGATGGGAAGATCTTTAACAAAGTATCAGCAAACAGAATTCAATATATATACAAAGGAAAATAGGTCATAACCATTAATCAAAGGTTGGTTTAAGATTGGAAATCCATTAATGTAATTAGTTATATAAACGAATAAAGAAGAAAAAACATGTTTATCTCAATAGATGCAGATAAAGCATTTGACAAAGTTCAGTACCCACTCATGATTTAAAAGACGAAAAAACCCAGCGAAAATCATACCAAGGCAGAAAGACGAAATGCTTCCAAGATTGGAAAGGGAAAGGTGTCTGCTCTCATCACTTCTATTCAACATTGTAGCTGAGGTTCTAGTCACTGCAAAAAAGCAAGGAAAGACATAGAAGTTAGAAAGACAGAAGTGAGCTGTACTGATAGACTCTAAAGATCACAGACATAAAAAGAGTTCTAAAGAATTTTTTCTTTTTTTTATTAAGGTATTATTGATATACACTCTTATGAAGGCTTCACATGAAACAACAATGTGGTTACTACATTCACCCATGTTATTGTGTCCCCTCCTTACCCCACTGCAGTCACTGACAGACAGTATAGTAAGATGCCACAGAGTCACTATTTGCCTTCTCTGTGCTACACAGTCTTCCCCATGATCCCCCCACACCATGTGTACCAATCATAATACCCCTCAATCCCTTTCTCGTTCCATCCTCCCCCATCCCCCCACCCCTCACCTTTGGTAACCCCTAGTCCCTTCTTGGAGTCTGTGAATCTGTTGCTGTTTTGTTCCTTCAGTTTGGCTTCGTTGTTATACTCCACAAATGAGGGAAATCATTTGGTACTTGTCTTTCTCTGCCTGGCTTATTTCACTGAGCGTAATATCCTCCAGCTCCATCCATGTTGTTGTAAATGGCAGGATTTGTTTCCTTCTTATGGCTGAATAGTTATTCCATTGTGTATATGTACCACCTCTTCTTTATCCATTCATCTACTGATGGACACTTAGGTTGCTTCCATATCTTGGCTACTGTAAATAGTGCTGCAATAAACATAGGGGTTCATATGTCTTTTTGAATCTGAGCAATTATATTCTTTGGGTAAATTCCTAGGAGTGGAATTACCAGGTCAAATGGTATTTCTATTTTTAGTTTTATGAGGAACCTCCATATTGCTTTCCACAATGGTTGAACTAGTTTACATTCCCACCAGCAGTGTAGGAGGGTTCCTCTTTCTTTCTCCACATCCTCACCAGTTTTTGTTGTTCTTAGTGTTTTCGATGCTGGCCATTCTAACTGGTGTGAGGTGGTATCACACTGTAGTTTTTATTTGCATTTCCCTGATGATTAGTGATGTGGACCATCTTTTCATGTGCCTGTTGGCCATCTGAATTTCCTCTTTAGAGAATTGTCTGTTTATATCTTCCGCCAATTTTTTAATAAGGTTATTTGATTTTTGGGTGTTGACGCATGTGGGTTCCTTATATATTTTGGACGTTAACCCCTTGTCGGATATGTCATTTACAAATATATTCTCCCATACTGTAGGATGCCTTTTTGTTCTGTTGATGGTGTCCTTTGCTGTACAGAGACTTTTTAGTTTGATGTAGTCCCATGTGTTCAATTTTGCTTGTTTCCCTTGCTCGATGAGATGCGTTCAGGAAGAAGTTGCTCGTGGTTATATTCAGGAGATTTTTGCCTATGTTGTCTTATAAGATTTCTATGGATTCATGACTTACATTCAGGTCTTTGATCCATTTCTAGTTTACCTTTGTGTATTGGGTTAATCAATAATCCAGTTTCGTTCTCTTGCATGTAGCTGTCCAGTTTTGCCAACACCAGTTGTTGAAGAGGCTGTCATTTCCCCATTGTATGTCCATGGCTCCTTTATCATATATTAATTGACCATATATGGTTGGGTTTATATCAGGGCTCTCTAGTCTGTTCCATTCGTCTATGGGTCTGTTCTTCTGCCAGTACCAAATTATCTTGATTACTGTGGCTTTGTAGTAGAGCTTGAAGTTGGGGAGCATAATCCCCCCAGCTTTATTCTTCCTTCTCAGGATTGCTTTGGCTATTTGGGGTCTTTTGTGATTCCATATGAATTTTAGAACTCTTTGCTCTAGTTCATTGAAGAATGCTGTTGGTATTTTGATAGGAATTGCTTTGAATCTGTAAATTGCTTTAGGCAGGATGGCCATTTTGACAATATTAATTCTTCCTATCCATGAGCATAGGATATGTTTCCATTTATTGGTATCTTCTTTAATTTCTCTCATGAGTGTCTTGTAGTTTTCAGAGTATAGGTCTTTCACTTCCTTGGTCTGGTTTATTCCTAGGTATTTTATTCTTTTTAATGCAACTGTGAATGGAATTGTTTTCCTGATTTCTCTTTCTGCTAGTTCATCATTAGTGTATAGGAATGCAACCGATTTGTGTATATTAATTTTGTATCCTGCAACTTTGCTGAATTCAGGTATTAGATCTAGTAGTTTTGGAGTGGAATCTTTAGAGTTTTGTATGTACAATATCATGTCATCTGCAGTGACAGTTTGACTTCTTCTTTACCAATATGGATGCCTTTTGTTTCTTTGTGTTGTCTGATGCCATGGCTAGGACCTCCAAAACTATGTTGAATAAAAGCAGAGAGAGTGGGCATCCTTGTTTTTCTCCCAATCTTAAAGGAAAGGTTTTCAGCTTCTCGCTGTTAAGTATGATGTTAGTTGTGGGTTTGTCATATATAACCTTCATTATGTTGAGGTACTTGCCCTCTATACCCATTTTGTTGAGAGTTTTAATCGTGAATGGATGCTGAATTTTGTCAAATGCTTTTTCAGCATCCATGGAGATGATCATGTGGTTTTTGTCCTTTTTTTTATTGATGTGACAGATGATGTTGATGGATTTTCGAATGTTGTACCATCCTTGCATCCCTGGAATAAATCCTACTTGATCATGATGGATGATCTTTTGAATATATTTTTGAATTCGGTTTGCTAATTGCTATTTTGTTTAGTATTTTTGCATTTATGTTCATCAGGGATATTGGTCTGTAATTTTCTTTTTTTGTGGTGTCTTTGCCTGGTTTTAGTATTAGGGTGATACTGGCCTCATAGAATGAGTTTGGAAGTACTCTCTCCTCTTCTACTTTCAGAAAATTTTAAGGAGAATGGGTATTAGGTCTTCACTAAATGTTTGATAAAACTCAGCAGTGAAGTCATCTGGTACAGGAGTTTTGTTCTTAGTTTTTTGATTACCAATTAAATTTCATTGCTAATAATTGGTCTGTTCAGATTTTACATTTCTTTCTCGGTCATCATTGGAAGAATGTATTTTTCTAGAAAGTTGTCTATATCTTCTAGGTTATCTAGTTTGTTAGCATATAGTTTTTAATAGTATTATCTAATAATTCTTTGTATGTCTGTGGTGTCAATAGTGATTTTTCCTTTCTCATTTCTGATTTTGTTTTTGTGTATATACTCTCTTTTTTTCTTGATAAGTCTGGCTATGGGTTTATCTATTTTGTTTATTTTGTTGAAGAACCAGCTCCTGCTTTCATTGATTCTTTCCATCGTTTCATTCTTCTTGATATTATTTATTTCTGCTCTAATCTTTATTATGTCCCTCCTTCTACTGACTTAGGGCCTCATTTGTTCTTCCCTTTCTAGTTTCATTAATTGTGAGTTTAGACTGTTCATTTGGGATTGTTATTCTTTCCTGAGGTAGGCCTGTATTGCAATATACTTCCCTCTTAGCATGGCCTTCGCTGTGTCCTACTGATTTTGTGGTGTTGAATTGTTGTCATTTGTCTTGATCTCTGTTTTTATTTGGTCATTGATCCATTGGTTATTTAGGAGCATGTTGTGAAGCTTCCATGTGTGTGTGGGCTTTTTCATTTTCTTTGCGTAATTTATATCCAGTTTCATACCTTTTTCGTCTGAGGAGCTGGTAGGTATAATTTCAATGTGTTTGAATTTACTGAGGCTCTTTTTGTGGCCTAGTGTATGATATATTCTTGAAAATGTTCCATGTGCACTTGAGAAGAATGTGTATTCTGCTGCTCTTGGGTGGAGAGTTCTGTACATGTCTTTTAGGCCCATCTGTTCTAATGTGTTGTTCAGAGCCTCTGTCTCCTTACTTATTTTCTTTCTGGTTGATCTGTCTTTTGGAGTGAGTGGAGTGTTGACGTCTCCTAGAATGAATGCATTGCATTCTGTTTCCCCTTTAATTCTGTTAGTATTTGTTTTACATACGTAGGTGATCCTGTTTCGGGTGCATAGATATTTATAATGGTTATATCTTCTTGTTGGATTGACCACTTTGCCATTATTTAATGTCCTTTTTTGTCTCTTGTGACTTTCTTTGTTTTGAAGTCTATTTTGTCTGATACAAGTACTGCAACTCCTGCTTTTTGTTCCCTATTAATTCCATGAAATATATTTTTCCATCCCTTCACTTTTAGGCTGTGTATGTCTTTGGGTTTGACGTGAGTCTCTTGTAGGTAACATATAGTTGAGTCTTGTATTTTTATCCATTATGTGACTTCTTTGTCTTTTAATTGGTGTGTTCAGACCATTTACATTTAGTATGATTATCGATAGTTTTATCCTTATTGCCATTGCAGGCTTTAGATTCATGGTTACCAAAGTTTCACAGTTCTTTACTATCTAAGAGTCTAACTTCACTCAGTATGCTATTACAAACACAATCTAAAGGTTCTTTTTCTTCTCCCTTCTTTTCTTCCTCCACCATTCTTTATATATTAGGTATCATATTCCATAGCCTTTGCCTATCCATTTTTATTACTTCTGGTAACAGCTATTTAACCTTAGGAACACTTCCATATATAGTAGTCCCTCCAAAATACACTGTAGAGATGGTTTGTGGGAGGTAAATTCTCTCAGTTTTTGCTTATCTGGGAATTGTTGAATCCCTCCTTCAATGATAATCGTACTGGATAGAGTGTTCTTGGTTGGAGGCCCTTCTGCTTCATTGCATTAAATATATCATGCCACTCCCTCTGGCCTGTAAGGTTTCTGCTGAGAAGCCTAATGATAGCCTGTTGGGTTTTCCTGTGTATGTGATCTTTTTTCTCTCTCTGGCTGCTTTTAATATCCTTGATATTTGTCATTTTAATTATTATATGTCCTGGTGTTGTCTTCCTTGGGTCCCTTGTGTTGGGAGATCCACGCACCTCCATGGCCTGAGAGACTATCTCCTTCCCCAGATTGGGGGAGTTTTCAGCAATTACTTCCTCAAAGACACTTTCTGTCCCTTTTCCTCTCTCTTCTTCTGATATCCCTATAGTACAAATATTGTTCCATTTGGATTTGTCACACAGTTCTCTCAGTATTCTTTCATTCCTAGAGATCCTTTTTTCTCTCTGTGCCTCAGCTGCTTTGTATTCCTCTTCTCTAATTTCTATTTCATTTACCATCTCCTCCACCATATCTAATATTGTTTTAATACCCTCCATTATGTTCCTCAACGATTGGATCTCCTTCCTAAATTTGTTCCTGAGTTCTTGAATATTTTTCTGTACCTCCATGAGCATGTTTATGACTTTTATTTTGAAATCTCTTTCAGGAATATTGATTACTTCAGTCTCACTCTATCCTTTTTCTGGGGTTGTTGGGATTTTGGTTTGAACCAGGTTTGTTTGTTTAGTGTTTCATATTTGTATGTGGCACCCTCTAGTGACCGGAGCCATACTCCTTGGATCTGCTGGAGCGATGTCGTGGGTTGCAGGGGAAAGGTATTGGTGCCTGGGGGGAGGGAAGAGCTGTTTCCTACTTCCCAGCTGCTGTGCCTGTCTCCACTGCCAGAACCAGTGGGCCGAACACACAGTTATAAGCCTCTATGCTTTGCGTTTGTAGCTGGTGTATGTGGGGCTTCCCTCTGGCTGGTCTGATGCCAGGGCAGGGTTTGCTGGTTTGTGAGCCAGGTGCGGGCTGCCTAGGAGGAAGGTGCAGCAGGCTGCGTATCACAGTGGGGGGCCTTGGAGCTGCGTTGCCAGCCAGGGGGATGGAGCACCTGAAGATCGTGAAAGTTCCCAACCTCTGTTGGGCAGAGTGCACCTGGACAATTTTGTCTGCCTCTCCTTTCTCCTCAGCAGTAAGGTCTGTGCAATCCTTGCTGCTGTAGCAGCCCTCTCGCTTTTAGGAAGTCTCTCAGACTACCCGCCCAGATCATCTGGATATGGATCTCTGTTTTCCACAGCAGCTAGAATCTCAGTCTCTCCTGGCATGCCACCTGTCTTAGCTTTCCAGCCCCACTAATCATCAGAGCAACATGCAATGTAGGTTCATGCTCCCAGAGCAGATCTCCAGGGCTAGGTGTTCAGCATTCCAAGTCCTCCACTCCCTCCCTGCTCTGTTTCTCTTCCTCCTGACAGTGAGCTGGGGTGGGGGAAGGGCTTGGGTCCCACCAGGTCACGGCTTTCATATGTTACCCTGTTCCACGAGGTCTGTTCTTTCTTCCAGGTTTATGCAGTCTTGTGCAGCCTTCTTTACTGTTTTTCTCTTTCGGGATTAGTTGTATTAATTATATTTTCGTATTATATGTGGTTTTAGGAGGAGGTCTCTGTCTCACCTCTCATGCTGCCATCTTTAATCCCCCTCTACTGAGTTCTAAGGAATTTACAAAAAAGTTACTAGAAATAGTGAGTGAATTTAGCAAGGCCTATTTATGAAAATCAATTGCATTTCTATCAACCAACAATGAACTGAAAATGAATTTTAGAAATATATTTACAGTAAGTGAAGAATATGAAATGCATGGGATAAACTGAGAAAACAGGAGCAAAATTTAGAATGACATGACTTGTCAAAAGCAAAATCAATACAATAAGAAAATTAAATGCTGGGGGAGTTACTGTCCAACTATCCTCAAAGTCAAGAGTAAGAGAAAAATTAAGTCATTTTTAGAAAAAAGACTGATATTCAAAATGACTTCATCAAAATGATATATAAAAGATACACTTCAGAAATTTGGACTTTAGAAGGTCAAGTATAGAAGTTAAACCTTTTAAGGATAACCACTTTAAAAAAATGACAACTTTGTCAGTCCAGTGGTAAACAGTAAAGAAGAAAAAAAGGTAGAGTAGATAACATAAAATATTTGATAGAAATAAATCACATTATAGCAGTTATTACAAGGAATGTAAATGCACTGAATTTGCTAGGTGAAAGATAATGCAATTTGGACTAAAAAACAAAATGCAATATTTGCTATTTAAAGAGATAAATCCAAAACTTTTATCCATTTAGTACAATTCACTAGGAAAATAAAATAGTAAATCCAGATATTTTGTGGAAGATATTATCCTTCTTTTAGTAAATGATGAAATGAAAAAATTAGTGAAGATAAAAAGATTGAAAATGTGTGCAACGTTGCACTCAACAGTTAGAGAATCTATATTTTTCTCAAGCACACGCTGTTAAGTATTTGCAAAGTCTGATAATTTACCAGTCACAAAAGATTTAATACCAAAGAATCAACATCAAATATTTTTTGAGGTTTCCCAAAAGAAGTTAAAATCAATAAGAAAGACTAACAACAGAAATCCCCAATCTGGTATGAAAAAAATAATTTTAAATAAGTAAAGGTCAAAAGAGAAATGACAATGAAAGTTAGAAAATACTTAAACTTAAGGTAAGTAATACATGTTTATATTATTATATAAAAACACGAACGAGGTAGTTCAGTGAAACTAAAGTGAGACAAAAAAGTGAATGACTTTATAAACTTATAAATTAAGTTTTTAATTTATAAAAACTTATTAAGGAGCCAGGTTAGAAGCTAGACAAATGACAGCATAAACCCCAAAAATGTGAAGAACACAAGAGGAGAAATTAATAATGTAGAAAACAAAAAACTGAGGATCAACAAAAGCTGGTCCTTTGAAAAGATTAACAGAACAGGAAAATTAACAAAAGATTAGCAAAGACAAATAAAATGATCAAGTACAAAAGAAAACACGCACAAATAGGCAATTTAAAAAGTGACATAACTACATCGTAGAGATTAAAAAAAAATTAAATCTATAACTTATTCCATGAAATAAAAGATGAAATACACAATTCATGAGAAAAAAGTTCTAACAATCAAGAATTAGAGAATGTGTTAGGCATTAAAAAACTAAGACAAAAAAGACAAAAATTTCCCCATAAAAGCACATGATAAGATAGTTTTAGTGGCAAGTTATACCAAACTGTCAATGAGTACAGTTGTTCCACAAAGCAAAAAGAAAAGCTTTTCAACTAATTTTATGAGGCTAGTGTAGCTTTCCTAACAGAAATATAGGATGTATATGGGAAAGGATATAGGCAAAAATTTTTTTTTTCAAATAATATCCTTTATGTGGTCTCTACATGCAGTTTTTTTTTTAACAATTTATTTTATTTTAGTATCATTAACCTACAATTACATGGGCAATATTGTGATGATTAAACTACCCGCTTCATCAGGTCCCCCCCACTGACCCTATTACAGTCACTGTCCATCAGTGTAGTGAGATGAGAATCACTACTTGTCTTCTCTGAGCTGTACAGTCCCCCCCGGGCCCCCCCACCCTATGTCTGCCAATCGTAATGCCCCTTTTACCCTCTTATCCCTCCCTTCCCACCCATCTCCCCAGTCCCTTTCCCTTTGGTAACTGTTAGTCCATTCGTGGGTTCTATGAGTCTGCTGCTGTTTTGTTCCTTCATTTTTTTTTTTCTTTGTTCTTATACTCCACATATGAGTGAGATCATTTGGTACTTGTCTTTTTCGGCCTGGCTTATTTCACTGAGCATAATAACCTCCAACTCCATCCATGTTGTTGCAAATGGTAGGATTTGTTTTTTTCTTATTGCTCCGTAATATTCCATTGTGTATATGTACCACATCTTCTGTATCCATTCATCTACTGATGGACACTTAGGTTGCTTCCATTTCTTGGCTATTGTAAATAGTGCTGCAATAAACATAGGGGTGCATCTGTCTTTCTCAAACTGGGCTGCTGCATTCTTGGGGTAAATTCCTAGGAGTGGGATTCCTGGGTCAAATGGTATTTCTATTTTGAGTTTTTTGAGGAACCTCCATATTGCTTTCCACAATGGTTGGACTAATTTGCATTCCCACCAGCAATGTAGGAGGGTTCCCCTTTCTCCACATCCTCGCCAACATTTGTTGTTGTTTGTGTTTTGGATGTTGGCCATCCTCACTGGTGTGAGGTGATATCTCATTGTGGTTTTAATCTGCATTTCTCTGATGATTAGCGATGTGGAGCATTTTTTCATGTGCCTGTTGGCCATCTGAATTTCTTCTTTAGAGAAGTGTCTATTCATGTCCTGTGCCCATTTCTTAATTGGGTTATTTGCTTTTTGTTTGTTAAGGTGTGTGAGTTCTTTGTATATTTTGGAAGTCAACCCCTTATCAGATACATCATTTATGAATATATTTTCCCATATTGTAGGATGTCTTTTTGTTTTACTAATGGTGTCCTTTGCTGTACAGAAGCTTTTCAACTTGATATAGTCCCATTTGTTCATTTTTGCTTTTGTTTCCCTTGCCCGGGGGG
>JAQQAC010011420.1:45972155-46041895 GCA_029783875.1 Phataginus tricuspis | reverse complement strand
CCAGGCCGAAAAAGACAAGTACCAAATGATCTCACTCATATGTGGAGTATAAGAACAAAGAAAAAATAAAAAAAAATCAAAAAATGAAGGAACAAAACAGCAGCAGACTCACAGAACCCACGAATGGACTAATAGTTACCAAAGGGAAAGGGACTGGGGAGATGGATGGGAAGGGAGGGATAAGAGGGTAAAAGGGGCATTACGATTGGCAGACATAGGGTGGGGGGGCACGGGGGGTACTGTACAGCTCAGAGAAGACAAGTAGCGATTCTCATCTCACTACGCTGATGGACAGTGACTGTGGTGGGGTTGGTGGGGGGGACCTGGTGATGGGGGGAGTTCAATCATCACGGTATTGCCCATGTAATTGTAGGTTAATGATACTAAAATAAAATAAATTATTAAAAAAAAAAAAAAAAAAAAAAAAAAGAATCTTTAGAATCCAAAATTAAATATAGAATGAAAAGCCATTCTGTAGTTTCTCCATATTTACTGTAAGTAGATAAAAATATGGGGAACTTAATAAAACCATTTATTTGGCAATGACCAATTGAAGGCTCATATCTGACCTGTGAAAGAATCTTAAATAACCTTCAAAAGTATTCTAACTTAGGGTTTTACATGCCCCGTTTTAAAGGCTTAAGGAAAAACCAGTTGTCCATAAGTATCTGTGTGTACAGCATCCAGAGGAAAAGAACCTCCTATTCTAAGTGGGACAAATACACCAAGAAAGTGGGAGCTAAATTATTCTCTGAAAAATGAGTAAGACTGGGATAATTACAAAGCATTTCAGGTAAGAAATATAATCTGTATTTTTAGGGTAAGTGAGGATATTTGAATCTGCTTCTTCAAATGCTATCCCTTCTGCAAAGCTTAGTTCAGATAGAGAGGACTGATATTTGAGAACAGGGACACATCAATTTGAAAGCAGAAAAAAAGGGCAGGGCTTTGGAGATCAGCTCTGAGTTTAGCTCTTACCATCTGGGCTACTTCCTGTGAGACACTTTACTTCTTTGAGTCTATATAAAACGGAGTGACTACCTACATTCCAAGGTTATTGTGAGGGTTGAGTGAGATAATGTATGTAAAATACCTAACACAGAGCTTGACACAGAGTAAGGCTCAGTAAATTGCAGCCAGTTAGAGCCAAGGTTTCTGACTATAGGTTTGGCATAATAAGTGGATTTTAAAACTTATTATTCTGTGTAAAATAAACAGGTTTGCTTTGAGCAGACTATCAGATTAACAAATTTAAAAAGTTAAAAAAAAAAACTAGAAAAATTTAATTTTTACTTGTTCTCAAAGATCCCATCTTACCCTTAAATATTTTTGATTTTTCACTCGAATTACCTTCTATTTGGAAAGATTCTTGTTGTCTCGGAGAGTGAACTTCCTGAACAGGAACTTGCCTTAGAGGATACCAATGAAAATTAAAATCTACTTAGCAATTATGTAATAAAAACAAATTTAAGATTTTCTTAAAATTAAGTTTTTTCCTTTCTTTTAGTATCATTTCATAATTCCATTCTAAATCAGTACATCTGTTCTGTATCAAAAGAAACCAAAAAACATTTGTGCTGATTACATGAATGATGATTTGTTAACAACTGACATTCAACTCCCACTGGAAGAAGTAACATATCAAATTGGACAGTTCCTTCTGAAAATGTGCCATAACTCATAATTTCATTTAACTGGAGAAACAGTCAATCAAGGACTTATAAAATATATTAAAGAAATAGTTTGATTACTCAAGTCTTGAGGACCTGCTTTACCATGAGTTGAACTGCGTTTTTGGTAGGATATGCTTTCACAGTGCTTAACTACTGACTCCTCTGAATCAACACTGTTCTGTTTTTTAAAAAAATCTTGTCCCTGTTTGGTTCTTGGAACAAGAAATATTCTTTATGCTTTAATACTGGCTGTTACATCCTAATTATGATGTTATTATTTTCTGTAGAGAATTCCCCCCTCTAGACATCAAAAACTAAATACAGGTTTAGGTAATAGAGCTGTAGTAAGTAAAAACAGTTTTAGGAATCTTATAATTACCTCACCTTTTTTGCCCATTACATTTATATTTTGTCAGATCTTAAAAGTTCAACAGTTCCAAAACTATTGATTAAAATTAATATGGGGATAGAAATCTTACTAATATTTACTTCTTCAAGTGGAGTATAGACTTGAAAAGACATGAGGGAGTGGTTCATGGCGGTAGTTCTTACTTGGGGACAGGTATGCCCCCACCCCTGCTGGGGATATGTGGCAATGTCTGGAGACATTTTTGGTTCTCATAACGTGTTACTGGCATTTAGTGGGTGGAAGCCAAGGATGCTGCTAAATACCCCACAGTGCTCAGGACAGTCCCCCACAACAAAGAACAACTGGCCCAAAATGTCAGCAGCGCTAAGACTGAGAAATCCCAGGCTATCATTACGGCTATGTTCTATATCTTAAAGTTTTGGTTTCAAGGGATGTACATTAGTCAAACTCACTGAATTGCATAATTAAGATCTATGCATTTTCTATATGTAAATATATCTCAATAATTCATAAACAAAGTATACTTGATCTAAGTGAAGGGTAGAAGGTATGTGGGTCTGATTGTATTTAGGAATGAACTGAATTAGCAAGGCAGTATGAGAACTGTGTTAAATGTGATGTTTTATTATATTTCTGTTCTAAATCAGACTATTTGTAGTACTGGCAAAATACCATCATTTGAATAACCAAGTCCTTCTTAGAATAAAAACATGACAAAAGAAATATGTAACTGAAGAGAACAGTTTAAAAATTTAGAGCAATTTCTTAGGCATAAAAAATGTAATTCATATAAGAAAGCTTTAGTTTGGCTATATGTAACAGAATTTCAACATATTAAATTTTTAAATATACATTCTCAGTTGAGAGAACATTAGGCTCAAAATACAAGAGTCAGTGATGTAAATTTGTTTTCAGAAATGATAACAGAATTAAATCTTTCTTGGTATTAATAATTATAATAATGAATTTGATACTAACGGTAAATCCTTCACAAATAAATCCCTGGAGTTGTTAATACTGGAGTCCATTCTGGAGGGGCATACTTCCTGGTTCTGTTAATGTATGAAAACAAAGAAAATATTGGCACAAGTGAAATATTCATAACAAAGCATTCATATATTCAACAATAAATACTTAGTGACAGTCTACTATGATGCCAGGCACTGTTCTAGGAACTGGGTCTATAGCAGCTAAAAAAATAGATTAAGTCCTACCCTTTTAAAGCTTACGTTCTTGTGTAGAAAGAAAATTTTAAAAAGAAAGGAAAGAGATATATAAGTAATTTCAGAGTGATAAGTGCTATGAAGGAAATTACTTAGGGTGAAGTAACAGAGTGCTTGAGGTTGGAGGGCTCTTAGGTGGGGTGACTTTTATGTGAAATCTGAAGAATGCAAAGTAGTGAGCAGAAGGAAGAGAAAGCGGTGGAAAGAGCAAATACAGGTCATGAGGTAGAAAAAGTCTTGCTGTGTTTAGAAAAGACAAGTCGTGTGGAACAGAGTCACTGAGAACAGTAAGAGACGTAATGCAGAGGCCAGATAATGCAAGGCCTTGAGAGCCATGAGCTTGAATTTTAGTCTAAGTGTGATGGGAAGTTACTTAAATATTAAGTTAAACTGATCACAGGTTTTAAAAGATCTCTGGCTGTTGTATGAAACGGATTGAAAGGGGCCAAGGGTAGAAGGAGTTAAGAAGTCACCACAGAAAATCAAGCAAGACATGATATTAGTGAGGACTGGAGCTCTCTGGCCATAAGAAGTGAAGCCCAGTGGAAGGTCATGAGATACAAAGTGTGCTCGGACTGAACAGGCACGGAAGTGGGCACAATGACAGAGAGAGGAAGTACACAGTATCTCTGGGGGGGGGGGAATAAAGGGTTGTACTGTGTACAAAATATGTTTGAGATCCTTTATCAATATTTAAGTGGATATATCAAATAGTAGCTGTGTGTGTGTGTGTGTGTATTTGTGTATGTATGTGTAGATTTTAAGCTATAAATCTGGAAGTCACCAGCAGATAAACAATATCTACACGTGTGTTCTCCATCTGCCCTAACCTTGCCACCATGCCTACCAAAGGCCATGCCCTGCTGGCCTTGGAAATCAGATTCCCTTCTTCCCATCTCCTGTAGGACTTTGCTTCTTTAAAGCTTTGGAGGGGGCGAAGATAAGATGGTCTAGGACAATTGACATTTAAAAGTAAAGAAATCAGCAAAGTAGAATGACAAGTAACAGTGAGATGGGTAGAAAGAAAACTAGGAGAGTATGATGGATAAGAAAGTGAACAGACCGAAGTATGTCAAGCAGAGTAATCCCTGTGTTATTACTTCAAGGTCAAGAAAAAAGGTAAGTGACCACTGACCCTGGTAACATGGAGGTTTTCGTGACCTTGACACATAGTGACAAGAGAGAGTAGGAAAAAAGCCAGAGAAGGGTGAGTTCAAATGGGAGTGAAGCTGAGGAAGTGAAGCCAGTAAGTGTACTGTTCTCTTTGGAAAAGTTCTGCTGTGAAGAGAAGCACAGAAATGAGGAGATAGAGGGATATGAGCTCAAGAGAGGTTTCACTTATTTTCTTTTTCTCTTAAGATTAGAGATACTAGAGGACATGCGTATGATAGCTAGAATGAGTCAGCAGAGATGGAGATACATGGTAGGGAAGAGCACAAACTTTCAGAAGCAAAGTCCTACAGGAGATGGGAAGAAGGGAATCTGATTTCCAAGGCCAGGAGGGCATGGGCTTTGACAGGAGTGGGGGCAAGGTTAGGGCAGATGGAGGACGTAAGTATAGATACAGGCAGGCAGATCTGTAGATTTGTGTGAAGAAGACAAGAGTTCCTGTCAACAGAAGTGACTTTAATTCCTTTCTCAAGTCTCTGCCTCTGCCCTCATCACTATGGTCTGGCTTTCTTCTCTGGTCTCCTGACCTCAGGGCCAAAACAACTCTTTGCCAGCACAGCAAACATATGGCCACCTGGGAAGGAAGTCAACTGATCTGTTAATACATGACACTAACCCCTGCTTTTCTCTTTCTCTGCCCCTTATAATTTCTCTGACAGTGGCTTCTGGGAAAAGAAAAGGAGAAACTGACTCATCTTTACTCTTTTCTAGATTAATGTGCAATGACACACACAGAATATCCTAAACCAAGCCTTCTCCATGTCACATTTTGGCTGGCCCTTCTACACAACTTTGGATACAACAATCAGATTCAAAATGTGGACAGCACAATGTTCAGGATTTTTCTTGTTTGGGAGTTAATGCATAGTCTTCCTTATTTAGCCAACTAGTAGGTAAAAGTGATTTTCATGAATACATAAATACTTCCCATCCCCCAAAATAAGGTAGCTCTTATAAAACTCCACAGGATGTAATAGAACTACACAGTATAGCTAAGATTTTATAGCACTGATTAAAACTTTTGGACTAGTTCACTTCAAATACCACTTTTAGACATTTAGCTTATTGCCCTATTTTTGACTCAGCTGAACATTCAAGGAACCAGTAGTACAAGACTGAACTATCCCTTCTGTACCTTGTTGTGTTGCCTGCTTTCAGAACCAAGTCATACAAGCACAAGCCACAACCGCCTAGAGGCTTGAGATCTGTTCACTGGCCACACACAACAGCTGTGATAGAGCATGAAAGAAGGAGTGCTTAGCAATTCACTAATCACAGCTACCAGTCACTAATTTAAATAATAATCGATCTAAACTATTAATTCATAGCTTTGACATTTTTTCCTGAGAAACTGAGCCTTTGCCAAGAAAGTACCTGAGCAGATTCTTCTGCTGGTTGTGCAGTAAGTTTTCCTTTCAGCACATAGAGCTGGCATGTGAGGTAGTAACATTCTTTTCTCAGCTGTAGGATGATCTCTTGGGCTTCCCTCACTTTGGACTTTTCATTTTCCAGAGCTAAAACTAGCATTCTGTTGTTGTCTTGGTAGTTCTTCAGCAGTGTAGAAGTGTTGGCTAAAAGAAGATAAAACTTTTAAAAATTTTGTTTTAATCTAACCTTCAAAAGTGATAAAAATGGAAAACCTGAAACATGAAAATCTCTTACTGATTATCTGGCATGGAGCAGCTATAAAAGACTTTCGTTTGCCAATCTCTGCCAAGTTTTTATTCCTTTTCTCTTTCATTCGTTTCTTTATGTCTTCAAGACTGTCTTGAAAGGACTTTTTAAGGCACCTTTCCTTGGCCATCTTTTGCCTGAAATTTAAAACAATAAAACAGATTTAGTTTTTCTAAGAGATATTATCAAATATAAAACAAGATTGAAGGACTTCCGGGAAGATGGCGGCGTGAGCAGGGCGGCAGAAATCTCCTCCCAACACTATATTTATCTATGAAAATACAGCAAATACAACTATTCCTAAGAGAGACCAGAATACACAGGAAAGCGCACAGCATGCAGCTAAACCTGAGAGGACTTGGCACCCCGCAAGGTGGGGAAGATACAGAGCCGCGACCTGTCGGGACCCGAACGCTCCCCCACCCCAGCACACCGGCGGAGGAGAGGATTCAGAGCCGGGAGGGCGTGGAAGTATAGGCCCACAAAATAACCAGCCCTGGTGATCTGCGCGGGGAGCGCTGACACACATCGCATGGTGTAGCGGAGATTGGAGAGACAGAGAGTGCAGGATCTGAGCGGGGAACGCATCAGGGTGCTTGCAGCCAGCTCCCGGGGAGGAAAAAAAAAAAAAAGAAGAAAAGCACACACTTTTTTCAGCGGTCTTAAAGAGACAGGAGCCCAGCAGAGGACCGGATCGCACTGGCACCCTCAGCCCAGCAGGCTGGGAGACCTGGGGAGTTTTGGACCCCTTAGCTGGCAACTGGGAAAGGGTGGCCGCACTTAGACTTCTCACAGAGCTCAACAGCCTCCCATTCGTTCCCACCCCGGCCAGAGCTATAAAGGGCCCTGCGGAGTGGCACAGCCACGGCTCTGGAATAGTGGAGCAACAGCGCCACCTATAGCATCCCCACAGAATCGACTCCTGGTGAGCGTTTTAGTTTTTTCTTCTCTTTCTTTTCTTTTCTTTTTTCTTTCGTTCTTTCTTTCTTTCTCTCTCTTTCTTTCTTTCCTTCCATTATTCCTTCTTTCCTTCTTTCTTCTTTTCCTCCTTTTTAAAGTCATAAAGAGCCCAGCTGACATACATGGCAACTACCAGCAACCACTTCTATTGCCATGAAAAGACAAAGAATTATGGTCGTGACTAAAATCAACCACCAGACAACCCCAGAGAGGGAGCCTGAAAGGGATGGACATACATAGTCTTCCTGAAAAAGAATTCAGAATAAAAGTCATAACCATGCTGACGGATCTACAGAGAAATGTGCAAGAGCTGAGGGAGGAAGTGAGGGAAGTGAGGAAAGACAATGCAGAAAACAGACAAGCCATCGACAGGCTTAACAGCAGAATGGATGAGATGCAAGACACTGTTAATGGAATAGAAATCAGAGGACAGGAATACAGAGAAGCTGAGGCAGAGAGAGATAAAAGGATCTCTAGGAATGAAAGAATATTAAGAGAACGGTGTGACCAATCCAAACGGAACAATATTCGCATTATAGGAGTGCCAGAGGAAGAAGAGAGAGAAAAAGGGACAGAAAGTGTCTTTGAAGAAATAATTGCTGAAAACTTTCCCATGCTGGGGAAGGAAATAGTCTCACAGTCCACGGAAGCCCACAGATCTCCCAACACAAGGGACCCAAGGAAGACAACGCCAAGACACATAATAATTAAAATGGCAAAGATCAAAGATAAGGACAGAGTATTAAAGGCAGCTACAGAAAGAAAAAAGATCACCTACAAAGGAAAACCCATCAGACTATCATCAGACTTCTCAACAGAAACCCTACAGGCGAGAAGAGAATGGCACGATATATTTAATGTAATGAACAGAAGGGCCTTGAACCAAGAATATTGTATCCAGCATGATTATCATTTAAATATGACAGAGGGATTAAACAATTTTCAGACAAGAGAAAGCTGAGAGAATTTGCCTCCCATAAACCATGTCTACAGGACATCTTAAACGGACTGCTCTAGAGGGAAGCACCCCTAAAGCTAAAAAGATGTCACCAGAGAAAATAAAATCATAGCAAAGAAAGCAGACTATCCAAATACTAACTAAAGGCAAAGAATAAAACATCCAATATATAAAGAATGGAGGAGGAAGAATAGGAAGGGAGAAATAAAGAAACATCAGACAGCGTTCACAATAACTTCACAAGAAAGTTAAGTTAGATTCTTAGATAGTAAAGAAGCAACCCTTGAACCTTTGGTAACCACGAATCTAAAGCCAGCAATGGCAATAAGTACATATCTATGAATAATCACCCAAAATGTAAATGGACTGAATGCACCAATCAAAAGACACAGACTAACAGGATGGATAAAAAAGCAAGACCCATCTATATGCTGCTTACAAGAGACTCACCTCAAACACAAAGATATACACAGAGTAAAAGTGAAGGGATGGAAAAAGATATTTCATGCAAACAAGAAAGAGAAAAAAGCAGGTGTTGCAGTACTTGTGTCAGACAAAATAGACTTCAAAACGAAGAAAGTAGCAAGAGATAAAGAAGGACACTCCATAATGATAAAGGGGTCAGTCCAACAAGAAGATATAACCATTATAAATATATATGCACCCAACACAGGAGCGCCAGCATATGTGAAACAAATACTAACAGAATTAAACGAGGAAATAGACAGCAATGCATTCACTTTAGGAGACTTCAACACACCACTCACTCCAAAGGACAGATCAACCACACAGAAAATAAGCAAAGACACAGAGGCACTGAACAACACACTAGAACAGATGGACCTAACAGATATCTACAGAACTCTGCACCCAAAAGCAGCAGGATACACATTCTTCTCAAGTGCACATGGAACATTTTCCAGAATAGACCACATTCTAGGCCACAAAAAGAACCTCAGTAAATTCAAAAATATTGAAATCTTACCAACCAACTTCTCAGATCACAAAGGTATAAAACTAGAAATAAATTGTACAAAGAAAACAAAAAGGCTCACAAATACATGGAGACTTAACAACATTCTTCTAATTAATCAATGTGTTAATGAGCAAATCAAAACAGAAATCAAAGAATATATGGAGACTAATGACAACAACAACACAAAGCCACAACTTCTGCGGGATGGAGCAAAGGCAGTTCTAAGAGGAAAGTATATTGCAATCCAGGCATATTTAAAGAAGGAAGAACGTTCCCAAATGAACAGTCTAAAGACACAATTATTGAAATTGGAAAAAGAAGAACAAATGAGGCCCAAAGTCACCAGAAAGAGGGCATAATAAAGATCAGAGAAGAAATAAATAATATTGAGAAGAATAAAATAGAAAAAATCAATGAAACCAAGAGCTGGTTCTTTGAAAAAATAAACAAAATAGATAACCCCCTAGCCAGACTCATTAAGAGAATAAGAGAATCTACACACATAAACAGAATCAGAAATGAGAAAGGAAACATAATGACGGACCCCACAGAAATACAAAGAATTATAAGAGAATATTATGAGAATCTACATGCTAACAAGCTGGAAAACCTAGAAGAAATGGACAACTTCTTAGAAAAATACAACCTTCCAAGACTGACCAAGCAAGAAACAGAAAAACTAAACAGACAAATCACCAGGAATGAAATTGAAGCAGTAATCAAAAAACTACCCAAGAACAAAACCCCCGGACCTGATGGATTCACCTCTGAATTCTACCAGACATATAGAGAAGAAATAACACCCATTCTCCTTAAAGTTTTCCAAAAAATAGGAGAGGAGGGAATACTTCCAAACTCATTCTATGAAGCCAGCATCACTCTAATACCAAAACCAGGCAAAGTCTTCACCAAAAAAGAAAATTACAGACTAATATCCCTGATGAACGTAGATGTAAAAATACTCAACAAAGTATTAGCAAACCGAATTCAAAAATACATCAAGAGGATCATACACCATGATCAAGTGGGATTCATCCCAGGGATGCAAGGATGGTACAACATTCAAAAATCCATCAACATCATCCACCACATCAACAAAAAGAAGAACAAAAACCACATGATCATCTCCATAGATGCTGAAAAAGCATTTGACAAAATTCAACATCCATTCATGATTAAAACTCTCAATAAAATGGGTGTAGATGACAAGTACCTCAACATCATAAAGGCTATATATGACAAACCCACAGCTAACATCATACTTAACAGCAAGAAGTTGAAAGCTTTTCATCTAAGATCGGGAACAAGACAGGGATGCCCACTCTCTCCACTGTTATTCAACATAGTACTGGAGGTCCTAGCCACGGCAATCAGACAAAACAAAGTCATACAAGGCATCCAGATTGGTAAAGAAGAAGTCAAATTGTCACTATTTGCAGATGACATGATACTGTACATAAAAAACCCTAAAGACTCCACTCCAAAACTACTAGAACTAATATCTGAATTCAGCAAAGTTGCAGGATACAAAATTAACACACAGAAATCTGTTGCTTTCTTATACACTAACGATGAACTAACAGAAAGAGAAATCAGAAAAACAATTCCATTCACAATTGCATCAAAAAGAATAAAATACCTAGGAATAAACTTAATGAAGGAAGTGAAAGACTTGTACTCTGAAAACTAAAAGACACTCCTAAGAGAAATTAAAGAGGACACAAATGGAAATGCATCCCATGCTCTTGGCTAGGAAGAATAAATATTGTCAAAATGGCTACCCTACCTAAAGCAATCTACAGATTCAATGCAATCCCTATCAAACTACCAACAGCTTTCTTCAATGAACTGGAACAAATAATTCTAAAATTCATATGGAACCACAAAAGACCCCGAATAGTCAAAGCAATCCTGAGAAGGAGGAATAAAACAAGGGGAATTATGCTCCCTGACTTAAAGCTCTACTACAAAGCCACAGTAATCAAGACAATTTGGTACTGGCACAAAAACAGACCCACAGACCAGTGGTACAGAATAGAAAATCCAAACATTAACCCAAACATATACAGTCAACTAATATTTGGTAAAGGAGCCTTGGATATACAATGGGGAGATCACAGCCTCTTCAGCAGGTGGTGTTGGAAAAACAGGACAGCTACACGTAAGAGAATGAAACTGGACTACTGTCTAACCCCATACACAAAAGTCAACTCAAAATGGATCAAAGACCTGAATGTAACTCATGAAACCATAAAACTCTTAGGAAAAAACATAGGCAAAAATCTCTTGGACATAAACATGAGCGACTTCTTCATGAACATATCTCCCCGGGCAAGGGAAACAAAACCAAAAATGAACAAGTGGGACTATATCAAGCTGAAAAGCTTCTGTACAGCAAAGGACACCATCAGTAGAACAAAAAGACATCCTACAGTATGAGAGAATATATTCATAAATGACGTATCTGATAAGGGGTTGACATCCAAAATATATAAAGAAGTTAGACACCTTAACAAAAAGCAAATAATCCAATTAAGAAATGGGCAGAGGACATGAACAGACACTTCTCTAAAGAAGAAATTCACATGACCAACAGGCACATGAAAAGATGCTCCACATCGCTGGTCATCAGAGAAATGCAGATTAAAACCACAATGAGATATCACCTCACACCAGTGAGGGTGGCCAACATCCAAAACACAAACAACAACAAATGTTGGCGAGCATGTGGAGAAAAGGGAACCCTCCTACACTGCTGGTGGGAATACAAATTAATTCAACCATTGTGGAAAGCAGTATGGAGATTCCTCAAAAAACTCAAAACAGAAATACCATTTGACCCAGGAATCCCACTCCTAGGAATTTACCCTAAGAATGCAGTAGCCCAGTTTGAAAAAGACATATGCACCCCTATGTTTATCGCAGCAGTATTTACAATAGCCAAGAAATGGAAGCAACCTAAGTGTCCATCAGTAGATGAATGGATAAAGAAGATGTGGTACATATACACAATGGAATATTATTCAGCCATAAGAAGGAAACAAATCCTACCATTTGCAACAATATGGATGGAGCTGGAGGGTATTATGCTCAGTGAAATAAGCCAAGCCGAAAAAGACAAGTATCAAATGATTTCACTCATATGTGGAATATAAGAACAAAGAAAAAAAAAAAACTGAAGGAAGAAAACAGCAGCAGACTCACAGAACCCAAGAACGGACTAATAGTTACCAAAGGGAAAGGGACTGGGGAAGAGGGGTGGGAAGGGAGGGATAAGAGGGTAAAAGGGGCATTACGATTAGCAGAAGTAATGTTAGGGGGGCATAGGGAGGGCTATACAACTCAGAAAAGACAAGTAGTGATTCTATAGCATCTCACTACGCTGATGGACAGTGAATGTAATGGGGTTGATGGGGGGGGCCTGATGAAGTGGGTAGTTTAATCACCATAATATTGCACATGTAATTGTAGAGTAAGATACCAAAATAAATTATAAATAAAAAAAAAAACAGGATTGAAAACATAGGTTGTTCATAAAGAATGGGTTAATTAGAAACTTTGTAACTATAGAATTAACTCACAGTAGATAACTAACCTGGTGATAACCTAGATTTTGCAGCTTTGAAATCTCATTAAAATTTGTGGCCTAACATTATCCTCCTTAGGTACCATACAAGGCAGGTTCAATAAACCCCCAAACTCTGTAATATGGCACTTATTTATTCTTTAAGAAATACTCACTGGGGACTTACTGTATCCTAGGCACTATGGGAAATATTATGTTGATGATGTTATTGTTTATGTTTCCTACATGCTTATGACCAACGTTTAGTGTTTATTAGGCTTACAGCAGTAGTTCACAGGCAATCATATATCTGGGATTTATTTACCTTTTTTTTCTCTAAAAATTATATTAATTTATTAGATTAGGCCACTCCATTACTTGTCTCTTTCTTCCGCACTCTTTTAACTCATTATTACTAGGAAATGCACATACTCTCAAGAAAGTCAATGGGATCTCCAGAGGTTTAGTTAAACTTTGTAGCTCTATATGCAATTTGAATACGCTATTATAACAATTAGAGAGCTACAAAGAGCGGGAACTGGGTTAGTGGAACATGCCAGTTTTCTCAAGTTATTTCTAAAACTGAGATCTGCTAACTCCCAGTGAATCATGAATATGGCAAGCCAGACGTTGAATAATGAGTGTTCCACAGTTAAAAGTAGCAAAACATGCATTGACAGTGTAGTATGCTATTGAGTATATTAATACATAAATATACTTGAATCTTTCAATACTGCACATCAGACACACTTCAGTATTCTGCCACTAAGCACGTCGAACTACTTTTCAAGAACATCTTTTACCCCAGATTGCAGTACGCAGACCATAAAATTGCAGAGAAATTCTTGTTTCTTACAATCTACATACACAATTCTCACTACCAAGGTCACCTTCATCTCTACGATAGTCAAATATCTTCCTGAAACTTACATTTTCTCGAATATTTTTTCCCCAGGGCTTACTTTTTTTCCTCTATGCAGTGTCTGGTGTTTTAAACACAGATAATGTAGATTTATTTAAATATTTCTTTCTGCCCAAGTAGATACAACATATACGGGATATTTCCAGTACAGCAAGCACAACTATTTTTTTTAAAAGCACTAATGATGTAAAACAACATACTACCCTGGAGTTTTTCAAGTTTCAACTGGAGATATTTAAGAGCCATTAAATAACTCTTCAAGGTACTTTAGTTAAGGTATTTTAAAAGCCAAAGCCTTATCTAAAAAGCTTTCGTTATTACATGTCATCAACTTAAAACGGCAAAAGAAATTTGCAGTATAATCAGAAGTTTTATTCCCTGTCTAGGCCGACGATGTGAACAGGGGTGTGGCGGGGAGAACGAAGGGAAACAGTTCACAGCCCGAGGGCTGGGGTTGCTTCAGTCTGCGCGGTACAGGGTGAGGGGCTGGGTGCGAGAGGGGCGGGGCGTTTGATCCCGTCATCCCCGCTGGGCGCAGACCCGCCGCTCCGGGACCCTGGGCACCAAAGGGAAGGCCCTCGACCGCATCGCGCCGCACAAAAACAGGGGCCAGTTCGCACGGCCTGACGTCGAGCCCAGGCTTTTCACTACTGTAAACGGTTTATTTCCACATCATTTAATTCACACAGTTCCACGAGGTAGGAGGTTCGGGGCCCCACTCAGGTAGCAGGGGAGGAAGCTGGGGCATCGGAGAGCGCCAAGTCGGGGGGCTGCGCAGAGGAAGGCACCCGCTCAGTCCGATCCCAAGCCCCGGGCTTCCGGCCGCGGAAGTCGCGACGGTGGAGACACCCGCAAGGGAAGAGCGGCAGGGGTCACGGCGCCCCAGTTCCGCATCCGCCGGGCCCCGCAGAGAGCCGGGCGGGAGGCTGGCAGCCGGGCCCGGAGACCCCCGCCCACGGCACGTGCGCACGGTACCTTGGGCCCCACTTCTGCCGCAGCGGTCGCCCTGCTCCTTATATCCCAAGGCTCTGCGAGGGTCCAGCCGTGCGCCCCGCGCTCGGGACCCCCAGGCCTGAGGCACGGTCTCTGCTCGCCCGCCGACAACAGCAGCCACATTCGAAATTCTCCGCCGCGCTTGCCCATTGGCTGGTTGAAGAGCAGTCACGTGGTGCGTCAGCGCAGCCGCGACGCTGGCCGAGTCCCGCCCCGCCGGGTGGCCTCCTGTGACGCGCTTGCTCCAAAAATCCACATCCGGGCATCCACCTCCGGTCTCCCGCCTACCCGGGGGCGGAGCCAGTCGTCCTGCCGCCAGGACTCGCCGGCCGGCCCTCTTCTGTTCGGAGTCGTTGGGGTTTAGGGGTGGAGTCCTAGTCCTCTGGCGGGACGTATCTTTGGGCCTTCAAAAGCTTCCGGCTTTTTCAGTCTTGAGGCTTCCTATTTTCGAGGGTGTGCTCACGGGCTCCCTCTGGTGAGGAGAATTTCCGTGGTTCGTTGCCCGCCCAGGGCTACCTTCCTGCTGCACGGAGGCAGCTTTCCGGGATATTAAGATAGGCGGCAAGTTTTGAATTAACGGGATGTTATCAGGGAAGTTACAGATATCTGAAATGTTCTTTCCCTTTGCCCAGTTACCTGGCTTTAGCGGCAGGAAATGGCCCCAGCGTCCACCCAGTTATCCCTCCAGAAATCTGTGGAATCCTTACTGATCCTTTATTCTCCCTTAGCGTTTCCGTGTGCAGTCAGGCCATCCAGTCCCATCAATTCTCCTTTACTCACGTCCTAACCTAAGTATGTGCCACCCTCTAATCCAGCCATCTCCTTAGTCTGTTTCTATAAACTCCATCAGTACCTATTCTGATGGCAGCCTCTACACCCTTAGGTTCTTCATAGAGTGATAAGAGCAAATAAGATTGAATATGAAACTCTTAAATGGCTGCTTCTGCACTGAAGATGAAGTTCACTATCTCTAAGGTGTTTGTGGTCATTAAAGAACAAATGGCTGATTCTATCTCTAAGGAATGTTCTTTAATTTCCTTGTATGTCCTCCCGCTGCTTTTGGCCATGCCGTTCGTTTGTCAAGATCAGTCTCTCCTTCCCCTGGGCCCACTTACTCTTCATGATGCAGGTCTCAAGAGGTGAATACTTCCAAAAAGCCTTATCTTTCCTCAGAGCCCCCTCAGTAGGCTTCTTTGTACTTCCTGGGTGCCATGCACGTTCCCCTTGATAGTCCTGGTGGAACTGACTTGTCATTCACTGCCTGATTATTCAAGTTGCATAAAGGTAGAAGCTATATCTGCCTGTTCATAGTTAAAACTTAAGCATCTGTTTAGCAATTTGAATTAAATAAGCAAATATTCCCTGGAATAATAAAATAATGAATACAAGAAACCTAAACAATTGCTCTGAATTTAAGCATTCATTTCATTGTAAAGCCTTTTTTTTAAGGATAACTAATATTTACATTTTCACCCTAGTCCACCCCTCACCTCAGGCCTCCCTGAGGTGCAAGAGATTAAAACGTCCTTCTCCAGCCAATAACAACTTGTTTTCCAGGTTTATCTACACCAGATCACCTCCATTAGCCCTCAGTTTACTACCACTGGATAGTGTGACTCATATATGCAGAACATCTAGAGGGAAGAAACAGGTTTTTATTATTATTATTATTATTATTACTATTATTGCTTGAGGCCAGAGAGTGTGAAGTGGAAAGTGAGGGCAGTGCTAGCTTCATGGATATGTGACCTGTACTCTGAAAGGCTCTGCACATGGTTCAATGCCCTGTTTTTGCCATCTTGGTATTTTCAATAATTTGTCTTTGAACTTTTGATTTGTAAGTGAAATCTGATGAGAATGGAGCATGCATATAATCAGATGAGATACATGCAATAAGTGTGTCCATTCATGTCTCTTGTTGTTCCATTGCCGTAATGTTCAGGATGCTCACTAATGGCTTCTGTGACACACTATATACTCAGAGCTGCATGCTCAGAAGGGCTTCACACTTGGTTTAATGCTATGCTGACATCTTGAAATTCTTAACAATTTTATCTTTGAAATTGGGGGTTCATTTTGAATCTCACTGACCTTTCATGCTTCTTAGTCTAGACTTTTAAAAATCGAAGATTCTTTATTACCAGAGTATTTTGAGAAACTAAAGCTGACTTTATGGAGCCAGTAAAGCCCCTTGGATATTAGCAAAACTTTAACCCAAAAACCACATTTAAAAATATGCACGAAATTATTATTCTTGCTGTGCTTATGTAAATAACCAGACCAAATTTAATGAGATCAATTTACCAACAAATTAGTGCTATTTGATTATTTTTGGTAAAACAGGATGACTGTAGAGAGAGAGATTGTATTTCAATAGAAAACTGTAGAGTACCCATGATCAGATTCTAGTTCTGCTCATTGTCTTTGAGGTTTTGTTATCTACTTGCAAATTGGACTGGATGCTGAATTCTTCTAGATTCTCTAATATCTGGCCACAACTTCAAAACTCACATTTCTAACTTTCTCCCAACCTTTTAACTTGTAATCACTAAAATCTAAAACTATCATTTTCCCTACATCCTAATTAGCTAAAGGGGATGACTTGATTCAGACTTTAGACACATCACCACAACATGTCATACGTGTGCAATCTTCATGCCTACCTTTCTGCAGGGCACTCAGAAGGTTCACCAGAACACCCTGACATCATCATTCAAACTGCAAACCAGGAAAATCCATCCGATTGAACTCATTCTGCTATCTAAAGGTGCCTCAAGCTCAGCCAAATCTAAAAGTGTTCTGGACTGACTGATCTTTAGACTCAGAAACCAAGTTGATATTGCCCCAACTGTTAATATTAGTTTTTCTTTTGTTTCCAGAGAAATTCCTCATTAAATACCCGATTCCTCACACTGTTACAGAGGCCTACTTAAATGGAAAATCACCTGCAATGACACCTCTTGAAATGAGACATACTCATATTTATCCTGTCCTAAATAATCATGACATGGTTTAATAGTGTAAGCCACTGATGAAATATTCAAAGGCTTATTTCTGCCCAATCTAAAAACTTTCCATGATTCACTTCCAAAAGAAGACAATGTGCCTCATATATTAAAAGCTAGACACTTAGTTTATTGAAAAAATACCAATGAAGTATTGCACTTGAATTTTATTAGAAGACACCTTATCTATTGCAAAAATCTTAACAATTGCAACAAAATTCTATAAACACTTTAGCCAGAATTGCATTAGACCGTGATATAGCTTTAGACTATTTATTACTAGCTGAACAAGAAAGAATAAACATTATCATTAATACATCATGCTGTGCCTATGTAAACAACTCAGGAAAAAACTGAAATACGATTATGTTATCCCTCTAAATGCAGAGTAGTTTGGAAAAGCAAAACCTCAATCTGATTATGACCTGTTTGATATTTTTAGTTGGTTAAGTTTGGGTGAATGGGCACCTTGGCTTGGGGGTATTTTTTAGACACTTGGTTATATTAGTCATATTGATAATATTCCCTATATGTTGTGTTGTATTCTCTCAAGATTATTAAATGCTTGTCAGCACCACTGATGCATCAGATAATCTCTATCAGAAGTGAACAGCAAAAACTTGTGAACTTGAATTGTCCCAAGAATCTGCTGAAATCCTGGTTTGTGATCCTCAAAGGATCATGAAAAGAGAAACAATGTGGTGACCAAGAGTAATGTTAATAATTGGCCACAGTTTCAGTTCAACTGACAGAATAACCAACAGGGAGGATTGTTAAAGAAAAACCAGAATAGAGGCCACAGTTTGAATATACCCCTAGACCAAACACTCATGGCTATTTAACCAAAATTGTCCTGATTTTCCTAAAATGCCCATTCTGACTGTAAATAAAACTTAAACTTTCTTCATGTTAGTGTGACTTTACAGCTTCCTAGCTAATCAGCTGCAAATAAGTAAGTTAAACAGTTCTACCACTCTAAAAAAAAAAATCTAGGTTTCCAATCACAATAAAAAAGAAGTAATATGTGCATTTGAAAAAAGATGGTGGCATGAGAGGTGAGACAGAGACCTCCTCTGAAAACCACATGTAATATGAAAATATACTTAATACAACTAATCTTAAAAGAACAAAAGGAAAGAAGGATGTGCCATACTGCATACACCTGGAGAAAAGAACAAACCTCACAAAACAGGGTAACATACCAAAGCTGTGATATGACAGGACACAAACCCTTACCGCACTCCAGCTCACCAATGGGAAGAAGAGAAATGAAGCACGGAGGGGGTGGAAGCCTACGAGTACAGAACACCCAGTCCTGGAGATCTGCTCTGGGAGTATGAACATACATTGCATGGTGCTCTGGAGTTTTGTGGGGTTGAAAAGATAAGACAGGTGGGATACTTGGAGAGACTGAGATTCCAGCCACTTGTGGAAAACAAGGATCCACATCCAGCAGCTCTGGAACAAAAGAAAGGGGGCCAGTCAGAGAGACTTCCTAACAGTGAGAGGGCTGCTAAAGGGGCAAGGATTGCACAGAACTTACTGCTCAGGAGAAAGGACATGTAGACAAAATTGTCCAGGCTCACTCTACCCAGCAGGTTGGGAACTTTCAGGAGCTCCATCCCCCTGGCTGGCTATGCAGCTCCAAGGCCCCACCATGATACACAGCCAGCTGTGTCTTCCTCCCAGCCTGCCAGCAAAAGCTTGCAAACCGGTAGTCCCTGTCCTGGAGTCAGGCCAGCCAGAGGGAGGCCCTGCCTACAGCAGCTACTAACCCAAAGCACACAGGGTTACAACCGTGTGCTGTGCTGGGCATACTGGTTCTGACTGGAGAAAGGAACAGCAGCCGGGAAGCAAGAAAGAGCACTTTCCTACTCCCAGGCACCAGGGCTGTTTCCCCGCAACCCCGACATTGCTCCAGGGGCTGAGCAGCTTCAAAGAGTAGATATTCTGGGCAATAGAGGGCGCTACATACAAATACAAAACATCAAAGGAACCTTGTTCAAACCAAAATCCCACAAACACTAGAAAAAGGGCCTAGTGAAATAGAACTCATCAATCTTTCTGAATGAGATTTCAAAGTAAAAATCATAAACATGCTCATGGAGGTACAGAAAAATATTCAAGAACTCAGGGATGAATTTAGGATGGAGATTCAATCATTAAAAAGTTCAGTATTTGAAATGAAAAATACAGCAGTGGGATTTAAAAGATTAGATGTAGAAGAAGAAACACTAATTGGAATAGAAATTAGAGAAGTAGAATACAAAGAAGCTGAGGCACAGAGAGAAAAAAGTATCCCTAGGACTGAAAGATTGTTGAGAGAACTCTGTGACCGATCCAAAGGGAACAATATTTGCATTATAGGGGTACCAGAAGAAGAAGAGAGAGACAAAGGGATAGAAAGTGTCTTTGAAGAGGTAATTACTGAACTTCCCCAATCTGGGGAAGGAGATAGTCTCTCAGGCCATGGAGGTGCACAGATCTCCCAACACAAGGAACCCAAGAAAGACAACACCAAGACATATAATAATGAAAATGCAAAGATCAAGGATAAGGACAGACTTTTAAAAGCAGCCAGAGAGAGGAAAAAGACCACATAAAAAGGAAAACCCATCAGGCTATCATCAGACTTCTCAACAGAAACCTTATAAGCCAGAAGTGAGTGGCATGATATATTTAATGCAATGAAACAAAAGGGCCTCAAACCAAGAATACGCTACCCAGCAAGATTATCATTTAAATTTGAAGGAGGGAATAAAACAATTTTCAACTAAGCAAAAGCTGAGAGAATTTACCTCCCACAAACCACCTCTACAGTGCATCTTGGAGGACTCCTATAAATGGAAGTATTCCTAAGGCTAAGTAGATGTCACCCAAAGGAAGACAAAGAGTGCAGAATTTGATTCATAACATACAAAGAATAGAGGAGGAAGAAAATGGAGGAAAAAAAAGAACCTTTAAGTTGTGTTTGAAATAGCATATGAAGTAAGTTAAACTAGACAGTGACAGTAAGGGAATTACCCTTGAACCTTTGGTAACCACGAATCTAAAGCCTGCAATGACAATAAGTACGTACCTATCGATATGCACCCTAAATGTAAATGGTCTGAAGGCACCAATCAAAAGACATAGAGTTACTGAATGGATAAAAAACAAGACGCATCTATATGCTGCCTACAAGAGACTCACTTCAAACCCAAAGACATATATAGACTGAAAGTAAAGGGATGGAAAAAGATATGTCATGCAACCAATAGTGAGAAAAAAGTAGGAGTGGCAGTACTAGTATCAGACAAAATAGATTCCAAAACAAAGAAAGTCACAAGAGACAAGAAGGACATTACATAATGATAAAAGGGTCAGTCCAACGAGAGGATATAACTATTATAAATATCTATGCACCCAACACAGGATCACCTATATATGTGAAACAAATACAATCAGAATTAAAGGGGGAAATAGAATGCAATGCATTCATTTTAGGAGACTTCAACACATCACTCACTCTAAAGGACAGACCAACCAGACAGAAAATAAGTAAAGAGACAGAGGCACTGAACAACATATTAGAACAGATGGACCTAACGGACATCTACAGAGCACTCCATCCAAAAGCAACAGGCTACACATTCTTCTCAAGTGCACATGGAACATTTTCAAGAATTAATCATATATTAGAACACAAAAAGAACCACAGTAAATTAAAAAAAATTGAAATTATACCAACCAGCTTCTCAGATAACGAATGTATGAAACTAGAAATAAATTACGCAAAGAAAACGAAAAAGGCCACAAATACGTGGAGGCTTAATAACATCCTCCTAAATAATCAACGGATCAATGACTAAATAAAAAACAGAGATCAAGAAATATAGGAGACAAATGACAACAATAATTCAACACCGCAATATCTGTGGGACGCAGCTAAGTCCGTGCTAAGAGGAAAGTATACTGCAATACAGGCCTACCTCAGGAAAGAAGAACAATCCCAAATGAACAGTCTAAACTCACAATTAATGAAACTAGAAAGGGAAGAACAAATGAGGCCCTAAGTCAGTAGAAGGAGGGACATAATAAAGATTAAAGCATAAATAAATAAAATTGAGAGGACTAAAACAAGAGAAGAATCAATGAAAGGAGGAGCTGTTTCTCTGAGAAAAGAAACAAAATAGATAAACCCCCAGCCAGACTTATCAAGAAAAAAAGAGAGTCTACACACATAAACAGAATCAGAAATGAGAAAGGAGAAATCAGTACAGACACCGCAGAAATACAAGAATTATGAGAGAATGGTATGAGAAATTATATGGTAAAAAACTGGATAACCTAGAAGAAATAGACAACTTTTTAGAAAATTACAAACTTCCAAGGCTGACCCAGGGAGAAACAGAAAATCTGAATAGACCAATTACCAGCAAATATATTGAATTGGTAATAAAAAAACTACCTAAGAACAAAACCCTGTCTTGGATGGTTTCACTGCTGAGTTTTATCAAACATTTAGTGAAGACCTAATACCCATCCTCATTAACGTTTTCCAAAAAGAAGAGGAGAGAATACTCCCAAACTCATTCTACGAGGCCAACATCACTGTAATACCAAACCCAGGCAAAAACAACACAAAAAAGAAAATTACAGACCAATATCTGTGATGAACACAGATGCAAAAATACTCAACAAAATATTAGCAAACCGAATTAAAAAATACATCAAGAAGATCATTCATTATGATGAAGTGGGATTCATCCCAGGGATGCAAGGATGGTACATTTGAAAGTCCATCAACATCATCCACTACATCAACAAAAAGAAGGACAAAAGCCACATGATCATCTCCATAGATGCTGAAAAAGCATTCGACAAAATTCAACATCCATTCATGATGAAAACTCTCAACAAAATGGGTATAGAGGGCAAGTACTTCAACATAATAAAGGCCATCTATGACAAACCCACAACTGAAATTATACTTAACAGCGAGAAGCTGAAAGCTTTTCCTTTAAGATCGGGAACAAGACAAGGATGCCCACTCTCTCCACTTTTATTCAACATAGTTCTGGAGGTCCTGGCCACAGCAATCAGATAACACAAAGAAATAAAAGGAATCCAGATTGGCAAGGAAGAAGTCAAACTGTCCCTGTTTGCAGATGACATGATATTGTACATAAAAAACCCTAAAGAATCCACTCCAAAACTACCAGATCTAATATCTGAATTCAGCAAAGTTGTGGAATACAAAATTAATACACAGAAATCTGTTGCATTACTATACACTAATGATGAACTAGCAGAAAGAGCAATCAGGAAAACAATTCCATTCACAATCACATCAAAAATAATAAAATACCTAGGAATAAACTTAACCAAGGAAGTGAAAGACCTATTCCCTGAAAACAACAGGACACTCTTAAGAGAGATTAAAGAAGACACTAACAAACAGAAATTCATCCCATGCTCTTGGATAGGAAGAATTAATATTGTCAAAAAGGCCATCCTGCCTAAAGCAATCTATAGATTCAATGCAATCCCTATAAAAGTACCAACAGCATTCTTCAATGAACTAGAGCAAATAGTCCTAAAATTCATATGGAACCACAAAAGACTCCGAATAGCCAACACAATTCTGAGAAGGAAGAATAAATCAGGGGGAATTATGCTACCTGACTTCAAGCTTTACTACAAAGCCACAGTAATCAAGATAATTTGGTACTGGCACAAGAACAGACCCATAGACCAGTGGAACAGAATAGAGAGCCCAGATATAAACCCAAGCATATACGGTCAATTAATATACGATAAAGGAGCCATGGATATACAATGGGGAAATGACAGCCTCTTCAACAGGTGGTGCTGACAAAATTGGATAGCTACATGTAAGAGAATGAAACTGAATTACTGTCTAACCCATACATAAAAGTGGACTCAAAATGGATTAAAGACCTGAATGTAAGTCATGAAACCATAAAACTCTTAGAAAATATATAGTCAAAAATCTCTTGGACATAAACATGAGCAACTTATTCATGAACATGTCTCCCCAGGCAAGGGAAACAAAAGCAAAAATGAACAAATGGGACTGTATCAAACTAAAAAGCTTCTGTACAGCAAAGGATACCATCAGTAGAACAAAAAGATATCCTACAGTATGGGAGAATATATTCAGAAATGACATATCCAATAATGGGTTGACATCCAAATTATATAAAGAGCTAATGCACCTCAACAAACAAAAAGCAAATAAGCCAATTAAACAATGGGCAGAGGAACTGAACAGACACTTCTCCATAGAAGAAATTCAGATGGCCAACAGGCACATGAAAAGATGCTTTACATCACTACTCATCAGAGAAATGCAAATTGAAACCACAAACCTCACACCAGTTAGTATGGCCGTCATCCAAAAGACAAACAACAACAAATGTTGGTGAGGATGTGGAGAAAGGGGAACCCTCCTAGATTGCTGGTTTGAATCTAAATTATTTCAACCGTTGTGGAAAGCAGTGTGGAGGTTCCTCAAAAAACTCAAAATAGAAATACCGTTTGACCCAGGAATTCCACTTCTAGGAATTTACCTTAAGAATGCAGCAGCCCAGTTTCAAAAAGACAGATGCACCCCTATGTTTATCGGAGCACTGTTTACAATAGCCAAGAATTGGAAGCAACCTAAGTGTCCATCAGTAGATGAATGGATAAAGAAGATGTGGTACATATACACAGTGGAATATTATTCATCGATAAGAAGAAAACAAATCCTACCATTTGCAACAACATGGATGGAGCTAGAGGGTATTATGCTCAGTGAAATAAGCCAAGCCAAAAAAGACAAGTATCAAATGATTTCACTCATCTGTGGAGTATAAGAACAAAGAAAAACTGAAGGAACAAAGCAGCAGCAGACTCACAGAACCCAAGAATGGACTAATAGTTACCAAAGAAAAAGGGACTGGGGAAGATGGGTGGGAAGGAGGGATAAGGGGGAAAAGGGGCTATTACAATTAGGGCACATAATGTAGTGGGGGTGTTTGTGGGGTGGGGAGATGTGGGGAAGGCAGTAAAACACAGAGAAGAGATGTAGTCATTCTATAACGTCTTCCTATGCTGATGGACAGTGACTGCAATGGGGTATGTGGTGGGGACAATAATATGGGGTGTTTAGTAGCCATAATGTTGCACATGTAATTGTATATTAATAATAGCAAAAAAAATTTGGAAAACAAGGTGCATATATGTGGAAAATTATGTGACAATATTTAATAACTAAGAAATCTAATGATATAAGATAATAAGGATGTGAGTATTGCCAAATGAGAGTTAAAAAATGAATGTAATTAGTGGTGGAAATTGAAGCAATGGGGTGACTTTAATTAAGACTTCATTCATTCACAGAAGAAATGTATTTTTAAACACTATGGAAGAGACTGCTCTTGCTTACCTGATATCCCTTCTTTCCTTCTCTCTTAATACTAGATCCTCTATATTGTTGGAGTAGCAATGTGCTCAGCTATTATAAACAATTCAAATCTCCCTTTCATAGGAAAGGCTAATTTGAGTGGAAGTACTTGTACAGTGAATTATGTAAATTCTATGACATATTTTCTGAAGCATCTGGCTTAAGAGGGTAAATCCTACATCAAGCATAGCAAAACATGCTTAATCATATTTCATCATGCCAGAATTACTTGTTTCAATGTTTGTCTTTTCTACAATGTACAAGCTCTATGAGGACAGGGGCTGTGTCTACCATGTTTGTAAGTTATGATCCCAGAAGAGGCAGAAAATAACTATTTGTTATATGAGTGAATGAATGAGTGGATGAAGCAATGACTCTTCAAACTTTGTGTTAAGAAGGATTCTGGGGATTAAAGATGGTGGCGTGAGAGGTGAGAAAGAGACCTCCTCCTAAAACCACATATAATATGAAAATATAATTAATACAACTAATCCTGAAAGAGCAACAGGAAAGAAGGCAGTAACAGACTGCATACACCTGGAGAAAAGAGCAGACCTCACAGAACAGGTTAACTACCAAAGCTGTGACCTGGCAGGACCCAAGCCCTTCCCCCATCCCAGCTTACCAGCAGGAGGAAGAGAAGCAGAGCACGGAGGGAGTGGAGGCCTAGGACTGCTAAACATTTAGCCCTGGAGATCTCTTCTGGGAGCGTGAACCTACATTGCATTGGTGCTTTCGTGATTAGTGGGGTTGGAAAGCTAAGACAGGGAGAATACCTGGAGAGACAGAGATTCCAGCTGCTTGTGGAACACAGGAATTCATATCCAGCTTATCTGGATGAGCAGTCTGAGAAAATTCCTAACATCAAGAGGGCTGCTAAAGGGGCAAGGATTGCATAGAGCTTACTTCTCAGGAGAAAGGACAGGCAGACCAAATTGTCCAGGTGCACTCTGCCCAGCAGGTGGGGAACTCAAATGATCTTCAGGTGTTCCATACCCCTGGCTGGCTACACAGCTTCAAGGCCCCTCACCGTGATACGAATTCTGCTGTGTCTTCCTCCTGGCTACCCTGCACCTGGGTGTCAAACCAGCAACCCCTGCCCTGGCATCAGGCCAGCCAGAGGGAAGCCCTGCCTTGGTAGCTACAAACACAAAGCATAGAGGTTTACACCTCTGTGTTCGGCCCACTGGTTCTGGCAGTGGAGACAGGCATAATAGCTGGGAAGCAGGAAACAGCTTTTTCCTCTCCCCAGGCACCAGCATCACTCACCTGCGACCCCTGACATCATTCCAGGGGCTGAGCAGCTCCAGAATGTAGAGCTTCTGGGCACTATAAGGCGCCACATACAAATATGAAAAGTCAAAGGAACCTGGTTCAAAGCAAAATCACACCACCAGAGAAAGGACTGAGTGAGACTGAATTAATACATCTTCCTGAAAGATATTTCAAAACAAAAATCATAAATATGCTCATGGAGGAACAGAAAAATATTCAAGAACTCTGGAACGAATTTAGGATGGAGATACAATTGTTGAAGGGCACAATGGAGAGTATTAAAGGAAGATTAGATAGGGTGGAGGAAACAATAAATGAAACAGAAACTAGGGGAGAGGAATACAAAGAAGCTGAGGCACAGAGAAGAAAAAGGATCTCTAGGAATGAAAGAACACTGAGGGAACTGTGTGACCAATACAAATAGAATAATATTCATATTATAGTGGTACCAGAAGAAGAAAAGAGAGAAAAGAAAAAGAAATAGAAAGTGTCTTTGGGGATGTAATTGTCGAAAACTTCCCCAATTTGGTGAAGGAGATAATCTCTCAGACCATGGAGGTGCACAGATCTCCCAACACAAGGAACCCAAGAAAGACAGCACCAAGACATATAATAATTAAAATGGCAAATATCAAAGACAATGACAGAGTATTAAAGGCAGCCAGAAAGAGAAATAAGATCACATACAAAGGAAAACCCATCAGACTACCATTAGACTTCTCAGCAGAAAACTTACAGGCCAGAAGGGAGTGGCATGATATATTTAATGCAATGAGGCAGAAGGGCCTTGAACCAAGAATAATTTGTCTGGCAAGATTATCATTTAAATTTGAAGGAGGGATTAAACAATTTCCAGATAAGCAAAATCTGGAAGAATTTAGCTCCCACAAACCATCTCTACAGTATATTTTGGAGGGACTGCTAGAGATGGAAGTGTTCCTAAGATTAAAAAGCTGTCACCAGAGGTAATAAAAAGGGATAGACAAAGAGTAGAGAATATGATACCTAATATATAAAGAATGGAGGAGGAAAAAAAGGAGGGGGAAAAAAAGGACCTTTAGATTGTGTTTGTAATAGCATATTAAGTGAATTAAGTTAGACTCTTAGATAGCAAGAAAGTTACCCTTGAACCTTTGGAAACCACAAATCAAAAGCCTGCAGTGCCAATAAGTACATACCAATCGATAATCACCCTAAAAGTAAATGGTCTGAATGCACAAATCAAAACACATAGAGTCATTTAATGGATAAAATACAATTCCCAACTATATGCTGCCTACAAAAGATTCACTTCAAAACCAAAGATATACACAGATATACACAGACTTAAAAGTGAAGGGATGGAAAAAGATATTTCATGCAACTAATAGGGAGAAAAAAGCAGGTGTTGCCGTACTTGTATCAGCAAAATTGACATTAAAACAAAGAAAGTCACAAGAGACAAAGACGGACATTACATTATGATAAAGGGGGTCAATCCAAAAAGAAGATATAACCATTATAAATATCTATGCAACCAACACTGGAGCACCTACATATGTGAAACAAATTCTAACAGAATTAAAAGAGGAAATAGAATGCAATGCATTCATTCTAGGAGACTTCAACACTCCACTCACTCCAAAGGATAGATAAAACAGACAGAAAATAAGTAAGGAGACAGAGGCACTGAACAACACAATAGAGCAGATGGACCTAACTAACATCTACAGAACTCGACACCCAAAAGCAGCAGGATATACATTGTTCTTAAGTGCACATGGAACGTTTTCAAGAATTGATCATATACTAGGCCACAAAAAAGCCTCAGTAAATTAAAAAAGATTGAAATTGTACCAACTAGCTTCTCAGACCACAGGGGTATGAAATTAGAAATAAATTACGGAAAGAAAATGAAAAACCCTACAAACACATGGAGGCTTAACAACATGCTCCTAAATAACCAATGGATGAATGACCAAATAAAAACAGAGCTCAAGCAATATATGGAAACAAATGAAAATAATAATTAAACAATGCAAAATCTGTGGGATGCACTGAAGCTGGTGCTAACAGGGAAGTATATTGCAATACAGGCCTACCTCAGTAAAGAAGAACAATCCCATATGAACACTCTAAACTCACAATTAACGAAACTAGAAAAAGAAGCACAAATGAGGTCCAAACTTAGTAGCAGGAGGGACATAATAAAGATTAGAGCAGAAATAAATAACATCAAGAAGAATGAAACAATAGAAAGAATCAATGAAAACAGTAACGGATTCTTCAAGAACATAAACAAAATAGATAAACCCGTAGCCAGACTTATCAAGAAAAAAAGAGAGTCTACACACATAAACAGAATCAGAAATGAGAAAGGAAAAATCACTATGGACACCACAGACATACAAAGAATTATTAGATAATACTATTAAAAACTATATGCTAACAAACTGGATAACCTAGAAGAAATGGAAAATTTTCTAGAAAAATACAACTTTCCAATGTGACCCAGAAAGAAATCGAAAACCTGAACAGACCAATTACTAGCAAAGAAATTGAATTGGTAATCAAAAAACTACCTAAGAACAAAACGCCTGATCCAGGTGGCTTCACTGCTGGATTTTATCAAACATTTAGTGAAGATATAATACCAATCATCCTTAAAGTTTTCTAAAAAGTAGAAGAGGAAGGAATACTTCCAAACTCATTCTATGAGGCCAGCATCACCCTAATACCAAAACCAGGCAAAGACACAACAAAAAAAGAAAATTACAGACCAATATCCCTGATGAACATAGATGCAAAATACTCAACAAAATATTGGCAAACTGAATTAATTCAAAAATACATCCAAAAGATCATCCATCATGATGAAGTAGGATTTAATCCAGGGATGCAAGAATGGTACAATATTAGAAAAATCCATCAATATCAACAAGCACATCAACAAAATAAGGACAAAAACCACATGATCATCTCCATAGATGCTGAAAAGCAGTCGACAAAATTCAACATCCACTCATGAAAAAACTCAAAAAAATGGGTACAGAGGGTAAGTACCTTGACATAATAAAGGCCATATATGACAAACCCACAGCCAACATTATACTTAACAGCAAGCAGCTGAAAGCCTTTCCTTTGAGATTGGGAACAAGACAAGGTTACCCACTCTCCCCACTTTTATTCAACAGAGTTCTGAAGGTCCTAGTCATGGTATCAGACAACACAAAGAAATAAAAGGCATCCAGAATAGTAAAGTTGAAGTTAAACTGTCACTGTTTGCAGATGACATGATATTGTACATAAAAAACCCTAAAGAATCCACTCCAAAACTACTAGATCTAATGTCTGAATTCACCAATGTTGCAGGATACAAAATCAATACACAGAAATCTGTTGCACTCGTATACACTAATGATGAACTAACAGAAAGAGAAATAAAGAAAACAATTCTATTCTCAATTGCATCCAAAAGAATAAAATACCTAGGAATAAATCTAATGAAGTAAGTGAAAGACATATACACTGATAACTACAAGGCACTCATGAGAGAAATTAAAGAAGATGCTAATAAATTGAAACACATCCCATGCTCATGGATAGGAAGAATTAGTATTGTCAAAATGGCCATCCTGCCTAAAGCAGTCCACAGATTCAATGCAGTCTCTATCAAAATACCAACAGCATTCTTCAACGAACTAAAGAAAATAATTCTAAAATTCATATTGAACCACAAAAGCCCACGAATAGCCAAAGCAATCCTGAGAAGAAAAAATAAAGCGGGGGGTGGAAGGGCGGTGCTCCCCGACTTCAAGCTCTACTACAAAGCCACAGTACTCAAGACAATTTAGTACTGGCACAAGACCAGATCCATAGACCAAAGGAACAGACTAGGGAGCCCAGATATAAACTCAAGTATATGTGGTCAATTAGTATATGATAAAGGAGCCATGGACATACAATGGGGACATGACAGTGTCTTCAACAGCTGGTGTTGGCGAAACTGGACAACTACATGCAAGAGAATGAAACTGGATTATTGTTTAACCTCATACACAAAAGTAAACTCAAAATGGATCAAAGACCTTAATGTAGGTCATAAAACCATAAAACTCTTAGAAGATAACATAGGCAAAAATCTTATGAATATAAACATGAGCAACTTTTTTATGAATGCATCTCCTTGAGCAAGGGAAACAAAAGCAAAAATGAACACATGGGACTACATCAAACTTAAAAGCTTCTCTGCAGTAAAGGACACCATCAACAGAACAAAAAGTCATCCTACAGTATGAGAAAATATATATGTAAATGACATATCCAACAAAGGGTTAACATCCAAAATATATAACGAACTCACATGTCTCAACGCCCAAAAATCAAATAACCCCATTAAAAAATGGGCGGAGGATATGAACAGACACTTCTCCAAAGAAGAGGTTCAGATGGCCAACAGGCACATGAAAAGGTGCTCCACATCAGTAATTATCAGGGAAATGCAAATTAAAACCACAATGAGATATCACCTCACACCAGTTAGGATGGCCAGTATTGAAAAGACTAAGAACAACAAATGCTGTCGAGGCTGTGGAGAAAGGGGAACCCTCCTACACTGCTGGTGGGAATGTAAGCTAATTCAACCATTGTGGAAAGCAATATGGAGGTTCCTTAAAAAACTGAAAATAGAAATACCATTTGATCCGGGAATTCCACTCCTAGGAATTTACCCAAAGATTACAATTTCTTAGATTCCAAAGACATATGCACCCCTATGTTTATCACAGCACTATTTACAATAGCCAAGAAATGGAAGCAACCTAAGTGTCCATCAGTAGATGAACGGATAAAGAAGATGTGGTACATACACACAATGGAATACTACTCAGCCATAAGAAAGAACCAATTCTGCAATTTGCAACAATGTGGATGGAGCTGGAGGGTATTATGCTCAGTGAAATAAGCCAGGTGAAGAAAGACAAGTGCCAAATGATTTCCCTCATTTATGGAGTATAACAATGAAGCAAAACTGAAGGAACAAAACAGCAACAGACTCACAGACTCTAAGAAGGGACTAGCAGTTACCAAAGGGGAGGATGCGGAAGGATGGGTGGGGAGGGAGGGAGAAGGGGATTCAGGGGTGTTATGATTGGCACACTTGGTGCGAGGGGGATCAGGGGGAAGACAGTGTTGCACAGAGAAGACAAATAGTGACTCTGTGGCATCTTACTACACTGATGGGCAGTGACTGCAATGGGGTATGGTGGGGACATGATAAAAGGGGTAAATGTAGCAACCACATTGTTTTTTCATGTGGTACCTTCATAAGAGTGTATATCAATAATTCCTTAATAAAAATTAATTAATTAATTAATTAAAAAAGGAAGGATTCTGAGTTAATATTGTACTCACGAAAAATAATGTCAGTGTCAATTTGTTAGGACTGTCACCGACATGCCACAGGGGAAGAGATACACACATGCCAGTGATGTGTCATTTTCATTAAAACTTACTGTTATAAACACAAATCACTAATGTTGTGCAATTTATTGCTGCTTAATTCTGTGTCGTGTTGATGTCATGAACTGGTGAGCACTTATAAGTCAGTAAGTCAGTTGTAAACATTAAAGGAATAATACGAATGTTGAAGTTGGAATAAAATCAGTTTGTTGAGTTCAATCTTCTTCAAATTAAAGATTTTGGGGGTTAAGTGATTCACTGAAAGTCTCATAGTTTCTTGAAGTGATTTCTTGTATTTCCCTGCCAATCTGCAACATGTTCCTGACTCACCTTATTAACTACCTGATCTCACATAATTTACCCACTAGAGAGCTATGTGGCTAGTTATTCTAGTGCAAGGCAGAGAAAGAGACAACAGAGAGCCAGAGATTATTTTGAAAGTGCATGAGAATTTCTGAAATTCTGAAGTTCTTTTTGCTCTCTTCTTCCAACACCCACTCACTCCAGTTTTTGTTAAGTGAAATTAATAGTAAGTGCATAAAGATTGAAACTATGAGACAGTTTTTCTCTTCATTAAAAAAACTTTCTGAATCATACACACTCAACTCTATACATTTTGATTAGAAGCATGTTGATTCAATACTCATTTCTATTACACAAAAGTTCTACTAAAGTATCTACATTGTGGGTTATCCTTGGAAGTTTTAATTCCATCTAATCTATTTTACAATTTCTTTCTGCAAACAGGATCTTTATTAGTCCTACAACCGCTGAAAGAATAGAGTGAAGTGGGCATTGAGAGAAGGTAAGTCCTGCCTTAAGATGATGCTATGTATCAGTGTAAGAGAGGGGCTGAAAACTGAGAAAGAGGCCAATGGCAAAGGAGGTACAACGATTAGAGTATGGTTTCTAGCCTAGTCACATGCTTGTGAAACTCCAAACTAATTATTTCTTAGGTTATCTATGGCAGTGCTATTATATTAGCATAACTAGTTATATATTAAATGTATCAGCTTCACCTACAGTGGTGAAACAAAAGGGTAAAGATGCCAATTTAGTATTGTCCAGCATTTTTGTGTTTTTTTAATTAAGGTATCATTGATATACAATCTTATGAAGGTTTCACATGAGCAACGGTTATTACATTCACCCCATTGCCGTCACTGTCCATCAGGATAGTAAGATGCTATAGAGTTACACCTTGTCTTCTCTGTGCCTTCCCCATGACCCGCCTACATAATGTGTGCTAATTATAATACCCCTTAATCCACTTCTCCCTCCCTCCAGACCCATCCTCAACACCCCCTTTCCTTTGGTAAATGCTAGTCCCTTCTTGGAGTCTGTGAGTCTGCTGTTTTGTTTCTTCGGTTTTGCTTCGTTGTTGAACTCCACAAATGAGTGAAATCATTTGGTATTTGTCTTTCTCTGCCTGGCTTACTTCACTGAGCATAATACCCTCTAGCTCCATCCATGTTGTTGAAAATGGTAGCACTTGTTTTCTTCTTAAGACTGAATAATATTCCATTGTGTATATGTACCACCTCTTTTTTATCCATTTATCTACCAATGGACACTTAGGTTGTTCCATATCTTGGCTATTGTAAATAGTCCTGCAATAAACATAGGGGTGCATATGTCTTTTTTGAAACAGAGATCTTATTTTCTTCAGGTAAATTCCTAGGAGTGGAATTCCCAGGTCAAATGGTTTTTCTATTTTTAGTTTTTTGAGGAACCTCCATATTGCTTTCCACAATGGTTGGAGTAATTTACATTCCCACCAACAGTGTAGGAGGGTTCCTCTTTCTCTGAATCCTCACCAGCATTTGTTGTTCCTTGTGTTTTGGATGTTTGCCATCCTAGCTGGTGTGAGGTGGTATCTCATTGTGGTTTTAATTTGCATTTCCCTGATCCTTAGTGATGTGGAGTACCTTTTCATGTGCCTGTTGGCCATCTGAATTTCTTCTTTGGAGAAAATTCTTGTTCATAGTCTCTTCCCATTTTTTAATAGGGTTATTTGCTTTTTGCGTGTTGAGACATGTGAGTTCTTTATATATTTTGGATGTTAACCCCTTGTCATATATGTTATTTACAAATATATACTCCCATACCATAGGATGCCTTTTTGTTCTTCTGATGGTGTTCTTTGCTGTACAGAAGTTAGCTTGATGTAGTCCCATTTGTTCATTTTTGCTTTTCTTTTCCTTTCCTGAGGGAGATGCGTTCAGGAAAAAGTTTCTCATGTTTATATTCAAGAGATTTTTGCCTATGTTTCTTCTAAGAGTTTTATGGTTTTATGACTTACATTCAGGTCTTTGATCCATTTTGAGTTTACTTTGTATATGGGGTTAGACAATAATCAGTTTCATTCTCTTGCATGTAGCTGTCCAGTTTTGCCAACACCAGTTGGTGAAGAGGCTGTCATTTCCCCATTGTCCATGGCTCCTTTATCATATATTAATTGGCCATATATGTTTGGTTTTATATCAGGGCTGTCTATTCTATTCCATTGATCTATGGTTCTGTTCTTGTGCCAGTAAAAATTGTTTTGATTGCTGTGGCCTTGTCGTAGACCTTGAATTTTGGGAGCATGATCCCCCCAGCTTTATTCTTACTTCTCAGTATTGCTTTGGCTATTCGTGGTCTTTTGTGGTTCCATACGTATTGTAGGACTATTTGTTCTAGTCTGTTGAAGAATGCTGTTGGTATTTTGATAGGGATTGCATTGAATCTGTAGACTGCTTAAGGCAGAATGGCCATTTTGACAATATTAATTATTTCTATCCATGAGCATAGGATGTGTTTCCATTTATTGGTGTCTTCTTTAATTTCCCTCATGAATATCTTGTAGTTTTCAGGGTATAGGTCTTTCACCTCCTTGGTTAGGTTTATTCCTAGGTATTTTATTCTTTTTCATGGAATTGTTTTCCTGATTTCTCTTTCTGCTAGTTCATCATTAGTATGTAGGAATGCCACAGATTTCGGTGTATAGATTTTTATATGGTAACTTTCCTGAGTTATTAGTTTTAGTAGTTTTGGGGTTGACTCTTCAGGATTTAAAAAAAAATTTGATATCGCTAATCTATAATTACATGTGCAACATTATGGTTACTAGACTCCCCATATCATCAAGTCCCCCCTATATACCCCATTACAGTCACTGTCCATCAGTGTAGTGAGATGCTATAGAATCACTACTTGTCTTCTCTGAGTTGTACAGCCCTCCCTGTGCCCCCCTTACATTATGTCTGCTAATCGTAATGTCCCTTTTCCCCCCTTGTCCCTCCCTTCCCACCCATCCTCCCCAGTCCCTTTTCCTTTGGTATCTGTTAGTCCATTCTTGGGTTCTGTGAGTCTGCTGCTGTTTTGTTCCTTCAATTTTTTTTCTTTGTTCTTATACTCCACATATGAGTGAAATCATTTGATACCTATCTTTTTCCGCTTGGCTTATTACACTGAGCATAATACCCTCTAGCTCCATCCATGTTGTTGCAAATGTCTAGATTTGTTTTCTTCTTATGGCTGAATAATATTCTATTGTGTATATGTACCACATCTTCTTTATCCATTCATCTACTGATGGACACTTAGGTTGCTTTCATTTCTTGACTATTGTAAATAGTGCCGTGATAAACATAGGGATACATATGGCTTTTTCAAACTGGGCTGCTGCATTCTTAGGATAAATTCCTAGAAGTGGAATTCCTGGGTCAAATGGTATTTCTATTTTGATTTTTTTGAGGAACCTCCATATTGCTTTCCACAATCGTTGAACTAATTTGAATTCCCACCAGCAGTGTAGGAGGGTTCCTCTTTTCTTCAGGGTTTTTTATGTACAATATCATGTCACCTGCAAACAGTGACAATTTAATGTCTTTCTTATCAATCTGAATGCCTTTCACTTCTTTGAGTTGTCTGATTGCTGTGGCTAGGACCACCAGAACTATGTTGAATAAAAGCGGGGAGAGTGGGCATCCTTGTCTTGCTCCATATCTTACAGGAAAAGCTTTCAGTTACTCACTGTTAAGTATGATGTTGGATGTGGGTTTGTTATACATGGCCTTTATTATGTTGAGGTACTTGCTCTCTATGCCCAATCTGCTGAGAGTTTTTATCATGAATGGATGTTGAATTTTGTCAAATGGTTTTTCAGCATCTATGGAGATGATCATGTGGTTTTTGTCCTTTTTCGTGATGTGGTGGATGATGTTGATGGATTTTCAAATATTGTACCTTTCTTTAATCCCTGGAATAAATCTGTCTTGATTATGATGGATGATCTTTTTGATGTATTTTTGCATTCAGTTTGCTAATATTTTGTTGAGTATTTTTGCATCTATATTCATCAAGGATATTGGTCTGTAATTTTATTTTTTTGTGGTGTCTTTGTCTGGTTTTGGTATTAAAGTGATGCTGGTCTCATAGAACAAGTTTGGGAGTATTCCCTCCTTTTCTACTTCTTGGAAAACTTTAAGGAGGATGGGTCTTAGGACTTCTTTAATTGTTTGATAAAATTCAGTGCTGAAGCCATTGGACAAGGAGTATTGTTCTTCAGTAGTTTTTCTTTATTAAGGTTTTATTGATATACACTCTTATGCAGGTTTCACATGAAAAAACAATGTGGTTACTACATTTACCCATATTATCAAGTCCCCACCCATACCCCAATGCAGTCACTGTCCATCAGTGTCGTAAAATGCCACAGATTCATTATTTGCCTTCTCTCTACTACACTGTTTTCCCTGGGATCCCCCACACCATGTGTACTAAACAAAATACCCCTCAATCCCCTTCTCCCACCCTCCCCACCTGTCCCCCCTGACCTCTCCCCTTTGGCAACCACTACTTCCTTCTTGGAGTCTCTGAGTCTGCTGCTATTTTGTTCCTTCAGTTTTGCTTCATTATTATACGCCACAAATGAGAGAGATCATTTGGCACTTGTCTTTCTCTGCCTGGCTTATTTCACTGAGCATAGTATCCTCCAGCTCCATCCATGTTGTTGCAAATGGTAGGATTTCTTCCTTTCTTATGGCTGAATAGTATTCCATTGTGTATATGTACCACTTCTTCTTTATCCATTCATCTACTGATGGACACTTAGGTTGCTTCCATATCTTGGCTATTGTAAAAAGTGCTGCGATAAACACAGGAGTGCATATGTTTTTTTGAATCTGAGAAGTTGAATTTTTTGGGTAAAGTCCAAGGAGTGGGATTCCTGGGTCAAATGGTATTTGTATTTTCAGTTTTTTTGAGGAACCTCCATAGTGCTTTCCACAATGGTTGAACTAGCTTACATTCCCATCAGCAGTGTAGGAGGGTTCCCCTTTCTCTGCATCCTCGCCAGCATTTGTTGTTCTTAGTCTTTTGGATGGTGGCCATCCTTACTGGTGTGAGGTGATATCTCATTGTGGTTTTAATTTGCATTTCCCTGCTGATTAGTTATGTGAAGCATCTTTTCATGTGCCTGTTGGCCATCTGAATTTCTTCCTTGTAAAACTGTCACTTTATATCCTCTGCCCATTTTTTAATTGGGTTATTTGATTTTTGGGTGTTGAAGCATGTAAGTTGTTTATATCTTTTGGATGTTAACCCCTTGTCAGATATGTCATTTACAAATATATTCTCCCATACTGTAGGATGCCTTTTTGTTCTGTTGATGGTGTCCTTTGCTGTACAGAAACTCTTTAGTTTGATGTAGTCCCATGAGTTCATTTTTGCTTTTGTTTCCCTTGCTCAAGGAGATGCATTCAGGAAGAAGTTTTTCATGCTTATATTCAGGAGATTTTTGCTTATGGTTTCATGAATTACACTCAGGTCCTTGATCCATTTCAAGTTTACTTTTGGGTATGGGGTTAAACAATAATCCAGTTTAATTCCCTTGCATGTAGCTGTCCAGTTTTCCCAACACCAGCTGTTGAAGAGGCTGTCATTTCTCCCTTGTATGTCCATGGATCCTTTATCATATATTAATTGAGCAAATATACTTGGCCTTATATCTGGGCTCCCTAGTCTGTTCCATTGGTCTATGGGTCTGTTCTTCTGCCAGTATCAAATTGTCTTGATTACTGTGGCTTTGTAGTAGAGCTTGAAGTTGGTGAGCCTAATTCCCCCAGCTTTATTCTTCCTTCTAAGGATTGCTTTGGCTATTCGGTTTTGTTTTTGATTCCATACTAATTTTAGAATGATTTCCTCTAGTTCTTTGAAGAAAGCTGTTGGTATTTTGATAGGAATTGCATTGAATCTGTAGATTGCTTTAGGCAGGATGGCCATTTTGACAATATTAATTCTTCCTATCCATGACCACTGGATTTGTTTCTATTTATTGGTATCTTCTTTAATTTCTCTCATGAGTGTCTTGTAGTTTTCAGAGTATAGGTCTTTCACTTCCTTGGTTAGGTTTATTCCTAGGTATTTTATTCTTTTCGATGCAACTGTGAATGGTATTGTTGTCCTGATTTCTCTCTTGGGTAGTTCATTGTTAGTGTATAGCAATGCCACAGATTTCTGCATACTAATTTTGTATCCTGCAACTTTGCTGAATTCAGACATTAGACCTAGTAGTTTTGGAGTGGTTTCTTTAAGTTTTTTTTATGTACAATATCATGTTATCTGCAAACAGGGACAGTTTGATTTCTTCCTTGCCAATCTGGATGCCTTTTATTTCTTTGTGTTGTCTCATTGCCATGGCTAGGACCTCCAGTAGTATGTTAAATAGAAGTTGGGAGAGTGGGCATCCTTGTCTTGTTCCCGATCTCAAGAGAAAAGCTTTCAGCTTCTCACTGTTAAGTATAATGTTGGCTGTGCGTTTGTCATATATGGCGTTTATTATGTTGAGGTACTTGCCCACTATACCCATTTTCTTGAGAGTTTTTATCATGAATGGATGTTGAATTTTGTCAAATAGTTTTTCAGCATCTATGGAGATGATCATGTGGTTTTTGTCCTTCTTTTTGTTGATGTAGTGGATGATGTTGATGGATTTTCAAATGTTGTACCATTCTTGCATCTCTGGAATAAATCCTACTTGATCATGATGGATGATCCTTTTGATGTATTTTTAATTTGGTTTGCTAATATTTTGTTGAGTATTTTTGCATCTATGTTCATCAGGGATTTTGGTCTGTAATTTCCTTTTTTTGTGGTGTCTTTGCCTGGTTTTGGTATTATTGTGATGCTGGCCTCATAGAATGCATTTGGAAGTATTTCCTCTTCTTCTACTCTTGGAAAACTTTAATGAGGGTAGGTATTAGGTCTTCACTAAATGTTGGTAAAATTTAGCGGTGATGCCATCTGGTCCAGGGTTTTGTACTTAGGTAGGTTTTTGATTATCAGTTCAATATCATTGCTGGTAATTGGTCTATTCATATTTTCTGTTTCTTTCTGGGTCAGCCTTGGAAGGTTGTATTTTTCTAGAAAGCTGTCCATTTCTTCTAGTTTATCCAGTTTGTTAGCATATAATTTTTCATAGTATTATCTAATAATTCTTTGTATTTCTATGGTGTCCGTAGTGATTTTTCCTTTCTCATTTCTGATTCTGTTTATGTGTGTAGACTCTCTTTTTTTCTTGATATGTCTGGCTAGGGGTTTATCTATTTTGTTTATTTTCTTGAAGAGCCAGCTACTGTTTTCATTGATTCTTTCTACTGTTTTATTCTTCTCAGTTTTATTTATTACTGCTCTAACCTTTATTATGTCCCTCCTTCTACTGACTTTGGGCCTCATTTCTTCTTTTTCTAGTTTTGTTAATTGTGAGTTTAGACTGCTCACTTGGGATTGTTCTTCTTTCCTGAAGTATGCCTGTAGTGCAATATAGTTTCCTCTTAGCACGGCCTTCACTGTGCCCCACAGATTTTGTGGTGTTGAGTTATTGTTGTCATTTGTCTCCATATATTGTTTGATCTCTGTTTTTATTTGGTAATTGATCCATTGGTTATCCAGGAGCATGTTGTGAAGCCTCCATGTGTTTGTGGGCTTTTTCGTTTTCTTTGCATAATTTATTTCTAGTTTCATACCTTTTTGGTCTGAGGAGCTGGTCGGTACAATTTCAATCTTTTTGAATTTACTGAGGCTCTTTTGGTGGCCTAGTATGTGATCCATTCTTGAAAATGTTCCATGTGCAGTTGAGAAGAATGTGTATTCTGCTGCTTTCAGGTGTAGAGTTCTGTACATGTCTGTTAGGTTCATCTGTTCTAATGTGTTGTTCAGTGCCTGTCTCCTTGCTTATTTTCTTTCTGGTTGATCTGTCCTTCAGAGTGAGTGGAGTGTTGAAGTCTCCTAGAATGAATGCATTTCATTCTATTTCTCCTTTTAATTTTGTTAGAATTTTTTTCACATATGTAGGTGCTCCTGCGTTGGCTGCATAGATATTTACAATGGTTATATCTTCTTGTTGGGTTGACCCTTTTATCATTATGTAATGTCCTTCTTTGCTTCTAGTGACTTCCTTTGTTTTGAAGTCTATTTTTTCTGATATAAGTACTGCAACTCCTGCTTTTTTGTCCCTATTAGTTGCATGAAATATCTTTTTCCATCCCTTCACTTTTAGTCTTTGTATGTCTTTGGGTTTAAAGTGAGTCTTTGTAGGCTGCATATAAATGGGTCTTGTTTTTTTATCCATTCAGTGACTCCATGTCTTTGATTCGTGCATTCAGTCCATTTATATTTAGGGTGATTATCCATAGGTATGTACTAATTGGCATTGCAGGCTTTAGATTCGTGGTTACCAAAGGTTCAATGTTAACTTCCTTACTATCTAAGAGTCTAACTTAACTCACTTAAGATGGTATTACAAACACAATCTTAAGTTCTTTTTTCTTCCTCCTTTTTCTTCCCCCTCCATTCTTTATATATTAGGTATCATATTCTGTACTCTTTGCCTATCCCTTGATTGTCTTTGGAGATAGTTATTTTAATTTTTGCATTTGCTTAGTAAGTAGCTGTTCTAGTTTCTTTATTGTGGTTTTATTACCTCTGATGACAGCTATTAAACCTTAGGAACACTTCCATCTGTAGCAGTCCCTTCAAAATACACTGTAGCGGTGGTTTGTGGACGTATATTCTCTCAGCATTTGCTTATCTCAAAATTGTTTAATCCCTCCTTCAAATTTAAATGATAATCTTGCTGGATAATTATTCTTGGTTCAAGGCCCTCCTGCTTCATTGCATTAAATACATCATGCCACTCCTTTCTGGTCTGTAAGGTTTCTGTTGTGAAGTCTTATGATAGCCTCATGGGCTTTCCTTTGTATGTGATCTTATTTCTCTCTCTGGCTGGTTTTAAAAGTCTTTCCTTATCCTTGATCCTTGCCATTTTAATTACTATACATCTTGGTTTTGTCTTCCTTGGGTCCCTTGTGTTGGGAGAACTGTGAATCTCCACGGCCTGAGAGACTATCTCCTTCTGTAGATTGGGGAAACTTTCAGCAATTACCTCCTCAAAGACACTTTCTATCCCTTTTTCTCTCTCTTCTTTTTCTGGTACCCTTCTAATGCGAATATTCTTCGGTTTCAATTGGTCACACACTTCTCTCAATATTCTTTCATTCTTAGAGATCCTTTTTTCTCTCGGTGCCTCAGCTTCTTTGTATTCCTCTTCTCTAGTTTCTATTTCATTTATTGTTTCCTCTACCTTATCCAATCTGCTTTTGATATCCTCCATTGTGCTCTTCAACGACTGCATCTCCAACCGGAATTCATTCCTGAGTTCGTGAATATCTTTCCGTACCTCCATGAGTATGTTAATGATTTTATTTTGAACTGCCTTTCAGGAAGAGTCATGAGGTCGATGTCATTTAAATCTTTCTCAGGAGTGGTATTAATAATTTTACACTGAACCAGGTTCCTTTGGAATTTCATATTTTTATATGGCGCCCTGTAGTGCCCAGAAGCTCTACTCCCTGGAGCTTCTCATCCCCTGAAGCAATTTCAGGGGTCGCAGGGGAGTGGTATTTGTGCCTGGGGGGTGGAAAGAGCTGTTTTCTGCTTCCTGGCTGCTATGCCTGTCTCCACTGCCTGAACCAGTGGGCTGAGCACACAGGTATAAGCCTCTATGCTTTGCGTTTGTAGTTGCTGTAGACAGATCTTCCCTCTGGCTGGGCTAATGCCAGGGTAGGGTTTGACGGTTTGTGAGCCAGGTGGAATTGGCTGGGAGAAAGGCGCAGTAGGCTGCGTGTCACAGAGGGGCATCCTTGGAGCTGTGTAGACAGCCAGGGAGCTGGAGCACCTGAAGATTGTCTAAGGAGGAAGATTTCTTTTTCCTCCCTAAATATGAGAGAGTCTATATGGGAAAGCTTCCCACCTGCTGGGCAGAGTGCACCCAGACAATTTTGCCTACCTGTTCTCTCTACTAAGCAGTAAACTCTGTGCAATCCTTGCCCCTTTAGCAGCCCTCTTTCTAGTGGCTTCCTTGTTAGGAAGTCTCTCAGACTGCCTGTCTTTCTTTTGTCCCAGAGCAGCTGGATATGGATCCCTGCTTTCACAAGCGGCTGGAATCTCAGTCTCTCCTGGAATTCTGCCTGTCTTAGCTTTCCAACCCTGTAATCACAAGGGTATCATGCAAACACCATGAAATGTAGGTTTGTGCTCCCAGAGCAGATCCCCGGAGTTATGTATTCAACAGTCCCTGGCCTCCACTCCCTCCCTGCTCCATTTCTCTTCCTCCTGCCGGTGAGCTGGGGTGGAGGAAGGGCTTGGGTCCCGCCGGGCCAAAGCTTTGGTACATCACCCTGTTCTGTGAGGTCTGCTGTTTTCTCCAGGTGTATGCAGCCTGGCTCAGTCCTCTTTCCTGTTGCTCTTTCAGGATTAGTTGTATTAATTATATTTTCATATATATGCGGTTTTAGGATGAAGCCTGCGTCTCACCTCTCACTCCTCCATCTTTAATCCAATCCTTCTGTTTGCTCTTTGGTGGTTTTTTGATTACCAATTCAATTTCATTGCTGGTAATTGGTCTTTTCAGATTTCTGTTTCTTCCTGGGTCCGTCTTGGAAGGTTGTCCATTTATTCTAGGTTAACTAGTTTTTTAGCATATAATTTTTCATAGTATTCCCTAATTATTCTTTGTATTTCTGTGATGTCCATAGTGATATTTCCTTTCTTATTTGTGATTCTGTTTATGTGTGCACAAGCTGTTTTTTTCTTGATAATCTGGCTAAGGGTATTTTGTTTATTTTCCCAAAGAACCTGTTCCTGCCTTCACTGATTCTTTCTATTGCTTTATTCTTCTCAGTTTTACTTATTCTTCCCTGATCTTTATTATGTCCCTTCTACTGTTTTTAGGGCTCATTTTTTCTTCTTTTTCCAGTTTCATTAATTGTGAGTTTAGACTGTTCATTTTGGAGTTTTCTTTTTTGAGGTAAGCCTGTATTGCAGTATAATTCCCTCTTAGAATGGCCTTTTCTGCATCCCACAAGTTTTGTGGCATTTAGTTGTTTTCATCTGTTTCCATATATCGCTTGATCTCTGTTTTTATTTGGTCCTTGATCCATTGATTATTTACGAGCATGTTGTTAAGCCTCCATGTGTTTGTGGGCATTTTTGTTTTCTTTGCATTTTTTATTTCCAATTTCATATCTTTGTGGTCTGAGAAGCTGGTTGGTACAATTTCAATACTTCTCAATTTACTTAGGCTCTTTTTGTGGCCTAGTATGTGATTTATTCTTGAAAATGTTCCACATGCACACGAGAAGAATGTGTATCCTGCATCTTTTGGCTAGTGTATTCCTAGATGTCTGTTAGGTCCATCTGTTCTAATGTGTTGTTGAGTGCTTCTGTTTCCTTACTTATTTTTGTCTGGTTGATCTGTCCTTTGGAGTGCATGGTGCATTGAAGTCTCCTAAAATGAATGCAGTGCATTCTATTTCCCTCTTTAATTCTGTTAATATTTGTTTCACATGAGTAGTTTGTCCTTTCATAGGTACATAGATATTTGTAATGATTATATCCTTTTGTTGTAATGACCCTTTATCATTATTCAATGTTCTCCTTTGTCTCTAGTTACTTTCTTTGTTTCAAAGTCTATTTTATCTGAAAGAAGTACTGCAATTCCTGCTTTTTTCTGTCTATTATTTGCATGAAATATCTTTTCCCATTGCTTGTCTTTTTGTCTGTGTATGTCTTTTTTTTGCTATTATTAATACACAATTACATGATCAACATTATGGTTACTAGACTCCTCATATTATCAAGTCCTCACCACATACCCCATTGCAGTCACTGTCCATCAACATAGTAGGATGTTATAGAATCATACTTGTCTTCTCTGTGCTATAATGCCTTCCCCGTATCCCCGCACCCCACCCCCACCCTGCTACATTATGTGTGCTAATTGTAATAGCCCTTGTTCCCCCTTATCCCTCCCTTCCCACACCTCTTCCCCAGTCCCTTTCCCTTTGGTAATTGTTAGTCAATTCTTGGGTTCTGTGAGTCTGCTGCTGTTTTGTTCCTTCAGTATTTTCTTTGTTCTTATACTCCACAGATGAGTGAAATCATTTGATACTTGTGTTTCTCTGCCTGGCTTATTTCACTGAGCATAATACCCTCTAGCCCCATCCATGTTGTTGCAAATGAAAGGATTTGCTTTCTTCTTATGGCTGAATAATATTCCATTGTGTATGTATACCACATCTTCTTTATCCATTCATCTACTGATGGACACTTAGGTTGCTTCCATTTCTTGGCTATTGTAAATAGTGCTGTGATAAACATAGGGGTACATATGGCTTTTTCAAACTGGGCTGCTGCATTTTTAGGGTAAATTTCTAGGAGTGGAATTCCTGGGTCAAATAGTATTTCTATTTTGAGTTTTTTGAGGAATCTCCATACTGCTTTCCACAATGGTTGTACTAATTTACATTCCCACCAGCAGTGTAGGAGGGTTCCTCTTTCTCCACATCCTTGCCAACATTTGTTGTTTGTCTTTTGGATGGCAGGTATCCTAACTGGTGTGAGGTGATATCTCATTGTGGTTTTAACTTGCATTTCTCTGATGACTAGTGATGTGGAGTGTCTTTTCATGTGCCTGTTGGCCATCTGCATTTCTTCTTTGGAGAAGTGTTGGTTCAGCTCCTCTGCCCATTTTTTAATTGGCTTATTTGCTTTTTGTTTGTTGAGCTGCATGAGCTCTTTATATAATTTGGATGTCAACCCCTTATCGGATACATCATTTCTGAATATATTTTCCCATACCGTAGGATCTCTTTTTCTTCTATTGATGGTGTCCTTTGCTGTACAGAAGCATTTAACCTTTATATAGTCCCACTTGTTCATTTTTGCTTTTGTTTCCCTTGCCCAGGGAGATATGTTCATGAAGAAGTTGCTCATGTTTATGTCCAAGAGATTTTTGCCTATATTTTTTTCTAAGAGTTTTCTGTTTTCATGACGTACATTCAGGTCTTTGATCCATTTTGAGTTTACTTTTGTGTATGGCATTAGACAGTAATCCAGTTTCATTCTCTTACATGTAGCTGTCTAGTTTTGCCAGCACCAGCTGTTGAAGAGGCTGTCATTTCCCCAAAGTATATCCATGGCTCTTTAATCAAATATTAATTGGCCATATATGCTTGGGTTCATATGTGGGCTCTCTATTCTGTTCCACTGGTCTATGGGTCTGTTCTTGTGCCAGTACCAAATTGTCTTGATTACTGTAGCTTTGTAGTAGAGTGTCAGGATTTTTAGCCTCCTCTAGTTCCCCTCTGGACCTGCAGAGAGAAAGGAAGTGGGAGGCACGCCCCGGCAAGGCAGAACCGGGAGAGGTGAGTACCGACTGCCCGCCCGATCACCAGCTTCCGGCTCTTAGGCCTGAACCGGAGACAAGCAGATGTGACAGGGAGCTCAGTCAAAGCAGGAACTCGTTTATTGCGGAAATATATAACGCTCATAAGCCAATCAAAATGAAGGTCAGGCAGCCACACGCTCTTCACGCAGGAAGGCATATCATGCAAGTAAATGATGTCCACGAGCTGATCATGTTCGTGGAAGACTTAAGCCACCAATAGGGAGTAATTAGAAACTAGGAAGCAAACTCACTTTATCTCAGAAACCAGCTCAGGTGTCGCCCTGTGCTCACCCGTTGAGCGCCATCTTGGCAATGATTCAGCTTTTGACTGTTACCTTTTAGATCTGAAGGCCCTACATTTCCCCCTTTTCTGTTTTAAATGGAGGTTAGTCACCGACCAGGGAAGAGCGAACCCCACCAGGGTCACCTCTATTTGAAGTTGGACACCTAATGGCTCGGGGTGTCAGCGTCAAATAGGCCGCAAAACCTCTGGTAGGCCGAATTAGTTAGTTACTATCAAGTCTAAACTTGGTGATATAACAGGTAGCCTGGATGAATACAAGGGTCGCCTCACAAGATTGACACCAATTATGCCAAGCCTGGGCTATAGGTACCCCCATAATCAACAGGGTAACAAGAACAAAAGGGGGCATTTTGAGTCTTATCTCAGTATCCTTTTGGATTTGGAGGATTTCAGAGTGTCAGTTAGTCTTTAGTCCTTGTAGAAGTTCGACACGAGCTAGATGGATCAGCAGAAGAAGTCTATGAGTAACTCTTCAGTCCTTTGTGAGGTTGTTGCATTTCAAGTTCTCCAAGAGGTTCTGGAGAATCAACCCAATAACAGTAGCAAGCAGGGTAATGATGAGGAGGCCTGTCACCATCAAGCAGAACGTCCACCAGGGGCAGTGCAACAGGCACATTCCCTAGGGGAGAGAAAACACAGGAACCCCTCAAGAGTGGGTGGCACTCTTGGGTTGTCTTTTTCTCTTATGTTTGCCTTTGCCTCTACATCGAGGATGAGTAAGCATACAGCTAAGGCAGTTGCATAGCCACCATATCTTCTTCCTTTCTTTATTAGTCGGGGGTTTGGTCTGTCCTTGGGTTTTGGTCACCGTCCACCTGCGGGCAAAATTTTAAATTGCCTGCAGGGATCCAGATAGGGTTTGGATCTCCTATAGGGAATATGCATCCAAACCCTCTGCCTAGACTTATGAGGGGATCTGGTTCACGCCATTGTCCAGTTATTTGATCTTTCCAACGTACTTCGATCTTAGTATATGGTATTTGATTAGCCCAATGCCTCTGATAGGCTGTTAGAGGTTGATCTTTTGAAAAATTTAAAATATTTAGAGTAAGTAATGCCATTCTTAATTGGTCATGGGGGTTTGTTCCCCATTGTTGTTTTTTGTAACATGGTCTTTAGGGTCTTGTTTTGTCTTTCAACAATTGCTTGGCCTTGTGGATTATAAGGGATCCCTGTAGTGTGGTTTATATGCCATCTAAGAAAGAAATCTTGGAGAGCTTTGCTGGAAAAGCAAGGACCATTATCATTTTTAACTTGGTGAGGAAGCCCTAGAATAGCAAAGCATTGTAATAAATGGCTTTGGGCATGTTTAGCCCTTTCTCCTGAGTGGGCTGTGGCCCAACAGGCATGGGAGTACGTGTCAACAGAGACAAAAACAAATTTCAGTTTCCTAAAGGCAGGATAGTGAGTAACATCAGTCTGCCAAAGACTATTTGGTTTGAGGCCCCTTGGGTTGACCCCAGGAGACTGGAGGGGTGGGATTTGTAGGAACCGTAGGCAGGATTTACAAGTTCAAATAATTTTCTTCAAATCTTTAATAGGAATGGAGGGAAACCTGTGGTGTAGGCCTCTCCAATTGATGTGAGTAAGATCATGAAGATCTTGTGCTTGTTGTAAAGGTCATGGTGGTTGCACAGGTGCAGCCTGGACAGTAGTAGAAGCCAGTCGATTGGCTAAAAAATCACCTTGGGAGAGGAGCCCAGGCAGGCTTTGATGCCCTCGGAGGTGCTGCACAAATATGGGAGCAGTGTGCTCTATTACTAAAGAGCGCACTTGGATCATTAAAGGGGTTATAGGATTTTTGTCTAGCCGAATGTAGGAAGACACTAACGTAGGGAGCAGATTGACCACATATAGGCTGTCAGAAAAGAGATTCATGGCTTCATGAACATGGTTCAAGGCTAATGCAACAGCAAGTAGCTCTTTGAATTGGGCGGATCCAGAAGCATCTGTAAAATGTTCTCTATGCCTCTCATTTGAGGACATGGATGGAGGAAAGATAACAACAGAAGACTCTCTTTTTTTCCACCATCGGTGAATACACTGACAGCGTCAATGATGGGTCTAGTCACAAAGAGCTTGGGGGCATTCCAGTCTAACTGGGAAAAGGAAGCGACCCATTTATTGGGCCCATAATGGCAATTAATCTTACCATAGTAGCCAGCCATGGCATTTGCCACCCTATTATGGTTTCTCTGGATCCATTCAAAATCAGATAGCCTATAAGGAACCATCAGGATTTCGGGGTCTTTTCCATAATGTCTGCTAGAGATATCCCTACCTTTAATTAAGAGGTCGGCTAATTGGTCTAATTGAGCATATACCCATGGAGAGCCTCCCAGTGAGGTGTGGACCCATTGAAGGGGATTGCCCTGTTGTGTAAGGACAGCGGCAAGCAATTTCATGCCAGGGAGAATCCACAGGCAGTGATCTTGATCAGGCTGATAACGGGCTAGCTGAGCAGCATCAAGGGCCGATTGGACCCTTTGGAATATGCATTTGTGCTCTTCATTGAGCGTGATAATTTCAGAAGGGTTTTTTTTCTCTCAGCAGCTCAAAGAGTGGGAGGAGGTCCTCAGTAGTTATAGGAATCCAAGAGCGTAGCCAGTTGAGCTCTCCTAACACCTTTTGCAGCTTAACTAACGAATATGAATCTTGGATGGATAATTGAGGCTTGAGTGGGGAAACAGAATCTAAATGAAGTTTAGTTCCCAAGATCTTAAAAGGGGGTATGGTTTGAACTTTATCATTAGATATGTATAATCCTCCTTGGGATAAAAGTTTTTGAAATTTTCTATAGGCAACACCCAATTCTTGGGGTGTTGCTGCCCCTAAAATGATGTCATCCATGTAGACATATAAGGTTAGCTTAGGCTGTTGTTGTAGGGGCTGCAGGACAAGAGAGACATGCCACTGACAAAAGGCAAGGCTGTTTGCCATGCCTTGTGGCAAAATTGTCCATTCATATCGTTCATCAGGGCTTTGATAGTTAGTGGAAGGTACTGAAAAGGCAAATTTTTCACAGTCAATGGGGTTGAGGGGTATAGAGAAGAAACAATCTTTAATATCAATTACTACTAGAAAGAGGTCTTTGGGGATAGACGGAATCCATGGTAACCCCCTTAAGGGGGTGCCAATAGTGACCATTCTCTCATTGATTTTCCTTAGATCTTGCAACATTCTCCATTTCCCAGAAGCCTTTTGAATAATAAAGACAGGGCTGTTCCAAGGACTTAAGAAGGGTGTGATATGACCTAATCTCAATTGTTCTTGAACTATTTCTTTTAATTTTAGGAGTTTAATTCGATGTAATGGCCACTGCTCCACCCAGATGGGGGGCCCAGGAAGTCAAGTAATGGCGGGTGTCATTGGAGCAGTGGCCTTTAGGATTGGGGGTGAGGCGGCACTCGTGGGAGAGGCGAGTCATGTCTGGAAGCTTCAAAGGTAGGGTCCCCTTTGCAGTTGCCAAATCTAGACTGTGGTTTTTTAGTGCAATTAAACTGTTGTTGGTGACCCTCTTCCTCTAGGATATCACCAAAAAATACCTTATTGTTGGTAGTGATGTAAGCATCGGCCTCTCCCAGGATATCTTGACCCAGTAAGTTAGAAGTCAGGCCCGAAGCAACAAGGGGTCTAACTTGCCCGTGCTGCCATCCACATCTTTCCAATTAAGCCATTCTCTAGCTTCCTCAGAGACTGTATTGCCTCCCACCCCTAACAGTTGGGGCCTGGGACATAGTTTCCAATGAGGGGGAACTTCCTCTTTCCTAAGTACTGTCCGATCTGCTCCAGTGTCAGTGAGACAGTGAAATTTCTTTCCTGCTATATGAATGTCCATTTTCGGTCTCACCCCTGGGATTGTTGGCACGGCCCAGTGCGCCTTGGGAACGTTTGAAAGATCTTTTCCTCCTTTAGGTGCTGGGACTGGAGGTTGCCCCCCATTTAGTTTAAAGGGATGACTTGGAGGTCGAATTTGGATCGGCATTCCCTTTGCCAATGAAATCCTTTCTTACATCGGGGACAGGGATATTTCGGGGGTAGCTTGTTCTTACCGCCCATTGGGGGTGCCCTGTTACTATTGTTAGGGCATTCTCTTTTAAAGTGTCCTGTTTGGCCACACCCAAAGCATGCCTTATCTCTGACTCCTGGCTCGGGGGTCATGCTCCCAAAAGGGCGGAGGGAGAGGGCAGACGTTAAAGGCTCTGTCAGGGAGGCAGTTTGTGCCTGCAAGGCAGTTACCAGGGCCTGTGACTGGTGGGCTTGGGTCCCCACATCTTTAGTAGCAACAATCCATTTCTCCATGGATCGCTCTTTTAACCCAGCACAGGCCAATTTATGATCTGAAGTCATCTCTTCCCAGGCTAACATTTTAACAAATTGGTCTCGCAAGGGACCAGGAGGAAATTTACGTTGTAAACTCTTTTCAACTCTATCTATAAATGATGGGATGTCTTCATTGGCCTTCTGAGTAATTCCAGAGACTGGCGGCTCTGAAGGGCCTTCTTCTAGCTTTTTCCAAGCCACTAGCCCCAGGGCCCTTACTTGCTCTTGGTAAGGGGCGGGGATGGCCGCTTGCTGGGGCCCAGTAGCAAACTGATCATTAGTCCCAGAGAGCATCCCAAATGTTTTAGGGATAGGAGGGTTGGCAGATTGGTTTCTCTCCACTTGAACGTGGTAGTCCTCCTTAAAGAAGGTGCACCACTTGAGAAACATGGGACCGGGAAGAACTGCCTTGGTTAAATTTTTCCAATCTTGAGTGGTACAGGGTTGGTGTGCCAATCCCTGGAGGATGGCTTCGGCCCAAGGAGAATTGGGCCCATCCTCAGAGACTGCTTTCTTAAGTTCCTTGAGGTCTTGGTGTTCCCAAGGATACCACGCAGTGGGCCGATTTCCGCCGGGGTTAACATTTACAGGAAAAGCCTGGTAACGGGGAGGTGGAGGGCCAGGATCTAAAGGCCCCACAATTGGCGGCTTGGGTGGGTCTATGCTAGCCCAAGGGTCAGAGTCAGGTGGGGCTGCGCTGGCCCAAGGGTCAGAGCCAGGCTTAGGCAATGAGGGGTAAATTTTCTTGGGCTGCTTAGAACGTTCCTCTGCAAAGCATTCCCATTCCTTTGCCGGAGATGGGGGTGGGACCTTGAGGGCTGACAAGGTAGGGTAGACTCCCAAGGGGGGATCTTCTCCCCAATGTAATTCCCCTTTTCGGGTCAGTTGTTCAACGCGATCCCAAGTGGACCAGTCAAAAAGGTTACTGACTGGGAGCCAGGGGGCCACTCTCACAAAGGTCTCCCAGACCTTTTCTCTTGAGGATCTGATAGTTTTAGCCCTCGGCTCTTAAGCATAAATCTCAGCGCCTTAAGTGCGGGCTCATCCTTAGAAGTTACCTGCCTCATCTTTTTGGGGGGGGTACTCACCTAGAGACACGCTTGGCCCGATTTGCCGATACTTTTGGTTTCTCGTGTCCCTGCTCGGGTGCCAAGTGCTGGGGTTTTTAGCCTCCTCTGGTTCCCCTATGGACCTGCAGAGAGAAAGGAAGGGGGAGGCAACGCCCCGGCAAGGCAGAACCGGGAGAGGCAAGTACCGACTGCCCGCCCGATCACCAGCCTCCGGCTCTTAGGCCTGAACCGGAGACAAGCAGACGCGACAGGGAGCTCAGTCAAAGCAGGAACCCGGTTATTGCGGATACAGCAAGGCATGTATAATACTCATGGGCCAATCAGCACAAAGGTTAGGCAGTCACAAGCGTTCACACAGGAAGGCATATCATGCAAATAAATGGTGTCCACGCACTGATCACGTTCGCGGAAGACTTAAGCCACCAATAGGGAGTAATCAGGAACTAGGAAGCAAACTCACTTTATCTCGGAAACCAGCTCAGGTGCTGCCCTACGCTCACCCGGTAAGTGCCATCTTGGCAATGATTCAGCTTTTGACTGTTACCTCTTAGATCTGAAGGCCCTACAGTAGAACTTGAAGTCATGGAGCATAATCCCCCCAGCTTTATTCCTCCTTCTCAGGATTGCTTTGGCTATTCGGGGTCTTTTGTGGTTCCATATGAATTTTAGAACTATTTGCTCTAGTTCATTGAAGAATGCTGTAGGTATGTTGATAGGGATTGCATTGAATCTGTAGATTGCTTTAGGCAGGATGGCCATTTTGACAATATCAATTCTTCTTAGCCAAGAGCATGGGATGAATTTCCATTTATTAATGTCCTCTTTATTTTCTCTTAAGAGTGTTTTGTAGTTTTCAGGGTATAGGCCCTTCACTTCTTTGGTTAGGTTTATTCCTAGGTATTTTATTCGTTTGGATGCAGTTGTGAATGGAATTGTTTTCCTAATTTCCATTTCTGCTAGTTCATCGTTAGTGTATAGGAATGCAACAGATTTCTGTGTTTTAATTTTGCATCCCGTAACGTTGCTGAATTCAGGTATTAGATCTAGCACATTTGGAGTGGATTCTTTAGGGTTTTTTATGTACATTATCATGTTATCTGCAAACAGGGACACTTTGACTTCTTCCTTGCCTATCTGGATGCCTTTTATTTCTTTGCGATGTCTGATTGCTATAGCTAGGACCTCCAGAACTATGTTGAGTAAAAGTGGGGAGAGTGGGCATCCTTATCTTGTTCCCAATCTTAAAGGAAAAGCTTTCAGCTTCTCGCTGTTAAGTATAATGTTGGCTGTGGGTTTGTCATATATGGCCTTTATTATGTTCAGGTACTTGCCCTCTATACTCATTTTGTTGAGATTTTTTTATCATGAATGAATGTTGAATTTTGTCAAATGCTTTTTCAGCATCTATGGAGATGATCATGTGGTTTTTGTCCTTCTTTTTGTTGATGTAGTGGATAATGTTGATGGATATTCGAATGTTGTACCATACTTGCATCCCTGGGATGAATCCCACTTGATCATGATGGATAATCTTTTTGATGTATTTTGGAATTCTGTTTGCTAATATTTTGTTGAATATTTTTGCATCTACATTCATCAGGGATATTAGTCTGTAATTTTCTTTTTTTGTTGTGTCTTTGCCTGGTTTTGGTATTAGAGTGATATTGGACTTGCAGAATGAGTTTGGGAGTATTCCCTCCTCTTCTACTTTTTGGAAAACTTTAATGAGAATGGGTATTAGGTCTTCACTAAATGTTTGATAAAATTCAGCAGTGAAACCATCTGGTAGAGAGGTTTTGTTCTTAGGTAGTTTTTTGAGTACCAATTCAGTTTCTGTGCTGGTAATTTGTCTATTCAGATTTTCTGTTTCTTCCTGGGTCAGCCTTGGAAGGCTGTATGTTTCTAGAAAGTTGTCCATTTCTTCTAGATTATCCAGTTTGTTAGCATATAAATTTTCATAATATTCTGTCATAATTCATTGTATTTCTGTGGTGTCCATAGTGAGTTTTCCTTTCTCATTTCTGATTCTGTTTATGTGTGTAGACTCTCTTTTTTTCTTGATAAGTCTGGCTAGGGGTTTATCTATTTTGTTTATTTTCTCAAAGATCCAGCTTCTGCTTTCATTGATTCTTTCTTTTGTTTTATTCTTCTCAGTTTTATTTATTTCTGCTTTAATATTTATTATGTCCCTCCTTCTACTGACTTTGGGCCTCATTTGTTCTTCCTTTTCTAGTTTCATTAATTCTGAGTTTAGACTGTTCACTTGGGATTGTTCTTCTTTCCTGAGGTAGGCCTGTATTGCAGTATATTTCCCTCTTAGCATGGCCTTCACTGCATCCCACAGATTTTGTGGTGTTGAATTATTGTTGTCATTTGTCTCCGTATATTGCTTGATCTCTGTTTTTATTTGGTCTTTGATCCATTGATTATTTAGGAGCATGTTATTAAGCCTCCATGTGTTTGTTTGCTTTTTCATTTTCTTTGTGTAATTTATTTCTAGTTTCATACCTTTGTGATCTGAGAAGCTGGTTGGTACAATTTCAATCTTTTTGAACTTACTGAGGTTCTTTTTGTGGCCTAATATATGATCAATTCTTGAAAATGTTGCATGTGTACTTGAGAAGAATGTGTATCCTGTTGCTTTTGGATGCAGTGTTCTGTAGATGTCCGTTAGGTCCATCTGTTCTAATATGTTGTTCAGTGCCTTTGTCTCTTTACTTATTTTCTGTCTGGTTGATCTGTTCTTTGGGTAAGTGGTGTGTTGAAGGCTCCTAAAATGAATGCATTGCATTCCATTTCCTCCTTTAATTCTGTTAGTATTTGTTTCACATATGTAGGTGATCCTGTGTTGGGTGCATAGATATTTATAATAGTTATATCCTCTTTTTGGACTGTCCCTTTTTATCATTATGTAATATCCTTCTTTGTCTCTTGTGACTTTCTTTGTTTTGAAGTCTATTTTGTCTGATATAAGTACTGTAATTCCTGCTTTTTTCTCACTATTAGTTCCATGAAATATCTTTTTCCATCCCTTTACTTTCAACCTGTGTATGTGTTAGGGGTTGATATGAATCTCTTGTAGCCAGCATATAAATAGGTCTTGTTTTTTTATCCATTCAGTGACTCTATGTCTTTTGATTGGTGCATTAAGACCATTTAGATTTAGGGTGCATATTGATAGGTATGTACTTATTGCCATTGCAGGCTTTAGATTTGTGGTTACCAAAGGTTCAAGGGCAATTCCCTTACTATCTAACAGTCTAATTATCTTGATTCATATACTATAGCAACCACAATGTAAAGTTTCTTTTTTTACCTCCTTTTTCTTCCTCCTCCATTCTTTGTATGTTATGAATTATATTCTGTACTCTTTGTCTTCTTTTGAGTGACATCTTTTTAGCCTTAGGAATACTTCCATCTATAGGAATCCCTCCAAAATTCACTGTTAGAGGTGGTTTGTGGGAGGTAAATTATTTCAGCTTTTGCTTATTTGAAAGTTGTTTAATCCCTTCTTAAAATTTAAATGATAACATTGCTAGGTAAAGTATTCTTGGTTAAAGACCCTTCTGCTTCATTGCATTAAATGTATCATGCCACTCTCTTTTGGCCTGTAAGGTTTCTGTTGAGAAGTGTGATGATAGCCTGATGGGTTTTCCTTTGTATGTGATCTTTTTTCTCTCTCTAGCTGCTTTTAAAAGTCTGTCTTTATCCTTGATCTTTTTCATTTTAATTATTGTATGTCTTGATGTTGTCTTCCTTATGTCTCTTGTGTTGGGATATCTGTGCCCCTCCATGGCTTGAGAGACTATCTCCTTCCCCAGATTGGGGATGTTTTCTTCAATCACCTCCTCAATTACACTTTCTATTCCTTTTTCTCTCTCTTCCTCTTCTGGTACCCCTATAATGTGAATATTCTTGTGTTTGTATTTGTCACACAGTTCTCACAATATTCTTTCATTCTTAGAGATCCTTTTTTCTTTCTGTGCCTCAGCTTTTTTGTATTCCTCTTCTCTAGTTTCTATTCCATTTACCGTCTCTTCTATTAGATTGAATCTGCTTTTAAATACCTCCCTTGTATGCATTTTAGGTGGAATTTCTTAATGATTGAATATCCAACTTAAATTCGTTCCTGAGTTCCTGAATATTTTTCTGTACCTCCATAAGCATGTTTATAATTTTTATTTTTAACTCTCTTTCAGGAAGATTGGTGAGTTCGGTTTCATTTGGCCCTCTTTCTGGGGTTTGTGAGATTTTGGCCTGAACCTTGTTCTTTTGTTGTTTCATATTTCTGTGTGGTGCCCACTAGTGCGCAGAAACTCCAGTCTCTGGAGCTGCTCAGCCCCTAGAGTGAGGTTGGGGGTCGTAGGGGAGCAGAGCTGGTGCCTGGGAGGAGGAAAGATCTGTTTCCTGATTCCCATATGCAGTTCCTGCCTCCAGTGTCAGAGCCAGTGGGCCAAGCACACATGTGTAAACCTCTGTGCTTTGCATCTCTTGCTATTGTAGGTGGTGCTCCCTCTGGCTGGCCTGACACCTATGCAGTGACTGCCGGTTTTTGAGCAGGTGCCTGCAGGCCAGTAGGAAGGTTTGGCAGGCTGTGTGTCACAGTGGAGGCCTCGGAGCTGTGTAGGCAGCCAGGGGGGTGGAGCACCTGAAGCTCCCCAAAGTTCCCAACCAGGTGGGCAGAGTATACCCAGACAACCTTGTCCAGTTGTCCCTTCTCCCACACAGGAAGCTCCATGCAAACCCCACCCCTTCAGCAGCCCTCTGGCTGCTAGGAAGCCTCTCAGACTTTCTTTACTGTAACAGAGAGCAGCCGGGTGTGGATCCCGTCCACCATAAATGGCTGGAATGTCAATTTCTCAACCACTCCACCTGTCTGAGCTCCCCAATGTCCAGAGCACCAGACATTATAGGATTCTGCTCACAAAGCAGATCTCCAGGGCTAGGAGTTCTTCAATCCCAGGATTCCACCCCCTCCCCTGCTCCATTTCTCTTCCTCCTGCTGGTGAGCTGGGGTGGGGGAAGGGCTTGGGTCCCACTGGATTAAGGCTTTCCTACCTTACCCTGTTTCATGAGGTCTGCTCTGTTCGTGAGGTCTGTTTGCAGTCTGGTTCAGCCTTCTTTCTTGTTGCTGTTTTAAGGTTAGTTGTATTAATTAACTATATTTTTGTACAATTTGTGGTTTTGGGAGGAGCTCTCCATCTCACCTCTCACACTGCCATCTTTCACGTTCATGTCTTTGATTTTGAAGTGTGTCTCTTATAGGCAGCATATAGATGGATATTGTTTTTGTATCCATTCTGTAACTCTATGTCTTTTTATTGGAGCTTTCATTCCATTAGATTTAGGTGATTATCAATAGATATGTACTTATTGCCACTGTAGGCTTTAGATTTGTGGTTATGAAAGTTTCAAGGGCAGCTTCTTCACTATTTAATAGCCTAACTTAACTCACTTATTAGGTATTTCAAGCACAATCTAAAGGTGCTTTTTTCCCCTCCCTTCTTTATCTTCCCCCTCCACTATTGATGTATTAGGTGTCATATTCTGTACTCTTTGTGTATCCCTTGACTGACTTTTTGGGAAGTTGATTTAATTCTGCATTTGCTTAGTAATTAAGTGGTCTACTTCCTTTGCTGTGATTTTATTTTCTCGGGTGACAGCTATTTAACCTTAGTAGCAGTTCCATCTATAGCAGTCCCTCCAAAATACACTGTATAGGCGGGTTGTAGGAGTTAAATTCCCTCAATTTTTGCTTTTTAAAAATTGTTTAATCCGTGCCTCAAATTTAAATGATACTCTTTCTGGGTAGAATATTCTTGGTTGGAGGCCCTTCTGTTTCATTGTATTGAATATGTCATGCCATTCCCTTCAGGCATGTAAGGTTTCTGCTGAGAAGTTTGATGATATCCTGATGGGTTTTACTTTGTAGGTGATCTTTTTTCTCTCTCTGGCTGCTTTAAATATTCTGTCTTTGTTCTTTTTTTGCCATTTTAATTATATGTCTTGGTTTTGTCTTCCTTGGGTCCCTTTTGCTGAGAGATCTCTGTACTTCCATGGCCTGAGAGATTATTTCCTTCCCCACATTGGGAAATATTTCAGGAGTTATTTCCTCAAAGAAAGTTTCTATTCCTTTTTCTCTCTCTTCTACTTTGGATACCCCTATAATGTGAATATTGCTCCGTTTGGATTCGGTCACACAGTTCTCTTAATAGTCTTTCATTCCTAGAGAGCCTTTTCCTCTGTGTGCCTTAGCTTATTTGTATTCCTGTTCCCTAATTTCTATTTCATTTACTCTCTCCTCTATCTCATCTAATCTGATTTTGTGTCCCTCCACTGTGTTTCATTTCAAATAGTGTATTTTTCAAAGTTTAAATCTCTTTCTTGGCGTCCTCCCTGAGGTCTTGAATATTTTTCTGTAGCTCCTTCAGCATGTTTATGATTTGTAGTTTGAAATCTTTGTCAAGAAAATTCGTGATTTCAGTTTCACTCAGCCCTCTTTCTGGTGCTTGAGGGTTTTGGTTTGTACCAGATTCTTTTGAAGTTTCATTTTTGTAATGATTACAATGAAATAATAAGTTTGTGTGGGTTGTGCCCTCTAGTGCCTAGAAGCTCTCCTCTCTTGAGCTGCCTTGCCCCTGGAGCTATGGCAGCAGTCTCAGGTCAGTGGTGCCAGTGCATATTGGGAGAAAAGAGCTCTTTCCTGCTTCCTGGCTGCAGTTCCTGTCTCTACTGCCAGGGCCAGTGGGCTGAGCATGCATGGAGGAGCCTTTATGCTACTCCCTATTAGCTGCCATAGCCAGGGCCACCCTCTGGCTGGCCTGGCACAGTGGTGGGGCAGCAGGTTTGGGAACCGGTGTTGGCAGGGAGGAAGGAATGTCAGGCTGTGTATCTCAGAGGTGGGTCTTGGCACTGTGTTGCCAGACAGGTGGATGGAGCACCTGAAGTTCCTGAAAGTTCCCATCCTGCTTGGCTGAGTGTGCTGGGATGATTTTGTCCATCTGTTCTTTCTCTTTAGCAGCAAGCTCTGTATAATCCTTGTCCCTTTAGCAGCCTTTTTGCTGTTAGGAAGTATTTCAATGTGCCTGCCCTTCTTTTGCCTGCGAGTGGCCATCTGTGGGTACCTGTTCTCCACAGGTGGCTGGAATTGCAGTCTTTCTGAGTATTCTGCCTATCTTTGGCTTCCAACCTCTCTAATCTTCAGAGCACCATGTAATGTGGGTTGGTGCTCCCAGAGAACATTTTCAGATCTGGGTGTTTAGTAGTCCTGGGCTTATACTCTCTCTCCTCTCCATTTCTCTTCTTCCTGCCAGTTAGCTGGGGTGGAGAGAGGGCTTGGGGTCTGCCAGATCGTGGCTTTGGTACTTTACCCTTTTCTGTGAGGTCTTCTCTTTCCCTCAGATGTAAGCTGTCTGTTGCAGTCTACTTTATGGTCACTCTTTCAGGGTTAGTTTTATTTGTTGTATTTTCATGTTATATGTGGTTTTGGGAGGAGGTTTATGATTCTCTTCTCATGCTGTCATCTTGTTTCAGGCCATTTCTGTGTTTTAAATATCAATTTGTTCAAATAGGAATGCAGTGCTTATTAATAGCATTAGATTTTGGTCATGAGTTAGTATGGAATTAAAATAAAAGTAAAATATGGGTAACTCTGGACACTCGTAGGTTATACTGTTTAATTGCCTCAGTTGTAGAACACTAAATAGTGAGTTAAGTCTGTCATATTGGGAGAATGGAAATGTTCACTGAGGGACACAGTAAGTTAAGTTTTGCTTTACCTAAGAGACAGATTGGGATGGTCAGATACTGAAATTCTTTCACTGGGAACTCAGTAAAAATATAGGCACCAGTCTTATCCTACCTTAGTGAGCCTGGGCCTTTTTTGTCTTCATTAGTTCTCCAGCTGATTCTGATATTCACAGACTTTGATGTGCACATAAGTCACCTGGGGACCTTGTTAAAATTCAGATTTTGATTCTGTAGATTTGAGGTTGGCCTAAGATTCTGCATTTCTAACAAACTGCTAGAGTTGCCAGTACTGCATTTTGAGTAGCAAAACTCTAAGAGAGTGATTGGTGCACACTGGAATCACTGGGAACTTTAAAAATCACTTTCTAGTACCCACCCCCAGATATCTTGATTTGGTGTGTAGATAGATGGAGTGAAGCCTAGGCACTAGGGAGTTTTGAAAGCTTCCAGGCAATTCTAGCATACAGCCAAGTCTGAGAGCCACTGTGGTTAGTCAACAATTCTAGGACACTTGGTGTCCTTTGGCTACCTCCCCTCTTGATCACTTAGGTAGGTTTTAAGCCTCTTTCTGGAGAGTAAGCTACCTTTGTGTCTCTGCCTTGGAAGAGATCTATTCATTTGCAAGGAAGTTGGAGACTCAGCGCCCCTACCACTGAGAAGCTTATCATGTTTGTTTTTTTTGCTTATCACATATTTCTTAAGAAAAAAAGGAAATTACCTCACATAGCCTCAGCACAAAGATCAAAGTCAGGGAATTTTACATTGATACAACACTATTACCCTCTTGCCAATGGGTTTCAGCCCCGAGTAAGTTCACTGTGGATTCAATGAGACCGAGGAATAACAATGAAACATCTTTGGGGTGAAAGGGTTGATACCCAACTTTATTCCCACAGTGGTAGGTCAGTCACTAGAATCCCGTCCACTCAGAGTGAGTCTGCATGCAGCAAGCTGGTCTCTGCCTCTGAGCCCTTCTGTCCCCTCAGGTGTCTCTGTCTCTATTCTCGGTGTTGCCACCATTCCAGTCTCTGCTCTCCCGTAGCTGTGCAGCAGCCCAGAGCACTGGGCAGAGCTCTTATATAGAGTCAGTAATAACGTATTGCCCACGTGTGTGCAGTGGGCAAACAGAACAGGGACAAGTGAGAATCCTGGCCATAGGGAACCTTCACTTTCTCCACAGTTACCTATTCCATAATCTATATTCAAATTTCTTTGATTATTGCAATGTTTTTTATAGCCATATTTATTCTCAAGTTCAAGATCCAATGGAGAATTACTCTATTCATTTGTTCCTAATCATTTTGATTCTAACTCCTTTGCTAGTATATTGCTAAGGTAGGTTGGCTGTGTTCATTTCCCTTTAGTTAATTAATTGCCTTTTGCTTTTTAAAATACAGTATTATTTGTGTCATTATGCCCACTTGACATCAGAGTCCTCATACATAAAGAGGCCACAAATAAATTTGCTTTAACCTCTATTCCAGCCTTTATTTACTCCTGTAATAACTATCTTAGACTGCAGACTTGACTCTCAGCTAGTACTGAAATAGGTGGGTCTCACCTACTTGCTTCTCAATAGCCCATCTTAAAATAAGTAATCCACTGGACACCAAAAGCATGATCCATAAGTGGAAAAATTGATAAATTGTACCTCATCAAAATGAAATTCTTTAGCTCTGTAAAGTATCCTTTTAAGTGCATAAAGGCAAGCTACTGGCTGGGAGAAAATATTTGCAAACTGCCTGTAGTAGGCTGAATAATGGCTACCTAGAAATATCAAATCCTGATCCCTGGAAATTACAAATGTTGTTTTATTTGGTAAAATGGTCTCTATAAATGTAATTAACCTAAGGGTTTTGAGGTAAAGAGATTATTTTGGGTTATCCAGGTTGGCCCTAAATGCTCACCTTCATTTGGTGAGCTTTATTTCACAAATGTCCTTGGAAGAGAAAGGCAGAAGGAGATTTGACAAATATGCAGAGAAGGTGATATGAAGACTGAGCAGAGAGACTGATGTGGCCACAGCACTACAAATGCTAACAGCCACTAGAAAAGAACAGCTCTTCATCCAGAGAGAGTGTGACCCTGCTGATACCTGGATTTTGAATTTATTGCCTCCAGAACATTGAGACAATAAATTTCTGTTGTCTTAAGATGCCCTGTTTGTTGAAATTTGTTACAGCAGTTGTAGAAACTGAATAGAACATCACCAAAGGACTAGTATCTTGAATATGTAAAGAGCATCAAAACTCAACAGTAAAAAATAACCCAATTAGAAAATGAGGAATAGATATGCAGACATTTCACTAAAGAGGATAAAGGGATGGCAGAGGAGCACACAAAAAGATGTTTAACAGGATTAGCCTTCATGGAAATGCAAATTAAAACCACAATGAGATTTCACAACACACCAATCAGAATGACTAAAATAAAAAGTAATGACAACACCAAATTCCGGTAAGTATGCAGAAAAACTGAATTACTCATCCATGGCTGGTGGGAATGTGCAATGATACACATACTTGGGAAAACAGGCATTTTCTTAAAAACAAATGTTATTACCATAACATATTATAATCAAGATATTGGACTCCAGTGTATTTTTTCTCCCAGAGAAATGAAAACTTACGTTGATACAAACACTTGTACATGAATATTCATAGAAGCTTTATCTGTAACAGTCAAAAACTGGAACATCCAAGATGTCTTTCTATAGGTGAATGGCTAAACAAATATGGTGCACCCATACCAAGGGTAATAAATAAAAAGGAATGAGCAATTGATACATGCAACAACTTTAATGAATCTCCAAGGAACTACACTGAGCAAAAAACTCAATCATAAAAGGTTATTTAATATATGATTACATTTATGCAACATTTTTGAAATAACAAAATTTTAGAAATGGAAAGCAGATTAGTGATTGCCACTGAAATAGAAAATGAGGACTGGGAGGGGTGGTAAGATGGTGGGTATTGTTATAAAAGCAAAATGTGAAATTATTTACCTTTTCCCCCCTAATCTTTTTTAATTAAATGTTTTTTGAGTTATAATTCACATAAAATTTACCCACTTAAAATACATGAATCAATTTTTTTGTATATTCATAGATACCTGTAACCATTTTCACAATCAATTTTAGAGCATTTTCATCACTCCAAAAGAAGCCCCATGATGAGTACAATATTTTCCTCATTCCCCCCCTGCCCCAGGCAATTACTAGTCTACTTGCTGTCTCTACAGATTTACCTATTTTACACATTTCATATAAATGGAGTCATGCAATATGTGATTTTTGTGACTAGCTTCTTTCACTTAGCACAACGACTTCAAGATTCCTCTATGATGTAGCATATATGCATACTTCATTCTTCTTTTTCTTTTTTCTTTTGCTATTATTAATATACAATTACATGAGCAACATTATGGTTACTAGACTCCCCCTATTATCATGTCCCCACAATATATACCCCATTGCAGTCACTGTCCATCAGCATAGTAGGATGTTATAGAATCACTACTTGTCTTCTCTTTGCTATACTGTCTTCCCTGTATCCCCCACCCCACCCCACACCTGCTACATTATGTGTGCTAATTGTAATGGCCCTTTTTTCCCTTATCCCTCCCTTCCCACCCATCTTCCCCAGTCCCATTCCCTTTGGTAACTATTAGTCCACTCTTGGGTTCTGTGAGTCTGCTGCTGTTGTGATCCTTCAGTTTTTTTCTTTGTTCTTATACTCCACAGATGAGTGAAATCATTTGATACTTGTCTTTCTTCACCCGGCTTATTTCACTGAGCATAATACCCTCTAGCTCCATCCATGTTGTTGCAAATGGTAGGATTTGTTTTCTTTTTATGGCTGAATAATATTCCATTGTGTATATATACCACATCTTCTTTACCCATTCATCTTCATGGGTGATGGACAGTTAGGTTGCTTCCATTTCTTGGCTATTGTAAATAGTGCTGCGATAAACATAGGGGTGCATATACCTTTTTCAAACTGGGCTGCTGTATTCTTAGGGTAAATTCCTAGGAGTGGAATTCCTGGGTCAAATGGTATTTCTATTTTGAGTTTTTTGAGGAATCTCCATACTGCTTTCCACAATGGTTGTTCTAATTTACATTCCCACTAGCAGTGTAGGAGGATTCCCCTTTCTCCACATCTTTGCCAACATTTGTTGTTGTTTGTCTTTTGGATGGCAGCCATCCTAACTGGTGTGAGATGATATCTCATTGTGGTTTTAATTAGCATTTCTATGATGACTAGTGATGTGGAGCATCTTTTTATGTGCCTGTTGGCCATCTGAATTTCTTCTTTGGAGAAGTGTCTGTTCGGCTCCTCTGCCTATTTTTTAATTGTCTTATTTGCTTTTTGTTTGTTGAGGTGAATGAGCTCTTTATATAATTTGGATGTCATCCCCTTGTCAGATATGTCATGAATATATTCTCCCATACTGTAGGAAGTTTTTTAGTTCTACTGATTGTATCTCTTGCTGTACAGAAGCTTTTTAGTTTGATATGGTCCCATTAGTTCATTTTTACTTTTGTTTCCCTTGCCCGAGGAGACATGTTCATGAAGAAGTTGCTCATATTTATATCCAAAAGGTTTTTGCCTATATTTTTTTCTAAGAGTTTTATGACTTACATTCAGGTCTTTGATCCATTTTGAGTTTACTTTGGTGTATGGGGTTAGACAGTAATCCAGTTTCATTCTCTTACATGTAGCTGTCCAGTTTTGCCAACACCAGTTGTCATTTCCCCATTGTATATCCATGGCTCCTTTATCATATATTAATTGACCATATATGCTTGGATTTATATCTGGGCTATCCATTCTGTTCCACTGGTCTATGGGTCTGTTCTTGTGTCAGTACCAAATTGTCTTGATTACCGTAGCTTTGCAGTAGAGCTTGAAGTAAGGGTGCATAATTCCCCCTGCTTTATTCTTCCCTCTCAGGATTGTTTTGAGTATTTGGGGCCTTTTGTGGTTCCATATGAATTTTAGAACTATTTGCTCTAGTTCATTGAAGAATGCTGTTGGTAATTTGATAGGGATTGCATTGAATCTGTTTGCTTTAGGCAGAATGGCCATTTTGACAATATCAATTCTTCCTAGCCAAGAGGATGGGATGAATTTCCATTTATTAGTGTCCTCTTTAATTTCTCTTAAGCATGTCTTTTAGTTTTCAGGGTATAGGTCTTTCACATCTTTGGTTAGGTTTATTCCTAGGTATTTTATTCTTTTTGATGCAGTGTGAATGGAATTGTTTTCCTGATTTCTCTCTCTGCTAGTTCATCATTAGTGTATAGGAATGCAACAGATTTCTGTGTATTAATTTTGTAACCTGCAACTTTGCTGAATTCAGATATTAGATCGAATAGTTTTGCAGTGGAATCTTTAGGGTTTTTTTATGTACAATATCATGTCATCTGCAAACAAGGACAGTTTGAGTTCTTCCTTGCCAATCTGGATGCCTTTTATTTCTTTGTGTTGTCTGATTGCTATGTCTAGGACCTCCAGTACTATGTTGAATAAAAGTGGGGAGAGTGGGCATCCTTCTCTTGTTCCTGATCTTAAGGGAAAAGATTTCAGCTTCTCACTGTTAAGTATAATGTTGGCTGTGGGTTTGTCACATATGGCCTTTATTATGTTGAGGTATTTGCCCTCTATACTCATTTTGTTGAGAGTTTTTATCATGAATGGATGTTGAATTTTGTCGAATGCTTTCTCAGCATCTATGGAGATGATTATGTGGTTTTTGTCCTTCTTTTTGTTGATGTAGTGGATGATGATGTTGGTGGATTTTCGAATGTTGTACCATCCTTGTATCCCTGGGATGAATCCCACTTGATCATGATGGATAATCTTTTTGATGTATTTTTGAATTCAGTTTGCTAATATTTTGTTGAATATTTTTGCATCTATATTCATCAGGTATATTCATCTCTAATTTTCATTTTTTTGTGGTGTCTTTGCCTGGTTTTGGTATTAGAGTGATATTGGCCTCGTAGAATGAGTTTGGGTGTATTCCTTCCTCTTCTACTTTTTGGAAAACTTTAATGAGGATGGGTTTTGAGTCTTCACCAAATGTTTGATAAAATTCAGCAGTGAAACCATCTGGTTAATGTGTTTTGTTCTTAGGTAGTTTTTTGATTACCAATTCAATTTCTTTGCTGGTAATTGGTTTGTTCAGATTTTCTGTTTCTCTCTGGGTTAGCCTAGGAAGGTGGTATTTTTCTAGAAAGTTGTCCATTTCTTCTAGATTATCCAGTTTGTTACCATATAATTTTTCATAGTATTCTCTCATAATTCTTTGTATTTCTGTGGTATCTGTAGTGATTTTTCCTTTCTCATTTCTGATTCTGTTTATGTGTGTAGACTCTCTTTTTTTCTTGATAAGTCTGGCTAGGGGTTTATCTATTTTCTTATTTTCTCAAAAAACCAGCTTCGGCTTTCATTGATTCTTTCTATTGTTTCATTTTTCTCTATTTTATTTATTTCTGCTTTAATCATTCTTATGTCTCTCCTTCTATTGACTTCGGGCCTCATCTGTTCTTCCTTTTCTAGTTTCATTAATTGTGAGTTTCAACTGTTCATTTGGGATTGTTCTTCTTTCCTGAGGTAGGCCTGTACTGCAATATATTTCCCTCTTAGCACAGTTTTCACTGCATCCCACAGATTTTGTGGTGTTGAATTATTGTTGTCATTTGTCTCCTATATTGCTTGATCTCTATTTTTCTTTGCTCATTGATCCATTGATTATTGAGGAGCATGTTATTAAGCCTCCATGTGTTTGTGTCCTTTTTCATTTTCTTTTTGTAGTTTATCTCTAGTTTCATACCTTTGTGATCTGAGAAGCTGGTTCGTACAATTTCAATCTTTTTGAATTTACTGAGGTTTTTTTTGTGGCCTAATATATGATCTATTCTTGAAAATGTTGCATGTGTACTTGAGAAGAATGTGTATCCTGTTGCTTTTGGATGGAGTATTCTGTAGATGTCTGTTAGGTCCATCTGTTCTAATATGTTGTTCACTCTGTCTCTTTACTTATTTTCTGTCTGGTTGATCTGTTCTTTGGAGTGAATGGTGTGTTGAAGTCTCCTAAAATGAATGCATTGCATTCTATTTCTCCCTTTAATTCTGTTAGTATTTGTTTCACATAAGTAGGTGATCCTGTGTTGGGTGCATAGATATTTATAATAATTATATCCTCTTGTTGGGCTGACCCTTTTATCATCATGTAATGTCCTTTGTTTCTTGTGACTTTCTTTGTTTTGAAGTCTATTTTGTCTGATACAAGTACTGCAACTCCTGCTTTTTTCTCACTATTAGTTGCATGAAACATCTTTTTCCATCCCTTTACTTTCAGTCTGTGTATGTCTTTGGGTTTGAAGTGAGTTTCTTGTAGGCAGCATATAGATGGGTCTTGTTTTTTTATCCATTCAGTGACTCTGTATCTTTTGATTGGTGCATTAAGACCATTTACATTTAGGGTGATTATTGATAGGTATGTACTTATTGCCATTCCAGGCTTAAATTTGGTTACCAAAGTTTCCTGGGCAATTCCATTACTATCTAATAGTCTGATTTAACTTATTTTGTATATTATTACAAACTCAACCTTAAGGTTGTTTTTTTTTCCACCTTTTTCTTCCTCCTCCATTCTTTTTATGTTATGAATCATATTCTGTACTCTGTGTCTTCCCTTGAATGATATCTGTTTAGCCTTAGGAATACTTCCATCTTTAAGAGTCCTCCAAAATGCACTGTAGAGGTGGTTTTTGGAAGGTAAATTCTCTCAGCTTTTGCTTATTTGAAAAATTTTTAATCCCTCCTTCAAATTTAAATGACAATTTTGCTGAGTAAAGTATTCTTGGTTCAAGTACCTTCTCCTTCATTGTATTAAATTAAATATATCATGTCACTCTCTTCTGACATGTAAAGCTTCTGTTGAGAAGTCTGATGATAGCCTGATGGGTTTTCCTTTGCATGTGATCTTTTTTCTCTCTCTAGCTGCTTTTAAAAGTCTGTCCTTGTCTTTGATGTTTGCCATTTTAATTATTATATATTTTGATGTTGTCTTCCTTGAGTCCCTTGTGTTGGAAGATCTGTGCATCTCCATAGCCTGACAGACTATCCTTCCCAAGATTGGGGAAGGGTTCAACAATTACCTCCTCAATGACACTTTCTAACCATTTTTATCTTTCTTCTTCTTCTGGTAACCCTATAATGCAAATATTGTTCTGTTTGGATAGGTCCCACAGTTCTCTCAATATTCTTTCATTCTTAGACATCCTTTCTTCTTTCTGTGCCTCAGCTTCTTTGTATTCCTCTTCTCTAATTTCTATTCCATTTACCGTCTCTTCTACTACATCTAATCTGCTTTTAAATCTCTCTCCATTGTATGTTGCGTTTCAGTATGGAATTTCTTAATGATTGAATCTCCATCTTAAATTCTTTCCCGAGGTCTTGAATATTTTTCTGTTCCTCCATAACATGTTTATAACTTTTATTTTGAACTCTCTTTCTGGAAAATTTGTGAGTTTGGTTCATTTGACCCTCTTTCTGGGGTTTGTGAGATTTTGGTCTGAACCGTGCGTGTTCTTTTGACGATTCATATTTCTGTGTGGTGCCCGCTAGTGTGCAGAAACTCGTCTGTGGAGCTGCTCAGCCCCTAGAGTGAGGTTGGGCATCATAGGGGAGCGTAGGTGGTGCCTGGGGGGAGGAAATATCTGTTTCCTGCTTCCCGTCTGTGGTGCCTGTCTCTAGTGTCAGAGGCAGTGAGCCAAGCACACAAGGGTAATCTTCTGTGCTTTGTGTCTCTAGTTGTTGTAGGTGGGGCCTCCCTCTGGCTGGCCTGAGTCCTGCGCAGTGACTGCAGATTTGCGAGCAGGTGCCTGCAGGCCAGTACAAAGTCTAGGCAGGTTGTATGTCACAGTGGGGGGCCTCATAGCTGAGTAGGCAGCCAGGGTGATGGAGCACCTGAAGCTCCTCAAAGTTCCCAACCTGCTGGGCAGAGCGTGCCCAGGCAACATTTTCCAGCTCTTCCTTCTCCCACACAGTGAGCTCCGTGCAAACCCTGCCGCTTCAGCAGTCCTCTCTCTGCTAGGAAGCCTCTCAGACTCCCTGCCCCTCCTCTGATACAGAGACACAGAGCGGCCAGGCGTTGATCCCCTCCTCCACAAAAGGCCAAAATGTCAATTTTGCAAGCACTTCACCCATCCAAGCTCCCCAACCCCCAGGGCACCACATAATATAGGATTCTGCTCACAAAGCAGATCTCCAGGGCTAGGTGTCCAGCAGTTGCTAGCTTTCACCCCCTCCCATGCTCCATTTCTCTTCCTCCCCCTGGTGAGCTGGGGTGGGGGAAGGGCTTGGGTCCCACCGGATTAAGGCTTTCCTACCTTACCCTGTTTCTTGAGGTCTACTCTGTTCATGAGGTCTGTATGCAGTCTGGTTCAGCCTTCTTTCTTGTTGCTGTCTGAAGGTTAGTTGTATTTATTAACTATATTTTTGTACTGTTTGTGGTTTTAGGAGGAGCTCTCTGTCTCACTTCTCATGCTGCCATCTTGAATCTCCAATACTTCATTCTTTTTTTATGGCCAAATAATGTGCCAGTGTATTGATATGCCATATTTTATTTTATCCATTCACATGTCCTTTCTGCTTTTTGCCTATTATGAATAATGTTGCTATGAACATTTGTGTAACATTTTTGTGTGGGCATATGGTTTCAATTCTCTTAGATATATACCTAAGAGTAGAGTTGCTGGGTTATATGGTAAGTTTGCGTTTAACCATTTGAGGAATTGCTAGACCACTTTTCAAAGCAGCTGCACCATTTTATATTACCACTGGTAGAATATGAAGTTCGTATTTCTCTTCATCCTAATACTCATTACCTTTCTGATTCTAGCTATTGTAGTGGGTAAGAAGTGGTATCTCATTGTAGTTTTGATTTGCATTTCTTTGATGTGTTGATGACAGCATTTTTCACGTGTTTTTTTTGGCCATTTGTATGTCATCTTTGGAGAAATGTCTATTGAGATAATTTGCCCAATTAAATAATTAGGGTTGTTTCTGTTATTGAGTTATGAGAACTAATTTCTTTATACATTTTATATAAAAATTTTTATCAGAGATATGATTTGTAGAAATTCTCCAATTCTGTGTAAATTCTTTGCATTGACTTTTTTCACTTTCTTAATGGTATATATTGAAGTACAAAGGTTTTTAATTTTGATATAGTCCAACTTATCTTTTATTTTTATTTTTTAATTTTGGTATTGTTAATCTACAATTCCATGTGCAACATTATGATTACTAGACTCCCCATATCATTAAGTCCTCCCCATATACCCCATTACCGTCAGTGTCCATCAGCATAGTGAGATGCTATAGAGTCACTACTTGTCTTCTTTGAGTTGTACAGCCCTCCCCGTGTCCCCTGCCATATTATGTCTGCTAATCATAATGCCCATTTTCCCCCCTTTTCCCTCCCTTCCCACCCATCTTTCCCAGTCCCTTTCTCTTTGGTACCTGTTAGTCCATTCTTGGGTTCTGTGAGTCTGCTGCTGTTTTGTTCCTTCAGTTTTTTTTCTTTGTTCTTAAACTCCACATATGAGTGAAATCATTTGATACTTGTCTTTTTCGGCTTGGCTTATTTCACTGAGCATAATACCCTCTAGCTCCATCCGTGTTGTTGCAAATGTCTGGATTTGTTTTCTTCTTATGGCTGAATAATATTCCATTGTGTATATGTACCACATCTTCTTTATCCATCCATCTACTGATGGACACTTAGGTTGTTTCCATTTCTTGGCTATTGTAAATAGTGCTGCAATAAACATAGGGGTGCATAT
>JAQQAC010011420.1:45898567-45957315 GCA_029783875.1 Phataginus tricuspis | reverse complement strand
GCGGGAGGGGCCTGCGAGCAGGTGCGGGTGCGCGCGCGGCCGGCGGGAGGGGCCTGCGAGCAGGTGCGGGTGCGCGCGCGGCCGGCGGGCGGGGCTTGCGAGCAGGTGCGGGAGAGGGAAGAGGAGGGTGGTGTCGTCAGTCAGAAGGTCAGAGTTCGTGACCATGGTGCTGCCGCCCGCGGGCTTTTTTTTGAGTTGGGAAAAGTTACTATATGTAACTAGCCCAGAGGCAGGTATCATTTAATGATCATACAATTCCAAAATAAAAGTTGTAGGTGAGGCCATGACATTTCCTAGCACTTGTACATTGTGCTGATTTTCTAACACGACCCAGAGGAAACACCGGAGATGGAGTGTTTGTGAGAGATCTGGCACCAGGTATTGTAATACATGTGCCCCAACATCCTGTGAACTCGGAAGAGATGTGGTATATGTATACATATATATCTCAACAGCAGTACCAGAGCGCAGAGTTGAGACCCAGGTTTATAAATGCTTTTCAGTGCATGGGGTTTGGCAAAGGAGCAGACGTCCTGTTTTCAGAGCCGTCCGTTTTTCTCAGGACTGAGGTCACCATGACTCAGGGAACGTGACTGAGGCGCGGGACATCCTGCTCTGCTTGTCTGACACGTGGAAGGCGCTGATGGGGAACTGAGCGCCAGATCTTGAAAAATACCTGCGTGGGTTGATTCCTGCTGTGATGACCTGCGTGGTTAGCCGGCCGCTGTGCCTCCAGCCAGGTGCAGACCATCACCGGGCACTGTGACTGCTGCCCTCCTGGTGGCCTAGGTCTGCAAGCACTTAAGCTCAACTGCCAACAACATCCAGAGAGGAATCAGCAAGACCTTCGCCAGGAGCTGGGTGGACAGCCCACTATGGTTACTACAGCACAGGCCTGGCAGAGCTGCGACACGGTGTGACTAAGACTCTGCCAGGCTGCAACAGCAGGGGCTGTGGATCTGGGGGTTCTGGATGGCCATGTGCAGAGTAACATCTACTGCGCTGGAGTTGATTGAAACACTCGGCCCTCTTTCTGGCAGGGCTGTGCCCATCACCTGATAGTCAGGATGCAATGAAGCAGAATTTGGATTCCTTCATCCCTGTTCTGCTCCTATGTGGCCAAGGCCCAGGACCAGCTGCTCTGCTGGCTTAGCAGGTCAACAGGATCCCTCTAACCATCACTCAACCCTGGCCCCTGCCGACCTCTAGCAGGACCCTCTGCTTGGCCCTCCGACCCCTGACTTGCTGAAGGTCCTTGGACAGGTAGGAACTAATGGGTGGCAGCTAATAAGATTCTTTTTTGTTTTTTGGAGAACAGGTAACTGTTAACAGGGTCAGGGTCCTTTTATTTCCTTTGGGTGAAAAATGATATATCCTTGCTGATTTAAATTGCATTTTTAAAAATTCAACTGAGGTTGGGTATATTTTCATGTATTTTAAAAACAATTATTTTAAATTGGATTTTTTTTTCTTGTACCAGCTCTTAGTAAATTAAGGAAAATAGCTCTTTGACATATGCATTACAAATAATTTTTCCTATTACTTGTTTGTCTTTGACTTCATTTATGGTATTTTTGTCATGTTGCAGTTGTAAAAATTATGTTCTAGATTAATCAATCTTTTCTTCCTGTGCTTCTGGGCTCTGTGTTTTGTGTTTCTGCTCAGAACAACTTTTTCTGAATAATTTTACTTGTGATTTATTATAGAAAATTTTGGGATTCATTTAAATAGTCAAATCTGTGTTCTACCTGGAATTAAATTTGGTATAAGAAGGCAGAGATCCAGCTTAATTTTCCTTCCAGACACATATTTAGTTGTCCCAACATCACTTAGCTACTGATAGGAAATCTCATCTTTGTCTTAAATGAAATTCCGGTGTATAGTTGGGTCTATTTTAGAAGAACAAAAGGTTTATGTGAGACTGCATGGTATATTTGAGAGGCATATCTTGAAATGAAATAGATATTAAATCCCAACTCTAGTACTTGCTGTTGACCTTGGCCAAGGACCTGAACTTCTCTGGGTTCCAGTTTTTTCTTATCTCAAAATGAGAATAGTCATAGCCTTTGAGGACTGCTGATGTTGTATGAAAAACACATTACTAAGGCTAGAGCAGAGTGAGCAAGAAAGAGCCTAAGAGACAGGCAGTGAGAGAGGTGACAGTGAGGCAGGTTATTTAAGGCCCTGTAGCCATCGTAAAGATTTTGTTTGTTTTTTTCTTCTTTGAGTGAGATGGGAAGCTCTCAGGATTTTCAGCAAAGAAGTCGTATAGTCTAGCATATTTTAAAAGGCTTTCTGTGGTGAAATTATGTTGTAGAAAGAAGCGGGGTGAAAGCTTTTGCAGTTTTGAGGAGAGAAATGACAGTGGGAGCAGAGATCTGCATAGGAAATGGTAGGATTTTGAGTCAAGTTGCCATCAACTGAGATGGAGAGATTTGTGGGTAGAGCAGGTTTGGGAGCAAAGATTGGGAGTTGGGATTTGGTCATTTTAAATGTGAGAGATTTGCCACATATCCAAATGTAAATGTTAGGCAGTATACACACTTGGTATTTAGGAGAGACCTGAGCTGGAGATAAACATGTGGGAGGCATCACCATATATACTGTATTTAATGTACTTAAGGTCTTATGACTGAATGAGATCACCAAGGAAGTGGGTATGCATAGAGAAGGAAAGAATTTATAGGATGGGACCCAGGGACTCCCCAGCATCAGGAGGTTGAGGAGAAAGGAGAAATCAGCGAAGAAAGCTCTCCAGTGAGGCAGGAAAGAACTGACAAGCAGTGGTGTCCTAGAAGACAAGTGGTAGAGTGGCTGGAAAGCCTGACTGGAGTGGGTGTAAAAGAAGATGAGGAGAGAAACTGGAGAGTTTAAGAAGGTTGTATGAGCGGGAGGCTAGAGGAGCTGGTGCCCGGCAGGAGGAGAAAGGAGGAGGCATGACACTGTTGCCTAGGAGAGCCACTGTCTGTTGATTAATGACAAGTCTTCGAGTTGGTGTTCCCCAAAGTGTGTCGAGCATACTACTGTGGGTATGTGAGATGATTTTAAGTTGAACTTGAATGCATGTTTTTACAATTTTACCTGTCATATTTTGAATCTCATGTGTACTTGAAAAATACAGCTAGCATTTATAGTGATATAAAAGTGGTGGTATAAAGTTCCCTTTGAAATAAATTTATTTCAACAGGAAAGGTGAACCAATTTAAAGAATATGAAAAGCAATAGAAGTAGTTTATAGATATGGTAGGGTTACAAAAATAATTTAAGTTTAGGAAGCATCTACTTAGGGCGTCTAGCCCCTTATCTGATTGAAGTCATATTTTCCTTCTCAGCCTTCCTAAAATCTCACTCATGTGAGATTTATTTATTCCCTACCTGACTGCCTATAACATGTCTTCTCTGAACCCTGCAACTTACTGTCACTTGTTTATATATTATATCATTTGTGTTTTATCTGCTCAACAAGAATTCCAATCAGCTTCTACCCACCCCAGTAGGCACACATACACACATGCACACAATCCTTTGGAAATGTATTTGCTGTGGGGCCTGCTGGAACATTTGCAGTGAGAGGGTCTGTGGGAAGGCTAAAAAGCTAGACTGAGGCTCGTGTCTAGTAATTGGGAAGTAAGCTGCTTCAGTGACTGGGGTGGGTTAGGAGAGCCAGGCAGTTCCAGGTATAATGTGCAAAGACTGTAACAGTCACAGAACCAGCTCAGGTAGTTGTCAAGATGAGGGGGTGAGGCTGGTAATCAAAATGTGGCAGCGGGTATTTTCAGGTAGCAGACGTCCATGGGCAGTCCAGCAGGGGTCACTGTGGAAGTAAGGGACTCTGCACCTGATCAGACAGACCATCACTCACCTGCTGGGCTCCAGAAAGGCCCCAGGAAGGAGGCCTGCCAGACTTAGGTGATTATCAGGATCTCCGCGAGCGAGGAAGACTCCAGATCCTAGAGGCTTATTTTAATGGAATAGATCTGGATTTGAATCTTAGCTTCATCTAGCCATGAGGCCTCTGTGCCTCACCTATAAAATGAGGATAGTAATTCCTATTAATTATTAATTAATTAAATCAATTACATGAGAAAAGAACCTAATCTAATAATGAAGAGTATTGATAATAATACTTTAATTATTAATGTAGTTAAAAGGAAGAGGAGAATCCTAATGGAGAGATTAATGAGTAACCAGGTAGTGGCTTTTTCAAAATTAAGAACTTGGTCACAATAACATGCATTATGGTGAGTAACAGGATTAACTACTGTATTATCTTTTGGTTTTCTTTTTAATCCCCTGCCACTCTGCCCTACTGTGTTATCTTAAATCACTGGTAGAATGACCTGGTGGTTTAAATCAATATGCCAATCACCCAACACCATGATCATGCGGTATTATGTCTAATGTAAATAAGACCTATGGGGTCCTGGACACAGTCTCACTGCTGCATTCACAATGTTAGATGACTCTTGAGTGCTTTTTCTTTTTTCTTTTTTTTTTTTAATTTTATTTATTTATTTATTATTATTATTATTTTTTATTTACAATTTATTTTGGTATCATTAACCTACAATTACATGGGCAATATTATGGTGATTAAACTACCCCCTTCATCAGGTCCCCCCCACCAACCCCATTACAGTCACTGTCCATCAGCGTAGTGAGATGCTATAGAATCACTACTTGTCTTCTCTGAGTTGTAGAGCCCTCGCAGTGCCCCCACTACCTTACGTCTGCTAATAGTAATGCCCCTTTTACCCTCTTATCCCTCCCTTCCCACCCATCTTCCCCAGTCCCTTTCCATTTGGTAACTATTAGTCCGTTCTTGGGTTCTGTGAGTCTGCTGCTGTTTTGTTCCTTCAGTTTTTTTCTTTGTTCTTATACTCCACATATGAGTGAAATCATTTGATACTTGTCTTTTTCGGCTTGGCTTATTTCACTGAGCATAATACCCTCTAACTCCATTCATGTTGTTGCAAATGGTAGGATTTGTTTTCTTCTTATGGCTGAATAATATTCCATTGTGTATATGTACCACATCTTCTTAATCCATTCATCTACTGATGGACACTTAGGCTGCTTCCATTTCTTGGCTATTGTAAATAGTGCTGCAGTAAACATAGGGGTGCATCTGTCTTTTTGAAACTGGGCTGCTGCATTCTTAGGGTAAATTCCTGGGAGTGGGATTCCTGGGTCAAATGGTATTTCTATTTTGAGTTTTTTGAGGAACCTCCATACTGCTTTCCACAATGGTTGAACTAATTTGCATTCCCACCAGCAGTGTAGGAGGGTTCCCTTTTCTCCACATCCTCGCCAACATTTGTTGTTGTTTGTGTTTTGGATGTTGGCCATCCTCACTGGTGTGAGGTGATATCTCATTGTGGTTTTAATCTGCATTTCTCTGATGACCAGCGATGTGGAGCATCTTTTCATGTGCCTGTTGGCCATCTGAATTTCTTCTTTAGAAAAGTGTCTATTCATGTCCTCTGCCCATTTCTTAATTGGATTATTTGGTTTTTGTTTGTTAAGGTGCGTTAGTTCTTTATATATTTTGGATGTCAACCCCTTATCAGATGCATCATTTATGAATATATTTTCCCATACTGTAGGATGTCTTTTTGTTCTACTGATGGTGTCCTTTGCTGTACAGAAGCTTTTCAGCTTGATATAGTCCCACTTGTTCATTTTTGCTTTTGTTTCCCTTGCCCAGGGGGATATGTTCATGAAGAAGTCTTTCATGTTTATGTCCAAGAGATTTTTACCTATGTTTTTTTCTAAGAGTTTTATGGTTTCATGACTTACATTCAGGTCTTTGATCCACCATGAGTTTACCTTTGTGTATGGTGCTAGACAGTAGTCCAGCTTCATTCTCTTACATGTAGCTGTCCAGTTTTTTCAACACCAGCTGCTGCAGAGGCAGTCATCTCCCCATTGTATATCCAAGGCTCCTTTATCAAATATTAATTGGCTGTAAATGTTTGGGTTAATGTTTGGATTTTCTATTCTGTTCCACTGGTCTGTGGATCTGTTTTTGTGCCAGTACCAAAATGTCTTGATTACTATGGCTTTGTAGTAGAGTTTGAAGTCAGGGAGCATAATTCCCCCTGTTTGATTCCTCCTTCTCAGGATTGCTTTGGCTATTCGGGGTCTTTTCTGGTTCCATATGAATTTTAGAGTTATTTGTTCCAGTTCATTGAAGAAAGCTGTTGGTAGTTTGATAGGGATTGCGGTGATTCTATAGATTGCTTTAGGTAGTATAGCCATTTTGACAATATTTATTCTTCCTAGCCAAGAGCATGGGATGCATTTCCATTTGTTAGTGTCCTCTTTAATTTCTCCTAGGAGTGTCTTGTAGTTTTCAGAGTACAGGTCTTTCACATCCTTGGTTAGGTTTATTCCTCGGTATTTTATTCTTTTTGATGCAATTGTGAATGGAATTGTTTTTCTGATTTCTCTTTCTGTTAGTTCATCATTAGTGTATAGGAAAGCAACAGATTTCTGTGTGTTAATTTTGTATCCTGCAACTTTGCTGAATTCAGATATTAGTTCTAGTAGTTTTGGAGTGGAGTCTTTAGGGTTTTTTATGTACAGTATCATGTCATCTGCAAATAGTGACAATTTGATTTCTTCTTTACCAATCTGGATGCGTTGTATATCTTTGTTTTGTCTGATTGCTGTGGCTAGAACCTCCAGTACTATGTTGAATAACAGTGGAGAGAGTGGGCATCCCTGTCTTGTTCCCGATCTTAGATGAAAAGCTTTCAGCTTCTCGCTGTTAAGTATGATGTTAGCTGTGGGTTTGTCATATATGGCCTTTATGATGTTGAGATACTTGCCATCTATACCCATTCTGTTGAGAGTTTTAATCATGAATGGATGCTGAATTTTGTCAAATGCTTTTTCAGCATCTATGGAGATGATCATGTGGTTTTTGTTCTTCTTTTTGTTGATGTGGTGGATGATGTTGTTGGATTTTCGAATGTTGTACCATCCTTGCATCCCTGGGATGAATCCCACTTGATCATGGTGTATGATCCTCTTGATGTATTTTTGAATTCGGTTTGCTAATATTTTGTTGAGTATTTTTGCATCTACGTTCATCAGGGATATTGGACTGTAATTTTCTTTTTTGGTGAGGTCTTTGCCTGGTTTTGGTATTAGAGTGAAGCTGGCTTCATAGGAAGGGTTTGGAAGTATTCCCTCCTCTTCTATTTTTTGAAAAACTTTAAGGAGAATGGGTGTTATTTCTTCTCTATATGTCTGGTAGAATTCAGATGTGAATCCATCAGGTCCGGGGGTTTTGTTCTTGGGTAGTTTTTTGATTACCGATTCAATTTCGTTGCTGGTGATTGGTCTGTTTAGGTTTTCTGTTTCTTGCTTGGTCAGTCTTGGAAGGTTGTATTTTTCTAAGAAGTTGTCCATTTCTTCTAGGTTTTGCAGCTTGTTAGCATACAGATGCTCATAATATTCTCTTATAATTCTTTGTATTTCTGTGGGGTCTGTTGTTATTTTTCCTTTCTCATTTCTGATTCTGTTATGTGTCTAGATTCTCTTTTTCTCTTAATGAGTCTGGCTAGGGGTTTATCTATTTTGTTTATTTTATCAAAGAACCAGCTCTTGGTTTCATTGATTTTTTCTATTGTTTTATTCTTCTCAATTTTATTGATTTCTTCTCTGATCTTTATTATGTCCCTCCTTCTGGTGACTTTGGGTCTCGTTTATTCTTCTTTTTCCAATTTTAGTAATTATGTCTTTAGACTATTCATTTGGGAATGTTCTTCCTTCTTTAAAAAGGACCGGATAACAATATACTTTCCTCTTAGAACTGCCTTTGCTGCGTCCCACAGAAGTTGTGGCTTTGTGTTGTTGTTGTCATTAGTCTCCATATATTCTTTGATTTCTGTTTTGATTTGGTCGCTAACCCATTGATTTATAAGGAGAATGTTGTTAAGTCTCCATGTATTTGTGAGCCTTTTTGATTTCTTTCTAAAATTTATTTCTAGTTTTATACCTTTGTGATCTGAGAAGTTCGTTCGTAGGATTTCAATATTTTTGAATTTACTGAGGTTCTTTTTGTGGCCTAGTATGTGGTCTATTCTGGAAAATGTTCCATGTGCACTTGAGAAGAATGTGTATCCAGCTGCTTTTGGGTACAGAGTTCTGTAGATATCTGTTAGGTCCATCTGTTCTAGTGTGTTGTTCAGTGCCTCTGTGTCTTTACTTATCCTCTGCCTGGTTGATCTGTCCTTTGGAGTGAGTGGTGTGTTGCAGTCACTTACAATGAATGCATTGTTGTCTATTTCCTCCTTTAATTCTGTTAGTATTTGTTTCACATATGCTGGCGCTCCCCTGTTGGGTGCATATATATTTATAATGGGTATATCCTCTTCTTGGATTGACCCCTTTATCATTATGTAATGTCCTTCTTTATCTCTTGCTACTTTTTTCGTTTTGAAGTCTATTTTGTCTGATACAAGTACTGCAACACCTGCTTTTTTCTCCTTGTTGTTTGCATGAAATATCTTTTTCCATCCCTTCACTTTTAGTCTGTGTATATCTTTGGGTTGAGGTGAGTTTCTTGTAAGCAGCATATATATGGGTCTTGCTTTTTTATCCATTCTGTTACTCTGTGTCTTTTGATTGGTGCATTCAGTCCATTTACATTTAGGATGATTATTGATAGATATGTACTTATTGCCATTGCTGGCTGTAGATTCATTGTTACCAGAGGTTCAAGGGTTGCTTCTTTACTATCTAAGAATCTAACTTAGCTTTCTTGTTAAGTTATTGCGAACGCCAACTGATGTTTCTTTATTTCTCCCTTCCTATTCTTCCTCCTCCATTCTTTATATATTGGGTGTTTTTTTCTTTGCCTTTAGTTAGTATTTGGATTCTCTGCTTTCTTTGCTTTGATTTTATTTTCTCTGGTGACATCTTTTTAGCCTTAGGGTGCTTCCCTCTAGAGCAGTCCATTTAAGATATCCTGTAGTGGTGGTTTATGAGAGGCAAACTCTTTCAACTTTCCTTTGTCTGGAAATTGTTTTATCCCTCCGTCATATTTAAATGATAATCGTGCTGGATGCAATATTCTTGGTTCGAGGCCCTTCTGTTTCATTACGTTAAATATATCATGCCATTCTCTTCTGGCCTGTAAGGTTTATGTTGAGAAGTCTGATGATAGTCTGATGGGTTTTCCTTTGTACGTGATCTTTTTTCTGTCTCTTGCTGCCTTTAATACTCTGTCTTTATCTTTGACCTTTGCCATCTTAATTATTATGGGTCTTGGTGTTGTCTTCCTTGGGTCCCTTGTGTTGGGAGTTCTGTGGGCTTCCGTGAACTGCGAGACTATTTCCTTCTCCAGTGTGGGAAAGTTTTCAGCAATTATTTCTTCAAAGACACTTTCTATCCCTTTTTCTCTCTCTTCTTCCTCTGGTACTCCTATAATGCGAATATTGGTCTGTTTTGATTGGTCACACAGTTCTCTCAATATTCTTTCATTCTTAGAGATCCTTTTTTCTCTCAGTACCTCAGCTTCTTTGTATTCCTCTTCTCTAGTTTCTATTTCATTTATCATCTCCACCATATCCAATCTGCTTTTAATACCATCCATTGTGTTCTTCAAGGATTGGATCTCTGACCGGAATTCATTCCTGAGTTCTTGAATATCTTTCTGTACCTCCATGAGCATGTTAATGATTTTTATTTTGAACTCCCTTTCAGGGAGAGTCATAAGGTCCATATCATTTAAATCTTTCTCAGGAGTTGTATTCATAATTTTACTCTGGACCAGGTTCCTTTGGTGTTTCATATTTGTGTATGGAGCCCTCTAGTGCCCAGAAGCTCTACTCTCTGGAGCTGCTCAGCCCCTGAAGCAATGTCAGGGATTGTAGGGGAGTGGTATTGGTGCCTCCGGGGAGGAAAGGGCTGTTTCCTGGTTCCTGGCTGCTATGCCTGTCTCCACTGTCTCAACCAGTGGGCTGAGCACACAGGTATAAGCCTCTGTGCTTTGCCTTTTTAGTTGCTGTAGACAGATCTTCCCTCTGGCTGGCCTAACACCAGGGAAGGGTTTCCAGGTTTGCAAGCCTGGTGCGGCTGGCCAGGTGAAAGGTGCACTAGTCTGCCTGTCACAGAAGGGGTTCTTGGAGCTGTGTAGGCAGCCAGGGAGCTGGCACACCCGAATATCAGAAAACTCCAAATCTGCTGGGCAGAGTACACCCGGAGAATTTTGTCTACCTGTCCTTTCTCTTGAGCAGTAAGTTCTGTGCAGTCCTTGCCCTCTTAGCAGGCCTCTTGCTAAGGTCTTCTTTGTTAGGAAGTCTATCAGACTGCCTGCCTTTCTTTTGTCCCAGAGCAGCTGGGTATGGATCCCTGATTTCACAAGCAGCTGGAATCGTAGTCTCTCCAGGTATTCTGCCTGTCTTAGCTTTCCAAGCTCCTAATTACAAGAGTATCATGCAAGCACCATGAAATGTAGGTTTGTGCTCCCAGAGTAGATCTCCAGAGTTAGGTATTCAGCAGTCCCAGTTCTCCGCTCCCTCTCTGCTCTGTTCCTGTTCCTCCTGCCGGTGAGCTGGGGTGGGGGAAGGGCTTGGATCCCACAGGACCACAGCTTTAGTACATTACCATTTTCTGTGAGGTCCGCTCTTGTCTCCAGGTGTATGCAGTTTGTTGTAGTCCTCTTTCCCGTTGCTCTTTCAAGAGTAGTTGTAGTAGCTTTATTTTCATATTATCTGCGGTTTTAGGAGGAAGCCTCTGTCTTACCTCTCACGCCACCATCTTTAATCCTATCTTGAGTGCTTTTTCTTTAGTTTTCAAAATAATGTATGAAAATTAAAGATGACCCAGCCTGTAAATTATTAAATGTATTTCATCACTTGTTTAACAAATACTTATTGAATGCCTACCCAAGAAAGGTACTGTGCTAATAATAGGCCCTGAGCACATACTGATGAATTAGACAGGAGTGTCCCTGTTCTTATGGGGACAAATAAGCAACACATGAGTAATTAGTTAATTATAATTGTGATGCATGTTAGATGAAGTACAGCATGCTAAGAATGCATCTAATAGGGGGATCTGATCTAATCTAGGGATGGTTGTTAGGGTATTTAAAATGAGAATTGGAAGATGAATAGAAGTTAGTTGGGAGAGTTCTGGGAAGATGGCTGTATGAGCAGGGCGGCGGAAATCTCCCAAAACCATATATATCTATGAAAATACAGCAAATACAACTATTCCTAAAAGAGAGACCAGAATACACAGGACAGCACACAGCCTGCATCTGCATCTGAGAGGACTCGGCACCCTGCAAGGTGGGTAAGATACGGAGCCGAGACTAGGCGGGACCCGAGCACTCCCCCACCCCAGCGCACCGGCGGGAGGAGAGGATTCAGAGCCGGGAGGGAGTAGAAGTACAGGCCTGAGAAATAACCAGCCCTGGTGATCTGTGCCAGGAGTGCTGACACACATCGTGCGGTGTAGCAGAGATTGGAGAGGCAGAAGGTGCAGGTTTTGAGCTGGGAATGCGCTCGGGTCCTTGAAGCTGGCTCCAGGGACAAAAGAAAAGCGCGTGTTTTTTTCAGTGGTCTTACAATCATCCCAGCACACTCAGCCCAGCAGGCTGGGAGTCCTGAGGAATTTCAGACCCCTTGGCTGGTGACTGGGAAAAAGTAGCCGTACTGAAACTTCACATAGAGAACAATAGCCTCCCATTCTTTCCCGCCCAGCCAGAGCTGCAAAAGGCCCAGAAGAGCGGCACAGCTGCGGCTGTGGAATAGTGGAGCAACAGCGCCACCTACAGCATCCTTACAGAATCTACTCCTGGTGGGCTTTTTTTTCTTTCTTTCTTTTCCTTTCTTTCTTTCTTTCTTTTTCTTCTTTTTTTTTTTAAGTCTTAAAGAGCCCAGCTGACATATGTGGCACCTACCAGCGACCACATCTATTGCCATGAAAAGACAGAGGAATATGGTCCAGACAAAGCTCACCTAGACAACACCAGAGAGGGAGCCTGATGGGATGGAAATGCACAATGTTCCTGAAAAAGAATTCAGAATAAAAGTCATAACCATACTGATGAATCTACAGAGAAATATGAAAGAGCTGAGGGAGGAAGTGAGGGAAGTGAGGAAAGACAAGGCAGAAATGAGACAAGCAATCGATGGGCTTAACAGCAGATTGGACGAGATGCAAGAGACTGTTAATGGAATAGAAACCAGAGAACAGGAATACAGAGAAGCTGAGGCAGAGAGAGATAAAAGGATCTCTAGGAATGAAAGAATATTAAGAGAACTGTGTGACCAATCCAAATGGAAAAATATTCATATTATAGGAGTACCAGAGGAAGAAGAGAGAGAAAAAGGGACAGAAAGTGTCTTTGAAGAAATAATTGCTGAAAACTTCCCCACACTGGGGAAGGAAATAGTCTCACAGTCCACAGAAGCCCAGAGATCTCCCAACACAGGGGACCCAAGGAAGACAACACCAAGACACATAATAATTAAAATGGCAAAGATCAAAGGTAAGGACAGAGTATTAAAGGCAGCTAGAGAGAGAAAAAAGATCACGTACAAAGGAAAACCCATCAGACTATCATCAGACTTCTCAACAGAAACCTTACAGGCCAGAAGAGAATGGCATGATATATTTAACGTAATGAAACAGAAGGGCCTCGAACCAAGAATATTGTATCCAGCACTATTATCATTTAAATATGATGAAGGGATTAAACAATTTTCAGACAAGTGAAAGCTGAGAGAAGTTGCCTCCCATAAACCACCTCTACAGGACATCTTAAAGGAAGTGCTCTAGAGGGAAGCACTCCTAAGGGTAAAAAAATATCACCAGAGACAATAATATCAGAGCAAAGAAAGCAGAGTATCCAAATATTAACTAAAGGCAAAGAATAAAAAACCTAGTATATAAAGAATGGAGAAGGAAGAATAAGAAGGGAGAGAAATAAAGAAACATCAGACTGTGTTTACAATAACTTAACAAGAAAGTTAAGTTAGATTGTTAGATAGTAAAGAAGCAACCCTTGAGCCTTTGGTAACCATGAATCTAAAGCCAGCAATGACAATAAGTACGTATCTATTGATAATCACCCTAAATGTAAATGGACTGAATGCATCAATCAAAAGACACAGAGTAACAGAATGGATAAAAAAGCAAGACCCATCTATATGCTGCTTACAAGAAACTCATCTCAAACCCAAAGATATACACAGACTAAAAGTGAAGGGATGGAAAAAGATATTTCATGCAAACAACAAGGAGAAAAAAGCAGGTGTTGCAGTACTTGTATCAGACAAAATAGACTTCAAAATGAAGAAAGTAGCAAGAGATAAAGAAGGACATTACATAATGATAAAGGGGTCAGTCCACGAAGAGGATATACCCATTATAAATATATATGTACCCAACAGGGGAGCGCCAGCATATGTGAAACAAATACTAACAGAATTAAAGGAGGAAATAGACAACAATGCATTCATTGTAGGTGACTGCAACACACCACTCACTCCAAAGGACAGGTCAACCAGACAGAGAATAAGTAAAGACACAGAGGCACTGAATAACACACTTGAACAACACACTATGACAGATGGACCTAACAGACATCTACAGAACTCTACACCCGAAAGCAACAGGGTACACATTCTTCTCAAGTGCACATAGAACATTTTCCAGAACAGATCACATACAAGGACACAAAAAGAATCTCAGTAAACTCAAAAATATTGAAATCCTACCAACCAACTTCTCAGATCACAAAGGTATAAAACTAGAAATAAATTTTAGAAAGAAATCAAAAAGGCTCACAAACAGCAGCAGACTCACAGAACCCAAGAACGAACTAATAGTTACCGAAGGGAAAGGGACTGGGGAGGATGGGTGGGAAGGGTGGGACAAGGGGGAAAAGGGGCATTACGATTAGCAGATGTAATATTGGGGGGCACGGGGAGTGCTGTACAACTCAGAGAAGACAAGTAGTGACTCTATACCATCTCACTATGCTGAGACAGTGACTGTAATGGGGTTGGTGGGGGCGACCTGATGAAGGGGGTAGTTTAATCACCGTAATATTGCAGATGTAATTGTAGATTAATGATACCAAAATAAATTATAAAAAAAAAGTTAATTGGGTACAGCAGGAGGGAAGAAGAGCTTTTCAGGAAGAAAGAACACGTTAAGACCCTGAGGTTGAAGAAGCATGGGTTTCCCAGAACTAAAAGATGTTTAGTGTGTCTGGAGGGCAGAGAAGAATCAGTGTTGCAGAATGTGACTGTGATGTGGAGAGAGGCTAGTAAGGCAAGACCTGGGTGGTATTAAGGAGTTTAGATTCTGCCTTTGGAGAAATGGGGAAGGCAATACACATTTATGAAATAAATTCAGAGATCACTGGCAGCAGTGTGGAAAGAGGGAGGGGGCAGCTCTAGAATGAATGGGGGAGACCAGGTAGGAGGCTACTGTAGTGGTACGCTTCAGCTCTATAGGTGAGGTCTCACTGAGCTTTGTCTGGGGAGCATTGGCAAGCTGAGGAACAGTCTGTGGGTTTTGTTCCTTTCCCCACCTCTTTGCTATTGGAATAAAATGTTTGAATTTTCTGTGTCCTGCTATATCATATAGCTGGTGTCTTCTAATTACATGTGTGATACCTGGAAGATTCCAGTGTTCTGGCCAGGTTCTTTGTTAAAACACTAACCTACTTCTTGTTTTTTTTTTTTTTATATCACTAAGTTCTTATATCAGGGGAAGCATAATTGTTGACAAAATCTTTGACTTTCTTGTTACCATTTTGAATATGGGCAAACCATTATGCAAATTGATGATATAAAAAGTATAACAATTTTAACATCTCAGCCAATCATTCTGCTTGTTTGTAGTTAGGATTTTCTATTTGCAACAAAAGCTTTTTTGTGTGTTCAGGATTCTTAGTTTGTCCACATCTATGATAGAATTCCCAAAGGAACTTTGGTCTTAGATATCCATGGATGAGAATTCATGGACGATGCTATGTTCACTACCAGGATGTGGGCAAACTGCTGAAGAGTAGCTTCTTGAATGTAGCGTTCTCTTTGAACTAATTCTGCCTGTAAAACATAGTACTCAGCAACATCATGTACACAGATTTGTGGCAGACTTTTGGGGGGAATTTGGTTATTTCTAGGTACCTACATTAAATGGTTCTCCATGTTTGAGGGCTGTGACTGTGGGCAGACATGCTGCAGAGGTATTCAAGAACCTTCTTTCAGAATTACACATGCCTTCGCTGCAACTTGTATTACTCACAGGTGAAGTATAAATACTCAGATAAAAGCCTAATTTCTGTTTGCATGCATTTTGTGGTCTGTTTGTATAATTAAAGTGATGGTGTTCACCCCTTATATGCTTTTCTTATGTGAGTGTATAACCACCATAACTCCTCTAAATTTCTGATTGGAAGTGGTCTCTCTCCCTTTTGTGTCAGCCAGTCAGGAAATGTCAGAAGAGTTGAAGGAAGGAGACAGCAAGATATTATTATATGACACTGGCTGCTAAGTGATAACTCTACTATCATTTTACCATTCTTTGGGGATTAGAATGAGGATGGATCATAATGGGGAGGTCTGATTTTTTGCAGCTAAAACTGTTACCACTTCTTCCTACCAAATATTCTAAATCTGTGTACCCTGAGGATGTCACCTCGTGATACTAACAGGGAAGAGAGAGAACTAGGAATGTGGAAAACAATTAGAACTTAGTTCTAACTTTGAGTGTTTTATAGGAGAGCACTGTTATTTATTTCATGAGAAAATATAAACATTATCTTAAATAATTTAAACATTTTGGATAGTCATAAATAGATACTAAATGTATTTGTCAATTGCTTATGATTCATTCATTCTCAAGTATTAAATATTAACCAACAAAAAGTTACTTTTGAATTACTAAATCTAATCTTTTAAGGGAGCTTGGTTTTATAATCTGGGAACTTAATTTTTTTATTAATAAAACGATCACTGAACATTTTCCTCTTGAACAGTTTCTTAAAGAAGAGGATGGGACAAGTATCTATAATTGTTAATATTCTCATATTAAAAAGTTACTAATATTTTAATAAACCCAATACATTTTTTTTGCTATTAATAAATGGGATAATTTAAAACTAGTTTCTATTTTTGTCTCATCTTTTTCAAGGATTTTTTTGTTCTGTTTTGTTTATATTAAAATTTTAACCTTTCTTGTTTTGAAACAATTTCAAATTTACAAAAAGTTGCAAAAGTAGTGCAAGGATTCATAGAGTTCTGCATATTCTTCACGCAGATTTTCCAGTGGCTGGCATCGTCCATACAGGCACATTTTGGAGATACTGTGGATTTGGTTATAGACTCTGCAATAAAATGAATATTGCAATCAAGTGAGTCAAATTTATTTTTTAGTTTCCCAGTGCATATAAAAGTTATCTCTATATTATACTGTAGTCTATTAAGTATTATAACATTATGTTAAGAAAAAAACAATGTATACACCTTAATTAAAAAATATATTATTGCTAAAAATAATAACCATCGTCTGAACTTTCAGTAAGTCCTGAACTTTTTACTGGTGGAGGATCTTGCCTCAGTGTTGATGGCTACCGACTGATGAGGGTGGTGGTTGCTGAAGGGTGGGGTGTCTGTGGCAACTTCTTAAAATAAGGCAATAATGAAGTTGCTTCATTGATTGTCTTCCTTTCACAAATGATTTCTCTCTAGCATGTGATGCTGTTTGATAGCATTTTATGCATAGAGCGTCTTTCAAAATCAGAGCCAGTCCTCTCAAGCTCTGCTGTTGCTTTATCAACTAAGCTTTTGTAATGATCTAAATCCTCTGTTGTCATTTCAAAATCTTCATAGCATCTTCACCAGGAGTAGATGCCATCTCAAGAAACTACTTTCTTTGCTCATCCGTAAGAAGCAACTTCTCATCTATTCAACTTTGATTATGAAGTTGCAGCAATTTAGTCACATCTTCAGGCTTTACTTCTAGTTCTAGATCTCTTACTATTTCTACCACATCTGAAGTTACTTCCTTCACTGAAATCTTGAACCCCTCAGTCATCCATGAGGGTAGAAATCAGCTTCTTTCCAACTCCTGTTAATGTTGATATTTTGATCTCTTCCCTATGAATCACAAATGTTCTTAATGTCATCCAGAATGCTGAATCCTTTCCAGAAGCTTGTCAGTTGACTTTGCTCAGATCCATCAGAGGAATTACTATCCACAGCATCTATAAACTTATGAAATTATTTGTTAAATAATAAATTTTGAAAGTTGAAATGACTCCTTGATGTTGTGTTAGTAGGCATGAAAATAACATTAATCTCATTGTCCATCTCCAGCCGAGCTCTTGGGTGACTGGGTACATTGTCAATGGAAAGTAGTATTTTGAAAGGAATCTTTTATTTTCCTAAGTAGTAGGTCCCAACAGTGGGCTTAAAATATTCATTAAAGCATGTTGTAAACAGATGTGCCATCATTCAGGCTTTGTTGTTTTATTTACAGCATAGAGCACAGGGAGAATAGATTGAGCATAATCCTTAAGGGCCCTGGGATTTTCAGAATGGTCAATGAGTATTGACTTCAACTTAATGTGACCAGCTGCATTAGCACCTAACAAGAGAGTCAACATGTCCTTTGAAGCTTTGAAGCCACGCTTCGACTTCCCCTCTCGAGCTATGAAAGTCCTAGATGGCATCTTCTTTTAATATAAGCCTGTTTCATCTAAATTGAAAATCGGTTGTTTAGTATAGCTACCTTCATTAATGGTCTTAGTTCTTCTGGATAACTTGCTATTGCTTCTACATCAGCACTTGCTGCTTCACCTTGTAGTTTTCTGTTATGGAGACAGCTTCTTTCCTTAAACCTCATGAAGCAACCTCTGCTAGCTTCAGACTTTTCTTCTGCAGCTTCCTCACTTCTCTCAGCCTTCATAGAATTAAATAGACTTATGGACTTGCTGTGGACCAGGCTTTGATTTAAGGGAATATTGTGGTTGGTTTGATCTATCCACACTACAAAACTTTCTCCATATCAGCAGTAAGGCTGTTTCTCTTTCTTACCATTCATGTGTTCATGGGAATAGCATTTTTAATATCCTTCAAGAGCATTTCCTTTTGCATTCAAAACTTTGCCAATTGGCACAAAAGGCCTAGCTTTTGGCTTTTCTCATATTTCAACATACCTTCCTCACTAAGCTTAATCATTTCTAGCTTTTGATTTAAAGTGAGTGTCCTCTCCCTTGGACACTCAGAGGCCATTGTAGGGTTGTTAATCAGCCTAATTTCAATATTGTTGCCTCTCAGGGAATAGAGAGGCCTGAGGAGAGGGAGAGAGACTGGGAATGGCTAGTTGGTGGAGCATCCAGAACACATATTTATTGATTAAGTTTGAGATCTTACATGGTTGTAGTTCATGGTGCCCCAAAACAATGACAACAGTCACATCAAAGATCATTGTTAACAGATCACCATAACAAATATATTAATAACAAAAAAATATGAAATACTACGAGAACTACCAAAAGGTGACACAGAAACATGAAGTGAACAGATGCTGTTGGAAAATTGGCACCAAGAGGCTTGCTCTGTGAAGGGTTGCCACAAACCTTCAATTTGTAAAAAAGGCAATAGCTGTGAAGTGCAATAAAATGGAGCCCAATACAATGAAGTATGCCTGTATTTACATTCTCTGCCTTTGTACACACATACACAAATACCTACACATACATATTACTGTGGGTTTTGTTTTTTGCTGAACTAATTGGAAATAAGTTGCATACATGGTGCCCTGTAACCCCTTCATACTGAAAGTATATTTACAACGCAAAAATAAAAATTATGAAGTTAACATTTATCTAACATTGCCATCCAATCCACGGATACTACTTAGTGTCTTAAGATCCAGTCCAGGTTCATGCATTTGCATTTAGTTCTTGCTTCATTGGAACAGTTCCTAAATCTTTGTCTTTCATGATCTTGATTATTTATTTATTTATTTATATTAAGGTATCATTGATATACAATCTTATGAAGGTTTCATATGAGCAACATTGTAGTTACTACTTTGACCCATATTGTCAAGTCCCCCCCCCCACCCCATTGCAGTCACTGTCCATCAGTGTAGTAAGATGCTATAGAATCACTACTTGGACCTTGACTTTTTGATGAGTAAATGCCACTTATATTGCAGAATCTCTTTTCATTTGGAGTTGCGTGGTATTTCCTCATAGTTTATGCATTCTTGGCAAGAATTGTCTTATCTTTTTTGATTTCTGTTTTTGTGAATGTTACATAACTAGATAATTTATTAGAAGAGTACACATGTGTATAATTTAAAAACAAATAAGTGGAGGTACATACTAAAATTTTTTTTTACTGATAGTAATACATGAAGATAAAGAGTTGGAGTCTATTGTGCTAAGAGATAATGAGGAGGGAAGTCAGTATGATCAAGAAGCTGGGTCCTAGCAAGAAGAGAATGGGCATTTCAGCTTGGGAACTGTGGGAGCCTGTGGGAGCCCAGTAACCTTGAGCTGCTGCTAAATTATCCTGGTTCTGGATCCAGTACCGAACTCTAAGCCTCACATCATTGTGTGATCTGATGCTGTACTCTGATTCAAAAACTTGGTTTAGCATTTTGTGATGTAGAAATTCTAAAACCTATGCTTTCAATTTACTTAGGTACTTGATATTGATGGCTGTCCTGGTTGAAAGGTTCTTCCAACATGTGCAAACCCAAATGGAAATAGTGTATCTTCGTGCTTTCCAGATTTTAATACTCATCTTCTAAAGCTAATCCAAAATTATATAAATATTTTTGTTAAAACAATAACTAGGGAATTTTTATCTATTGAAGGTTTATAATTAAAAATGTTTAATATCTGGATTTAACATGCACTGAAACTATTGAGAATTTTAACAGTTAAAACAATTTTCCAAATTTCTTAACTGAGCACGTATTAGGGTTTTTATAGGCTACCTAATTTTTGGAAACAATGGCATGTAATAATTGGAACACTTCCAAATTTCCAAAAAGCTCTCTCCATAGCATAACTGTCTTTCAAGGAGTATTTATTTTCTCATTTAGTGTTAGATTGAATTTTTTTGTGGTGTGTTGCATTCTCATGTCTGCTAATTGTACTCGTAGGAAAGCTCAGCATATTTGGATCACTTGATTGTTTTTGTAAGAGAAAAATGAAGAACTCATCTTTAAGTCTGCTCTTTTTTTTTCTTTTTTAAAATACTGAAGTATTGTTGATGTAAAATCTTATATTGGCTTCAAATATACAGCACTGTCATTCAACAGTTACCCATATTATTAAATCCTCACCCCCTCTAGTATAGTTACCATCTGTCAATATAGAAAGATGTTACAGAATCATTGACTATATTCTTCACGCTGTACTGCTATCCCTGTGACCAGCTTATATTATGATTTGAGAATTTCTGTGCTCCTTTATCCCCTTCAAGCCTGCTACTCTTTTATGAAGTCTCACCTGCAATCCTCTGCATGTTACTTTAAAGGACCCCGTGGTGTGCTGTTAACAGCCCTTCACACCGTGCTGGTGACTGACAGGTTATTTCTAGATACTGTATGCAGCAGAAGAAAGCTACCTCACCCAAGGTCACATCCTCTCCAGGAGGCAGCTCTCATCCAAAGACTGGTCAGGGCCAGATATAAAGGCTCGGCTAGCTTGCTGTAAGGGGGGACAAACCTGAAGAGCCAACCCAGCGCCAGGGCTCCCACGGGATTGACTGAGACACAGTGATGGTTGCATCTCGACTCAATTTCTCCTTCCGCCTAATCCTCCCTCCTTCACTCCCAGGTAGTTGATACTGAGGACACTCCCCAATAACATTTCTTTATGTGGCTTTCCTCAGAATCTGCTTTGTGGGGAACGTGATCTGTGAAAGTTACCCTTCACAAAGGAGTGCTAAGTCTGCTACTTTTTAAAATGTCATGTTTTAATAAAACTAACCTCATCCATGATATCCTTTAGCACTTGGCTCTCTTACGGCATCACCCTCTTTGCTGCAGTAGCTTGCCTGTGAATGATAGAGGGTATATATTTCATGTGGGGTACATTGCACCTCTGCTTGAGAATTCTTTAAGTTGCATTTCAAATATTTGCCCACAGTTTTCTATATATCGTAATTTTTCTAAAAGAAGTTAGATATTATTGGGGGAAAATATATACATATATATATTTTTAGTAGCTCACACACACATAAAAATAGTTCTTTATGTATTTATTATTGGAAACAGAATCCAGAAAATGCCATAAGCTGAAATGTGTTAGAAACATTAGTGCTTCAGCCAAATATATAGCAAAACTTCAACACTATATAATTTGTTCCAACATTTGTTTCTTCACTCTTCTATAATGCTTTCTATATATCATTCAACAATATTTGCTGACAAAGATATACATTTTAGGTTTTACCATATGCTTCTTTTGGTACTAGTTCAGCCATTTTAACTATGACACAAAGAATATGTGTTTCCTCAAAGGATGCGGCTATGCTTTTTACCTTTGTTTTAAAATGAGAAACCTCGATAGAAGCTTCTAAATATTTATGACTGCATTTCATGACACTTTGTAAAATTCTCTATTTAGTGCCGCATGTATCAATCCCTGAAAAATTGCAATGGTTTTTCTTCAGGTTTAAGATGCTTAGTTTTAACATATCCTGCTAATCTTTATGGCATCATGATACCGCTTGCTACTTCTGTTTCTGGCAATATGACAAACTAGATTACCCAGAAAGCTTCCTGCTGTAAAATACACATGCTAGATAAAATACTTTTTAAAATGTCTTTTGAAAATATAAAGCCAAGGTAGAAAGCATGAAAGGAAATTCCTGATGGGCTCAAAGTGAAGCACAGACTGAAAACCAGAGCTCAGCCCCACTGGATGGTGCTTTGACAGCCCAAGGAGTGGGGTCAGGAGAGGGCGATGCAGTCCTGGTCTGAGTCCCATAGAGCTTTAGGTCTTAGTGCTGCACAAGAATAGGAGATGATGCCTTGGGATTCCATGGGTTTAAAGGTTGTATTTGAGGCCCCCATAGAAAGCTGGGGCCCTTGAAGATACATACTGCAACAGTTATCTACCCACTGGTGTGGAATACTCACTGAAGGACACTTGTATGTCTTCGTTTAGATTTTAGATAGAAGAAGTCTTACCTGAAAATTCATAACCATATCCCTATTCTCATCCAGAATTGGGATTAAAATGTTTTTGTTTGTATGGTGCTGGAAACCCCAGGCCCATAAATTCATTGGCCTGAGCCTGTGAAAACCCTGAGCAGTTGTCAAAGTAAACGTAAAACCTCTTTGGAAAAATACCCTCAGTCCGGACAGTACATGATTCCCACTGAGTCCTGAAGGGTGTTGGAGAGTTCACAATACCAAATTACAAAACACGCAAGAAAACAATGTACCACCATTGACAGCCAGCATACACAATCAGCAGCAGTAATATACTATCAAGAACTTTAGATAAGAGAGCTACTGAATAGCAAAGATAAAATAAGTATGCTCAGAATGGTTAAAGATATATCCAGCATCCAAACTGTGAGATGGAAAAGACTAAGATTTGAAAAAAGCAACAAGTACAACCAATAGGACGTTTAGGAATGGAAAATATAGTCACTGACATTAAAAACTCAGTGGACAGACTGAACAGTATATTCGACTCAGCTGAAGACAGAATTAATACACTGAAAGACAAGGCGAATCTCACCAGAAATTGTGATGCAGTTAACTTTCATTTCGCCTTCGGACATTGCAGCTTGCCCGTGTGGCTGCGTCTCTGAAGTGGAAGCTTGTTTTGAGTGAGTTCCTCATTTTTTGTGCTGCTGAAGGCACAGATCATTGCATTTGTGGCTCCTTCCCTTCTAGGTCAGTCTGTGTTGCTATGCGCGTGTTATGGGTTGAGTTTGTTCTCCTTGGTTCTCGTCCCCACTGAAACAAGTAAATGAAAGGCAGAGACATAGTAGGGAAGCAGGACGAGAGTTTTACTTGAGTGAGTTTTACTTGAATGCACTCCAAGGGAGCTGTGCGCCAGAGTCAAGGTAGACAAAGGTCTTGATTCCTTAGGCTGGAGGGCTGCATATTGCATTCTGTCCAGGAGGCACGTCTTTGACAAGGCGGGGTTATTTGATGGACAGGTACGCCTGTAGAGCCAAACCTCTCAGGGTGCATGTCCTTTCCCATGATGAGGCGTGTTGGGATTGTTTTGGGCAGTTTTTAGTTTTGTTCAGTTGCGCCACGTTGGGATCAGGTTGGGACCAGTTTGGCCTGGTCCCCACAGGCAAAGAAGTTAAGTCCCCGCAAAGCCTTTGTTGTCTTCACGCGGGACCCCCTACCTGGGCAGAGTTTGGGCAGTTTTTTCCTTGAACCTTATCTTCCCCTTCCCCGCTGCTCACTCATGTTGTTCTTTCTACCCGACAGGAGGGCCATTTGCCAGAGATATTCCTGCGTGTGGCACACTTTGATATGCCAAATGGATCTGCTTCCGTATTAATAAAGGATAAATTTTAATAATATTGAAATAAGCTGTAGTTTAGATTACTAAGCCAGTATTGGTTGTCCCAGAGGAAAATGAGAAAATTAGAAATGGGCAAGGAGTCTTGGTCTAAAAAAAATGGATAAAGAATATTCTATAATAAAGATAATCTAAATTTGTTCACTATCCTGAAAAGATTCTAAATCAGATAAATAAAATAATTTTAAACAATTATATTGACAAGAATTATTTTAGCAATTATATTAAGAAGCTCTTAGGAATTAACTGTTTGAAAGAGCAAGTTATCCTGTCATCTATCCCATTAATTTACTGATAGATTGTTTGCGTTAATTTTACTGATAGATGTGTACTATAGATAGAATATATGAAAATTCTTTTAGGCAAGTTAGATAAATGTGCATTATGTTAGTCAAAGTGCAAAAATAGAAACTATTCTAGGTATTTCAAGCAGAAAAGAATTTATCAGTATTTTGTCAAAACTTCAACTGTCTGATGCACCATTATTTTTGAGAAATACAAAGTGCTATTAAACTATATCAAAACACCTTATTGAATCTTGAGTGAACTGGTTATACCAGCCTTTATTGTTTTGAAGTTTTTTCACCTATTTTGAGGGATTTAGGTTATTTTTGTTGCTTTTAGTTGCCTTGCTTGACATGAGATAGGCAGTTCTTCTGCACATATCTTAGTAGCAAAACTGGGACTCTCTATGAGGTGGGGCTAAATCTGTAAATAGAGTCTTACTGGAACACAAAGTTTCCCTTCTGCTTAGCTATAGTCTGTGGTTCCTTTCAGGCTTCAATGGCAGGGTCAAGTAGTTGTAACAGAGATTATACGACTCCCAAGGAAAGGCTGGCCCTTTACAGAAAAAGTTTGCCAACTCCTGCTCTAGGGAAATACATATTATAATAGGAGTTACCATTTATTGATATTGTGGCCCAATACACAAGTACTTTATGTGGAGTAAAAGTCTCTTATCCAACATGGCCAGGTTGAACATTAGTTGATTGATTAAATCATTCAGTCAACCAATAAATATTTACAGAGCAGCTACCATCTACCAGGCAGCCTGTTTATGGGGCTTGGAATTAAAGGGAGTGAAGAAAACAAACCAGAATCATTGTTTTCACCAAGCTTACATTCTAGTTGGCTGTGGTAGGGCAGGGATAGAAGGCAACACAGAGTGGATAGAAAGTAACGGAATTAATATGTAAAACAAATAGTATGTCAGCTCATGGTAAGTATATGTGAAAAATAAAGCAAGGAAGGAAGTGCTAGGGGCAGGGTTTTAGACTGAAGAAAGGGATACCAGGAAGTCTCACAAAGGAAGTAGCATCTGAGTGAGGACCTGCAGGAGGTGAGGACAGGGCTTTCAGATGCCTAAGGGCAGAGAGGCAGCCACTGCACAGGCATAAGGAGGGGATGTGCCTCACCTTTTAAAGAGCAAGTGAGAAGGCTCATGTGTTTAGAAGGGAGAAATAAGTAGGAGATTAATATTGAAGAGCTGAGAAGAAACAGGGGAGGGGTTGTATACATGCTGGGCCGTTGTGGTCTTGGGTTTCTCCTTTGAGGGAGATGGGAAGCCATTGGAGAGTTTTGAGCAGAGGAGCAATATGGATATACCTCACTGGAGATCTCTGCTGGAAATGCGGCACGACTGAAGGCCCACTAGAGGGCTATGCAGGCAGTTAAGGAGCATTTTCAACAATCCACGTATGAGCTGGTGGTTGCTGAAACCATTGAGGTGGTGATGAAGGTGGTAAGAATATGTATGCAAACTTTTCATAGTGGAAAGCTTTTAAGTATATTAAAAAAAATTAGGGAAACAATATAAAGAGTCCGTCCAACTTCGAAAAAAATTTTGATTTAAGGACCAGTTTTCTGTCATCTATTGCCCACACAATTCTCTCCCTACCATATTATTTTGAAGAAATCCCAGGCATGCCTGAATCTGTTTTGAAGGTAAAATCAACAGGATTTGCCATCAGTTCGGATGTGGGGTGTGAGATTCAAGGATGGCTCCCAGAGCCGCAGGGAGGCCGGAGCTGAGTTCGACCGGAGGAAGGCTCAGGGAGGAACCAGACTTTCTTTGGTGGAGTGTCTCAGGCCGTGTGGCATCAGGAGTTTGGATTTCTACATAGTAGTTTTGAGATACTCATTAACTACTCAAGGAGGAAAAATCAGAATGTCTGATATCTTGATCAGGGCGGTGGTTACATGAGTGTATACACACGGCAGCATTCATCGAGCTGCACACTTAAGATTTGTACATTTTACTGTATGTACCTCAACATAAAAAATAACAGTAGAAAAAGGAAAGAGGTCTTAACAGGCAGCCTGATGTCCATCTGTCTATCCTCTCTACATCTACAGACATATCCAGACTTCTTAGTGTGGAAATGTGGTGGGGAGGTGTGCTGCCTTTTCCCGCTGCATTTCCCTCTAATTCCCCACAGGCACGGGGCCCTCTTTTGGCCCTTTGAATGCCAGTGACTCCCAAATGTGGTCCCATATGAGAACCACCTGGGGGAGATGTAGAAAATCCGGATGCCCAGACAGCATCAGATACCCATTATATCCTCACATCTGGGGATGGAGCCAGGCATCAGCCCTTCTTAAAAGTCTCCAGGTGATTCCATTGTGCAGCGAAGTTTGGAACTGGACTGCCATAGTCCCGGGCTACTCTGAGTGGGGTTTGCCATCCAGCAACATGGCCCTTCCACCAGCATTGACAGCATCTCCTGAGAGCTTGTGAGAAATGCAGACTCTCAGGCTCACCCCACCCTCCTGAGTCCTAACCTGCATTTTCACAAGCTCTTCCAGTGATCTATGTTCACATTAATGTCTGAGAAGCACTGGGCCTATTTCTTGCTTTGATGCTTTTGCAGAAGACGTCTTCTCTGTCAGGTTGCCTGCTCACCCATTTATCCCTTAAGAGTGACATCAGGAAGCCCCCTCCTGGAAGGCTTCCTGTCTTTCCTGCCACATGCTCAGGCTATGTTTCTAGGGGGATGCCCTCTATTTGCTCTTGTTATCTTGCTGGCACTTACTGTAATTGGTTTAGCTGGCTGTCGCCTGGATTTTGAGCCCACAGTGGCAGAGGCTGTCTTGCTGGTGGTAGGTGCTCAGTCAGTGTGTGTTGAATTGAGTGGCAAAGGCAGAAATTGGGCAGGTGGGACTTACAGGTCTAGATGTCCAGGCTCTGGATCTGTCAAACCAAACCATCAGCAGGACTGGCTGTAAGCAGCAGACCCTGAGGTGTGTGGACTCCAGTCTTTGTGCTGCATGAAGCTGTTGATTCTCTTATCCTGCTGTGGGGAGGCAGACTGTGGCTTGTAAGGTGTGCGTGCACAGCCAGAGGGGAGGTGTGGATTCTTTAGGTTGTACCTTCCTCGTAGCTGTGGCAGGGAAGGTGCTGTTAGGATAGCTTGGGTTTCTTCTAAGATTATAGTAAAATTGTCTCCTGCCCAATTATTGCCTTCGCCACTCAATTCAACAAACACTGACTGAGCACCTACCACCAGCAAGACAGCCTCTGTCACTGTGGGCTCAAAATCCAGGCGACAGCCAGCTAAACCAGTTACAGTAATGAGGCAACGGCAATGAGGCGAGCGCAGCTCCAAGCAGAAGAAAAGGGAGTCAAATGGTCCTGAGGGAACAGAAGACGTGTCCTTAACCGTGCTAATAAATACTAGAAAAATATAAGACAAAACGGGCAGAAATTGTTTCCTATAGTAATGTCTTTTCTAGGTTATGAAACTAGTACTCAGAAAAGCACCATTGGAGGAGGTGGTCAAAAGGTCAAACTTCCAGTTATAAGATAAATAAGTACTAGGAATATTCTGTATAGTGTGAGGACTAGAGGTTAACACTGCTGTACGGTGTATGGGAAAGTTGTTAAGACTTTCAATTAGTGATCCAAAGAGTTCTCATCACAAGAAAAAAAGTTGTTTTTCTTCTTTGTTTTCTCCTTTTATTGTATCTGTATAACATGATGGTCGCTAACTGAGCTTACTGCAGAAATCAGTTCACGATGTTCGCAAGTCAGACCGTTGTTCCCCACACCTCACACTTACAGTGAGGTACATCAATGTATCTCCATGGAACTGGGGGAAAAAAGCACAAAGAAAAAATATAAATTATTTGTAGGCCTGTCACTCAGAAGAAGAAATTGGCCGTTTTGTCTTATGTTTTTCTAGTATTTATTAGCACGGTGTCTTTGAAGGACACATTTTCTGTTCCCTCAGGACCACTTGCCTCCCTTTTCTTCTGCCTGGAGCTGCGCTCGCCTCATTGCCGTTGCCCGCGCACGGCAGGCCTTCGTCCCGGCTCGCCGCCGAGTGGCGCTGTCTCCCTCGGTATCTTCACCGTCTCCCTTTGCTCACATCTCGCATTCTCAAAACAGCCTGGTCTGACACCCTATTTAAAACTTCAGCCACGCCTACATTTCCTTAAACCCACCATTTCTGAACCCCCGTTAGCCTGCTCCACTCTGCTTTTCTTTCCTCCACCCCTTCGCCTACCCCACCCTTCTAGAAAGTAAACTTCAAGGGTAAAGGATGGTTGTGATTATGTATAACAGTGGGTGGCCTATAGTAGATGGTCAGTAAATATTTGTGGAAGAAATGAATGAATATGTAATTGTAACTAAAATAGTAACATACTGTGACATGCCATTTTGTAGACTTAGTGATAAACTTTTTTTTAACGTAGTAACCCATCTTGCCACATAAATAAATATTCTTTGACATGGCTATACACCAGAAAGTTTTAATGATTTAAAATAGTTTCTGAAAACGTTATAAAGCTCAAACATCAGTAAAATTTTGAAGCAAGACTAGGGAGGAGCTGATCACATGCTGTTCATTACACTTATTCATATATATTTGTTGAATCAATGAATATGTATTTTATTATGTACATGTAAAATATTTTAATTTTAATAAATATGTTTCATATAGTAGTCTATATACATATTTTTATTATATATCCATTAGTATATGTATTATATGTGTGTGTGTATATATACCCTATTGTATGGAAAAAATGATGGCAGACAAGCTGGGGGAATAAAATCCAAATTACATATTGAGATAATATCCTTTCAGGCACAAGCTGTATATGGCCTTTTTTCTCTGCAGACATTGGAGGAGTGAACCCTCCCCCAAGCTGTGTTTGGGGTCCCCCCCTCCTCTCCGCAGGGGCTGCTCCTTGCCCTGGAGGCAGCTGTGGTGGCCGCTACCCCTTCCCCCACAGGAGAGCAAAACCCGCAACTTCTCCTCCTCCAGCCTCTGCCCCTGTTTCCATGGTGACTGGTCCTCTGGTTGATGAAGAAATGATTCCAGACTGAATTACACTTTTTATTCTTCGATATCATTTTCAGATTTGGGTGTAATTGTACATCATGGGGAGGAAAGAAACACAGACTCCTGTGATGAATGGCGAGAAGAGCCCCTCTCTTTGTTCCTTGCTCTGGCTTATTCACCCTTATCTGTTGTCCTGCTACTGACCATTGTGACTGTGTGACCACCTCTGGCCTTTTCATCTATTTACCAGCATGGTTCAGACATTGCAAATGGCAGCAGAGACAATAGGAACTGTAACTCAAACAGGGAAAATGACCAGACTTTCTTGTTCTTCTTGGACATGTGTGTTGTGTTTAATTACTCTTGTTTACTCATTATCCTGGGAGACAGTGAGTGGTTATGAGCCTTACATTTGACTGCAGATGAAGTCAGAGAAGGTTGGCATCTTCTATTTTCAGAAATGAATTTTTTAAAAGTTAGACCCTTCTGAAGCATATGTTACTCTTTTCATTAGAATGAGGAAAAGTTCTGAGAAGGCTGGCATGGTGAATGCTTTAAAAAAGAACTTCAATTGAGATGCCAGATGAAAGTAGAACAAGAATTTTTCACGTCTTAAATAACTGAAGAGTAAGAGGCATCTATTGTTACTGTTCTTTCCTTTTTTTCTTCTTCTCTTTTCTATAGTGTGTATTTGTCATCTTTTTAAGAAACTGTATTTCAAAACCCATTATATCTCCCAGCCCAAAGAGATTTCTGAGAAGTCCTGTTTGTGATGGAGATGGACTTACCTAATAAAATATAATTCATAAAAATAATTTGAACATGAGGTAGACCACAAGATTATCATTTCTAGATGTGAAAGATGAATTTGGTAAGTCTGATATGCACACATAAAATTATATAACACGTATTTGTGAGAAATGAGAGTAGAGATTAGTATTCTTTCTGAGTAGTCCAGATAATTAGAAAAGAAGCAGAGGGGGGAAAACTGACTAGAAAGAAGAAGATTTAATTTCATGTGTAATCAGAAGAAATATGCCAAGCAATTCATCACTAATTGAAATAGTCAAGAAAAATCTAGGGAAAGACCTAGGGAGCATAATTAGCTATGCAGAAGGTTGAAACATTTGCAAAATGTCACAGTTGTAAATTGCCTTTTTTTTTCCCCCGTGGGACCTGAGCAGTGCTTCATGAACAAATCCCAAAAGACTTTTCAGCAAATCTCAGCAGGAAATACTTGTACTCCATGCAGGACTTTTCTACCTTGGGAAAGCAGTGGCTGACTTTGGAAGGTTCACTCATTTTTTGAAAAGGTTTCTGGAAGTCTGCCACTTATACTTTCTGGGCTTCGTTTCCTGTTCTTGAAAAATGGGAGGAACTGTGCTTGTCACCCATTCGTCTCCCAAGGGTGTTGTAGAGCATCTGTGGGAAGTCCATTTACCCACAATCCTGTGTTCTGAATGACAGGCCACTGGGCCTCTCTGGCCCTATAATGTGTTCTTGGTTTCTACTGCCTCAGGGAAGAGTGTCTTATTAGCCCCTAACCTCCTATTGGTAATATTTATTTGCTATAGTTCAGACAGCTCTTGACTGAATACCAAACTCAAAAACTTATTTTAGACAGGAACCTTGAGCAGAGGACTCGTTTCTAGGCCTGGCTGCCATAAGGCCTCTTCACAAAGTATGCTGGGCATGGATCAAAGGCTCTCATCACTGTGGCCTCTGAGCATGCTGGGGACTCTTCCTTGGGTCACTGGCTATGTCTGAGCCTGTCTGGCTGGAGGTTTTGTTGGGACAGGGTGTTGGGGAGGTCTAGGACTATGAGATGCTTTTTTATATCCTATTTTTCCTTCCCGGTATGTATAGAGCCCCTGGAATCTCACTCCTGTGGTTTTGGATAGCAGGTGGGGGGAAATTTACCTTCTCATTCCCATAGCTATGTTAAGAGCAAACAAGAAATATGGTGTTGGGATGGAGGTTGTTAACCGCTTTTCCTCAGAAACAATACTATTGATGGTTGTTAGTTTCTGTGGGCCTGTGAGTAACAATGTAGTTCATTGATGGTGTGGGCTAAGTGGACTTCTGTGGGCTGTTCCACACTGTCTTTAATGTTTCTATGAGAAAAATGTATCTTAAGTTCCAAAAAAATGGACTTGAGGATGTTTGGAAGGAAAACTATTTCTCAATGGGAGCCTGAGGTGGGGCAGTCCTAATAGAGAGGTCAGGAAACAGGGTCTCAGTCGGCCCTCACCAGTGCTTGCAGATGTCAGTCTCCTAGCGCCAAGCGTCTTGACAGCATCTCATTTCTCTGCTTGCTGTAGGAGGTTGAATGGATGCAATTCTGCAGTCAGAAGAGGTTGAATTTCTATCCATCCCCCATCTGTGATTGCCCTAAAAAGCTTTCTTTTTAAATACAAGGACATTTTATTAATTAATTAATTTATTTTATTGCTGTATCATTGATAACACAATCTTATATGGGTTTCAAGTACACACCCCACTAGTGCAGTTGCTATCTGTCAGCACAGGAAGATGTTACAGAATCATTGGCTTTCTTCTTCATGCTGTAGTACCATCCCTGTGACCTACCTATATTATGACTGAGAATTTTTGTACCCCTTTATCCCCTTCACTACCCCCCACTTCAACCCCTCCCCCATGATAACTACTGGTCACTTCTCAGTGAAGGACATTTTATTTTTGCAATTTAGTAAAAGGATTTACTTTTTACAAATTCAAATTACTAAATAATGATGAATGCTGAATTTTCTTAGTTGCACAGATGGAATTTTGGAAACAGCCTTGACTCCTCTTTCTCTCAGACCCCATACCCAGTCTGTCATCTGTCAGCAAAGAACAGAAAAATGTTCTCTGTTCAGAACTGTGTGACTTCTCATTCCCTCAGTATTCTCATTCTGGTCCAAATCACTATCATGCTTTGCCTGGATCATTGCAGTAGCACCTTAACTAGTCATCCTGTGCTCGTTCTCCCCCCTACAATCTATTCGGATACAGTTGGCAGAGTGATCCTGTTAAAGTATACACACATCGTTTTTTTTTTTTTTTTGCTTCAACTCCTTCAGTGGCATCATATCTCTGTGGCAAAGCCCTATGCAACCCGATCTCATTTCCTACTCTGTGATGTAGGCTCTACCACATGATATTGACTTCCTCAAATGTCTCGCTTCACTCTGCTCCAGAGACATCGTTCTGCAAAGACTCCGGGCACTCTCCTGCCCAGAGCCACTGTCCTGGCTGTGCCTTTGGTCAGAAGTCTCCTCGCTCTGTGTATCTCTGGGCATTGTCTCTCACCTCCATCAGATTTCCCCATGTCACCTTCTCAGTGAGGCCTTTCCTGACAATCTTACATGGAATTTTAATTCCCGACCCCTTGTGGGCTTCCCACAGTGCTCTCCCTTGCTGGATTCTGCTCTACTATGTCTCATTCATTTGCTCATTGAAACACAAACTTGATGAAGGCAGGGATTTTTTCCAGCACCTGGAACAGTGTGTAGGACATAGTAAGCCCAAGTAAATGTTTGTGGAGTGAATGAATGAATGAAATACTTTTCCTGGTTCTACTGAGATAATCACACAATTTTCTTCCTTAAATGGTAATACAGTAAATTGTATTAATAGATTTTATAATGTGAAACCAGCCTTACATTCTTGGGAGGAAACAGAAGTGAGGTATGCTGTAGTGTCTTTTAAATTAGTTGCTGGATTTAGGTTGCTGATGTTTACTTTATGATATTTTAAATCCATATTCACTAGTGATATTACCCTTTCTTCTACCCTCTTTGTTATCAAAGTTGTACTAGCCTCATAAATGAGTACAGGGTATACCTTAGTTTTCTAGTCTCTGTAAGAATTTATGTAAGATTGTTATCAAGAAATAGATTAAAACTCACCTGTTTAAATGTAGAGGCCTGTTTTGTGTGTGTGTGTGTGTGTGTGTGGCTGTGTAGAAATATTTTGGATTGTTGACTCCGTTTCTTTAATTAATTAATTGGAGTATTTAGTTTTTTTAAGGTATCATTAATATACAATCTTATGAAGATTTTCATAACATTCACCCATGTTATCAAGTTCCCCCTCCACACCCGATAGCAGTCACTGTCCATCAGGGTAGTGAAATGCTGTAGAGTCACTGCTTGTCCTCTCTGTGCTGCACTGTCTTCCCTGTGAGCCACCTGCATTATGTGTGCTTGGATTACTTAGTTTTTAAACATTTCTCCTTTATTCAGTTTGGGTAAAGTTATTCAGTTTGGGTAAACAATATAATTATAGATGCATATGTGGAATTTGTGCATTTCATCTAAGTGTTCACACTTATTGGGATAAAATTATTGATAGTAGCTCTTTTTAACCTCTGTAGTAATGTACATTTTTTTCATTTTTCACATTTTTGGGGAAGGCTTCTCTCTTCTTCTTGAACGATCTTGCTAGAAGTTTGTCAATTTTATTAGTATTTTCCAAAAGCCAACATTTAGTTCATCGATCTGCTTTCTCTGATTTTTTTTTACCCTTTTAAGTTAATTTCTATGCTTATTTTCTTATTTTATATCTGTCTTTTTTCCTTTGGTGTTTTGTTCTTTTTCTAACAATTTGAAAGCTCAGTGAATTAATTTTAAGCTTTTCTTCTTTTCTAATAAACTAAATAATTAAATCTTATTATTTTCCTTATAATTCATTTGTGTATCCTCTAATTTACATTTTTATACTTTCTTTTAGTCTGAATTATTTAGAGAGTTTTAAAGTTTCCAAATGCCTTTAAAAAATGACCTTTGTACTATCTGTTTAAAATTGAAGACAATTATTAAAAAAATGTTGTATTTTGCATTATGGGTAGCAAATGGTCAGTTTTGTATATATTTTCATGTTTTTGAAAAGTAGCTGTTTTTTCATTTTTGGACTTAGATTTCTTATATATTCTGTTTTTATTGAAGTATCATTGATGTACAATTTTATATTGACTTCAAATATACAACACAGGGGTTCAACAGTTACCCACGTTATTAAATCCTCACCGCCTCTAGTGTGGTTACTATCTGTCAACATAGGAGATGTTACAGAATCACTGACTATATTCTCCATGCTGTACTACCATCCCCATGACCAATTTATATCATGATTGAGAATTTTTGTGCCACTTTATCCCTCTTTATATGTTCTTTTAAACATGCTTGTTATGTTGTTAAAATTTTCTATATTCTTACCATTTTTTGGTAAGTATATAAGAATTTAATATAGCAATAACAAAAAATTATTCTATAATAACTTCTATGTTGTATAATTTATATAATACTTGTGTAAAAATTCTATATATATAATAATATCCATATATAATGTAAAATTCCTTATATAAATTCTCTATATGATGTCAACATTTTTTAATTCTGTCAATTTTTGCTTTTAAATTTAAAGCTATTCTTCCTGTTTTGACAGATAGTAACGGCACTAGTTGGGGTGAGGATTTAATAATGTGGGTAACTGTTGAACCACTGTGTTGTATACTTGATACTAATGTAAGATTGTATATCCACTATACTTCAATAAAATTAACTAAATAAAATAATGCAAACATTTAAATGTTAAATGTTTATCACTAAACATTGTTTAATGTTGTTTGATGTTAAACAACAAAAATTTAAAGCTGTGCTTTAGATGTGCACAGGCTTAAGATTTTTACATCATTTTGGGGAAATGACTTTTTTAAACGTTAAGTAGTAATTCTTTTCTCTAGTAATGCTTACTGCTTTAAAGATTATTTTATCTGATATTAATATAGTTATACTATGCAAAGTTATACATTTATACTTGTCTAGTATAGAGAAAAATTGGCAATAAAAATATTTAACAAAGGACATTGAATATACAAAGGATAAAATACTAATATGTATAGCAATGAGCTTAATATCAACCAGAACGTAATATTGCTTACCTTTGGGTGGAGAAATTATGAATGGTTTCTAAAGTTTTTTGTTCTCTCTTAAAAATATATTTCCATGTCATAAGTTAATTATTTATTTTGTATAATGAACCTTACTTTTATTAATATAAATACTATGTAAATTTTATTTTATGAAAATAAGACCTCTCTCATTATTCTGTAGTTTATAAGGAGGAAGTTGGAACACTCTTGTTCCTCAGAAAGTACATTCTTAAAAATGTCCATTATGCTTTCTTATAGGCTGGGTAGATTTTTAAAGAATAACTACTCTGAGTTATATAAACTTTAATTTTTAAAACACAAATATCTGGGGAGAATAAGAAACTTGCATCCAATTTTTCTTCAGCAAAAGTAATAATAAATTCAGGATGGAATGTAAAATAATAATTTCAAAAAATCCTATTATATGATTTTGTATTTCAGACCGACATATTTTAGGAAGACAGAACGGAGGATAGAATTTTAGAAGTTCAAATGCAATTGGTTTTTTTTTGCATGAATGGAGAAAAATCTCCTCAAGTTTCTTCAGCGGGATGAGCATGTTGTGTGTACAATGTATTAGTTTGTTAGCATCCCCCTCAGAGGTTAGTAGATAAGTAGGAGCAAATAGCAACAATATAAAACTGTCACTTGGTGGAGCTAGAATACTGTGCAATTCCAAAATACTCTTTCAGCAGATTTCTTTGGAAAAAATGGCTTAATGGCAAAATTTAAGAGCACTATCCTGAATTGCCAAAAATTGGGATACATAGCCTTTGTGGAAACCTGTTTTTATGGATTTATTATTGGCCAGAGTTTATGTAAATGCTAAGCTTATCGGGCAGAAAGGTCTTTTGCTTATTGCATTCAATAAATTAGTCTCTCTATCAAGCCGAATTCAACACTATGACCCCCAACCCAGGAGTCAGGTGTAGGGGTATATCATCCCCTGATGCAGTGACATCTTAGCACCTTTCTTATGGCATCTAAAAGCCCACAATCATTTCATTTGCTATGTCAGTTACTGTAAAGTCAAGAGGGACTTTTAGGTAGCTTATGGTGCTCAGAACAAAATGCTTAATAAATGTTACACGAGTGTTTATTGGTAGATAGCAGCCTTTGGGATTTTTTGGGCAGGTTGGAGATTTTAGGGTCACTCCAAATATTGACCAAAGCCTTTAAGAAAAAATCTTAGGTGGCCATTAAATGAAGGGTATTACAGACTTGGGAAATCCTTCTCAGAAATGAATTGAACTCTTTTGGAAAACTCTGAATCAGAGCCTTTCTTAATATTCCCAAAACTAAAAAAGCAAAGACAAATATTTATATTTGTATTTATGTGTGGATAGGTATAGTTTTGAGCCTTTATCAAGGTTACATTTTGCTAACCTGTCCTCTCCGGTAGTGAATATATCCCCAAGGTTTGGATTCTAAAATAAGATTAATGTATTTCATACTTAAGAGGTCTTACATTGCATACCTGGGCTGTAGGAAATAGAATGATAAGATTAATGTAGATGTGGACCATTACAATGACATTTGAAATAAGAAACTTGCATCTAATTTTTCTTCAACAAAAATAATTGTGAACTCAGAATGGAATGTGAAATAATTTCAAAAAATCCTGTTAATACATGATTTTCAATCTTAAACTGATATGTTTTAGGAAGGCAGAGTGGAGAGTAAGATTTTAGAGTTTCAAATGTAAGTGTTCTTTTTTTTAACCATGAATGAATAGAGAAAAATCCCCTCAACTTTGATCAGCTGGATGTCAATGTAGACTAACTGAGGGGTTTAAAAAGATTTCTTAATGTTGCTTTGTTATGATATTCTCGTACCTGTATCTGTTCTTTTTTTCACAGAAGACTTGTTTTTTGCAGTGACAAAGTTTTCATTTGACCCTATATGTGACTCTCTCTGGGAGAGGTGTGGAAACAGGATAATTAGCTTTATATTACACCTTATTGTCAGAGTAGGTCCAGGTTCTGTGGGACTTGACCTTAAAGCCCTGTGCAGTTTAGGCTTTTACGTGAAAGGACGCAAAATTACCAATGCAATTAGGCACAAAAGTCCACATGTATTTAAAATTAGAAAAGCAGTAACAAATTAGAAAATTAAAAAGGATGACAAAACCCTAAAACATCACAAGATCCAGAGAAATAATATTTAACTGCCAGCACATCTGTATAATGATTTTCCACGGACTAGCTACCTGTTCCAAATGTTTGCGGCCTTGTTTCTTCTCTACAATCACATAATTCCAGTGCTAGGTACCATAGAGATATTCATATCATTAAATGACTTCTGTCTCTCACTGTAGCAAAACAGTGCTGGATAATTCACTACAGTGGGGAGTAGGGGTATTTTGGAATCCATTTATGTAGCAGGAATGCCAGTAATAACTGTACAGGGAAGTGACTGCCACCCACATAAATAACTCTCACTAAACTCAAATGAAATGTATCTCCAACTCAGTATCCTGAAATGTGACCTTCAGTAGCATAGTAATTCTGCCTTTTAAATTAATTCCATTATAATGCACCTCACTTGGTTAAAACTGTTGCTGTCCTTAGGGTGATTAAAAATTTGCAAATCACTAATACTACCAACATCCACAAATGAAGGGATGGTAAGTTTGGGTAAAAATATTCTTAAAAATATTTCTTCAGTAAACAAGGAGGACATACACATAGGAATGCTATTTCGAGATATTGTTTTCTAAGGATTGTTTGTTGGTTTAGTAAAGAGTGCAGGAGGAAATAAAGGCCATTAGGACTTTAATTTTAACATATTTTTCTGATTCACTCTTACTCATTCTGTATACCGTTAGAAAATAGTCACTTAAAAATTTTAGCTTAAAAGGCATAGATGCTTTCCTAATGTTTACTTTGTATTCTTAATCTATCAGGGAGACCTGCCACTCCAGCAGTAAGATCATGGGTTATTTCATGGAGCATATCCATGTTATTGAAAGGCTCCCCTTTCAGCAGTCCAATAAAAAAAAAACCCCATCACCAAAACCAACATGGCTTTGTCTCAAATATGAGATTGTGTTTGGTTTGATGATGTAGAGACCTCTCTTGGCTCCGTAAGAAAGCCCCCTATGCATGCCCTCCCTTTGTTGAACATTAAAGGCATGGTAATGGCAACAGTCAGCGTTTATCAAGTGCTTGGTAGGAGCCAAACACTTCTATGAAGTAGGTACTGTTTTACAGATGAAGAAACCGAGGCTTAGAGAGTTTAAATGACAAGCCTACGTCCATGCAGTTTGTTAAGTGGCAGGGCTGGTGTCTGAAGACAGACTTAAAAAAAAATCTACCTTGTAATATTGTCACAGAAGCAGTGAAGGATGGCAGGAGCATTTGAAACTCATACATGGCACTCGAATGACTACAACTTTGAAAAGAGAGAAGCCCTATATCTAAGAGAGAGTATAGCACAGGAAAAGCCAATAAAGTCCAACACTACAGTCAGACTGTGGGTTTGTATTCTGGCTCCACATGTACAAGCTGGTTGACTTTTGGCAAGTTACTCAACTTTTCTGTGCCTCCGTTTCCCCTTCTTTCAGAAGAAGATAATATGAATAAGATGTAAGGATTTAATGAGGTAATATGAAGCACTTAAACATAGTCAGCCTGGCACAGTAAACCGTGAAAAAGGTGGAGCCATTATTGCCCATTAATATTTAAGCATATTTGTCTTTTGAAATAGAGCATATGGCAGGTGCAATGCTAAGTAAACAGTATAAAATGATTTCTTTATCTTACTTTTCTAATACATACATTATTTGGTTAAGGTCCCTCTAGGTATCTTAGAGAATATGTTCCTAGCAATATTATAATGTCAATATAAAAGTGCATCACAGTTTTAAAAAATGAAAACATTTCCTAGGGAAATAGAATTTAAGAAGTTTGTACTATATTTATATTTTACTTTGATTTAAAGGAATTGCCACTATGTGGAAGAATTTCCAGTCCAGGTATGTTCCTGTAGATGTTGTGACTTCTCAAAGCTTAATCTACTCTTTATGTTATAAAATTATTAAAATCTTGTAGCTCAGCAGAAGCAATAATATAACATAATCAGAAAAGTTGCATCTCTGCTCCTGATACTCTTAATAAACACATTATTCATTTTTTATTCAATTTAACTGCAAATAGCTGTATTGAAAACATTGCTACAGGGTATGTTTCTATTTTAGGGTGACAAGAAAATAACTCCTGAAGAGTCTCAGAAGTGAGAAGCAAAATATAAATTGTATAGTAGATGGAAAAGCAGAAAAGATTCTGATATCTATGAATAACTCTTTCCCAAAGGAGTAAACATTAATGGCTTTAATTAGATTATAATTGCTCCTGAGAGCAAGCTCTTCCAGGAGATAAAAATACCTGACAATGCATAATGACTGAGCTTTTCTGTCAGCCACACATGAGGAATTAATGGAAATGCCATTTAAAGGAGGGGCAGACCCTAAATGTAAACTAAGCCCTTAATCAGTGCCAACATGATGAAAACCCACTCTTGCAATTAGGTCAAATTCTGTTTGATCTTGACAGCTTTGCATCTGTTGAGGTTTAAGACAGGATTGTATCTATGGAAGATGCCAGAAGGTTATTTCTTACAAATATTTCTTATTCCACAAATGGTAGAAAACTAAACAAATGAGAATATTTTTTGTTTTTGGAAGTTTATTTTTAGATTGTTCCTGTCATTTGCTTAGAGAAACCCCTGGACATAATCTGGTTTGGGTTTACATCTAGGGATCTTCTTCTATTTCTTGGGCACTGTGTTGAAGTCTTTTTTTACTCCGTCAGTCTCTTGGTCCAGGGGACTCTGTTAAGATTAGATGCAACTGGGAAGTGACTAGTGGCTACCAAGGGGTAGGGTCTACAGTAGGTGGGCGAAGTAGGTGAAGGGGATAATGAAGCACAAAATATCAATCATAATATAAATTAGTCATGGGGATGAAAGTATAGCATAGAGAATATATGTCATAGTTCCGTAACATCTTTCTATGTTGAAGTAACTACACTAGTAGGGGTGAGTATTTAATAATGTAGATAGCTTGTATTTCCTTATAAGGGAATAAAAATAAATAAAGAAAAAATTAACAACAACAAAAAAGATGCATTTTGCAGTTTCCTTAGGTATCAAATGACTCAGTTGTAGGCTACAATTTTTAGCCAAGGATTTTCAGGCATTATTGGGAAAAAACAGGTAATATTTATTGACATGCTAAATAACTAAGTTCTTCATGGTACTTTAATTTATCTTGGTTTTGATACTTTTAAAGGGGAAAAAGCATTTGGGGTTGGGCCAGTCTGGTTTTTATAGAACTTTCATGGGTTATGATGTTTTTAGATCCATCAGTAGTCTGGGCTTAGTCTCAACATGCACCATGGGTTTTATTGAGTTATGTAACTAGCCCATCTGTCTCAGGACTCACCGCAGGTCACTGTGCTGAGTCAGGTTCCCTCTGATACCTTTCAGAGCCCATTCAGTTTTTCCAAGGCCACAAATTCCATCTTCAGCACAAATCAGTCAGGTAATATAAATCAGTGGAGCAGGTGAGGGGAGGTGGTGGTAAACTGGTGGTCCATGCTCTAGGGGACCAACAGACACTCAGCCATGGGGGGTGTGGTGCCCACTATAACTGGAACTCATATTTGAAAAGATGCTGGGAATCTGTGTTTATATAAACCCTTTGATAGTTAAATGTTAGCAACTAATTAAAAGGAAAACTTAGTCAACCAAATATGCCAATGTCTTTTTTGACATCTATATAAAGAATTTGAAAAACCAGTCTGTCAATCTCTATTTATTATACTCCTTTCCCACACTCTCGACCAAATGCTGAAATGCACTTGAAGAACAGCTATCCAAAACAACATACGGTTCTCATGTCGTAGTCTACTATGCATTTCACTCCCACATATTTTCCAAAATTAATGCCTATTTTAGCTGCATAAGTTTTTGTATAACTAACGGTACAATATACCAGTGATAATGTGCCATATTCAAAGAGGAAAGATGATTGAGAAATTTACCCCATTGATGAGTATCTGGCTTTCCTGTTGATTTAAACCTTTGGTCATGCGTGCTGCTCGGTGCATGAAGGAGCAGATGGGGGAGTTGTGTGATTTAATAGCACAGGGTTTCAGTGCCAAGTCTGCCTGTAACTCCAGGTGCCCCTTGGCAAAAAAAATCATCCTGTGCTGTGGTATCTGGTTTTAAAAAGCCACTAAAAACAATTAAGATACTCTGCAAATATAAAATGGTATCTAAAAGCTTTTAAATTGTAGAGGATGTAGTTCTGGATAAACCAATTTTTTTTTGTTTCATGAAAAGAACATTTTATGCCCCTAGTATGGATGTGTGAACATAGAGAAAAGCAGACACACAGTCATAACACGTGTGAAATCCATCTCCATTTGGAATGAAATTCTGCCTTACTGCATCATGAATGCCTGATGTAGACTTAAGAGTGCAAAAAGAAAAGCATATAGAGGTCACAGTGAAGCACAAAATTGAAAATGAATCAGCAAGCAATGGAATTAAATGGAGAATAAATTAATTTAGGATGGAAGTGGAAGATACTGGCTTGTTAGTAAGACATTTTAGTTACTTCCAGTATTACAGGGTAAATTGTTCATCAAAAGAAATTATCGCCTTTTAAATCAATAATGTCTACCTGTAGTTTACTGGTTAATAGCAAGTTTGCAATATGTGACCTTGGAATAACGGTTTTTTCTCACTTCCTGTGAGACCAAATATAAATCCCAACTTAATTAGCTTGGCAGTGAATACAAATGGCATTTAAGGGTTTGGCCTGATGGCTCTGGGCTTGAATCCTAGTTCTGCTCCAGATGAGGTATGTACTATTGGGAAAATATTTTTGCAATCCTCAGTTGCCTTATCCACAACTGGAGACAATAATATTATTTTCATCATAGGGTCACTGCAATGTTTGCAGAAAATAGTCTAAATTTCCATGTGTAGAGCAACACCAGGCACATAACAAGTGCTCAGTAAGTGGGGCTGCAGTTACTGTTACAAAATGAGTCACTCCATAGTCCAGATCCAGTTTAGGATGTACAGTGGGAGGGATTCGATCTTGATTAGTTTCTTCAATCAGCACTCAATCAGCAATAGGAGCAAGGTAAAGAATTGACAAACTGTTGGAAAGGGATATGCATTATTTAGCAAGGAAAAGAAAGCCTGAAATGTCCTAGTATTTTAAATAATATTAAAAAGGATCTGAAGAATTATTAAAAGAACACTTCTATTTTATATGCAGTGATTGAAAAGAATAGATTGACGTACACTTAGATTGCCTTAGGAGATAAATGGAATAAAATTGAAGCCTGATGTGACACACTGAAATGAAATTATGTGATAATTTTAAGATTCTATTTCTCTGGAGAGTTTGTCGTTTATATTTCTTGGGTGTATTGTAGGCCTTGAGGGTTGGAATTATAACAGGTCTACCTATATATTTTTTTGTCCAATGGAAAAAGTGTAATATAGTCTATATACAATAGAGATGCTACTGGAAAATAATAACTTGTGGGTGAAAATTAACAATTAGCAGTAGCACTTTGCACTTGAAATAATGTGAACAGTTTTTGAGCTCCTGAAAGATTTTAAACTTTAGTCTCTTTATGGTAACATAAAAAGGAAACAAAGGCCACTTGGCAGTAGTTTGGTTTCAAGTTCACAGTGCATGGTTTGTAAAACTAAATGCTTCCAACCTGGGATTTGAAAAATAGTCCCTGGGACAAAGATCAGAAGTCTCTATAAATGGATTTAGCTAATAATTTAATAAAGAAATATGTAGCAACACAATACAGAATCTGGAATATAATGGGGTGACAAATCCCAAGTCCAAAGCAATTTGAGATTCACAGCTAAACACTTTGGAAATCACTAAAGAACATATTTTGTGAAAGAGTCAAGGAAAGTCACCGCCTGGCATGTATTTTTATTTTCCTGTAATACACTTTTATCTAGAACTTCCATGGGTCTATGGAGCAAGATCACATCCAAAATGGTTAGCATTATTTGTATATTATTCAGAATAGCTCTGTGAGAAAAGGAAGATATTGAATCCTAAGGGCATCTCGAGCACACAAAAAATATATGAGATTTGGCAACACAGTTGAACTCAGGAGCATTCTGGCAAACTGAAAATGGCAGACAAATTACACGCCCAACAACTTCTGTAAAAATCTATGGATAAATTCAGTCGTGCAATCACTTGTGGAAAACTTGAAGAAACATGTTGGGGAGTCACCATTTACCGAGTACTCCTTCCCAGGTATGGAGGGGAAGGAAAGCTAAAGAGTTAGCACAGGGTAGAATAGGAAGTCAGTAGAATCTCTCATTGGGAGTGAAATCGCCAGACAGAGGCATCTGAGGGGCTGTCATTTTGGATAAGGCTGAAATTGCCAAACCAGTTGTAAAGAATGACTGTGAGCCAGGTGGTACTTACCCGGAATGGAGGCACTTTTTAGCATCATGAAAATATTTTAAAATATTGACACTATAGAAGTGTATCTGGATGTGCCTTTTTTTGGTCTCTGTTATATGCAGCCCAAGGACCACATTCATTAGCATTTATACAATAACATATTTAAAAAATCGGCTCATTGTTTCACCAAAGAAAGTTTATAGAATTTTCACAAATGGAAAACTAGTATCACTAGTCATGAATACATGGTAACTTAAAAGTAAAAGCAACAGAAATAGCTTGGGGGCTCAAGATGGCGGCATGAGTAGGGTGGTGGAAATCTCATTCCAAAACCATATACATTTTTGAAAATACAACAAATACAACTATTCCTAAAAGAGAGACCAGAAGATACAGTGCAACACCCAGGCTACATCTACATCTGCGAGAACTCAGCATCTCACGAAAAGGGTAAGATACAAAGCCATGACCGGCAGGACCCGAGCACTCCCCCCACCCCAGCTCAACAGAGGAAGGAAAAGAATCAGAGTTGGGAGGGAGTGAAAGCACAGGACTACTAAATAACCAGCCCTAGTAATCTGCACTGGGAGCAAAGACACACATTGCATGGTGTACTGGATATTAGAGAAACAGAAAAGTAAAATCCAAGATAAGAGACTGCAAGTAGGTCCCCACAGCTGGCTTCCCTGGGACAAAAGAAAAGTTGGCCCTTTTTAAAAGTCTTAAAGGGACAAGGGCTTAACAGCTGGGCAAAGGTGTCCCGGCGCACTCAGCCCAGCAGACTGGGAATCTTGAGGAACTTCAGGCACCCCAACCCCCTGGGGGGTAATGCAGCCCTGAAGCCCCTCATGGCAATAAGCAGCCTGCCATTCATTCCCCCTGGCCGGCACTGCAAGCAAACTGGCTGAGCCACCACAGCTGCGGAGCAGTCAGAGAACAGCCCCATCCACAGCAACCACACAGAGTCTTCTCCCAGCGTGCAGCTAACTGGGACACACCCAGAGGCTGACGCTGGTGCGCAGCTGCCTGGCACAGACAGAGGAAGCCAGAGCAAGGTCTGGAAGGCTCAAAGGGGTGCTGTTTTCATAGGAGAACACACCCAGCGTGTCTGTGACCCCCACAGTGCCATAGGCGAGCCCCCCCCCCCCCCCCCATGGCAACTCAGGAGATTATCCCAGAGACTGCTCTCTGTGTGCAGGTAACCAACACAGGCAGCAGGAAGGGCAAGGCAACCAGCAAGCAGGAAGGAACTTTGTTCTCCCAGCCGACACACACGCCACCTGCTGGTGACCGCTTCTACAGCCATGAAAAAGCAGAAGACTCTGGTCTAGTCAAAAATCACTCAGACAACCCCAGAGAGAGGACCTGGTGAGATAGATATAACCAATCTTCCTGAAAAAGAATTCAAAATAAAAGTCATAACCATGTTGATGGACCTGCAGAGAAATATGCAAGAGCTAAGGGATGAAGTCCAGAGGGAGATAACAGAAATGAAACAATCAATAGAAGGTCTTAAGAGCAGACTGGACAATGTACAAGAGACTGTTAATGGAATAGAAATCAGAGAACAGGAACACAGAGAAGTGGAGGCAGAGAGAAATAAAAGGATCTCTAGGAATCAAAGAATATTAAGAGAACTGTATGACCAATCCAAGTGGAACAATATTCACATTATAAGGGTACCAGAAGAAGAGAGAGAAAAAGGGTTAGAAAGTGTCTTTGAAGAAATAATTGCTGAAAACTTCCCCAAGCTGGGGAAGGAAATAGTCTTTCAGACCATGGAAGCCCGCAGATCTCCCAACACAAGGGACCCAAGGAGGACAACACCAAAACATATGATAACTAAAATGGCAAATATAAAAGACAAGGACAGAATATTAAAGGCAGCCAGAGAGAGAAAAAAGATCACTTACAAAGGAAAACCCATCAGGCTATCATCAGACTTCATAACAGAAACCTTGCAGGCCAGAAGAGAATAGCATGATATATTTAATGCAATGAAACAGAAGGGCCTTGAACCATGAATACTGTATCCAGCATGATTATCATTTAAATTTGAAGGAGGGATTAAACAATTTCCAGACAAGCAAAACTTGAGGGAATTTACCTCCCACAAACCACCTCTATAGGATATTTTAAAGGGACTGCTCTAGATGGAAGCACTCCTCAGGCTAAATAGATGTCACCAGAGAAAATAAAATCACAACAAAGAAAGCAGACCAACCAAATACTAACTGAAGGTAAAAAATAAAATCAACTATCCACAAAAGCAGTCAAAGGGAGCACAAATGAGTACAGAATAAAACACCTAACATATAAAGAATGGAGGAGGAAGAATAAGAAGGGAGAGAAATAAAGAATCATCAGACTGTGTTTATAATAGCTTAATAAGAGAGTTAAGTTAGACAGTTAGATAGAAAAGAAGCTACCCTTGAACCTTTGTTAACCATGAATCCAAAGCCTGCAATGGCAATAAGTACATATCTATCGATAATCACTCTAAATGTAAATGGACCGAATGCACCAATTAAAAGACACAGAGTAATAGAACGGATAAAAAAGCAAGTCCCTTCTATAGGGTGCTTATAAGAGACTCACCTCAAACCCAAAGACATACACAGACTAAAAGTGAAGGGATGGAAAATGATATTTCATGCAAACAATAGGGAGAAAAAAGCAGGTGTTGCAGTACCTGTATCAGACAAAATAGACTTCAAAACAAAGAAAGTAACAAGAGATAAAGAAGGACATTACATAATGATGAAGGGGTCAGTCTAACAAGAGTATATAACCATTATAAATATCTATGCACCCAACACAGGAGCACCTATATATGTGAAACAAATACTAACAGAATTAAAAGAGGAAATAGAAAGCAATGCTTTCATTCTAGGAGACTTCAACACACCACTCACTCCAAAGGACAGATCAACCAGACAGAAAATAAGTAAGGAGACAGAGGCACTGAACAACATACTAGAACAGATGGACCTAACAGATATCTACAGAACTCTACACCCAAAAGTAACAGGATACACATTCTTCTCAAGTGCACATGAACATTTTCCAGAATAGACCACATACTAGGCCACAAAAAGAGCCTCAGTAAATTCAAAAATATTGAAATTCTACCAACCAACTTCTCAGATCACAAAGGTATAAAACTAGAAATAAATTGTACAAAGAAAACAAAAAGGCTCACAAACACAGGGAGGCTTAACAGCATGCTCCTAAATAATTGATGGATCAATGACCAAATTAAAACAGAGATCAAGCAATATATGGAGACAAATGACAACAACAGTACAAAGCCCCAACTCTGTGGGATGCAGCGAAGGTAGTTCTAAGAGGAAAGTATATAGCAATCCAGGCCTATTTAAAGAAGGAAGAACAATCCCAAACGAATAGTCTAAAGTCACAATTATTGAAACTGGAAAAAGAAGAACAAATGAGGCCCAAAGTCAGCAGAAGGAGGGACATAATAAAGATCAGTGAAGAAATAAATAAAATTGAGAAGAATAAAACAATAGAAAAAAGTCACTGAAACCAAGTGCTGGTTCTTTGAGAAAATAAAAACATAGATAACCCCCTAGCCAGACTTATTAAGAGAAAAAGAGAATCTACACACATAAACAGAATCAATGAGAAAGGAAAAATCACGACGGACCCCACAGAAATACAAAGAATTATTAGAGAATACTATGAAAATCTATATGCTAACAAGCTGGATAACCTAGAAGAAATGGACAATCTCGGGGGCCTGGTACCCCAGCAGGCTGAGGAAATAATGGGGAGACTGGAAGGCGGGCTCAGAATTTATCAAGCAGAGATTTGGGTCTATGACTGGGAAATATGAAACTAAAAACCCAGTGTCATATACAACGGACTGGTTTACTCTGAAATGAGGATATGCCGAATAGCTCAGCATGTTCTCTTGTAGAATGTTCTTAGATTTAATATGGAGTCTCTTTTATTGTCTTCTGTGGGATATCAGTGTCAGCCAACATTAAAATTTCTTATATAGTTTGAATCCTTAAAAATAAAAGGATTTCTTGTATTCCTCTCTCTGTTATAGTCAGTGTTTCCTCTGTGTAAAAAGTAACATTTCTGTCATAATTATAAGAAATTTTAGAGAAATGTTAAGGGACAGAGAAAAATAAAATGAAAATAAAGTTACATAGTAGATGTTACGAGAGGGATTAGGCAATTTAGAGAATCAAAAGGAAGAAAAGGAAAATTTACCCATAATGTCACCACTTAGCAATAAATACTGTTAATTTTTTGTGTATTTCCTTCTAGTCCATGTATGTGCACTCATGCATGTTTAGAGCATTTCCATTTTTTTTTGCTATTATTATGAACACTTTAACAAGTAGCCATATATATAAAATTTCACCTGTATTTTGGGCAAAAACAAACAACCATTCCAGGCTCTCTTTGTACATTGCCAAGTCTCTTTCCAGAAGCTTGTATAAATGACATGCTCATCAATGGTGCCAACAGGATAGTTAGTTCCGGCAGATTCTCATCAGCACTGGGTATTAGTAACAGTTTGAATATTTACTAATATGGCAAAAAATTTATTTGTTAATCTTTTACTTTTGGCCACGAAAAAGGCTGAGTTCAAAAGTATATTCATTAGCCAATTTTATTTATCTTGGGATTATTTGTTCATGTCCTTTGTCCTGTTTCCTATTATTAATAGTATTAATGATGTATTAACTTTCGTAACTTGATTTAATAAAGTAAATCCTTAATTAATCTTTTCTCTCTCATATATGTGGTAAATGACTTTCCAGACACTTAACCTTTCAATTATTTTGGCGTTTTCAGACAATTTCTAAAGTTTTCTTCAAATTAATTTTTAATTGTTCTTTATAGTTCCATGATTTTTATACATGGAAACTCTTCTTCCATTCTGTGATCAGATAGGTATTTACTTATGTTCTTGTTTGGTTTTGGAAGAAAAATAGTTTATTTTAAATACTGAATTGTACACTTTGGGTAGAATATTTTGCTTTGTGGGTTTAGGTAAGGTTCTAAACCTGATTTCCCATCTCCCCCATAATTAACTTACTTAAAGATTTAGCACCATTTTTTGAATAATTTTTCATTGGCAATGATATCAAATTCATCTGTTTTATTCTGTTTAATTGCTTCATCTGCTACTATTTTGTCCCTATTGTTGATTATTGTAGCTTTACTATATGTTTGATATCTGTTTGGAAAGTTTCCCAGAGTCCGCACTCTTAGTTTTCTTTACACTTTTTGTTTTGAAATAAGTTTAGAGTTATAGATTTGCAGAGGTAATACAGAGAGTTCCATGATGTCCTTTGCCAAGCTTCCTTTAATATTGACATCTCTTATAACCACAGGACAATTATTGAAACTAAGAAATTAACATTGGCACTAAATTATTATCTGAACTTCAAACTTTATTTGGATTTCCCCAGTTTTTCCACTGGTTATATCTCGTCTTGCTTGTCACAGCTTCTTGGCAAACTTGAGAACCACTTTCACATTTTGTAGAAAATGTCTTACTGAGATTGATTAGAATTTTATTAAAGGTATAGATAATCTGTTTAGACTGACATTTCTATGATATTTAGATTTCTAATCTATTTCAATAACTAAGGCCTTCAGAGGCAGTCTCTGACCCTGCCATAAGCTATTCACTTCCCATTTTATGTGTATTAATTATTTTAATTTTCTGCAATTATGTCTTCTGATTTCTGTCAAGTCATCTTTCATGTCTCTCACTAACATTTTGTAATTCCTTTCATTTAGGAACTGCAAACTTTATGTTCAAGTTATTTCTGGGTACCTAAAATTGTAGGTAGATAATCTTGTATACATTATAATAACTTTGCTTTCTCCATTTAGATATCTTTGCCTCTAATTTTTTTCTTATGTTTATTGACTTGCCTAGAATTTTCAAGATAATAGAAAATAACAGAAATAACAAATAATAGAAGATGCTGGTATTATAATGCCTTTATTGAACCATCTTTGCACTTCTGGGATATAGGAAGAGAACCAGAGAATCTGATGCTTTTTTAGGTAAAATGAAAAAAGGGTTTCAAGAAGAAAGGAAGGACAGTCTGCAAGCATGTTTATAGTTCAAATGAAGAGATGAAAGAACGTTACACTTTGGGTTTATCGATGTCGAGGTCAAAGATAAATGCTAGCGGAGTGATTGGAGTGGTGGCCTGGTCAGAGTGCTCTGAAAGAAACTGAGAGGAGAGAACTTGGAGACACCAAATAGAGACAAACATTTCCAGGAGTTTTGCTTATAAAGGGACAAAGAAATAAGGTTGTAGCTAGAGATGAATGTGCACACAAATGGATTATATTTTTTAGGATGGGAGAAATTCTGAAGATGGGGAATATAACAGCAAGTTTGCATGCTGATTAGAAATGACCACCTAGGGAGAAAATATATGCAGGAAAGAGAGGGAAGAATTTCTGGAGAAATATCACCTTGAGGGGAGTCCATGTAGATACAGGTGTAGGGATTGGCTATTGACCGAAGTTGGACAATTCATGTGGGGAAGGCAGAGTTATGGATAAATGTCAGTATGTGGGTAAATGTGGTAGGAGCCATTCAGACAATTTATGTTCTGATTCCTTCTATTTCTTCATTCAGCTGAGATGGCATGAATTAGTTGGTTAGAGAAGTTAAAGGGTGGATGAACTGTGGACATGAGGCATTATTACTGGAACGGCCCCTAGCATTAGTGGGAAGGAATTTAAGGTGGTCCTGGCAGTCTGTTTGAGTCATTTTCTCCATCAACTTTCAGGTGCACAAGGTAGTTACAGCATCAGTGAATTTAATCAAAGGTGTAGGGATTTTTCCAGGCAATAAAATAAAAGGACAAAGGAGTGATCATAGGGATTGATGATATAATTTAAGGTAAGGGGAGAATGAGAACATGGAGAGGCTGAGAATGAAAGGGATTGGTGGATTCTCAGTTGATCAACTGATCAAATGATCAACAATTCTCTGTTGTTCTATTTGGAATATATGTTGAAATAAGAGTGCAATCAGAGTTCTTAGCCTACTGCTTAGAGAGAATATCAGTCACACAGCAAAGGATGTCTGTCTAGTTTTCTGTTTGATGAGGACTTGGATCTATGAACCAGGCTCACACAATGTATGTAGTCCTCAACCTTAACATCCCAACCTGTAGAACTAATAGCTCACAAGGGAAATAAATCTGAAAGCTCATCCTTGAATGATAAACTGGTAAAGAAAAGTTTTGGGATAATTTATTAAGAAATAGTTTTCAGGCATGGTCAACAAATGGTGCAGACATTTCAGCTGTCTGAGATAAGAGTCAATGGAGAAAGTCAGAAACAGAAAGAAATGTAGAAAATTAGAGAAGGAAGAAAAGAAAAATCAAGCTGTGAAAAATAAGAAACAGAGGCAACACACTATAATTCACAATCACAATATAGGTAGGTCACGGGGAGGGCAGTACAGAATGGAGAAGACAAGTAATGATTCTATAGCATCTTACTACGCTGATGGACGGTGACTGCAATGTGGGGGTGAAGACTTGATAATATGGGTGAATGTTGAAACCACAATGTTGTTCATGGAAACCTTCGTAAGATTGTATATCAATGATACTTTAATAATAATAATAATAAGAAACAGAGGCAAGAATGCCATATTGTATTTGGATCTTTATCTTGTGTTACGTAGGTAACAAGAGGTTGACCAAGGGCGTATGCAGGGGTGGGGAATGGATTGACCAGAGCAAGCAGTATGGGCAGAAAATACATCTTACAGGGAACTTGTAAGAACTCAGCTAGGCTGCCTTCTTACTCAATTAGCTATATTCCCAGTAGGGCTGGAAGTAACAAAGTGAAAATGGGAGACACATTTCAGCGGGGTGTTACCCAGTATGTCTTATGTATATCTCAGAATCTCACAAAAAGAGAGCTGGTGTTTGGGAGCCAGCCAGAGGATGGAAGTATACCTTTTTCCTTTAGCTTCCTAGCTTTTACAGGTTTCCTGGAATTTTAATCAAGAGTCCAGACATCCCAGCCATAATTTTCAAGACAGTTTCTATTAACAATATCAATCTGTATGTTTAGCTCAGTGTAATAAAGTCCATTTCTTTTAAAGTAATGCTTGCTTATTCCCAGTGCTAATGTTCTGTAAAACACAGACATGATCAATAATTGTGGTAAAATACTTTAATTTTGAATGTCACTGGCTTCACCGAATAATAGAAAAGTTATCTAATTGCTGTAATTACTTTCAAGGACTCTCCCCAGCCCTACTTTCCCCACTATTTTTATTCTGTTGAACTTTCTAGAATGCATGTAAAACATGCTGCTAGTTATTTCTATTGTTAAGTCTTGATGTGGTAATTTTTTGGTATTCTATATGGACTCTAACTAGAAGACTGTATATTATTTTATGGCTTTTACATTGAACTTTTACTGTTCAACATAGTTTTTTGGGGGGTAATTTTAAGTAGAAAATCATTAAAAAATCATCAGTTATCTATACATGTTTAAACATTTTAAGGGGAAAATTGATATATTAAGAAAAAACAGGTGGCATGTTTTTCCATGGAAACCTGTACATCTTCTATGTTTTAGATTCTGAAACGTACATCAGGCTAAAATAATAGAAAATTACACTTAAGTAATGGAAAATACACTTAAAATATGGATGTATTTTTCTAAGTGTAATTGCTGTTTCAGGTAAAGGCCAAATGCTGTTTTAAAAAAAAATCTCTCCCTGAGGCATTTTATAATATACATATTTGACATCTTAGACAACTTCTTCAGCACAAGAAGAATAGCATAAATCAAGCTATATTCAAGTGTATGATGGTGAAGTAGCAGCAAATACAGGTGTGAGAAGTGACAGAAAACAAATAGTTGTCATACAGTTCCAGGAGAAATATGTGGGCAGGCAACTTACGGGCTGAATTTAAAAATGCAAAGGGTGTTTCTGGGTGATCACCACGCCAAGTATTGCTGAGTCAAATACATTTTCTGGTATACTTTTACTTTCTGTTATTGTCTGAATAATAATACTCGGTAATATTATTTACTTTGTTTTATCTGAATTTATGAAACCATCAGAATAGCATAAATGCAAATGCTATAAGAATGACTTTTAAACTAGACAATATTAGAATAGTGTCTAAAAGTGAATGGAATTGAAGCCCTTCACTCTTTTTTCTATGTTCAATGATCCCATATTTGACCAGTGAACGACCTGGGATGGGAATCGTGCGCTCCCTCAAGCTGGCCTTATTTCTGAATCTGTGTGATGGCTTATGATTGCTTAAATGTTGCTGCAATTCATATGGATTTTATTCAATTGGAAGTTTTCCAAAATCTTGGCTGATCTAGGCTGATTTTATTGAAATAATCCCCCAAGTATTTATTAAATCAGTCATCACTATACATCCCAAAGAGATCCCAAAGCCTTATGCCAAAATGTTATTTTCAAAACAATCATCTTAGAAGAGTCTATGTTCATGTCAGTGTTTCTCAAATTATTTTTAGTATTGCATGTATGTGTGATGTGTATAATTATCTCGAGTAGATTTAGTGGTGGCAAGTATTTATCCTGTGGATAGATTTGTTCTTTTTAAATATTCTTTTCATATGATTATAAAAGTAGTACACGTTTGCCATACAAATATTAGCAAGGTTTAATATTTCATATTGAAAGAATTTTTGGAACCCAGAGAGGCCCACACCAAGGCATATTATGATTAAAATGCCAAAAATTTAAGATGAGAGAATAAAGCATCAAGGAAAAACCAGTGTGTTAGGTACAAGGGAACTCCTATAAGACTATCAGCAGGTCTTTCAGCAGAAATTTCACAAACCATAAAGGTGTGCATCATATACAGGTATCCCCTACTTTTATTTTTTAAATAACACCTGTTTTTGCTAACTGAAAGGTATCTGAAGATGATTTTGCTTTTATTAAAACAGTCATTACTCTATAACAATGTAGGTCTTTTGTAAGAGTGAAGTGGTGTAACACAAACTTTTGGAAAGCAGGGGAAGATCTTCACTTTACACAATTTAGGATTATGAAAATTTCATAGGAACATTCTACTTTTGGATAGCAGAGGAGACCTATATCCACAGTACTGAAAGAAAAAAACTACCAGCTGAGAACATTCTACCCAGCAAAATTATCATTTAGAAATAAAAGAGTAGTTTTTCAGAGAAGAAAAAAAACTAAAGGATTTCATTACCACTAAAATGGGCTTACAAGAAATGTTAAAGGCACTTCTTACATTGAAAATAAAGGGCACTGATTAGTAAAGAACATATATGAAAGAACAGAATCATATTGGACAGGTAAATATATAGTAGAAGTAGTGAATGAATCATTTATAAGGCTAGTGTGAAGGTTAAAAGACAAAAGTAGTTAAATAACTATGATTACAATAATTAAAGGATACACAAAATAAAATGATGTAAAATGTGATATCAAAAACAAAAAACATTGGGGGGTAATAATGTTGAGTTTTAGAATGGTATCAAACTTAAGCTGTTATCAACTTAATATAGACTGTTATAGATATAAGTTGTTATATGTAAGCCTCAAAGTAACCAAAAAGCAAAAATATATAGTGAATATACAAAAAAAGAAAGGAATATAAGCTACTAAAGAAAGCCACCAAATTACAAAAGAAGAGAACAAGAGAAGAAGAAAAAAAGAACATAGAGGAATTACAAAAACAGCCAGAAAACAATGAACAAGTGGTGGTAAACACATAACTATCAGTAATTACTTTAAATGAAATGAACTTAATGCTCCAATCAAAAGATATAGAGTGGCTAAATGGATTAAAAACTAAGAACCTATCTATGTGCTCCCCACAAGAGACTCATTTTATTTATTTATTTTATTTATTTTATTTTATTTTATTTTATTTTATTTTATTTTATTTTATTTTATTTTATTTTTTTTTTTTTAACAATTTATTTTGGCACCATTAACCTACAATTACATGAGCAATATTATGGTGATTTAACTCCCCCCTTCATCAGGTCCCCCCCACCAACCCTATTACAGTTACTGTCCATCAGCGTAGTGAGATGAGAATCACTACTTGAAGAGACTCATTTTAGATGTAAGGACACACATACTGAAAGAGAAGTATGGAAAGAGATATTCCATGCAAATGCAAACCAAAATAATGCTGGAATAGCTATACTTATATCAGACAAAATAGGCTTTAAAACAGAGACCTAATAAGAGACAAAGAAGAGCATTACATAACGAGAAAAAGGTAAATCCACCAAGAAGATAAAACATTTATAAATACTCATGCACCCAACATAGGAACACCTAAATACATAAGGCAAATATTAACAGACATAAAGAGAGAAATAGACAACAATACAATAATAGTAAGGGACTTTAATACCATACTTACATCAATCATAGATCATCCAGATAGAAAATAAATAAGGAAAAAATATCAGCCTTAAACAATGTTAGATCAGATGGACTTAATAGATTTTTACAAAACATTCTATCCAAAAGCAACAGTATGTACATTCTTCTCAGGTGCACATGGAACATTTTCCAAGATAGATAATATGTTAGGCCATAAGACAAATATTAGTAAATTTAAGAGAATTGAAGTCATATCAAGCATCTTTTCTGAGTGCAATGGTATAAAACTAGAAATTAATCATGTTTAATTAAAAAATTTTTTGAATTAATTGAACTGGAAAATTAAAAAATATGTGGAGATTAATCAACATGCTGCTAAACAACCAATGGGTCAAAAAGAAGTCAAAAGAAAATTAAAATACCTTGAGATAAATGACAATGAAATACATTATGTCAAAATTTATGGGATGCAGCAAAAGTTTTAAGAGGGAAGTTCATTTTAATAAATGCCTACCTGAAGAAATAAGAAAAGTCTCAAACAACATAATTTTATACCTCAAAGAGCTGGAAAAAGATGAGAAAAAAAACCCCAAACTTAGTAGAAAGAAGGAAATAACAAAGATTAGAGAAGGAATAATGAAATAAAGACTAAAAAACAATAGAAAATGTCAATGAAACTAAGAGGTGCTTCTTTGAAAAGATAAACAAAATTGACAATCCTCTGGCTAGTCTCACCAAGAAAAAAGAGGGATGACTCAAATAAAATCAGAAATGAAAGAAGAGATGTTAACAACTGATACCACAGAAATACAAAGGATCATAAGAGACCACATGAATAATTATATGCAAACAAATTGGACAATCTAGCAAGAATGGGTAAATTCTTGGAAACGTACAAACTGCCAAGATTGAAATCATGAAGAGATAGAAAATCTGAGCATACCAATTGCTAGTAAGAAGATTGAATCAGGTAACCAAAAACTTCCCAACAAACAGAAATCCAGGACCAGATGGTTTCACTGGTCAATTCTAGAAAACATTCAAAGAATTAATAATAAATTTTCTCAAACTCTTCCAATCAAGTAGAAGAGGAGGAAGGTCTTCCAAATTCATTAAAGAGGACAGCATTACCTTGATACCAAAACCAGGCAAAGATGCCACAAAAAAAGAAAATTGCAGGCCAATATCCCTGATGAACATAAATGCAAAACCCTTCAGCAATATATTTGCAAACTGAATTCAACAATACATTAAAACAACCATACACCATGATCAAGTGTGATTTAATCCAGGGATGCAAGGATGGTTCAACATCTGCAAATTAACATGAAATACCACATTAATAAAATGAAGGAAAAAAATCACATAATGATGTTTATAGATGCAGAGAAAGCATTTGGCAAATTCAACGTCCATTCATAATAAAAATTCTCAATCAAATGTGTATAGAGGAATGTCCCTCAACATAATAAAGACCATATGTGACAAGCTCACAGCTATCATAATATTCAGTGTTGAAAAGCTGAAAACTTTTTCTCTAAGATCAGGAGCAAGAAAAGGATGCCCACTCTTGCCACTTTTATCCAACATTGTATTGGATGTCCTTCAAGTCAGACAAGAGAAAGAAATAAAGGTATTCAAATTGGAAAGGAAGAAGGAGAAATGTCAGTAGTTGAAGATGACATGATATTATATATAGAAAACCCTAGACTCTACCAGAAAGCTGTTAAGGTGAATAAATGAATTTAGTAAGGTTTAAGGATACAAAATCAATATACAAAAATCTGTTGTGTTTCTATAAACTAATAATGAACTATCAGGAAGAGAAATTAAGAAAACAGTCACATTTACAGTTATCATCAAAAAGAATAAAATGCCTAGTAATAAATTTAATCAAGGAGGTGAAGGCCTGGATAAACTACAAGACATTAATGAAGAAGTTGAAGTAGACACAAATAAATGTGAAGATATTCCATGTTCATAGATTGGAAGAATTCATATTGTTAAAATGTGCATACTACTCAAAGCAATCTACAGATTCAATGCAATCCCTATCAAAATACCAATGGTATTTTTCACAGAAATATAACAAAGTTTTAAAATTTGCATTGAACCATAAATTACCCTGAATAGCTAAAGCAATCTTGAGAAAGAACAAAGCTGGAGGCATCATGGTCCCTGATTTCCAACTGTATTACAAAGCTATAGTTTTCCAACTATATTAAAAATATAAAATAGTGCTGTATTGGTATAAAAATAGACACATAGATCAATGGAACAGAATAGAGAGCCCAGAAATAAACATATGCATATAGGGTCAACTAATTTATGACAAAGGAGCCAATAATATAAAATGGGGAAAGACAGTCTCTTCAATAAAGTTATTGGGAAAATTGGACAGCTACATGCAAAAGAATGAAATTGGGCTAATATCTTACATCATAAGCAAAAACGAATTCAAAGTGGATTAAAAACTTGAACATAAGATCTCAAACCATCAGTACTTAGAAGAAAACATAGGCAACATGCTCCTTTTCATAGGTTTTGGCAATGATTTTTTAATCTGATACCAAAAGCAAAAGCAATAAAAGCACAAGTAAACCAGTGGGATGACAAACTAAAAGCTTCTGCAAAGAAACCATCAACAGAATGAAAAGGCAGCCTACTGAATGGGATAGAATGTTTGCAAATCATATATCTGACATAATATCCAAAATATAAAAAGAAGTCTTACAACTTAATAGCAAAAAAATACATTTTCCCAAAGAAAACATACAGGTGGTCAAGAGACATATGAAAAGATTCTCTGTATCATAATTATCAGGGAAATGCAAATCAAAACCACAATGAGATATTACCTCACTCCTCTTAGAATAATGGCTACTATCAAAAAGATTAGAAATACCGTGTTGGTAAGGATTGAGAGAAAAGGGAGCCCTTGTGCACTGTCGTTGGGATGGTAAATTGGTGCAACCACTATGGAAATAGTATGGAGGTTCCCCCCAAAACAAAAAAGAGAACTACCATATGACTCAGCAAAGCTACTTCTGGATATTTATCTGAAGAAAATGAAAACACTACTTGGAAAAATAGATGGCACCCCCGTGTTTATTGCAGCAGTATTTACAAGAGCCAAGCTATGGAAACAACATAAGCATCATTGATGGATGAATGGATAAAGAGAATATGGTATGTAAATACAATGGAATATTATTTGGTCATAAAAAGAATGAAATATTACAATTTGTGACAACAAGGGTAGACTTTGAGGGCATTATGCTAAGAGAAATAATTCAGACAATGAAAGACAAACACCATATGATCTCTCTTTTTTTTTTTTAATAATTTATTTTATTTTAGTATCATTAACCTACAATTACATGGGCAATACCGTGATGATTGAACTCCCCCCATCACAAGGTCCCCCCCACCAACCCCACCACAGTCACTGTCCATCAGCGTAGTGAGATGAGAATCGCTACTTGTCTTCTCTGAGCTGTACAGTACCCCCCGTGCCCCCCCACCCTATGTCTGCCAATCGTAATGCCCCTTTTACCCTCTTATCCCTCCCTTCCCATCCATCTCCCCAGTCCCTTTCCCTTTGGTAACTATTAGTCCATTCGTGGGTTCTGTGAGTCTGCTGCTGTTTTGTTCCTTCATTTTTTTATTTTTTTTTATTTTTTCTTTGTTCTTATACTCCACATATGAGTGAGATCATTTGGTACTTGTCTTTTTCGGCCTGGCTTATTTCACTGAGCATAATACCCTCTAGCTCCATCCATGTTGTTGCAAATGGTAGGATTTGTTTCTTTCTTATTGCTGCGTAATATTCCATTGTGTATATGTACCACATCTTCTTAATCCATTCATCTACTGATGGGCACTTAGGTTGCTTCCATTTCTTGGCTATTGTAAATAGTGCTGCAATAAACATAGGGGTGCATGTGTCTTTCTCAAACTGGGCTGCTGCATTCTTGGGGTAAATTCCTAGGAGTGGGATTCCTGGGTCAAATGGTATTTCTATTTTGAGTTTTTTGAGGAACCTCCATACTGCTTTCCACAATGGTTGAACTAATTTGCATTCCCATCAGCAGTGT
>JAQQAC010011420.1:45871793-45892200 GCA_029783875.1 Phataginus tricuspis | reverse complement strand
TTTTTGTGGCCTAGAATGTGGTCTATTCTGGAAAATGTTCCATGTGCACTTGAGAAGAATGTGTATCCTGCTGCTTTTGGGTGCAGAGTTCTGTAGATATCTGTTAGGTCCATCTGTTCTAGTGTGTTGTTCAGTGCCTCTGTGTCTTTACTTATCCTCTGCCTGGTTGATCTATCCTTTGGAGTGAGTGGCGTGTTAACGTCTCCTAGAATAATTGCATTGCTGTCTATTTCCTCCTTCACTTCTGTTAGTATTTGTTTCACATATGCTGATGCTCCTGTGTTGGGTGCATATATATTTATAATGGTTATATCTTCTTGTTGGACTGACCCCTTTATCATTATGTAGTGTCCGTCTTTATCTCTTGCTACTTTCTTCATTTTGAAGTCTATTTTATCTGATACAAGTACTGCAACACCTGCTTTTTTCTCTTTGTTGTTTGCATGAAATATCTTTTTCCATCCCTTCATTTTTAGTCTGTGTATATCTTTGGGTTTGAGGTGAGTCTCTTGTAAGCAGCATATAGATGGGTCTTGCTTTTTTATCCACTCTGTTACTCTGTGTCTTTTGATTGGTGCATTCAGTCCATTTACATTTAGGGTGATTATTGATAGATATGTACTTATTGCCATTGCAGGCTTTAGATTCGTGGTTACCAAAGGTTCAAGGGTTGCTTCTTTACTATCTGAGAATCTAACTTAACTTTCTTGTTAAGTTATTGTGAACGCCGTCTGATGTTTCTTTATCTCTCCCTTCCTATTCTTCCTCCTCCTTTCTTTATATATTAGGTGTTTTATTCTTTACCTTTAGTTGGTATTTGGATGGTCTGCTTTCTTTGCTATGCTTTTATTTTCTCTGGTGACATCTTTTTAGCCTTAGGGGTGTTGCCCTCTAGAGCAGTCCATTTAAGATATCCTGTAGTGGTGGTTTATGGGTGGCAAACTCTCTCAACTTTCTTTTGTCTTGAAATTGTTTAATCCCTCCTTCATATTTAAATGATAATCATGCTGGATACAGTATTCTTGGTTCGAGGCCCTTCTGTTTCATTACGTTAAATATATCATGCCATTCTCTTCTGGCCTGTAAGGTTTCTGTTGAGAAGTCTGATGACAGTCTGATGGGTTTTCCTTTGTAGGTGATCTTTTTTCTCTCTCTAGCTGCCTTTAATACTCTGTCCTTGTCTTTGATCTTTGCCATCTTGATTATTATGTGTCTTGGTGTTGTCTTCTTTGGGTCCCTTGTGTTGGGAGATCTGTGGGCTTCCGTGGACTGCGAGACTATTTCCTTCCCCAGCGTGGGGAAGTTTTCGGCAATTATTTCTTCAAGGACACTTTCTATCCCTTTTTCTCTCTCTTCTTCCTCTGGCACTCCTATAATGCGAGTATTGCTCCGTTTCGATTGGTCACACATTTCTCTTAATATTCTTTCATTCTTAGAGATCCTTTTATCTCTCTCTGCCTCAGCTTCTTTGTATTCCTGTTCCCTGTCTTGTAATACCTTGATCGTGTCTTGAACCTGATTCAATCTGCTGTTGAGCGCGTCGATGGCTTGTCTCATTTCTGCATTATCTTTCCTCACTTCCCTCACTTCCTCCCTCAGCTCTTGCACATTTTTCTGTAGATCCGTCAGCATGGCTATGACTTTTATTCTGAATTCTTTTTCTGGAAGACTGTGTATGTCTATTCCTTCAGCTTCTTTTTCTGGGGTGGTGTTTGTCTGAAGCTTTGTCTGTATCATATTCTTCTGTCTTCTCATGACTATAGAATTGGTTGTTGGTAGCAAGGAGAGATAAGAAAGGAGAGAAAAGAAAATAAAGAAATTTCTACTAATAATAAAAAAGTAAAAGGACAGAGAAAGGAAAAGAAAAGAAAGAAAAAGAGAAGGCAGCAACACGTAAAATAAAACAGCAACAACAACTACAACAACAACAACAACAACAACAACAAAAGAAAAAAAACAAAAAAAAACAAAACACCAAAACACCCACCGGGGGTCGTTTCTGTGTGAATGCTGTAGGTGGCGCTATTGCTCCACTATTCCAGAGCTGTGGTCACGTCGCTCCACACGGCCCTTTAAAGCTGTGGCCGGGTGAGAATGAATGGGAGGCTTTTGAAAGAGAGGGAAAGAAAAAAAGGAAAAGAAAGGGGAGAAAAAACAATAACAAAAAAAGGAAAAAAAAGAAAAAAAAAGCCACTGAGAGTGGGTTCCGCACGAGTGCTGTAGGTGGCACTGTTGCTCCACTATTCCAGCGCCACTCTATAGTTCTGGCTGAGTTGGGACCGAATGGTAAGCTGTTGATCTCCGTGGGGGTCTGAATGGCGAGCACCCTTTCCCAGTTGCCAGCCAAGGGGTCCAAAGCTCCCCAGGACTTCCAGGGTGCTGGGCTCAGTTTGCGGGGCTATCCGGCCCCTCTACTGAGCTCCTGTCTCTTTAAGACCGCTGAGGTAGAGCGCGCACTTTTCTTCCCTTTTTTTCTCCTTTCTTTTTCCTTCCTGGAGCCTCCCGCGGGCAACTTGCACGTTCCGGGCTGGGACCCTGTGTTCTCTGTGTCTCCTATCTCCGCTACACCGCAGGCTGTGTGTCGGCGCTCCCGGCGCAGACTTCCACTCCCTCCCGGCTCTGAATCCTCTCCTCCCGCTGGAGCGCTGGGGGAGGGGAGCTCTCGGTCTGCTCGCGGCTCCGTACGTTACCCGCCTTGCCGGGACTCCCGCCTGAGTGCTGGGGTGGAGGGGCGCTCTGGTCTTGCTGGATCGCATTTCTGTCCCGCCTCGCTGGGTGCCGGGTCCTCTGTCCAGAGTGTCTGGCCGCCAGAGCTCTGGGGGGGGGGAGTGCTCGGTCCCACCGGGTCACCGCTCTGTATCCCCTCCGCCTCACCGGCTGCCAAGTTCTCACTGGTGTAGCTCTACGCTGTGCACTTTCCTGTGTATTCTGGTCTCTCTTTTAGGGATAGTTGTATTTGCTGTATTTTCGTGAATAAATATAATGTTGGGAGGAATTTTTCTGCTGGTCCGTTCATGACGCCATATTCCCAGAAGTCCTTTGGATAGCTGATTTTATTTTTATTTTGCATTTAGTTTGTATTTGGCTGGTCTACTTTCTTTGCTGTGGTTTTCTCTGGTGACAGCTATTTAGTTTAAGGCATACTTCCACCTATCACAGTCCCTTTAAAATACACTGTAGAAATGGTTTGTGAGAGGTATATTCACTCAACTTTTGCTTATCTGGGAATTGTTTAATCCCTCTTTCGAATTTAAGTGATAGTGTTTCTGGGTAGAGTATTCTTGGTTCTTGGCCTTTCTGTTTCATTACATTCAATATATCACGCAACTCCCTTCTGGTCTGCAAGGTTTCTGCTGAGAGTTCTGATGATAGCCTGGTCCTTTTCCTTTGTAGGTGAGCTCTTTTTTCTCTCTGACTGCTTTTAATACTCTGTCCTTATTCTTGATCTTTGCCATTTTAATTATTATATGTCTTGGTGTTGTCCTCCTTGGGTCCCTTGTGTTGGAAGATGTGTTGACTTGCATGGCCTGAGAGACTATTTTCTTCCTAGGATTGGGGAAGTTTTCACCAATTACTTCTTCAAAGGCAATTTCTATTCCTTTTTCTGTCTTCTGGTACCTCTATAATGTGAATATTGTTCTGTTTAGATTGGTCACACAGTTCTCTAAATAGTCTTTCATTCCTAGAGCTCCTTTTTTCTCTCTCTGTCTCAGCTTCTTTGTATTCCTGTTCTCTAATTTCTATTCCATTCATGGTCTCCTGTACCTCACCTAATCTGCTTTCAATTCCCTCCATTGTTTGTTTCATTTCAGTTATCTCCCCCCTGAATTCATCCCTTAGCTCTTGAATATTTTTCTGTAACTCCATTAGCATGGTTATTACTTTTATTTTGAATTCGTTTTCAGGAAGATTGATGATTTCAGTCTCACCGAGTCCTCTTTCTTGTGTTTGAGGGATTTTGGATTGAACAAGGTTCTTCTCCCTTTTCCTAGTCCTGGAGCTATGGGTGTGGTTGCCTGCGAGTGGCGCAGGTGTCAGCTGGGAGGACAAAGTCCCTTCCTGGTTTGTGTTCTTCGTGCCTGTCTCTGCTGTCTTTGCATGGTAACTGCGTGCAGGGAGCGGCCTATGGGTTAGTCCCCTCAACTGCTATGGGCTGGGTTGCCCTTAGGATGGCCTAGGATGATTGCAGGGGTTGCAGGTGAGTGGCGTGGGTTCTGCTGCTAGAACAAAGCCCCTTCGTGGCTCCAGTTAGCACCCATCTTTGCTGTTTGTGCTGGTCAGCCATGCACAGGGAGCCGCCTCTAGGTCTGGGCTGTTTAGCCGAGTGCAGGGAGTAGCCTCTGCATTAAACTGTGTATTTGCTGTTGGCGGGCTGCCCTCCAGCTTGTCTGCAGCAATGGTGGGGTCAGGCGGTTTGTGTGTAGGTGCGGGTGGGGAGGAAGGAGCGACAGGCTGCTTATCGTGGTGAGGGGCCTAGGGCTGCGTTGTCAATCAGGGGGAAAGGGTACCTGAAGTTCCTGAAAGTTCCCAGCCTGCTGGGCTGAGTGTGCCAGGACCATTTTGTCCACCATTTCCTTCTCCCAAATCCTTGCCCCCCAGCAGCCCTCTCACAGTTGAGAGGTCCCTTAAAGCGCCTGCTTTTCTTTCTTCCCATGGCAGCCGGTTGTGGGAACATGTTTGCAGTCTTAGTCTTAGACTTTGCTTTTCAGCTCCTGTAATTTCCAGAGCACCATGCACTGTGGGTCTGTGCTCCCGGGGCAGATGTCTAGGGCTCATTATTTAGCAGTCCTGTGCTTCCTCTCCCTCCCTGCTCTGATTCTTTTCCTCCTGCTGGTGAGCTGGGGCTGGGGGAATGCTTGGGTCCTGCTAGGTCGCAGCTTTTTACTTTATGCTTTTCTGTGAGATGTTCACTTCTCCCAGTTGTAGCCTGCCTGGTGTACTGTTACTTCTGGTCACTCTTTTAGGAATAGTTGTGTTTGCTGTATTTTCAAAATATGTGTGGTTTTGGGAGGAGATTTCTGCCACACTTCTCATGCCGCCATCTTTTTCTCTCCTTTCACGTAATATTATATAAGCCTTTTATCATATCATGAAAAATTCCTCAAGAATATGCTTTTTAAAGAACATGATTTTTAAGTGGCTGCAGAATATTCTGTTGTGTAGACATAACCACATTTAGGCAGTTTATAATTTTTTTGGGAAACATCCTCATTAATCTTTGACCATTTCTTTGATTCTTCTTTATGATAAGATTCTAAAAGTGAGATTATTGGTAAAAAACTGAAAAAATGTACATTCCAGACACTGTTTTAGAGTCTTAATAAGGGTATTGCTCAGTTTGAGTCAGGTATGCTTTTGATTCTATCTGAAAGGGGCAGAAATTGGGAGAATAAGATTTCTGATTAGATGATACTATAGCCGTTAATTATTCACTTACCTATTAAACAGAGTCAATGCTTGTGCTCCCCTGATGTGCTGGGATACCTTTATTTTTCTCGTAGTTGATGTGTATGACCCATCTAATTTGGTCTTATCATAGAAGATATAAAATACACCTTTGTTATATTATCAGTATGTAGGTGATATTTGAAGCCATATATGTATAGAGATGAGATGATCTAGGAAGAGTGTATGGTATGAAAAGAGAGGGCTGAAGCTGGAATTTTGGAGAACAACTTTTAAGAGTCAGGCACCTAACAATGACCTCATCCTGGGAGTGATAAGGCCTGGCTGACCAGGTGGACATCAGCCAGACTGGGGGGTCACTTCAATAGGGATGAAGAAAGCAGGGGTGGCAAATGCATTGAAGAGGTACCGCAAGATAAGAATGGAAAAGTACTATGTTTATCAACACGATTGTTCTATTACTTAAGTGAGACTAGAGTCAGAAGTGTTGAGCAAGATAAATGGCAGAGGGGGTGGAGTGGAAGGTGCACATATGGAAAATGGTGGACAGAGAAAAGTTTTTCAACAGACTTGTCTTTTGAAGGAAGGGAAAGTAAAGAAATGACCGGGGAGGTCAAAATACAATTTTCTTTTTAACTGAGAACTTCTTTGGCTGTTTAAGCAGGAAAGAACCTGTCGAATGGAAATGGTTGAGGACAGAGAAAAGGTGTGGTGCAGACAGTTGATGAGTGGAGACAGATGAGGAAGCCGGGAGTGGTTCAGATTTCTCTCTAGGAGAGGAAAGAGAGCTCTCCTACTCTGCCAGGAGGGAAGATACAAAGTGGGCTGTATATTTTGAATCGAGGTGGGAGATAACATTTGAGCAAATTCCTGCATGATGACTCCTGTTTTTTATGTGATGGAGGAGATGGTGCCATGACCTTATATTGAGGAGGGGGTGGAGGACAAGGAGCTTGGAGTAGGTCGAGGTGTTTTGAGAGAGCCATGCAGAGGAACAGGGGAAAGAACTGTCTAGGAACACACAGGAATTTTGGACAGAGCTGAAAACCCGTTTATCCTTGACACTGAATTTGCACAGAAACCAATCTATGAAAAATGAGCCAGTAAGTGTGCTGTGAGGGCTGGAACCTCAACAGTCTTGTTCACCATTATGCCTTCCAAATCTACCAGAAAACCTGGCACATAGTAGGTACTTAAAAAATATATTGTAATTTTCTCTAAAGATACTCAACAGCCTGATATAGGAGATGAGACAGCAGAATATTGGCATGATCTAGAGGGGTTTTCCCCTTCTTAATTTGAGTGTGTCATATACTGGATGACTTAGAATGTATTTCTAAAGGTGGTTGTAGAAGCCATGTCTTTGGAATCTCTGATCCTTCTGTTTAAAAAGAAAAAGAACCCCCTGTCTGAACCAGAGCGGGCAATGACAGTGCACGCTGGGAAAGGACAGGCAGGAACTAAGCGGAGAGACGTCGTAGGGAGGAGGGTATCTGAAGGTTTGAATGTGAAATCATGGCTCAGGGCTAGTCATTCAGGAAATAGTCTCCTGGAAAACGTGCCCAACGTTACATTCCAAACAGTGAGATTGAATTTCGGAGGAGATATCTTGAGAGACAAAAAAAGGAATCTCTAAAATCTAAACAGAATTACAGGCTGGGTGTCACCAATTCAGGGCAGGACAGAAATTCTCTGAGCTTCAAGTAACAGGAGCAGGCCAGATGGTGCCTCAAACAGTCAAACACCAGGTAACAGCAACTCAAATGTGGGTGATAATCCGGTTTCTGAGGGATTGGGGCATAAAACAAGGACACTAGGTAAGTATGAGGCAGCTAGAAAATGGGATTATTTTGTTCACCCATTCATGTGACAAGTATTTATTGAAAAATGTGTAAGGCGTTGTGCAAGGCAAGGGAAGAAGACAGGCTCTGGGGCTAAGAACACCGCACAGCGATTGAAGAATTGTAGTGATGTTTAGCAATGCAGCAAGAATGATCTAGGATTTATCCACTGTCTGGGGTTGGCCAAACCCTCAGGTTGGATTTACATGCATCAGCCCAGTTGCTGAGGTTGAAGAGTGCTCAGCAAGGGGGTAACAGAGTCATTTTCAATGGCTTTGAAGGGAAGTGATTTAAGGTGGTCAAGGCTGCTGCATAGATCAAGGAAACAAGCTTTCTCAAAGAGCCTTGGTTCTGTGGACCCAAAGGACAAAGTAGTTTCTGGTTAAATCTCACAGATAAACTTCTAACCTGCTAAGAAGGAAAATATTTTTTAAAAAACATCCGAAGTCACTCCAAGGGACTTGAGCAGTCTTCCACATAGATGACTGCCAAAACTTGGTCAGTTCATGGGAAAAGGAAGATTTTCCCCACCTAGTTTGCCAATATTATTTACAAATTTCTTCATGATGGTTCTAAATGCTTGAAATTCTGCAGTGATGCCTCCTTAGCTGGGAACATATTGGACTCAGGTGTCAATCAGTTCATTAAGATCTTTATTATTTTGATCAGTGAGGAGAGGAAAGAGGGTTTCTTAAAAAACGGGACTCAGAGAAGGAGGGGAAATGTTACGAATGTTACAAATGGATGCCTAAGGTAACAAAAGGGGAAGGATTTAGGATTCCCCCCAATCTCCTTTGATTATTTAAAAACGCTACCTTAACAAAGGAGACAGAATCAAAATTCCTGGTTCCTTGTCATCCTGTGCTCTTTGAAATAATAAATGTATTTTTGCATTATGTCAATGGTGTTCTTCCTCATAGATTCCAAGTTCCCTGGTTGACCTGATGAAAAGTTATTTTGTTGCACGTAGAGTTGTCTGTTGCATATTGAATTCTACAGTGTCTGTACGGTGAAGCTCAACTCAGCAAATAAGTTAATAAAATGAATAAATGATAAATGAATTGAAACAATAAATTAATAAAAGCTCAATGTAGTATGCCTTTTAATATGTTCAGGAGGGAGTGTTTCAGCTGTTAAATGGGTTGCAGTTAAATGAATTAAAAAGCAAAATAAATTTCAAAATGTTCCATTATTCATTAAAGTGCTTTAGTGCCTCATTAATCTATTTTAGATCACTCAGGCCCATAAGTGCCTATTGTCAAAAGCTGATAAAGTGTGAGGAATTCCTTTTCATACCCTGGAGTCAAGTGAAAGCAGTAACAGTTCTTAAGGTGTTAAGGTCAAGTCTCTTGGGCATAAAGTGAGTGTCTTTGTAGCTTGAGAACGTTTTAGAGGCATATTTGGAGGAGTTATTTGCACGTTTACAGATAGTCACACTTTCAATTTGTTATTTAAGAAAACTTAAAAAGGAAATGGAAGAAACTCCCCGATCTTAAATGACTCCCTTCCCCACTTGTCCAAAGAAAGCATTGTTTAATGTGAGACACATCAGTGGCCCCCCCCTGAAAGATTTCTGGAGTTAAAACTCAGCTGCAGCTTCCATTTTCTTTTCAGCAATGTGAGTCTCTGGGAGATAAGTTATGTGTCCTTGCAACTACGGGAAATTTAAGAAAAGATAAATGATTTTAAAGGATTTTACAGGGAGCTTTACACCCTCAAGTTTACACACACGTACAGTGGAGAGGGTGCGGGCTGCTCCTTCTGGTCTGTGTGGCCTTGGGAGCGTCTCCGTCCCCTGAACTGGTTTATGCTGTGAGGTGAATGGTAGTGGGAATGGCAGCCTGAGTAGCAGCGATGCTCCCTCCTAGACCCGGTAGCCACTGGCTCTTTTACAAGGAATATAGACTAAGCAGAAATCATAGAGGGTAAAATATTAACACTCAGGGTACTAAAACATTCAGGAGAAAACAACACCAAGAGATGTGTTAGAATGGCTTTGGATGAATGGATTGGGGTTGTTTAAAGATGGCGACCCTTTTTTGTCATTCATAATCAATGAAGACATTGGCTTTACTGTGGGATGCTAACTCTATCCTGAGCATTCTTTAGAACAAGCCGTCTTACGGAGGCCTAGCTCTGACTTAACAAGAATTGGAAATCCAAATAGTGGGAAAATCCATACCATCTGGGGTTCTCTTTGTGGAGCTCTGGGGCTTCTTTTCCTTACCCGCCCCCTCCCTGCCCCGCCACTCCCTCACAGCCTTGAGCTTTCCCCAGCTCTGTCAGGAAAGATACCTTCTCATCCTCAGGATAAAATCTCTTAGGACCAAGTTATCTTTGAACTTCTAGTCAGTGGTACTTTTTGCTGTCCTTCCAGAAAACAAACAAACAAACAGAAGAGAGATGTTGAGAGAGACCGAAGACATTAGTCAATGCCCTGGGTCAAGCAATGCCTGAACTCCTGGATTTTCAGTTATATGAGTGAATAAATTCCCTTTTTGGCCCTAGATAGATTGAATTGTTTTCTGTCATTTGCTTCCAAAGGAGCTATTATTAAAAAAAAGTAATATGGAATACCAGCCATTTATCTATCAATATTAATTACTATGTTTCTTCCATTCTAAGATACCAATGATTACAATATGTATCATTTATTTAATAATATTTAAGGGGGAGAAAAATGCTACTATATTAAATACATGGATCAATTTTTAGAGAAGTCCATATTTCAAAAATATTAAATATTTCCTCAGAATGAGGAAATATGGAAATTTAAACACTTAATTTTTTTCTTAATTATAATTTAAGTTATTCTTTTGCTCAAATGAGGAGTTTGAAGGGAGATCGGGAGAGCAAGGAGAAAAAGCAGAGGAGAATTTTGGAACAGGAGCTCTTTGGGGCAAAAATGAGATCTCATGGAGGGAGACTGGATAATTGGAAAGCATGGTAATGGGCAGTAGTAGTGTGATGCAAGAGGCAGGCTAACAGCAAGGTAACAGTGAGGTCGTGCCCGGTGCTGGGCACAGAAGATGTGGTCACTGTGGACTTGTGGTTTCTGTCCTCACTGGACTGGCCTCACAGCCCAGGGTCCAGGCTAGTGGATGCATAGCCATTCTGGGTAATCTTTGTCATTTTCTGCCTCAGATCTCGGCTGCCAGGCTTCTGCTGAGTCTTCTCCTGCCTGGGGAACCCCTACTGACAAGACCCAAGTCCTCTCATGCTGGGTTTCCCCAGAGACATCTCTTCACCCAGGTCTCCCAAATCTACTATCTAGCCTCTCTTTATAGTCTTCATCTTTCCTGGGGATCTATGAGTTATGAAATAGGCTTTCTTTGTTTTCTTATAAAGTCTGTATATGAAGATGGGTTTGTCTCATTCACTTTGGTATCCTGCTGACAAAACCAAGATAGAAAGAATTCCATTCTAGCTTTGTTTACTGAATGCCTTACACCTACAATTTATATTTACTAAAAAAAACCCTCTTTTATAACTATGTGTGGTGATGGGTTCTAAGTAGATTCATTGGCTATCATTTCACAATATATACAAATACCAAATCATTAGGTTGTACTCCTGAAACTAATATAATGTTATATGTCAAGAAAGAAATCTCAAAATATACATAACAAATCTATAATTAATACATTTAAAGTGACATTGCTTGGTGATGTCTATAATATTATTATCGACTCTTAAGTATCATGTTTCTATATGATAAGACCTTCCATAATTCAGAATGACCAAAGTTTTTGTATAACCTTGCAAAACGGTCTGCTTTCTTTTAGCAGAGAGGACTAATTTTAAAGCCACTTGTATGTTTTCTTTTTCTTATCTTGGATAAGAATTTTGGAGCTAAGTTTTGTGATCCATTGAAGTATCTTCTCTTTCATTAGTTTTCTTTTTCTAGATTAAAATTTTTCTTTTTCTTACCTTACTTGATTCTTATCTTTTACCGTTCTTCAGAGATCTCTTAAATTTGTATCTCTTTAAGCTGCTTCAAATTCTTTTCTTAAATAGGCTGGTCGCAATGGGTATAAAGGTTTCTACATATTAGATTATACTTTAGAATACAACTTGGAAGTGAAAATGATATACTTTGCAATTTTGGAAAAAATATTCTATTCTGATTTGTCTAATTTGTCATTCATTCATTCATCCACCCATTCATTCATACTTCTCCCTATTTCCCCAAAGATATCAAGTGACTTTTAGGAAATATACATAATGGAGGAACACAGTGTTCCCAAGTCACATTCTGAGATATTAGTAGATGTCATGACAGAACTGCTTTGTGTTCGTATTTGTTTGGAATTTTGGTTAAATGAACTTGAATGACTTTCTTTAACATACAGTACAGAGTGACTCTTGGGGATATGGCATGGGACTATTTCCCAAACACATTTTAAAAGGAATCTGTTATAAAACATCTACTTAACCTGTATAAGAACTAGTATTATAAGAAATCCAGTTGGAGAGACACTTAATTAAATATAAATAGAATCAACAGCAGGAAAAGCCAAAATAGGTACATTATACCAGAAGGGAAAAAAACAGTGTAAAGTTTCACACATTAAGCTGTAAATTTGTTCCTGCCCTTCTTAGAGGTCAAAGCAAAAGAGAAACATAGTTCACTACATAATTCTTACTGTACGGTCAGGGAAAAGAATACATCATTTCCTTGGGGACAGACACACTGCCTCTGGATTGTGACAAATGTACTTCATTTGGATCACATGAGGGCTTAGGGTTTTTCTTTGTGGCTTTCCTAATCTCTGTACAGGTGACAAGAAAATAAACTGGGTAGGTTTTTCCAGAACCAGTGCTCCAGTAGTTAGGCAGTTTCATCAGTTATCAGAGGAGAGGTCAAGCAAAGCCAGCTCAAAGTCACTGGACAACTTTGTATAAATAAACAACAGCTCCCCCACGTAGGGTTCAGTTTGAACATAAACTCACCTGAATCAGAAACAAACATTATCTATCCACCATCCATCCATCCATCCATCCATCCATCCATCCATCCATCCATCCATCCAACCATCATCTATTTATCTGTCTATTTGTCTATTTAAAGGGAGGTTGTATCTGTTTTTTAAGGCATCATTTTAGTTTTTGAAAATCAGGTTGGGATATTTTTTCATATGCAGTTTTATGCCATGTGTGTTTCATCTGTAAAGTAACCCTGAAATAAAACTGTTAACACAACCACTAAGTTGACAGAATTCATTTGTCTAGGATGTGGGAGTTAAACTATCTTCTTACGGCAAAGGTTGCCTTCAAAAAAGTTCACTTATTGCCAACTTTCTAAATACCAGATTGACCAACCTTATTTTTTCCCACAGGCATAGAACTTGATCACTAGTTCAGAAGTTTATTGATGATATTGTGGAAGAATAATTATGTGCTATATTTCTGTTGCCATGAAAATAAATAATTCCTCATTTATCATTCTTTATGAATTAGCACATAGGCACAAATGAAAACCTCAGAAACTAGAGTAAATTTTCAACATTAAGAAATATTACATTTTCTTGAGTCTGAGCCCATCTACTTAAATTAGTTGTGTGAACTTTGGCAATTTCCTGAATCTCGTAGAGCCTCAGTTTCTTTATCTGTAAAATGGGAACATATTAACACACACATTACAAGGTTGTGGTGAAGAGTGCATAAGACAGTACAAGAAAATTCTTGGAGCCTGGCACGTAAAAACCATTCAATAATTTTTAGGTAGTATTTGATGATCAAGGATGGACTCTGGCTACTGCAATACTTTTTTCAAGATTGTGCAAACAGTGGACTATTCATTTGTTTCCAAATGAGGAAAGAGATAAACTTTTCCTTTCTTTTTATTATTATTCTGAAGAATAGTTGATTACTGTAAAATGATAAAGGTAGATATATGTAAAACAACTTGTTTTCAAAGGACTGTTGCCCCAAACCTGACAGCTCCAGAGGATATTGGCATTCAGGACTAAATTCTGAAGTTGAAACTGTGTTTCCACTGTTTTTTTAAATTAAGATTTTCGGTTTTTCAGAAGCTATAGTTTCATTGTTCCTGTGTCAACTTTCATTAAGAATGTCATGTTCTTTTAATCTTAACAGCTGCTTTTAGAATGTATCATCATTTTAGGATTTGGTAGGGTATTTATTAGTTAGATTAGAGGAAGGGTGGTAGTTTTAACGTCAGTGGGAAACATTAGAAATAGAAGGAACAATGAGAAAGAAAGGATCAGTATGTTATGCCATCAATTCATTTTTCTGTGAACATTTAGCAAGAACATAGTTGTCATTTAAAATTACTTTCATATATTTATGTTTTTTTCTTACAGATAAAAAGTCATTCATGGTAGAAAGACACACTCGAGATCAAGTTAAATAATTTATTAGAGCAACTGTTTTCATTGCTGATGTAAATGGAAGAAAAATTAATGAATTCATTTTATATTGAGAAAAATATTCCAAAATAAAAAGTCGTGGTCATGTAATGCTTGACGATGACTTATCCAGACCATGAAGATGCTGACCTGCTCTAGGTTAATATTGTTCCTGGACTTCAGGGAGCATAAATTCTTTAGCATGCAACGATTAACAAGACATTTTAACATATTGTTGATGTGATTGTGTTTGCACCAATATCAGCCTCGTTGAATGCAAGTGGCATTTCAGCAACCCAGAAAGAGATACTGTGCTAGGGTTTCTAGTTACTTCAAAGTTTTTTTGAAATGTCCCACAAAGTGATTAGTAACTCTCATTAATTAATATAGCTACTTACTGATAATTTCTAAATTAAAAGCCTAGTAAAAGTAAAAAGTTCTAACAAAGTGAAAAAGCACATCTTCTATATAAAACCCTGGCAATGATTATACTGATTATGAATAAACATTGTGCATATGTGTTCACAATAGGGCATTTCACAGCTACTTATTTGTTCTGTAGATTTTTATTAAATGTAATAATTAATCAACCCTTATTTAGTGTCAGCATTTCATTAAGAGCAGGATGGTTGGTGCTATTGTTTTGTATAGACCCAGACGTATCATTTGCTGAAAGCCTAATTTACCTGACTTCATTGATCTTTTCCTTTCTTTTAAAATTTTCAAATGGAATCTCAAGTGAATAAATTAGTAAATTTATCATTTTCTCTATAATACTGCCATAAAGACAGTTTGATAAAATAGCTCATTATAGTCAATGATGTGAAATATGAGTTCCATCAGCATATTTTCATCAAAAGCAGCTACAGAAATTAGTTTGCTATTATCAAGGACTGTGGAATGCTAAAATAAAATTAAGCATGCTATTTTACTGGTTAAATTTTGAGACTGATTCAAGTGAATCAAAAAAAAAAAACTTGAAGCGACAAAAGAAAATCAAAGAAGTCATCCAAAATTAATTGGCAAGTGATAATGTTAGTCAAGTAATGACTGTTTGAAATAAGTTGTCTTCCCCTTTAAAGGTAGCTTTCAGGTTTACCTTTTTATGCAGCCATAGTGCTAAAATGTGATTTTTAAAAATGTTCTTTAAATAAACAAAATCTTAAATATAATAATGACTGCTTGTTATCTATAACTATTGTTTATGTGAGTTAAGCAATTGGCTGTACCTATTGTCTCTGGATTTTGAACCCTCATTTTGCTTAACATGGGATATTTAAGAAGTAATAGAGACACCTTGGTTTTTGTCTGGCATGTGATTGGTTTATAGTGAATATCTATATATATGTTTATTATGAGTGATTAAGTGCTGATATTAGAACATTTCACTCCTATAATATTATTTATATGTAATATTTATAATATTATTTATATGTAATATTTATAATATTATTTATAATTATTATATGATTAGTTATATAACATATAATTCCTATTTATCTTAGTTGGCTATTGTTACAGAAGTAGCACATAGCCAATAACCCCAAAATGTTCCAGTGTACAATTAGCATTTGTTTATGTCTGTGCTTGTGGGTAGAGGGGATTGGGTGTTCCTGACTGGGGTGCTGGTTGAATGAGTCAGTTCCATGAAAATTTCTCATCCTCCTCCTGGAATTAGCAGGGTTTTCTAGGCATATTCCTCTTAAAGCAATGGTAGAAACACAAGAGAACAAGTAAAAACGTGTCTTAAAGTCTAAAGTCAGAGCTGATACATGATCTCTTCCAAAATATTGGTTAAAGTTGTATTGCCAACCCAACGCCAAGCAGTGGGGAAATATATTTCACTATTTTAATGGGGACAAACTGCAAAATCACATGACATAGAGGCACAGGGAGAGGTGAAGAATTCAGGGTGAGGATGAGATTTACCATACCATCAATTTCATAAAGTTAATCTTAAATACACTGAGTCAAGTCATGATGAAGATAAAGAAGATAAAAGGAGATAAAAGATTTGGTAAAACTGCTTAGCTTTTTTCACAAACTCATGGGGATGGTGTCCCACTAATCCATTGTAATTTAAATTCCTAGTGTGGCATAACTACAAATGAATCAACGGTAGTTATTAAAAAGTAAAATGCTGCTTATAATATTTTGTGGGAAGTTAAAATATTTAGGTAAGCTCACAAATAAAAATATATGTATGTTCTTTTGATTATACCAGAAGGAAACTCATATGTTATTATTTGATTTAATTTTCCAGTTTAAAGGTTTCAACAAAAATGTTTTATTTCCTTTGATTACATCTTTTTTCTTAACTTTGTAACTGAGCTATAATATAAAAGTCAAAGTATATAAAGTGTCATAGCTCTTCTAACTCAGCCCAAATGAGTTTATCTGTTCACTGTGACAGATAAACTCAAGCAAATTCTGTTTTGAAGTAGGTAGAGAATAAATCATAAATAAAAATGAAAATGAAAACTTAAATAAAAATACTTTATATAGTGAGCAGAAAATCTGAAATCTCAAGTAGCTAGATCATGTCATATTTGAAAATAAAAAAATGATTGCTATGTTTGTTCTTAGTAAAAGCTAAAAAAAGTAGTGTGAAAAATAAGTCAGAAGAGGGAAAGATAGTAGAGGAAATAGAAGAGGTCCGAGGGTGGCAATTACATCAGAAGAACCCTGAGGGTTACAAGCAGAAATTCAGGAATTTTGTGCTGAAGGTTTCTGATAGCAGAGAAAGGGAAGTCAGTGTTAAAACATCAAAAGTAGAAAATTCAAAATGTGATTTATATTTTAGTATTTGGTAATGGTAACATGTCATTTTAATGTCGCTTCAGCCATGGGACAGCTTAGCAGACTGGAATAAGGGATATTTTATGAAAAGGTGAACTAAACATTGTTGGACACCATTGTTATTAGGTTGGGCTGTTCTGAAGACACATACATTTATACACTTGGACTCTGAGGAGGCTTTTTGTTTTAAATAGAGTGACAAAGTCAGAACCAAAGAGAATATTGTAGCCTATATAACTGTGTAAAGTTGAACATATACAAGTGACAGAGTGATGGTAATGTTTTGGTATGTATCACAGGATGCCATGTATCTTCCTGGAAACACAAAAGGCAGAAGTGTAAGAATGTTGTGCTAACCTTAACAGAGATAGTGTAGATCTGAATGTGACTTGAAAGGTAAAAATAAAGGGAAACATTGGCAGATCCATGAAATATCGACTCTATAAAATATTGTACTATATGATTAAAAGCCTCAGAAAGAGCAGTGTGGGGACAATTGCAGTATTTCCAGAATCTCTAGCCTGGCCTTAGTGCATCTCACAGCAGTAGGTGTTTCCAAGGTGTGGAGAGAAGTAGTCCATCTTCATATCAATAGGTGATTACAAGGGGGAACAAGGGCATGTCTGGACTGGAGAGGTTGGATGGGGTCCCTTTTTGTAGCTGCGTCACGAGAGACATGGGTGAGCAGAAGTGGACGATGAACAATAAACGGGCTTCACCCACTTTATTTCTCCATTTAACTTGATTTCGGCTTCAGAGGTAGTTTGTCCCAGGCTGGGAATATATTTTCCTACTGGGAGTTACAAGCAGCTTACAGATTCTTTGTGAAATCCAAGGCAACTAAAACAATATAGCACAGTGGTAAGGGGGAGCATGGATTTAGACCTGGAACTGGGTTCAAATCTTGAATCTGCTATTTCCTACCTACCATTGGGTGACACTGGTCTAGTTCTTCAACCATTGTCCCTCTCAGTTCCTTCATTTCTAAAACAGGGTTAATAATATCTGCCTCATGCTCTTGTGGAAATAAAACGAGAATCTAATCAAAATCCATAGCTGAGCACGTGGTTATGGAGTAAGATCTCAACAGTGTCAGCTACTGTCATTACTATTACTGAGCATTTAGCTGACCCAAAGAAACTCGGTTTAAAAATGTGCATTTTTCATTGTTTGAGAAAAAAATCAAAGTGAAAAGAGCCCTGCATCTGGCTTATTGTTAATTAAAGTGGTAGAAGTTTTATTTTTTTAGGAATAAAAAAATGCTCATCAATCTGCCATATGCCTTTGAAAAGACTAGCTTTGTTTTCCAATGTCAGGTGTCACTTGAGAAGACTACAGACAGCTCGTATCAAGAGTCAGGGTGTAAGGAAGCCATCAAGAAGCTCTATGACGTTTTCTGACTTTGTCCCTTTGAGGACAACTTAATCCTTGAATGGTGATCCAGAACAAATAAATGGAGGCTAATTTAACAATTATTTCTATCTTCACCAGGGCATGTGGGTCTACCTAGCATTGACGTTTCTTAATATGGCTTTGGTTCTATATAACAAAATCTTTTGGAGACTGGAAAATTTGTTTCACCTGGAGCATTTCAAGTCAGGATGTATTTAATGGCTTATCATTGAGAAGCTAATGCCTGGATGGAGTATATTTTAAAGAATTCTTGCTGTTTCTATCACTGCTCTAAGGGTCTTATTTTTATCACTGGATGTTTTATTTACATTGACAAGGCAGCTAATGAGAACAGTGATACTTTGAATATTGTTCTGACTGTACTTTGTTGCTTTAATTCATTGGATCCTGTTGTTATTCAGGATGGCATATAATTATGAAATAAATAGCATGGGAAATTTTAGTACTTCTCCTTTTTGTCCCTTATGAACCAGGTACTATTTTTACCCCAATCTTACAAATGAAGAAACTGAGGCACAGAAAGTTTAAGTGATTTGGTTGAATCACTAGCTGGTAAGTGATGAAGCCTTCTGTGTGCAGCGTGTGACCCCAGCCACTCCGCTCTGCCCTCTCGCTTCATTAGCAAAGTTCTTCTTGATCCTCTTTATTATTTCACAAACCCAGGACAGGAGAGAGTTTTGGCCATTTGAATTCTCTCTGCAAATGCCTGAACAGGAAGGCTGCTCTCCTGAGACACAATAGCTGTGGGAAAGAACTCTCAGGAATCACTCCTGAAAAACAAGTAAGACTAACTTTTGGACAGAGGGTTGCCCAGCACAGTCATCTCCATTATTATGAATTTTCTTCACATAAGGATGGTTTCTTATCTTGCCTTTAACCATGCCTTCAAAAGCATTAAGTGTGCACATGCTTGCCTGCACATACACACACACTCACATGCATATACTGGTGGTAAATGTGAGTCCATTCTTTTAGCACTTGCTAAAAAACAAAATTCAGCTGAGTATGTTTGAAGATCTAATTGGCTTTATTAAGCTATTCGTAAATTGGGCAGCATCCCTTCTAGCAAGGAGAGACAAGCTCTGAGGAATTGTAGAAAATGGATGGTGGTTGTTTTTTTTTTTTGAAAATGGATGTTTTTTATAGGAAGGAAGGTGTGACAAGAAGTCATTAGCAAAAGAAAAGAAAGGATTGTTTCAGCAAGGTCACCCTCTCTTAGGTGGCTCATCAGGGGATCTTAACGTGCACATCACCTCATCTTTTGGGAAATGGACTGAGTACCTTATTGGTGCTGACCAGGAGATTGACTGTTAAGAAGTCACATTCCTGGAATAGGTTGAAACTGTAATTAGGTCTTGGTTTGGGGGGCAAATGACTCCATTTGGGTTTATTGCTTCCTCTTTTTAACATACCTGAGGTTGTCCAGAAGTCTGCAATCAGCTTGTTTCTCTCTCCTTGGAGAAGAGTTCCAGAAGTTTGTGGAATTCTTTTTCAATTTTGAAATGTAAAAACTTCACCAGGCTATATCTTGAAGTTTTTCAGTCTTTATCAACTCCATTTTTCCTGCAATTTTTGAGCTCTTTCTAGCAACATATTTAAGTCCTGCATTTTAGAAAACTTTGTTATGATACATTTTTTCCTTATAATACTAATCTGCATGTGAATCTCTAATGTCTCATCTTGGGGCTGGTCACTGTTCTTTCCTTTGCGTTTCTCTAAAATCTGTCCTCCATGGCTTTGACTAAGTTTCCTGAAGTACTAAGGCCATTCTTTTTTTTTTTTTAATTTATTTTATTTTAGTATCATTAACCTACAATTACATGAGCAATATTGTGACGATTAAAATACCCCCTTCATCAGGTCCCCGCCCACCAACCCTATTACAGTCACTGTCCATCAGTGTAGTGAGATGAGAATCACTACTTGTCTTCTCTGAGCTGTACAGAACCCCACGTGCCCCCCCACCCTATGCCTGCCAATCGTAATGCCCCTTTTACCCTCTTATCCCTCCCTTCCCACCCATTTCCCCAGTCCCTTTCCCTTTGGTAACTGTTAGTCCATTCTTGGGTTCTGTGAGTCTGCTGCTGTTTTGTTCCTTCATTTTTTTTTTGTTTTTTTTTTTCTCTTTGTTCTTATACTCCACATATGAGTGAGATCATTTGGTACATGTCTTTTTCGGCCTGGCTTATTTCACAGAGCATAATACCCTCCAGCTCCATCCATGTTGTTGCAAATGGTAGGATTTGTTTTTTTCTTATGGCTGCGTAATATTCCATTGTGTATATGTACCACATCTTCTTAATCTATTCATCTACTGATGGGCACTTAGGTTGCTTCCATTTCTTGGCTATTGTAAATAGTGCTGCAATAAACATAGGGGTGCATCTGTCTTTCTCAAACTGGGCTGCTGCATTCTTGGGGTAAATTCCTAGGAGTGGGATTCCTGGGTCAAATGATATTTCTATTTTGAGTTTTTTGAGGAACCTCCATACTGCTTTCCACAATGGTTGAACTAATTTGCATTCCCACCAGCAATGTAGGAGGGTTCCCCTCTCTCCACATCCTCGCCAACATTTG
>JAQQAC010011420.1:45711385-45866793 GCA_029783875.1 Phataginus tricuspis | reverse complement strand
CTTTTGGTTTCATTGATTTTTTCTATTGTTTTATTCTTCTCAATTTTATTTATTTCTTCTCTGATCTTTATTATGTCTCTCCTTCTGGTAACTTTGGGCCTCATTTGTTCTTCTTTTTCCATTTTCAATAATTGTGTCCTTAGACTGTTCATTTGGGAATGTTCTTCCTTCTTTAAATAGGCCTGGATTGCAATGTACTTTCCTGTTAAGACTGCCTTCGCTGCGTCCCACAGAAGTTGTGGCTTTGTGTTGTTGTTGTCATTAGTCTCCATATATCCTTTGATTTCTGTTTTGATTTGGTCGTTAACCCATTGATTCATTAGGAGAATGTTGTTAAGTCTCCATGTATTTGTGAGCCTTTTTGATTTCTTTCTGAAATTTATTTCTAGTTTTATACCTTTGTGATCTGAGAAGTAGGTTGGTAAGATTTCAATATTTTTGAATTTACTGAGGTTCTTTTTGTGGCCTAATATGTGGTCTATTCTGGAAAATGTTCCATGTGCACTTGAGAAGAATGTGTATCCTGCTGCTTTTGGGTGCAGAGTTCTGTAGATATCTGTTAGGTCCATCTGTTCTAGTGTGTTGTTCAGTGCCTCTGTGTCTTTACTTATCCTCTGCCTGGTTGATCTATCCTTTGGAGTGAGTGGCGTGTTAAAGTCCCCTAGAATAATTGCATTGCTGCCTATTTCCTCCTTCACTTCTGTTAGTATTTGTTTCACATATGCTGATGCTCCTGTGTTGGGTGCATATATATTTATAATGATTATATCTTCTTGTTGGACTGACCCCCTTATCATTATGTAATGTCCGTCTTTATCTCTTGCTACTTTCTTCGTTTTGAAGTCTATTTTATCTGATACAAGTACTGCAACACCTGCTTTTTTCTCTTTGTTGTTTGTTTGAAATATTTTTTTCCATCCCTTCACTTTTAGTCTGTGTATATCTTTGGGTTTGAGGTGAGTCTCTTGTAAGCAGCATATAGATGGGTCTTGCTTTTTTATCCACTCTGTTACTCTGTGTCTTTTGATTGATGCATTCAGTCCATTTACATTTAGGGTGATTATTGATAGATATGTACTTATTGCCATTGCAGGCTTTAGATTCGTGGTTACCAAAGGTTCAAGGGTTGCTTCTTTACTATCTGAGAATCTAACTTAACTTTCTTGTTAAGTTATTGTGAACGCCGTCTGATGTTTCTTTGTCTCTCCCTTCCTATTCTTCCTCCTCCTTTCTTTATATATTAGGTGTTTTATTCTTTGCCTTTAGTTGGTATATGGATGGTCTGCTTTCTTTGTTATGCTTTTATTTTCTCTGGTGACATCTTTTTAGCCTTAGGGGTGTTTCCCTCTAGAGCAGTCCGTTTAAGATATCCTGTAGTGGTGGTTTATGGGAGGCAAACTCAACTTTCTTTTGTCGTGAAATTGTTTTATCCCTCTGTCATATTTAAATGATAATCGTGCTGGATACAGTATTCTTGGTTCGAGGCCCTTCTGTTTCATTACGTTAAATATATTATGCCATTCTCTTCTGGCCTGTAAGGTTTCTGTTGAGAAGTCTGATGACAGTCTGATGGGTTTTCCTTTGTAGGTGATCTTTTTTCTCTCTCTAGCTGCCTTTAATACTCTGTCCTTGTATTTGATCTTTGCCATCTTGATTATTATGTGTCTTGGTGTTGTCTTCTTTGGGTCCCTTGTGTTGGGAGATCTGTGGGCTTCCATGGACTGTGAGACTATTTCCTTCCCCAGCGTGGGGAAGTTTTCAGCAATTATTTCTTCAAAGACACTTTCTATCCCTTTTTTCTCTCTCTTCTTCCTCTGGTACTCCTATAATGCGAATATTGCTCCGTTTCGATTGGTCACACAGTTCTCTTAATATTCTTTCATTCTTAGAGATCCTTTTATCTCTCTCTCCCTCAGCTTCTTTGTATTCCTGGTCCCTGTCTTGCAATTCCTTGATCGTGTCTTGAACCTGATTCAATCTGCTGTTGAGCCCGTCGATGGCTTGTCTCATTTCTGCATTGTCTTTCCTCACTTCCCTCACTTCCTCCCTCAGCTCTTGCACATTTTTCTGTAGATCTGTCAGCATGGCTATGACTTTTATTCTGAATTCTTTTTCTGGAAGACTGTGCATGTCCATTTCTTCTGGTTCTTTCTCTGGGTGGTGTTTGTCTGAAGCTTTGTCTGTATCATATTCTTCTGTCTTCTCATGACTTACCCGCCTTGCCGGGACTCCCGCCGGAGTGCTGGGGTGGGGGGCGCTCTGGTCTCGCTGGATCACGTTTCCGTCCCGCCTCGCCGTGTGCCGAGTCCTCTGTCCGAAGTGTCTGGCCCCCGGAGCTCTGGGGAGGGGGTTGCGCTCGGTCCCACCGGGTCGCCGCTCCGTATCCCGTCCGCCTCACCGGCTACCAAGTTCTCACAGGTGTAGCTGAATGCTGTGCACTTTCCTGTGTATTCTGGTATCTCTTTTAGGGATAATTGTATTTGCTGTATTTTCGTGAATAAATATAATGTTGGGAGGAATTTTTCTGCTGGTCCGTTCACGTCGCCATATTCCTGGAAGTCCTAAGGCCATTCTTTGCTGCTTGCAGTTTATTTTTAAGTTTGGCAACGCCGTCATGTAATTTTCTCCTTCCTTTCTTTCCCTAGCATTGCCAGATCTTGTTTTATCTAATTCTGGCCTTCTTATGTTTAAAGTCCTATTTCATGAAGTCCAGGTTTTCTTTATCTGAAAATTTGAAGTAACTTTATTCTAAAGAGTTCTTTCTTTTTATCCTGAAACACGTCTTCCCAAGTGCTCTCTCTTCTTCTTTTCAAAATTCTGTTTCTTTTTTTTTTTTTTTTTTACTTCTCTTCCAGACATTTTGTGCAAGTCCCTTGCTTCATCTTTGAAGGCAGCTGTCATTGATCCTGTTTTTTTTTCTGTTTTAGGTTCTTCACTTAGAGCTGGATGGCTAGGTGTTGGCAGCAGATGCCCTCTGCTTATATTTTCATGACCTGAGAGGGACAGGTTAGTGTGTAAAGTCACAATCTGAGAATTTTTGCTTCCTTAATTTGTTCTGACTCCTGCCTAGTGGGCCAGGTAATTTTTGTGTGTCCTGTAGTGATGACATTTTAGGAAGATTGTTGTTTGGAATAAAGATGATCTCTGTTTTCTAGGTAAGTCATGCCCTTGGATAAGAAGTTGGTTTACACGATGCTTGGCCAAGGATTGGCTTTCTATTTTTTTGGTTGTTCTGCTTCCTTCTTAGAGCCAGCACCCTGATTCCTAGTTGACAATTAGGCTTCCATCAAGGAAGACAGATGCAAAGATTAACTAACTCTTCCTTCACTGCTGATATGTGGAGAGAAAACTGGAGTAAGAGAAGTCTTCCTGCATTTTTGTTTTCTGCTCATTGTTTGGATTATGTATTTTTGGAGCTGAACGTGTCAGTAGGAAGTAGAGGGCATGTCCCACTTCCTTCCTGCAAATTTGCATGGTTCTCTTAAACTAGGGGATGATGGACAGGTTCTCTTTATCTGTATTAAACTTAGTCTACCTGATGACTAACTAACAAATACTCCCTATGGTTTGGGTATAAGGTTGAGTCCTTTCTGGTATCAGTAGAGATCATTTGATTTAATATTTTTGTTCCTTTGGTTCATTGTATTGGACATTAGGGAATGTTTTAAATGTGTTTGCTTCAACATCCTTTTAGTGAATCATCTATGATAAATTAAACGATTTAGATTAAGACTTGCTAAAATAATCTTTTAAAAGGGTAAAATTATGCTTTAGTTGTTGGGGAAAAATCGTCTTATTTAGTAGACCTGTCAGTCCCTGAATTCCTTCATTAACTTAAGCATAGCTAGTTTGCATTTTTGCCCCTAAATAAGTTCATTGTTATTCTTATATCACTTGTAGTCCCTATCACACTCCAGGATTTCACAAATTCTTCAAAATCACTGTAATTAGTCTTCTGCTGGTGTAGGCCAAATGGTAAGTTCATTTGTCCTTATTTCTCATCTTTTTATCAGATATTATATTTTTTAACTACTTACTATTCTATTTAACTATATGAACTATTCTATTTAGCTATACTTGACTATTACATTTAACAATTACATTGAACTTTTCCAAGCAATCACATGAGACGTTCTTACTTGTGAAAAACTGAGGAGGCCTGCATCCTAAATCTGTAGAATTAGAATTTAAAATGGAAAGAATGTCTGATAGAAAATGAACTTTCAGTCAGTTAATCAACATAACAAACTGATAAGAATAGTTTGTAATTATTTGGGTGATTTGATTAAGATGCATAGCCAAATTGGATAGTTCAGGTAAAAAAAATTGGGATGAATAACATCACAGATAAAATAGCAGCTTAAAAGGACTGACTGTATCTTTCATTTGGAGTAAGGTGGCGACTCAGGGTATTCCTCTTTTGGCTGCTCTTTTCAGATGAAGGGACAGGGATGAAATCATTTGGAAGAGGCCACATGGTGCTGTCCTTTGAGCCAGGATAAGCCTTATCATCGTGCACTGTTCATCCTACTTAACTATTCTTTCTCTCGTGTTCACTACCTGGAGATTTCATAAGATAGTAATTTGATTTTAATGGATTGCCCACAAATGGACTAAAATTTCCTACCCAGAAAATTTAATGTGTGTGATCAGCTATGTTTCAGAACTGTCCTGGTTCTAGAAAATGAGTTATCCTTTCTTTTATTCTAAAGAATTTATTTCCAAAGGGTATGGTGTTCAGGTCTACAAGTTCTGCTTCTCTTCCTATGTTCTCCTGCTCTCTGAGTGGCACCATATGCTGTCCCATTATCTAGGTGAGAAACACAGGTTTCCTCCTAGGTATTTCTTACCTTTTCCCTCTATTTATTTAAGCTGTCATCAAATTCTGTTTAATTTACCTTGCAAATGTTTTTTACTCTACTTTATTATTTTTTAAACCTTACTGCCAGCACCCTGGTCTTTCATCTGTCTTTCATCATCTTTCATCTGAACAATTGAAATAGCCTCTTAACATGGTCTCTGTACATCTCTTAAGGTCTGCCTTCAATCTATTTCCTCCAATCTGCATTCAGCAGTAAATCCCATCAATGGCTTCCCCTTGGCTTTGGACCAGTCATGGACTGGCACGGTCATCTTTCCTCACTCTCTCACTCTGTGCCTCCAGCCACATCAAACTTCTCGAGTACTCTAAGCACACTTTGCTCCTTCCTGATATAGGGGCTTCCCAAATACTGTTTCATTTACCTGGAATGTCACATCTCTTTCCTTATAAATACCTGGCAGATTACAGAGATCTTTGGAGAGGAAATAATGTCTGAGAAGGGATATTAAGGATGAGTGGTGGGAGCTCATGAGGGGGTAGGAGAATTGGAGGTACTGCCAGGTAGGGCTTGGTCATGAATGAAACTTTTACATTATGTTAAATATCTTGAATTTTTATCCTGAGGGTAATGGAGGAAACATGCTAGCCATAGGTTTCAGCATATAAAAATGTTCAGAGGACTAAATCAGCATGTGTTAAAAATATTTTTTTAAAAAGTAGAATCATACAATGAAAGGATCATACATGAACAAGTGGGATTTATTCCAGGGATGCAAGGATAGTTTAGCATCTGCAAATCAATCAGTATGATATATCACATTAACAAAATAAAGGATAAAAATTATATGATCATCCCAATAGATGTGGAAAAAGCATTTGACAAAATTCAACATCCATCCATGATCAAAACTCTCAACAAAATGGGCAGAGGGGAATGACCTCGACATAACAAAGGTCATATAGACAAGCCTACAGTTAATATCATACACAACAGTGAAAAGATGAAACCTTTTCCTTTAAGATCGGCAGCAAGACAAGGATGTTCACTCTCACCACTTTTATTTTACATAGTATTAGAAGTCCTAGCTATAGCAATTAGGCAAGAAAATAGATAAAAGCTATCTAAGTTGGAAAGGGAGAAGTAAAACTGTCTCTGCTTGTATATGACATGATATTATATATGGAAAACCTAAAAGACTCCACCAAAAAACTGCTAGAACTAATAAACAAATTCAGTAAAATGCAGGATACAAAACCAATTTAAAAGATGTTGCATTTCTACCTGCTAGTAAAATATCAGAAAGAGAAATTAACACAATCCCATTTACAAATGCATCAAAAATAACAAAAGATATGGGACTCTTCATTAATTAATGATTAATTATTTATAATTTATTTTATTAATATCATATTATATTATTTTATATTATATAATTACTATATAATTTGATATATATAATCACATATAATTATATATGATTATAATGTAATTTATGATTTTATATTATATTTTATTATTAATTTTTATTTATATAACTATATATAATTATTTAATTATAAAATTATAAGTAAAATTAATTGTTAAATTAATCTTTAGCTAAGGAGGTGAAAGACCTGTATGCTGAAAACTATAAGACAGTGATGAAAGAAACTGGAAAAGTCACAAATAAATGGAAAGATACTTCATGCTCATGGATTGGAAGAATTAATATTGTTCAAATGTCCACACCACCGAAAGCAGTCTACAGATTCAAAACAGTTCCTATTAAAACTCCAATGAAAATTTTCACAGAAATACAACAATCCTAAAACTTGTATGGAACCACAAAAGACCCTGAGTAGCCCAAGAAATCTTGAGAAAGAAGAACGAAACTGGTGGCATCACACTTTCTGATTTCAAACTATGTTTCAAAGCTATAGTAATCAAAACAGTATGGTCTTGGCCTAAAAACGGACACATAGATCTTTGCCCACATAGATCAGTGGAACAGAACAGAGAGCTGAGAAATAAACTCTCACATAGATAGTCAATTAATTTATGACAAAGAAGACAAGAATAAACAACGGGGAAAGGATACTCTCTTCAATAAATGATGTTGAGAAAATTGGACAGCACATGCAGAAGAACGAAACTGGACCCCTATCTTACACCATAAATGAAAATTAACTCCCAGTGGATTAAATACTTGAACATAAGACCTGAAACCATAAAACTAGAAGAAAACATAGGTGGTAGACTCCTGACATTGGTGCTCACAATGATTTTTGGATTCAATACCAAAAGGAAAGGCAACAAAAGCAAAATTAAGCAAGTGGGACTGCATCGAACTAAAAAACTTCTGCCCAGCAAAGGAAACCATCCACAAAGCAAAAGGCAACCTATGGAATGGGAGAAAACATTTGCAAATCATATATCTTAACGAGGGGTTAGTATCCAAAATACATTAAGAACTCATACAACTCAATAGAAAAAAACAAATAATTTGATTTAAAAATGGGCGGAAGCACTGGGGAAAGTGCTTTCCATCATCTCCAGGATGTGTGGAAGCTGGTGCCTAGGAAGAAGCCTTGGTGGTACCTTTCCTGAGAACTCTCAGAGCCAGAGCTTCCTGACTCAGAATGCAGAAGCCGAGAGGGACGGTGGACTGCAGGGGGAATGACTTTACCTAACTGAGCCTGCTGCACAGGGCATAGGTGCTGAACTCAGAAGGTAGAGATGCCGTGTGTAAAGGGGCCTCTGGAGCTAGTGAGAGAGACGGTGAGGGGGCAAGGTCCGGAGCTCTCCCAGCCTTGTCATGGGCCCTAAGAAAAGCTGACCCTTTGCAGGCTTTTCCCAGTTGCTTTCCGTGGAGCTGTTTCACTTTGGAAAGACGGTTTCCTGGTGGGGAAGAAAGCCAACCTCTTCAGTCCTCCGGAGTTGTTCTCTACAGGGCCTGTCCTTCTCAGCCTGCAGACAGACCCTGTCTGGCCACAGCTGGCATTTGGAAGCTCACACCTGCTTATGAGGAAGGAGGGTGGACACTGGCCACATAGGAAGCTGCAGGCAGTGCTCAGTTTGCACAGCATGACAAACTTGGATTCAGAAGAAAGCATTTTAGATCTGAAGTGTAGATGGAGGATAAGCAATAGAGATATGAAGGCCAGGAGGACTTGGGCAGCACAGCCAGTGAATTTGGTGATACTTCTGTGAAGGAAGGATGCAGCAGCCCCGCAGCAAAGGGCAAAGTTAAGCTGCGAGTGTGTTTCCTGTTTTTCAGCGTGTCTGTGGAAAGCAATATATAAGTGTGCGTTATCTGCGTGCGTGTGTATAGATAATGCTTATGACTAAAGGGACAGAAAAGTGGAATCCACTATACATGACCCTGTACACTAACATGAAATGATGTTTTTATTTAACAGATGTATCCTTGTAAACATGAGTTTTGTAGGGGTTTTTTTTGTAAGTTATTTTAAGCACTGTTAAAAATATATTTGGAAAATATAGTTGCTTCATTTTGTAGGGCATTCCTAACTGCAGTTTCTGTGGTCTCCAAACAAGTCTTACATTAGTGAACACTTGGTTCTTAAAATCACAGCAAGTTTAAAGTGACTGAGAATTTGGTTGATTGCTGGTGGAAATGTCCAGTTGTGCCTGCATTCAAGCCTGAGGAAGGCAGCAATTGCTACCTCCTGAGAATCGCTAACATGCCCCCAAAGGTCTCAGCTGGTAAGTTCATGGACACATTTCTTCTATGAAGTCTGGCCCCAAGAGCCCAAAGCATGTCTTCTGAACACTGCAGCCCAGCCTTTGATTAGAAAAATGTTTCAAAGTACAATGCCTGGCAAGCAAAGTGGGCTGTTCTCTGTTGCATGTTTAAATCATGTCCAATTCATGAGTCTAATGTTTCAATAAATCCATTTATATTAAAAAATAGGCAGAAGAACTGAACAGAAATTTTTTTCCAAAGGAAGTGTACAAGTGGCCAACAGATACCTGAAAAGATGCTCAATATCCTTAATCATCAGGGAAATGCAAATCAAAACCACAATGAGCTATTATCTAACACCTGCGAGAATGGCTATTATCAAAAAGACTGGAAATAGAATGTTCAGAAAAGGGAACCTTTATGCAGTGTTGGTGGGAATGTAAATTGGGGCAGCCACTATGGGAACCAGTATGGAGGTCCCTCAAAAATTAAAAATAGAAACACCATATGATCCAGTAATTCCACTTCTGGGTATTCATCTGAAGAAAATAAAATCACTATCTTGAAAAGATATCTGCATCCACATGTTCATTGAAGCATTGTTTATAGATAGCCAAGACATGGAAACAACCTCAATGTCTATCAATAGATGAATGAAGAAAATGTGTTACACATGCACACACACACACACACACACACACACACACACACACACACACTGGAGTAGTATTCAACCATAAAAAATGAAATCCTGCCATTTGCAGCAACATGGATGAATCTTGAGGGCATTATGCTAAGTGAAATAAGTCAGAGCAAGACAAATATGGTATGATCTCACCAATATGTGGATCTAAAAAAAACTGAACTCATAGGTACAGAGATCAGATTGGTGGTTGCCAGAGGTGGGAGTTGAAGTGTGTGAAGGGGGTCAAAAAGTACAAACTTCCGGTTTTAAGTTCTGGGGATGTAATGTATAGTGTGATGACTATAGATAACAGTACTGCATTGTCTATTTGAAAGTTGCTAAGAGAGAGATCTTAAAAGTTCTCATCACAAGAAAAAAATGATAACTGTGCGATGATGGATGTTAATTAACTTATATAGTGATTTTTATGCAATATATACAATATCAAATCATTATGCTATATGACTTAAACTTATACAAGGTTTTATGTCAATTATATCTCAATTTAAAAAGGTAAAATCACGAGTCTCATAAAAATATAAAATAAACACCTGTCAAAGATTTTATTTATTTCATTGATTAATGAGGGAATCAGTAAGATATCACAATTAATTCAAAAGAGAATTAAAAAAACATGCAGATATAAATCAATGAGGGGTGGTAAGATGAATTTATAAATAGATACAAAAATTGGTCACTATCCAAAGGACAATAATCAACTGCATCTCCCCTGGACACAATTCATTTGCATTTGTATAAGCAAGAAACATTTTCATTACTATCAGTTTTCTATAGCTTAGAGTTAAAAAATAACTCAGACAATGAAAGGTGAAAATAATCTCCAAGTGCATGCTAGCCAGGACATCTAGTAATCTTTAATCTTTGTTTTTGTTTTTTTTTTTTGACTATCATAGTCTTTCACTGTTGTTGACCAATTTTATGTGCCAAGAAGTATACATAATTTATTTATATAAAGGAGAATAATGATAGAAAATAAAGCTTGAGATTTTGGGTAGAGCTGGATCACGTCATGCCAAATCTCAGATTTCATCCTGAGGGTGATGGAAGAACCATTGAAGGAGTTAGGAGGAGGGCTTTCCCACACTTTACTTGCCTTTTATTACTAGAACAGCAATTTCTGCTTTGAAAGATATATTTCTAGTAAAGTATTCTAGGTCGACTGTAAAGTTCTCTTGTTCAATGTTTTCACAAGGTGAAATGGATATTATTAGGTGGCTGTCTGCAAGGGTGCTCCGTGTTGGAAGCACACCAGTTCCATACGCTTAAGTAATCTTTGATTTTGCAAAACCAAAACGAAAACCAAAACCCATGCTACTCTGTATTAGTTATTTGTTACTATGTAATAGATTACTCCCAAACAAACGTGGTGGCTTAAAACAGCAATGAATATTTATTATGTCACTCTTTCTGTGGGTCAGAAATTCAGGAGTGACTTAGCTTTGGTTTGGTTGGGGTCTCGCATGAGGCTGTATTCAAGAAGTTGGGTGTGTAGTTGTCTGGAGCTTGGCTGGAGCTGGTGGGTGTGGGTCCAAGGTGGCTCACTCATAAGGCTCGTAAGGTGATTGTTGTTGGGAAGCCTCCGTTTCTCCCCAGATGGGCTTTTCCACAGAGCTGCTCAGTGTCCTCCTGACATGCCACTGCCTCCCCGTCAGGGAGAAATCCAAGATAGGAAGAGAGCCAGATAGAAGCCATCCTTTTTATGACAGCCTTGGAATGAACGTGGCATCATTTTTACCACATTCTGTTTATTAGAAGCAAGTCTTTAAGTTCAGCCCACATGCGCATGATAGAGAATTAGACTCTAACTTTTAAAGGGAGGACTTTGAATGAAATTATTAACATATTTCCTTTTCTTTAGATCCCCTTCATCTAGTTTGCCCATCTTCCTACACCTGTTCCTGTGAAAACCACCAGTGTTTTCTGTGTCTGTGAGTCTGTCTGTTCATTTGTCTCTTTTTCAGATTCCACACGTAAGTGAAAACTATAGGATATTTGTCTTTCTCTGTTTGACTTATTTCACTTAGCATAATACCCTCTAGGCCCATCCGTGTTGTCACAACTGGCAAGTTTCATTCTTTTTTATGGCTGAATAATATCCCATTATATGTGGACCACATCTTCTTTATCCATTCATGTATCAATGGACACTTAGGTTGTTTCCATATCTTGGTTGTTGTAAATAATGCAGCAATAATTATAGGGGTGCATATGTCTTTTCAAGTTAATGATTTTGTTTTCTTCAGGTAAATTCCCAGAAGTGGAATTATTGGGTCATATGGTATTTGTTTTTAGTTATTTTGTGAAACCTTCATACTGATTTCCTCAGTGGCTGTGCCAATTTATGTTCCCACCAATCATGTACGAGGGTTCCCTTTTCTCCACATCCTCACCAACACTTTGTTATTTCTTGGTTTTTTTTTTGATACTAACCGTTCTGGCTGGTGTGAAGTGTTATCTCATTGTAGTGTTTTTTTCTATTAATTTATTTTTATTTTTATTTTCATTTTTTTATTTACAATTTATTTTGGTATCATTAACGTACAATTACATGTGCAATATTATGGTGATTTAACTACCCCCTTCATCAGATCCCCCCCACCAACCCCATTACAGTCACTGTCCATCAGCGTAGTGAGATGAGAATCACTACTTGTCTTCTCTGAGCTGTACAGCCCTCCCCGTGCCCCCCCACCTTACGTCTGCTAATCGTAATACCCCTTATACCCTCTTATACCTCCCTTCCACCCATCTTCCCCAGTCCCTTTCCCTTTGGTAACTGTTAGTCCGTTTTTGGGTTCTGTGAGTCTGCTGCTGTTTTGTTCCTTCAGTTTTCTTTTTTCTTTGTTCTTACATTCCACCTATGAGTGAAATCATTTGATACTTGTCCTTTTTGGCTTCGCTTATTTCACTGAGCATAATACCCTCTAGCTCCATCCATGTTGTTGCAAATGGTAGGATTTGTTTTCTTCTTATGGCTGAATAATATTCCATTGTGTATATGTACCACATCTTCTTAATCCATTCATCTACTGATGGACACTTAGGTTGATCCATTTCTTGGCTATTGTAAATAGTGCTGTGATAAACATAGGGGTGCATCTGTCTTTTTGAAACTGGGCTGCTGCATTCTTAGGGTAAATTCCTAGGAGTGGGATTCCTGGGTCAAATGGTATTTCTATTTTGAGTTTTTTGAGGAACCTCCATAATGCTTTCCACAATGGTTGAACTAATTTTCATTCCCACCAGCAATGTAGGAGGGTTCCCCTCTCTCCACATCCTGGCCAACATTTGTTGTTGTTTGTGTTTTGTATGTTGGCCATCCTCACTGGTGTGAGGTGATACCTCATTGTGGTTTTAATCTGCATTTCTCTGATGTCCAGCGATGTGGAGCATCTTTTCATGTGCCTGTTGGCCATCTAAATTTCTTCTTTAGAGAAGTGTCTATTCATGTCCTCTGCCCATTTCTTAATTAGATTATTTGCTTTTTGTTTATTAAGGTGCGTGAATTCTTTATATATTTTGGATGTCAACCCCTTATCAGATACATCGTTTATGAATATATTTTCCCATATTGTAGGATGTCATTTTGTTCTACTGATGGTGTCCTTTGCTGTACAGAAGCTTTTCAACTTGATATAGTCCCATTTGTTCATTTATGCTTTTGTTTCCCTTGCCTGGGGGGATATGTTCATGAAGAAGTCGCTCATGTTTCTGTCCAAGAGATTTTTGCCTATGTTTTTTTCTAAGAGTTTTATGGTTTCATGACTTACATTCAGGTCTTTGATCCACCTTGAGTTTACTTTTGTGTATGGGGTTAGACAGTAGTCCAGTTTCATTCTCTTACATGTAGCTGTCCAGTTTTTCCAACACCAGCTGCTGAAGAGGCTATCATTTCCACATTGTATATCCAAGGCTCCTTTATCAAATATTAATTGACTGTATGTGTTTGGGTTAATGTTTGGATTTTCTATTCTGTTCCACTGGTCTGTGGGTCTGTTTTTGTGCCAGTACCAAATTGTCTTGATTACTGTGGCTTTGTAGTAGAGTTTGAAGTCAGGGAGCATAATTCCCCTTGTTTTATTCCTCCTTCTCAGGATTGCTTTGGCTATTCAGGGTCTTTTGTGGTTCCATATGAATTTTAGAATTATTTGTTCCAGTTCATTGAAGAAAGCTTTCGGTATTTTGATAGGGATTGTGTTGAATCTATAGATTGCTTTAGGTAGTATAGCCATTTTGACAATATTTATTATACCTAGCAAAGAGCATGGGATGAATTTCCATTTGTTACTGTCCTCTTTAATTTCTCCTAGGAGTGTCTTGTAGTTTTCAGAGTACAGGTTTTTCACTTCCTTGGTTAGGTTTATTCCTAGGTATTTTATTCTTTTTGATGCAATTGTGAATGGAATTGTTTTTCTGCATTCTCTTTCTGTTAGCTCATCATTAGTGTATAGGAAAGCAACAGATTTCTGTGTGTTAATTTTGTATCCTGCAACTTTGCTGAATTCAGATATTAGTTCTAGTAGTTTTGGAGTGGAGTCTTTAGGGTTTTTATGTACAGTATCATGTCATCTGCAAATAGTGACAATTTGACTTCTTCTTTACCAATCTGGATGCCTTGGATGTCTTCGTTTTGTCTGATTGCCATGGCTAGGACCTCCAGTACTTTGTTGAATAACAGTGGAGAGAGTAGGCACCCCTGTCTTGTTCCCGATTTTAGATGAAAAGCTTTCAGCTTCTCGCTATTAAGTATGATGTTAGCTATGGGTTTGTCATATATGGCCTTTATGATGTTGAGATACCTGCCGTCTATACCCATTTTGTTGAGAGTTTTTAATCATGAATGGCTGCTGAATTTTGTCAAATGCTTTTTCAGCATCTATGGAGATGATCATGTGGTTTTTGTTCTTCTTTTTATTGATGTGATGGATGATGTTGATGTATTTTCGAATGTTGTACCATCCTTGCATCCCTGGGATGAATCCCACTTGATCATGGTGTATGATCCTCTTGATGTATTTTTGAATTCGGTTTGCTAATATTTTGTTGAGTATTTTTGCATCTACGTTCATGAGGGATATTGGTCTGTAATTTTCTTTTTTAGTGAGGTCTTTGCCCGGTTTTGGTATTAGAGTGAAGCTGGCTTCATAGAAAGAGTTTGGAAGTATTCCCTCCTCTTCTCATTTAGGAAAACTTTAAGGAGAATGGGTGTTATTTCTTCTCTATATGTCTGGTAGAATTCATATGTGAATCCATCAGGTCCAGGGCTTTTGTTCTTGGGTAGTTTTTTGATTACCACTTCAATTTCATTGCTGGTGATTGGTCTGTTTAGTTTTTCTCTTTCTAGCTTGGTGAGTCTTGGAAGGTTGTATTTTTCTAAGAAGTTGTCCATTTCTTCTAGGTTTTGCAGCTTGTTAGCATATAGATGCTCGTAATATTCTCTTATAATTCTTTGTATTTGTGTGGGGTCCGTCGTTATTTTTCCTTTCTCATTTCTGATTCTGTTCATGTGTGTAGATTCTCTTTTTCTCTTAATGAATCTGGCTAGGGGTTCATCTATTTTGTTTATTTTTTCAAAGAACCAGCTTTTGGTTTCATTGATTTTTTCTATTGTTTTATTCTTCTCAATTTTATTTATTTCTTCTCTCATCTTTATTATGTCTCTCCTTCTGGTGACTTTGGGCCTCATTTGTTCTTCTTTTTCCAATTTCAATAATTGTGTCTTTAGACTGTTCATTTGGGAATGTTCTTTCTTCTTTAAATAGGCCTGGATTGCAATATACTTTCCTCTTAGAACTGCCTTTGCTGCGTCCCACAGAAGTTGTGGCTTTGTGTTGTTGTCGTCACTAGTCTCCATATATTCTTTAATTTCTGTTTTGATTTGGTCGTTAACCCATTGATTCATTAGGAGAATATTGTTAAGTCTCCATGTATTTGTGAGCCTTTTTGATTTCTGTCTAAAATTTATTTCTAGTTTTATACCTTTGTGATCTGAGAAGATGGTTGGTAGGATTTCAATATTTTTAAATTTACTGAGGTTCTTTTTGTGGCCTAGTATGTGCTCTATTCTGGAAAATGTTCCATGTGCTCTTGAGAAGAATGTGTATCTTGCTGCTTTTGGGTGCAGAGTTCTGTAGATATCTGTTAGGTCCATCTGTTCTAGTGTGTTGTTCAGTGCCTCTGTGTCTTTGCTTATTTTCTGTGTGGTTGATCTATCCTTTGGAGTGAGTGGTGTGTTAAAGTCTCCTAAAATAATTGCATTGCTGTCTATTTCCTCCTTCAATTCTGTTAGTATTTGTTTCACATATGCTGGCGCTCCTGTGTTGGGTGCATGTATGTTTATAATGGTTATATCCTCTTGTTGGATTGACCCCTTTATCATTATGTAATGTCCTTCTCTATCTCTTGCTACTTTCTTCGTTTTGAAGTCTATTTTATCTGATACAAGTACTGCAACACCTGCTTTTTTCTCTTTGTTGTTTGCATGAAATATCTTTTTCCATCCCTTCACTTTTAGTCTGTGTATATCTTTGGGTTTGAGGTGAGTCTCTTGTAAGCAGCATATAGATGGGTCTTGCTTTTTAATCCACTCTGTTACTCTGTGTCTTTTGATTGGTGCATTCAGTCCATTTACATTAGGGTGATTATTGATAGATATGTACTTATTGCCATTGCTGGCTTTAGATTCGTGGTTACCAAAGGTTCAAGGGTTGCTTCTTTACTATCTGAGAATCTAACTTAACTTTCTTGTTAAGTTATTGTGAACGCCGTCTGATGTTTCTTTATCTCTCCCTTCCTATTCTTCCTACTCCATTCTTTATATATTAGGTGTTTTATTCTTTGCCTTTAGTTGGTATTTGGATGGTCTGCTTTCTTTGCCATGCTTTTATTTTCTCTGGTGACATCTTTTTAGCCTTAGTGGTGTTTCCCTCTAGAGCAGTCCGTTTAATATATCCTGTAGTGGTGGTTTATGAGAAGCAAACTCTCTCAACTTTCCTTTGTCTTGAAATTGTTTAATCTCTCTGTCATATTTAAATGATAATCGTGCTGGATAGAATATTCTTGGTTCGAGGCCCTTCTGTTTCATTACGTTAAATATATCATGCCATTTTCTTCTGGCCTGTAAGGTTTCTGTTGAGACGTCTGATGACAGTCTGATGGGTTTTCCTTTGTAGTTGATCTTTTTTCTCTCTCTAGCTGCCTTTAATACTCTGTGTTTATCTTTGATCTTTGCCATCTTAATTATTATGTGTCTTGGTGTTGTCTTCCTTGAGTCTCTTGTATTGGGAGATCTGTGGGCTTCCGTGGACTGCGAGATTATTTCTTTTCCCAGCGTGGGAAAATTTTCAGCAATTATTTCTTCAAAGACGCTTTCTATCCCTTTTTCTCTCTCTTCTTCCTCTGGTACTCCTATAATGCGAATATTGCTCCGTTTGGATTGGTCACAGAGTTCTCTTAATATTCTTTCATTCCTAGAGATCCTTTTATCTCTCTCTGCCTCAGCTTCTTTGTATTCCTAGTCTCTGTTTTGTATTTCATTGACAGTCTCTTGTACCTCATCCAGTCTGCTGTTAAGCCTGTCGATGGCTTGTCTCATTTCTGCATAGTCTTTCCTCATATCCTCCCTCAGCTCTTGCACATTTTTCTGTAGATCCGTCAGCATGGCTATGACTTTTATTCTGAATTCTTTTTCAGGAAGACTGTGCATGTCCATTCCTTCAGGTTCTCTCTCTGGGTTTGTCTGGGTTTGGAGCTTTGTCTGTACCATATTCCTCTGTCTTTTCATGGCTGTAGAATTCGTTGCTGGTAGTTGTCACGTATGTCAGCTGAGCTCTTTATGACCTTAAAAAGGAAAGACAAGAAAGAAGAGAAAAAATTGCTAGTAATCAAAAAAAAAACAAAAAGAGAAAGAATCAAAGAAAAGAAAGGGAAGAAAAAACAGCAACACCTAAAAAAAAAAAAAAACGCCTCCTGGGAGTGGCTTCTGTGTGAATGCTGTAGGTGGCGCTGTTGCTCCACTATTCCAGAGCCGTGGCCGTGCCGCTCCGCAAGTCCCTTCAGAGCCACCTCGCCGGGTGCCGAGTCCTCTGAGGTGTAGCTGCATGATGTGTGCTTTCCTGTGTGTTCTGGTCTCTCTTTTAGGGATAGTTGTATTCCTGTGTTTTTGTGGATAGATATAATGTTGGGAGGAAATTTCTGCCACTCTGTTCACGCCGCCATCTTCCCAGAAGTCTCCTTATTGTAGTTTTGATTTGCATTTCCTTCACATATTTTAAATCCACCACATGTATAGTTAACTCGTCTGTACCAGTTATTTATATTGTCATAGTTGTTTCAAGACTGTGCTTATTTACTTTTTTTGATTAATTACTTTTGAGCAAGGAATACAGCTTGCCTTTTAAGATTGCTCCCCACTGCATGACCACTACGGACTGACACAGTGACAGGTTCAGTGTATATTACCCAGATAGAGCAATGTCCATATTGTGCTTATATACATCAATGCCCAGGAACAGACTACCCTCTTTATAGAAGTGGCAGGTTTATCTACATCAAACGTAAATTTAGAGTGCACTGGAAGTTTTCAGCTGCACTCAACCATCTTAGCACACTAAACTCTCAGAAAATCTATCAAATTCACAGATTTATCTTTTTTATTTCATATTGATTGCTGCCATATGAGTTGTAGTATACATCCCTCTAAGTAAATGAAGTGAACGTACTTGAATTTAGATATTCATCTGAATTTTGCCCAGTTTCTATTTTAGTTTCAATGTTGGTACTTGCATGAGTGGAGAAAGTGAAGGTTTCTATGACCAGGATTCTCATCTTGCCCTGGTCAGCTTGTGCACTGTACATGTGTGGGCAACACATTGTTACTGATTCTATATAAAGAGCTCTGGCCAGTGCTCTGCGCTGCAGGAGAGCAGAGGCTGGAGTGGTGGCAGCACTGAGGACAGAGACTGAAATGGCTGCTGGGGCAGAGAGGCCCAGAGGCAGAGACAGGCTTGCTGAAAGCAGACTCACTCTGAGTGGACAGGATTCTAGTGGTTGACCTACCACCATGGGGATAAAGTTGGGTATAAACCCTCCCACCCCACATACGTTCATTGCCATTTTTTTGGTCTCATTGAATCCGTAATGAACTTGTCTGGGGCTGAAACCCATTGACAAGACAGCATGTTAATAACTCTGCTGACCCTTGTGTACAGAACTTGTGGAGATTCACTTTTGGTGTCTTTATGTTAACATTACAGGCAAAGTACCCTTTTGGAGAGAGTTACATTTATTTAATATGCAGGTTGCAAAATAGGACAGAAAAGTTACCCTTTACTTATTCTTGGGGAAACGCAGCCAGCCAGTATTACCCTTTTACCCGAGTAGGGCTTTGATGAGCTGGTTGACAGTTTCCTGCTAAGAAACAGCCCCCTATACCATATGTTTATTGTTGGCTGAGAATATTCCTCAAGCAGTAAGTTCTAACACTCCAGACACCTCTCCTTATCTGAAGGTAGATGGCAAAATTATCAAGCTAGTCTCTGAAACAAAATCTATCTTAATTCATCCTATTAGAGCATGCAGGAACAATAATTAACTTCAGGGAAGGAGGATGTAAAGTGAGTGGTTATTTAGAAACTGAAGAAAGAATAACTGGTCAGCTCCTAAATTTGGCAGTTGAGACTGGAGAGGGACAGATAGATCTTTGAAATTTTTTAGATCCCAGGCCTTGGCTGTCTTGGTCTCTGACTTGTGTTTTTTTAGCATCTAGAAGGTGCTAATCTAATCTGACCTAACCAGACCAGGAAACAAGAAGTCGTTCTATATGTCCACTGCTAAAATTAGAGCAAGAAGCTTCATTTAATTGTTTGTTTAATGTTGGCATATGGCAGATGTAGTGTTGATTAAATTCTACAACATAGTGGAAATACACAGAAATGTCTTTGACCTTCCATTTCTCATTAATGGGCAGTTGCATGATGGAAATCAAGTTGAATTCCCTGCCTTTCTACTTCCAGCAAGTATCCTCATTGAGATATAATATTAAATGCACTTTACAATTTTATAAATAGATACTGATATAGGGATTTGATTTTTAAAACTGTATTTATTAGAATATTTCAAAAACTTAAAGCTTACCCTCCACCTTTATGACCTCATTTAAGTATGAATCTAAGCAGATACAGCTGCCAATTGATTTTGTATCTCTCTGTTACCATTGTTGATTGTATTCAGAGAAAAGACAATCCCCAAGAATATACTAAATGGAGATGTGTGTTTATTAATTATATTATTTTCTGGGGACCTTGTATATTATTGTGCCTGATGCTACCTTCCATTTCTTGAGAGGTCCTGATCCTCTAATAACATGTCTCCCTTAATGCTGTCTTAAATCTCCCCAAATTACTTCTCCTTTAAGGGTCTTTTATTATGTCACCGACTAAGGCATTTAGAATCCAGGCAAATCACTAGAGTGTTTCAGTTTATGTGATTAATCCAGGATTAATCTGGTATTTAAGGAAACAGGATTTGAAACATCAAGTTTCAGGGTTAAAGAAGAGGCTATAAATTATTACTATCATATGATTTACCCTTATATGTAAGGTGTTGGAGAACGTAAGACTTTCCTTATTTCAGAGTTCCAGCCCTGCTCTGTCTGCCATTCAGTGAGTGAAGTGTTGGTGGATAATATTTCAAGCAGGCAGTTTGGCCCTGAGTTTCAAATTTCAGTCTTTGGATGAAGCTCCTGCATGGTGCTATTCTGGATAGTCAGACCATACAGATCAGCCCTTGTAGGCACAGAGAAGCCATACACCACATTTTGTTTATCCATTCGCCAACTGATGGACTTTTTCCCCCCAGTTTTAGGCTGTTATCAATAATGTTATTATGGATATTTGCATACAAATCTTTCTTGCCTTCATTTTCATTGTGAACTTTTTAATGTGGCAAATTTTAACCATATACAAAAGTAGATAATGAATCCCTCTGTGCCCATCATCCAGGTTTAACAATTATTTTTTAATAATTGTTTAATTGTTAACAATTATTAAGGCCAATCTTGGTTCTCCTCCACCTCACTTACTTTCCCAATGATGATATTTTGAAAGAAATTTCTGATGTCATATCACTATGTCTATATTTCAGTAAATATCTCTGAAAGATAAGCCCCTCTTTCTAAAAATATAAGTAAAATACCATTAGCATACTGAAAAAAATAGCACTGATTCCTTAAATTACTGTATTTAAATCTAAATTGGAAGTCCTCAGTGTTCACTTTTAGAATTTCCCTATAAAAATCATAAATCTTAAACTTTGTTTGAGTTAGTATTCAAATAAGGTCCACATGCTATACTTGACTGGGGTAAATATTCTGTGTTTCTTTTAAACTCTGGGTTTTCCTCCATCTCTGTCTGTAGCTATTTCTCTCAGAATTCATTTGTTGGCAGAACTGGGTCATTTCTCCTGTGGAGTTTCCTCTAGTCTGACTTTTGCTGATTGCACTTGTAAGGTGCAGTTTACCATGATTCTACGTTCCCTGTATTTGATGTAAAATAGTAGTTTGATCTAGAGGCTTTATCAGAGTCAGGTTTCATTTCTTTACCTTTTTGGCAGAAATACTTCATAGAGGGTGTTGTTCTTCCTTCTGGGGGTGTATTATGTATGGTTTTCTCTCTTTTTTGGGACCCATGCCCCTCATTCACTTATCCTCAGTTCATTAGGAGTCACAACATGATGACATTCCAATGCTCAAAGAACTTCTTCTTTAAATAAGGGAAATTCCCCTCATTTGTTCAGTTGCCCAGTGGTGCAGTTAATCAGAGAAGGCAAGGCTGGGCGCTTCATTGTCCCCTTTTACCTACCAGTTTTCAAAATCGTGAGCTGGTTTCCTAGCATTTTCCAAAGGTGACCATCTTTTTTATTCACATGTTTTAAACATAGCATTGTGGATTAAAATCTAGTCACACTGATACAATTCCATTTTAATATCAGACCCATATATAATAATTTACATTATGACTCCACATCTCCTTTTGTGTCCTCAGAATAGCTGAGCCTGCCTAGGCCAACTCAGATGGGCACGAGGATCCTCCCCGCCTGTGGATAAAGTGAAGGTTCCTGTGGCCAGGATTCTCCCCTGGCCCCGGTTGGCTAGCTTAGTACACACATGTGGGCAATATGTTGATATTGACTCTATATAAAGAGCTCTGCCTAGTGCTCTGGGCTGCACGGCTGTAGGAGAGCAGAGGCTGGAGTGGTGGCAGCCCTGAGGACAGAGACTGAGACGGCTGCACGGGGCAGGGATGCCCAGAGGCAGAGACCGGCTTGCTGCATGCAGACTCGCTCTGAGGGGACAGGATTCTAATGACTGACCTGCCACCGTGGGACTAAAGTTGGGTATAAACCCTTTCACCCCAAGAATGTTCCACTGTCATTTCTTTGGTCTCATTGAACCCATAGTGAACTTGTCCAAGGCTGAAACCGATTGGCAAGACAGCACCCTTCTCTCCCCTCCTACCACACTCTCATATGCCCCTTTTGGCTAGGACAGTGACAGAATCATGCAACAAACTGGATATAGAGTAGAGGAGGGAGTTAGGCAGAATATTCTGACCTATTGGCAAATATGTTGAATTTCTTTCAATAGAGCACAAGAGAACATTCTAGGGGCATGGAACTGTTCTTACTTTGATGGTAGTGGTGGCCGCATTTGTCAAAAGTCATTGAACTGTCCATTTAAAAAGGTGAATTCTCTGTGTATGAATTTTACCTAGAAGAAAATCACAACTAACATGCTTTTAAGAATGCATCCATAATAATATAAAATTTTCCTATTTTCCAGTTATTTATAATGGCTTAATAAAAAATTATTAACATGCTTGAATTTGGGAAAAAAATACATTCCTAATTCTCACCTGATTATGGTGACTTTTTGACTGAAGGTCAATTTCTCTTTTTTTAATATGAAAATCTGAGTTAGGTAAGGCCCATTTTGGTTCTCAAACTTTGTTGAACATTAGAATCACCCATGAACTTTTAAAATCCTCATGCTCAGAATGTTTAGGGGTGGGAGCCAGGCAATAGTATTTTTAAAAATTTCCCTGGTGAATCCAACGTGCAGCTGAGGTTGGAGATTCTGTCACTCGTTCTCAAAGTTGGCTGCACATTAGAATCACTTGGAGGCGTTTCAGAATGACTGCTGTCCGAGTTGCCTCTCCCCTGCTTAAGACTTAAGTGGTCTGGGGTGTGGCCTGGGCATTATTAGGATTTTTTAAAGCTCCCCAGGTGATTCTATTATGCAGTCAAAATTGAGAACCTTTGGTCTGTATAGTGTGATCTTGAAGGCTGCTCCCTTGCCACTTCTCTAGTACTGTGGCTCTTCAAGTGTGGTCCCCCGACCAATAGCGTTGGTATTACCTGGAAATATGTTCTCAGAACACATTTGCATTGGACTCTCTCACTGCTAAAACCTGCAGGAGACTGCCGGTGGATTTGGCTATTCTAGCATCTGAACTCCAGCTTGGAGAGACATTATTTTGATGGAGCGGATGACTCCTATGTCCGAGTAGCATTATGAATGGCGTGGGGCTCTAAGAATGGCTGCTCCATTCACACAGAGTTGTTTTAACAAACTATGGAAAATATGAACAACAGTATCTTTTGGATGTGGCTGACTGCATTACTATTGACCTGGCCTAGTTCTCTATGATTCTGTTTTAAAATCTGCAGATCATCTTTTGTTAGACCTGCTTTGATTAAAAAAAAAAAAAGAGGCAAAGCTCAATTTGAAAGAGAACCACATTTAATAGAAAGTCTGAGACTTCAGTGATTCTTCAACACAGTATCTTCTATCATTGTCCCAATTTTAGTTTTTATTGTAACAAGACTTCATAGAAAGTTCCAAAAGTCAATTTGCCCCAACTATATGTTATCCTGATTTAGAACAATCTAGACCTGTGTATCTTAGAAACAGTATATTAAGGAGTTTTATTCTATGTGTGGGCAGGATGGGACATGAATCCAATCATTTAAACTCCATGGTCTGGGGTGGTGGAGGAAACCAGTATAACCTTGCAGGGGACCCATCTTATGGTTTGTGAAAAATAGGCATAAAAAGTAAAGCTGATTGCAGGTTCTTGATAAATGAAACTTGAAGACAAAAAATGTGATTATCTCCATAAAAGGAAGATCTGCAGATTCTACAACAGAATCACAGTTCACTGCTTTCCCTCCATCCAAATATTTTAATATTTAAAATATGTACATAACAGGAGGGAACAGTAAAAGGTTCCCTAAATGTAGCCCTAGCCACCCTGCTGGGTACATATGCCACCTATATATTTGCACTTGATAATTGAATTCCCCTAACACAATTTCATTTATTTTTTTGTGTTTTGTCTCAATACTATCTTCTTGTTTGTGGGTTAGTAACAATAGTTTGGGAATAAAGGATTTGAATAAGAGACTTCAGTGAATCAACTGATAATTAAAAGAAGATTAAGAGTTTGAACTGTTACAATAAAACATTAAAAGAAAAAAAGATCCTGAAAGGCTAGAGCATGGAATTTAAGTCCTCATGTTCCAAATAGTTTACTCTGAATATTACCATTAGGTAAATAAGAGAAACTAATTAGCAATTAGATTACTTTGTTAGAATAATTCTTGGTTTTGGATGGCAGTTGAGATTAAGAAATGGAATCGAATATTTAAAAAAATCCTCGATTAGGGTAGAATTGAATTTAGCGATGGTACCAATAAGTCATAATGAACAGCATTGGTGGTAAAAGTTTTTATGCTATTTACTTCTTATATTGAAAGGAAGTTTTCCAAATTAAGTTGTGGGCTGTTCATAGAAATAAGTACTTTGTAGCAACTTCAGAATGCCTTCTCTGTGAGTTGAGTCACTAAGATTTGCTGTGCCAGCTGTAACTTTTGGAGGGCCTATAGGAAAATTCTCTGGGGTGGCTCAGGGCTCTAGTACTGTGTTGGGAATGTGACCATGTAAATAGCAGGTACAGAATTAGCTAACCCTTCTGGGATGTACAGAATCGAGCAGCCTAGCTGTATAATCATGGAAACCAGTTTAAAAAGAACCAAGGGAATGTGGATTCTTTTATTGGAGCTAAAATAAGATCTGCTAAAAGTCTTTGCATTTGGGTTTTTGTTTAAACTTAACTTTAGGGTTACTTATCCTTTAGCAGTCTGTGATCAAATAATTTAGATTTTTCACCCTTTCTTTGATGAGCTATAGAAATGTATAGTTATTGCAAAGAAGAAAGATTTCTGGAGAGGTGAATTGTTGTGGGTATGGCTGTGAATTTGTGGGATATACAGTTCTAGAGGGCTTGAAAGGAAAGTGTGAAAAAGAAGAGAATGATAGAGGAATTTGAGACTTAAGACTTGAATCTCCTAGAAATTTTAATGTAAATTAAATTTAACTGAGGAGATACACTTTTATGGAAAATTGTGTTCATTTATTTTACACTGTTTCATCCCAGTCCTCAGGTTCTTTAATTTCAACTTTTAATTTCTGTCCTTCATAAAGATAAACTCTGTGTCTTGTTTAATTTTTGCACCCATAAGTTAATCTGATAATATTATGCCATATGAAATGACTCAGCTACCCAGTGCAAGGAACTAAGCCTGAAGGAAGGAAACGGTATTTGTTGGCAGCCTGTTTTATGTCTGTACTTCAAGAATAGTCCACATTGCATTCTTTTGAACTCCTAAAACTCAGAACTGCATTTCTGTCTGCCCTGCTTCCTGGTGAGATAAAAAGTTACATTTACAAGGTTAGGTCTAGTTCCTTTGAAACACTTTTAACAGTTTTAGATCCTAGTTTTTCATGATCAGTGTGACCACCTTTTAATATACCAGTACTTCTGTGTCCACAACACATAAACCAAAGACAAAATGTAAAAAATAGCAACATCAACAAACCGTCTGTGATACAAACCCCTGCAATATGTTGGGAAACAAAAGAGACATGTCTTTGCATCATATTTGAGCCTCTGAAAACACTTGGTTATCTGTTTTCGGCTCTTCAGTTGGTATCAGTTATCTACTGCTGCATAACAAATGACCCCGAAACCATCCTCAGAGATGGCCCTTAGCAGCTTCAAATCGTAAGCATTTCTTAGTCTCACACAGGGAGTGGCTTAGCTGGGTGGTTTGGACTCAGGGTTTCTCATGGGGTTGCAGTCAAGATGTTGGCTGGGCTGAATGCTATTCTGGGCTGAAGGATCTGCTCCTATACGGGTGGCAAGTTAATGCTGGCTGTTGGTAGGAGACCTCAAACTTTGTTTGCCATTGAGACATCTGCATAAGGCTGACAGAGTGTCCCCACAGCATGGCAGCTGGCTCTCCTCAACAAGTGATCCTGAAGAGAGCAGGTAAAACTCACAATGTTTGTGGGCTAACTTTGGAATCTGTCATTTTCACAATATTCTCTGGCTATGCAGATCAGGCCTGTTATAGGTGGGAAGGTGTAAATACCAGGGGATGGAAATGACGGGCCCATCATAGAGACTGGCTACCACAACATACATTTCCAAAAGTCATGAAGAAAAAGAGACTAGGACTCTGGGTTTGGAATCTTTTAATTGCCTATAAAAATTGATTTTCTCTATTTTAGGAAGGACATGATAGTATTACTTCAAATGTCATATTTAGAATTTTACACTCTCCACTGGTTTTAAAAAAGAAAGGGTAATTGAGGACAGACAGGCAGCTTATAGGTCAAATTACTTAAGTGTCAGAAGGGAACTAACAATCCACTATAGGTCAGGCATTTGAAATGGATTCTTCCTCTTACTTATGCCTCACAATAACCCTAGATGGTGAATGGTGTTAGATCCATTTAGCAGATTCAAAAATTATGGTCCAGGGAAATTCAGTTATTTGCTTTTAGAGAGCTCTTAAGTAGTTGAGTCCTCATTCAAATTTAGGTTTGTTTGGTGCTAAAATTTGTCAGTTTCTTATTGCTTCTTATAGAAAGGGGCTGTCCGCTGCAGGTGGCTGGGCACCACTGTCTGTTATCCTCACTGGTGAATACAGAGTACCCTGCAGACACAATGTAGGCAACTGACATATATTTGTTGAATAATTGAAATTAATTGATGCCTGGATAACTGAAATAACTACCTGAAAGATACATTTTGATCCTTAGAGATGACCCTTTAGATAAATTTAAGACTTCAAACCTAGCCAAATTCTATCCCAGAACACTTGAAAAAAAATCTCTGCTTATAACTAGATGAAACAACATTTATAAAAGTGACTAACAGTGTCTGCTGTATATTAGGTGCTCAAGAATTGTGTTATTTCCCACTTTGCATTTGTATAAATTTTGTTCAAATCATTGCATGATCAGGAAAACATGTACCTTTTCCTAAAAGTAAAAAGATAAGGAAACATTCTACTTTTCAAAAAAAAAAGAAGGAAAAATATGGATTCTGAAGATAGGTAGATATCTTTGCAACTTCTGGCAAGATTTTAGGGTAGGTTTGCAAATGAGTGGTTAAGTGCTCTTAGGTGATTACTGGGAGGTAGCCTTAGTGTGCAGGCAAGCCAACCTGGTTTTAACTGCCTGATTTTTTTGCCCCAACTTTTTAATATTTGTTTCCTCCATCCTTGTCTTTTCTCATGGCTTAAGAGTGTGATTAATGGTGGGAACATAGGACTGTGGGGTATCAATTTGACCTTCAGAGGGGCTTGAGACTAAAGGTCAGACACACAGTCCAGCATGTCTATGTGACAAAGCTCCATTAAAAACTCTGGACACCTAGACTTGGGTGAATTCCCCTCACTGGCAATACCCCATGTGTTTTACCAGGAGGCTTTAGTGTTGCCCATGACTCTACTCAGGAGCGTAACTGGGAAGCCGAGGAGTGGGACTCTCCTGCACTCTTCCCTATGCTTCTCTCCCCTTGGCTGATTTTAATCTGTACCCTTTCACTGCAATGAACAGTAATGTAAGTATAACAGTATGGTAGATCCTTCTAGTGACGATTGAACTTGATGGTGGTCTTGGGAACCCCTGGACTTCCACCTGGTGTCAGAACTGAGTGTATTCTTTGGGACTTCCTTAACTCCAGCAACTGGTCGTCCACACTGCACTTGGAGCAAAACTTGAACACCATATAATGGCCTTGGGGGTTCTGAACAGTAGCCTCTGCCTACCTGTTCTACGTTAGTTTGTGCCTCTCTGCCTTGCTCATTACCTGTGATCACATGGACCTTTTGTTTGTTTTTTAAATATCGCCATAGCATCTCTGTCTGCTCTGTCTCTTCTGTTGTGTCAATATGGCTCCAGATGCCTGCCGGGTTGGCTATTTTATTAAGGTCTCAGTTAAACATGTTATCTTTTCCAAGAGGCCTTCACCAATTGCCCACACTAAAGCAGTTCCTTTACCCACTATTCCAGGCATTTATCACTTTGGGACATGATCTTATTCATTTATTGGACTATTTGTCTATTATCCATCTTTCCCCATAGAAAGAAAAATCCTTGTCTGTGTTGTCATTGCTGTGTCCAGGAGCCTAGACAGCTTGGGTGCATCTTGGACATTCATTAAGTATTTGTCTAGTAGAGTCATGGAATTTATATCCTTTTTTAAAAATAGAATAAGCTGGCAGATCAGGATACTATTTCAAACCATAGTATATTTTATATTGAAAAATGTTTAAGAAACCATCTTTCAGTATCCTTATATCCAAGCATAGCTAGTAGGGAGTTGATGAATAAATCTGTTTTCATTTCGTGGTGAACATTAAGGTTTCTTTGGCATTTTAATCAATGAATTGACAGTTGTATATATATGTATATAATGTTCAGATAAGACAAAATGATATTCAGATGATTAAAATTTGAAAAAAATCAGAAAAGGTAAGAAAATTGAACAGAGACTGTTAAACGTGAGATTGAACTAGGATAAATTTAAATTATAGCACTCCATTTAAAAAATAAAGTTGAGGAAAGATCTTATAAACCCCCATTCTCTAATACACAACTCAGAAAACCAGAGATATTAAACTTGAAAAAGAGAAGATTTAGGGAGGTGTGATCATTTGTCTTCCAATATTTAAAGGTTATCATGTGCAACAAAGATTAGACTTATTTTATATAATCCTATAGCTACAAAGGAAGGGAGATTTTGGTAAGGAAGAATATTCTAGCAGAGTTGATTACAGAGAAAATAGGCCATTTGAACAGTACTGACCTACCCTGTTGTCATTTAAAGCATTTAAACCTGAGCTAGGTGACCATCTGCTACCTAAATATGGGAAAGTGAACGCATGCTTTTTAAAGTCCTTCACAGGTCTCAGAGCTCTCATAGCTTAGAAAATCTAGGAACCAGTTTCTGAGCTTAAAAAAATCCAAGAACCAGACCTTTAAGACAAGATGATATGAGAGGGTCCATGGAGGCACCTTCAGTGAAGGATAGACACTCTGTCCACAAATTCTTGAACACTCTGCTCATTAAAATAGAGGCCAGCCCACTGTCCAAAAGACAAGAAATAACAAGTGTTGGTGAGGATGTGGAAAATGGAAAACCTCCTACACTGTTGGTGGGAATGTAAATTGGTACAACTGCTGTGGAAATCAGTATGGAGGTTCCTCAAAAAACTAAAAATAGAAATACCATTTGAACCAGTGATTCCACTTTTAGGATTTTACACAGAGAAAGCAAAATCCCTGGTTCAAAAAAGTATATTTGCCCCTATGTTTATTGCTGCATTATTTACAATAGCCAAGATATGGAAGCAACCTTAGTGTCCATCAATAGATGAATAGATAAAGAAGATGTGATACATATACACAATGGAATATTATTCAGCCATTTAAAAACTCCTGCCATTTGCAACAACATGGATGGATCTAGAAGGTATTATGCTCAGTGAAATAACCCAGATGTAGAAAGACAAATACCATACGGTTTCACTTATTTGTGGAATATTAAAGCAAAACAGAATGAACAAAACAGCAGTAGACTCATAGACACTGAGAGGTGACTAGTGGTTACCATGGGGTAGGGGTGGGGAGTTAGGGAGGGTGAGGGCTATAAAGGGGCACAAAAATTCTCAATCATAATGTAAGTTGATCATGGGGATAGTACAGCATGGAAATATAGCCAATGATTCTGTAACTAACATCCTATGCTAACAGATAGTAACCGCACTAGTGGGGGTGAGGATATAGTAATATGGGTGACTGTTGAACCCCTCTGTTGTATATTTGACACCAATATAAGATTGCATATTAATGATACTTCAATAAAAAGTAAAATAAAATAGAGGCCAGCCTTAGTGACTCCGTTCTAATGGGTAGAATGCAGCAGAAATGGTGCCGAATGACTGTGAGACTAGGTCAGAAAAGATGGTACAGCTTCCACTTGGCCTTCGCTCAGTGGGTTCTGGGGCATGGGGGCTGTTGAACTTCTGGTACCCGGCCCTAGGCAGATTGTGGTGGGTTATTGGTGGCTCGGAGTGTGAGAGCCAGAGAAGGGCTGAGGGTAAGGACTTAATCATCTGTCAGGAAGGGGGACTGACCAGCCCTAGTCTGGGCCTCAAAACTGGGTCAAGACAGAATTTATACAATTATATTACTGTGAGCAAAATAAATGTTGACATTGTTTTAAGCCACTAAGTTTTGGATAATTTGTTATATGGTACTAGATAATCGACTGCTTTGACTCTTGGTAATTGTAGAAGGCCACAGGATGCAGACTCTGGTGCGTTCTGGATTCAGGGAGATTGTAACATTTTCTGTTGGCTTCTGGCCACCTTGACAGTACCCAGAAGGATCTCTCTGATTTACTGATGGTCAGAACATGAGCCATACATACAACCTGTCCTCAAGCTATTTCTGTGACTCTTGTGGAGCCTGGAGGGTGTGCTTTTTACAGATCTTCCCAGAGCTGCAGTGAAAGAGGTACTTTCTGGGTTTCAGGAGAAAAGAAGGTCTCGTATCCTTTTCTATGGTAGAAATATTAGCTTCCCTGCCTTGTCTGGTGAGCTTCAGTATCATGACCTAGTCATTGTCATCTTCAAGCTTGTCTGATGCATGTCTTGGATTCAGTTGACTTTTATAAATCAACTTGGCGTCTCTCAATCACTATGCATTGTATTGATTTTGCAGTGCACCTCTCAGAGGGCAACTCTTTTTTTTCAAAACCAAACTCTTCATGGGCTCTTCATCCTCTACACTGCCTGACAGATTATCATAGTAAATGACAGTGCTAAACTGATACACATTGTGTGTGTTACTCTTCATGTTATTAAATCATGGAAACCAGTAGGTAGTAATGGGCTCTGGCAAGTAGAAGAAAGAGTTTGATAGTCAATGAAATAGAAAAGTACTTTTTAAAATTCCTATTTTGTTGAGGAGCTAAAGGACTTCTGTAATCATAAAAGAACAGTTTGGATTATTTTAGTTTTTCATTAGCCAAATGCTGTGCTTGTCTAGATGACTGTTGATCAAATTCTCTTAAAAGCCTTGTGAAGAATTTTATTAGGAATTATCAACCCCGGTGAAGGGGGAATGAAGACATTTATAAGTTTGGGCTTTTTGAACATAAAACATAATTTTTAAAAGCTACATTTGAAAGAAATTACACTAATCTGGACATGGGGAAGCTGGAGCACTTTTTTTGTTCTGCTGACCAAAAAGTTGTGATTTTGGTCAGCTACCTCTCCAAGAGTCAGATTTACAGTCAACTGTAAAAAAAGGACTAGATTAGGTAATTCTATATAGATTTCAGCTCTAAACCTTTTACAATACAAGTAATTAGGGATTCTTAGGTGGGAGCAATAGGAATTGGATAACTTTTAAAAGTGTGAATGTTTTGGAGGGAAGTGAGAGGTGGGAAGGGCTTCAGGTTTTGTCAAAGTGAAATCCCTACCCTGTATTCCAGGGAAGTTGTCATCTAAAACTTTAAATTTTCAGACACTAAAAAATATGAAAAATACACGAGAGAAAGTCCATGGGAAGTCCCTAATAGCGGTGAGCAACCATCCCAGTTTGCCTGGAACTGAAAAGTTTCCCAGAAATCAGGGTTTTCATTGTTAAGTGGGAGAAAATCCTGGGCAAAAGTGGAACCACTAAGTTTGCTTATTCCTAACGTGCAGTCTCTACTTGTCTAGTTCTGACAGCTATAACAAAAACATCAAAGACTGAGTGGCTTAAACCAGCAACGTTTATTTCTCACAGTTCTGGAGGCTGGGAAGTCCCGGAGGAAGGCCCTGCAGGTATGGTGTCAGGCGGGTGCCCGCCTTCTAGTTAACACACAGCTGTTTTCTCACCGTGTCTCCACAAGATGAAAGGTGCGCGGTCCCCCTGGAGTCTCTGTCAGAAGGGCACTGATACCCTTCACGGGGACTCCAGACGGTGACCTAATCATCACCCAAAGGCCCCACCTCCCAGCACCATCACGTGAGGGAATAGGTTTCAGCATGTGAATTTGGTGGGGTTGAGGGGAGGTTACACAAACATTTGCTCGATAGCAGTATTATTTCAGTATGGGCTCTAAGCTTCCCCTGTACTGATGGAGGCCAAGTGGCAGCAACTGTCGCCACTAACAAGCTTCAGACCCTACAAATGATATTTCTCACAAGCATTACTTAAGAGGTAGATACAATATTAAAGTTACAGGCTCCGGAATGTCCAGAAAGGGAGGCTGATTAGTACATGAGAGGACAAAACAAGATGTTCCCCCAGTGTTATGTATCCAAGTATCGGCGTGTTCATGTCTTTGGCGCCGCTGAGCACCTCCTCTGTGTGAAGCACAGTTGCTAGCTGCTGGGAACTAAAACAACAAAAAAACCAAACAATAGAACACAAACACTCCTCTCATGCAATTTGCTATTATCTACCTTGTTATTAAACTTGTCTTCCCATCCTCCTCCAGAGCGTGAACCCGTAAGCACCTCACACGTCTTGGGACTGAGCCCAGGGCTCTGTGGTTGGTAGGCAGTCAACACATATTTGTTGAAATGAATTTCTATTATCCCCTTTGTTCTTTCTGGCTTTATAAAAAAAACCTCTTTCCCTTCTTTGTCTCAAAGGATCCCACTAATATTTTTTTCTCTACAGCTCAAATCACTCGGCAAACATTTTCCAAGCTCTTTACAGCTGGCCTCTGAAATAGATAAGAAGTGCCCTGTTAGCAGCCGTGCCCATCACTGACTATGATCTCTCTTGGTTCTCTCATATCCTATTACTGATGGTTCATTTGAGCTTCTACAGCAGGTCAAGACACAGTTTCACAGTTCTCATAGCTCATTCTGGGCATCTGCGGGGCAGTAGTCTCAGGAAATATGTGGACTTCAAAGGTACTTATCGGAGGCAAAGTCAGATCAAAGCAAACGGGATAATAGATCTGCCAAGTGCAGGCCTCGTGTTCCACAGCACAGGGCCTGTAAAGGTCTCCCGAGGACATAAGCCAGAAGGAGCCACCTGGAGTTGTAATTTTCCAGTCCTTCTGGAGATCTAGGTGAGGTCATTGCTCTTGGTTCCATTTTGGAATTTGGCAGCAGGAAGGGATCTTGGGATTTAACTCTGTCCGAGTGGCCCTGCATTGAAAATAGGACGAGATGGTAAGACATTTGTGACAAGGCTGTTTGCTTTTTGTGTAACACCCAGAATTGAAGAGCTAAAAATATTACTAAGTTAAAAAAATGTCCTTAATTAATTCGTATCACATTCCAATGAAATAGGTGAGGAATATGTTAATTTTTTTATAGAAAGGACAACTGAATCTCTTAGCAATTATTAAGGGTCACATATGAAATTAACAACAGCAATATACTGACACAGACATCTAGCATTACACCACAAAACATTTCTTGGTCTCAGCAGGTAGTGCAGATCTGAAACTATCTAAACTGGTGGGCTTTGCTCAGATTATAGGGTCATAAACCATACAGCAGGTGCACTGTTTTATCTAATTTACTTATCAGTCAGTGTGACCTGATGTTTGCATTGTTACTGGCCCTTAAGATTAAATCTGTCTTAATGATAGTCCCACTTTAGGCAGGTAATTGGTGAATAGATAAGTCTTTCTGCAATTAGGTGAACTCCATCACATGGGCAGGAAATGTCCTTAAACTTGGAGTAACAATTGGAAAATTGTCTTGGTTATATAGCCAGCTTGTCCTTCTTCATATGTGTGTGTGCACATTAGAGTGTATGTGTGTCTGTGCATTATCTACTAGACGTTATCAGGGCATCAGCAACTCTTAAGAAAAAAATGAAACTTTACATTTCTGCAGGATCTTGATGAGAAAGCTGCAGTAGGAAGCCACTAGCTAAGGTGATAATCCTTTCTAGCCACTACTTTGGACATAGGCATGCTTAAAAAAAGGTCAGTCTGTCTATCTATATATCATCTATGGATCTGTCTATTTATCTGTACTTGTTTTAAAGCCAGTATATTCATGGGGTTAAAAAATCACGAAGTATTAAAAAGCTCATAGTTACAAGTCTCCCTCCTATTCCCCTCAGCCATAGGTAATCAGTCTTCTTAGCATCTTACATTTTGACATTGTCAGTTTTAAAAAATGTATACAAAAGTCAATTAAAATACAATTTCATTCCTCCTCCCTTTTATACAAAAGGTAACATTTTATAGACACCCTTCTGCATCTCGTTTTCCTCACCTAACAAAGGCTCTTGGCAATCTTACTTAACAGGATATTCAGACCCCCTCATGTTTTTTGAGCTGCAAGGTACTTCCCTACTTAGATTGGTATTTTTCAAATTCTGATATGCCTCAGAATTTTCTGGAGGCCTTGTTAAAATACACATTACTGAGCTTTACCCCCATGTCTGATTTAAGAAGTCTAGAGTGGTGTCTGAGAATCTGCAGTCTTGATGAGTGTACAGGAGATGCTGATACAGTGATCTGGGGTCCAGAGTTTGAGAACCACTCTTCTATATGTAAATAATGTATTTAGCCTGTGGACAGACAAAAGGAATTTTTGCAACCTTTTGCTGTTACCAACTATGCAGCAATGAATATTCTTGTTTCATACAGGTATAGGTATTTTGGTAGGATGAATTTCTAAAACTGGGTCTTCTGGGTTAAGGGTTATATAAATTTGTGATTTTGATACATAGGGCTGAATTGGTGGTGTTCCAATTTATACTTCTATCAGCAAGGTATGAAAGTGCCTAGTACACCATGTCTAAAGACTCTATTATATAACTTTTTTCTCCCAGTCTGTAGGTGAAACACAATTTTGATTCAATTTGTCTTTTCATGTAATTGACGACCACTTGTATTTCTCTTCTGAAATTTATTTTCTTGAGTTACCTAATCATTTTACACTTCAGTTTCTTTATCTATAAAATGGGAATGTTAGTGGTTCTTAGGAATTCAACCGCCTAGACTGCTATACCCCAAAACTTTACTTTTGATTCCAAGTAATTATTTAAGTTACACTTCATTCCATCATAAAATTTCATTCATTTGTCCATTTTTTTTTCATGTCATAATTCTTCAGCACCAGCAATACGTGAAGTCCTGGGGGTGAAGAGGTAAAAACCTTATCTTCAAGAAATTCACTATATGCTAAAGAAGACCAACTCACAAAGGGTTATTTTACAATAAAATGATGACTGTAATGAAGGTCCCTACAAAGTCAGAGAGGAACACCAGGACAAAAGCCACTGACTCTCACTGAAGAAATCTGGGACAGCTTTGAGTAGAAGGTGGCTTTGAACTGACACTTGATGAAGAGGAGTTTGCCAGATGGGTGAGTGGGAGAAGGTGTCCCGGACAGGACTAGCCTGTTCAAAACCAAAGGGGCATAGAAAACATGGGCAGTATCAAAGTATCTTCATGGTAGTACTTAAAGAGTAGGAATGGAAGGACTGCTCTAATATTCTGGCTCACCTTTGGGGCTGGTAGAAGGACCTCCATCACTTCAAAGGGGCTCATTCCAAACCCCAGACTGTAATGTGAATGTTTCCCGCATATTTCCGGCAGCCAATTTTCTCTTTCTTAATTCTCTTATCTGGTCCTCTTTTCACCATGGCATTAATGGTTTGGAGACCCTTCTTTGTCTCAAATGAAGATTTATTCGCAACCTTGCTGCATGAGCCTGCCAATTTAATGTTCCATCCGCGGCCACATAATTCTTAATGAGAGAGTCAGAGGTTAATAGAAAAATAACATAGAGGGAATATGTCTTATGCTATAACTTTAAGAGTTTATGTTCCTAAGGACTATTTGTGGCAATGGGGAGATGCTCAGAATGTATTACTGAGTAAAGAGGGAATGGAATGTAGAATGTCTAAAGATACTAACAAGTATTGTTGTTTTTGTTATTTTTCATATGTAAATCTATCCATCATTTATCCATCCTATTTATTTTACTTTGCAATTTTATGTCTTCTTAAATTTAATGTATTTTGATATATTTCTACACCATCAAAACTCTCCATAGACAGCAGTTTTAGGCTGTCTTGGCTAATATCCATGACACCATTGTGTGGATGCACTACAACTTGCTTTATTCTCCTATTATTAGATATTTGGGTTTATAAATTTTTATACATACAAGCAGTGATAAAAGAAATAAACAAAATTATTGATAGTATTTATCTTGAATAGTGGGATAATGGGCAAAGAGATCTTTGCATAGAAAAAAACATTAAAAAAAAATGCCAGGCGTAAGAAAGATATTTTAGCTGCTATGGCAACAATAATAATGACAACAGTAATAGTTCACATTCTCTTTAGCATTATTGTATCTGGCATTATGTTAAGATTGAGAATCTGGCATGTTTTACATCAGTCTGCTTAGTTCTACAAAGGTGATACTATGATGTCTACGTTGCTCTCAACCCTTTTGACACATGGAAAGAAATTCTGTGTTTCAACAAAAAACTATAGCACACCTGGGTTATCACATTCTGACTGTTCCTTGTCTTTGAGCTATTTTGTACTTCTTTGTAAGTTGCAGTAACTGATAGAGGCAAACTCTGTCTTGTCTGGAGAGATTTAATTAACCTCTTCTCTCACTGTTGCCTACCTATGAATTGGGCTGTATCCTGTCACCTTTCCCACTTCTCACACATTGCCAACACTTACCAAATTTTCAGTTCTTTTAGTTTCCTTCAGTGTTGGCTGCAACTTTCGAACTAACATTTCTGATTTTTCTCCCTCCCTTTTGACATGACGTCACCAAGACCTAAAACTTAGCTGCCCATATTCTTATCAACTATGTAGCTGGCTTTTCCACCAGCATCTGAAGACGCTCTGTGAGCTAACGCCTGATGACCTGACACACCTTGGAAGACTCCTCACCAGAGCAGACCATGCATGGGCCAGGTTTTCCCCTGGTGAGCTGTTATCTGGGCCGCTTGAGAAGTCTGGCCAAATACTTAGGTCACACACACTCTTATGTGTGAGGTAACCAAGACTGTGGACACCATTACCAAGCACCCTGAAATCTTAGCTTCAAGAAACTCAAAGAAAAGTGCTCCAACTGAAATATTTCCATCTATCCAGCTCTTGGAATATCCACTGGGGTAGATATCCTCAGGGATCTGCTCTATAATACAACATTTTATAATAATAATTCTCTTCTTCTTTCTAGGCGTCACCTCTTTTAAGATACTTACAAAAATAGGACTCTAAAACAATGGACCTTTGCCACCACCTAGCAATAGGTGGTTCAGCCATTTTTGCAGGAATAGCATGAACAAGGTTCTCAGGAGGCTTTTGCTTAGGTCTTACTTCAACCCAACTTACGATCACCTCTGTATTGTTCAGCTATGAATGATATTCATTCACGTTGAACAAAAGGGCAGACTGACAATGTCAAACTTTAGTAGAGTCCTCTGTGCTTCTGGAAAATAGTGAGGCTAAGAAAGCCCCCTTCCATTCCCTTTATGTACCTGGACCAGACACAGACCCTTCAAATCAGCATTCCTTATCTATAAATGGCCAAAATATTTGCCCCCATTGACTTAAGAACAAGTCCATTCATTTGACTTGATCAAAGTTTACTAAAGGTTCCCTCCTTCCCCCAGGTTCCTGATTATTTCCCTGAGGTCGCCCTTTAGCAGTGAAACGTAGAACAACCCCTTCTTAGTGGACACTTCCCAGAATCAGCTGAGAAAATAATTCTGTGATCAGCTCTCCAACCAGGCCACCCACTCTTCCTTCTTCCCAATACCCTGTCCTTTTAGCATTATTCACGCTTTCCAAGAAAAGCTCCTTCTGCTAGACCTTTCGGATGCTTGCAGAGACCGTGGTCATAAAACTTAAGTTTTCAATTCCTTTGGGTAAATTCCAAGGAGGGTGATTACTAGATGATATTGTAACAGTATGTTTAGTTTTGCAAGAAACCACCGAACTACTTTCCAAAGTGGCTGTACCATTTTAATTCTCTGCAGCAATGAATGAGAGTTCCTGCTGCTCCATATCCTCACCAGCATTTGGTGTTAGTGTTTTCGAATTTGGCCCTTATAGTTGGTATATACTGGGATCTTGTTTTAATTTGCATTTCCCTGATGATGATAAGATGTGGAGAATCTTTCATGTGCTTATTTGCCTTTTGTATATCTTTGGTGGAGTGTCTGTTGAGTTGATTGGCCCGTTTTTAAATTGTGTTGTTTATTTATTGTTGTTGAGTTTAAGAGTTCCTTTGTGTATTTTGGATATCATTCCTTTATCAGATATGTCTCTTGCAAACTTTTTTCCTAGTTTGTGGCTTGTCTTCTTCTTCTCTTGATGGATTTTTTTCCTTGGCAGACATTTTCAGAAAAAAACTTAAGAAAGACTTTTAAATGGTCAAACCCCTGCACCGCTCCAAAAAAGATTACCAAATGTCCTGTTAGTACACTCTTCAGAGTTACCTATGGGTTTCATTGTCTTTGAGCTAATTTACAACTTTGTAAGCTTCAGAAAACTGATAATAACCATGATTCTTCTTCTTAGAAATACAAATAAACTATATCCAAAATGTAGTTGGTTATTGCCTTGAGAATAGACCTCTTTGCCTCTTTTTTATAGATTCAGTTCAGCATTCCTTATTGTCTACATGGGTATAATTCTTTGAATTAATCTTTGAACTGGTTGTAACGTCTTACTGATTTCTTCATTAATATTCCTTTGTATGAGAGTATGGGTAGAATTGCAGCATTTCCAGAATCGCTCTCCTGGCCTAAGTGCATCTCCATATCAATAGGTGTTTCCAAGGGGTGGAGAGAAGTAGTCCATCTCCATATCAATAGGTGATTATAAGGGTGAGTGAGGGCTTAGCTGGGCCAGAGAGCTTGGGTGGGGGTCTCTTCTGCGGCAGGGTCATGAGAGACGGGAGAGCAGTCTCTCCCACTTTATTTCTCCCTCTGACTGATTTTGGTTTCAAAGGTATTTTGCCCCAGGATTTTCCTCCTAGAGATACAGAGAGTCATGATTTGATCTTTTTTCTCTTTAAATTATCCTTTAGCAGATAAGGAAGGTGGTATAATGTAGGTTACAGAGCTAGTGGAGGCTTGTCTCCCACAAGGTCGGGACCACTGAGTACATGCTCTTGCTCACCCTGTCTTGCTTAGAAGCTAAAAGATAAAATGGAGAAGCAAAAGCACGTTGCCTTTTGAGACCAATGTGCTAATGTTTAGAGCCACTGTTTCCTATGGGGAACTCAAATTGAAAAGAACAGATAAGTTCATTTAGGAAGAGTTGGAAAACCTGCATTTTGCCCAAATAGGTTCTGTCACAAGGCCTCGCAGCATTTGGGAATGAGAGCAATCAGCAGAGAAATCATCCTTCTCATCTCCTAACACAGGCTGCTCTGAACATGGAATTCTTAATTAACATTCTGAGAGAGTGGTCACACGGGGCAGTGTGCCCAGGGTGCTAAAGGAATTACTTCGAGTGAAGTCCCCTAGTGTTAACAGCTGGATAGCTGCAGATTAAGTGCAGACAATACATAGACAATTGAAAAAGTAATGTTTTTTGATGCTTTCCCCAGCTGCTGCTGCCAGAGTAGCTGCAGTATTATCCAGGTTCCGTCACTGGAGCTGGTAAAACTTTATGAGAGTAGCACCTGAGTTTCTACATTGTTGTTGAGATTGCTGGGGAAAGAGTTTGGAAACAGTGTTGTTACACTTCTTTTATGGATTGTGAGTCAACTGATCTTAGGCTTTGCTTCCTGGATCTTGCTTCTGTTAGAAGGAAACATTACTATAGACAAGCAAGTAAAAGAAAACTATACAGAACAATTACCTTAATTATCTACCTGGCATCCATTCCACTTCATCCCATTTTGTGGCCTCCATGATCCATGTCTCCTGCATTGGGCTGTGTGCCTAGGCCACTCAGGGTTGAGTTCCCTCCTGGCCACAAAGCTTGGTCAAGGAGGGATTACTGACCTGGGCAGAAGCCAGTCTGCAGGTTATATTCCCTTGGCTACAGTGATGGTTCAGGGCTTGTTTAGTCAGAGTAAAGTTTAGGACTTTTGTGTGTTTGGTTATTGTGGAAAACTCTGTCATCTTGTTCCCTGGATGTATGTGTTTGAGAAAGAACTGTAGCTCACTGTCTGTTAGCTGTGCTCTTTTGTCTATGAAAACAGCTATCTGAAGATCAAGTGGATACAAAGGAGTGCTCAAAGAATCACAGAGAAACACGAAAGCAAAGAGTAGAGAAAATGAAAGTTCCTATGGCCAGGATTCTCACCTGGCCCTGGTCGGCTTGCTCATTGCACACGTGTGGGCAATAGGCTGAAGGAGCTCTGCCCAGTGCTCTGCGCAACACGGTGGCATGGTGACTGCAAGGCTGCAGGAGAGCAGAGCAGAGGCTAGAGTGGTGGCAGCGCCGAGGACAGAAGTCCAGAGGACGGCTGTGTGGGACAACTGTGCAGGCAGAGAGGCCCAGAGGATGGCTGTGCGGGCAGAGGGGCCCAGAGGATGGCTGTGCGGGCAGAGGGACCCAGAGAATGGCTGTGCGGGCAGAGGGTCCCAGAGGCAGACACTGGCTTGCTGCGTGCAGACTTGCTCTGAGTGAATGGGATTTTAGTGAATGACCTGCCACTGTGGAAATAAAGTTGGATATAACCCATTCACCCCAAGAACGTTTTACTGTCATTTTCTTTGGTCACACCAAATCCATAGTGTACTTGCCTGGGGCTGAAACCCATTAGCAAGACACTGTGTCCCTGCTGCTTCCTGCTCTTCACACAGTGCTGTTTCAGAGGGGATTCTGGGACATGACTGGTTTAAATCTTGTCCTCGGTGGAAGAGCTGGGATTATGCTCACTCATATCCTTTGCGAGCTCTTAGAATCTGCTCAATGTGGAAGCTCCACATTTCCCAGTCTGAGCAGTTAGAGGTATAATTCTTGGCTGGGTTTCTGTTACTCTCCAAAGAAGTGAAAATTCTAAGAAGAGAATGGCAAAGATTATGGAACACTGGAAAACTCTGGACAGATGGTGTTTCATGGAATTTTCCTGGGGAAATACAATTCTACAGATTTGTGGAAGATTATACTTTTATTTGTGGACTATAAGATTAGAGTAGTCCTCAGGTTTGACTCTCCTACCAGCATTGTAAGCTCCGTACAGTAGGAAGCATTCAGTAATTATCTGTTAAATTAGACGGACAAGCAGAGGAACAGGAGTCAAATGCTACAGAGTTGTAGTGGGTTTCTTTTCATGCTTTGCCAGCAAGGGAAACTCATTTCAGCACTCATGATTCTAATTGCAGGTTCTAGGTTTTATCTAAAATAAGTTTGCTGGAAATTTTACCACCTCATCCAATTCTTTCTTTAGTCTTTTCTTTCCTCTAAGTTCAAAAGAAACCCATCATCTGAATTCTCTAAGAAGAAAGATTTTTTTTATTTGTAACTATTGAACAAGTATTGGATTGATGAAATCTGTATGTGTCATAGGTAAAGGAATAACATAATACTGGGAGAACTATATTGCTTTGATTTAAAAAAAATCACAAACTAACTTGTAGAGTCAAGGTCCATGTTTTTGAGCAGGTGTGGGGAAGTTGGGGTTCCTATGGCCAGGATCCTCACTGAACTTAAACCACCTGATGATGTAACAAGCCTGTTGCTAGGCTACCACTTTCACACCTTTGGGCAATAAGCGATTATTGTGTTATATGGAGAGCTCGGTCCAGTGCTCTGGGCAGAGGCAGAGACGCTAGTGCTTGACCTGCCACCGGGAGAACAAACCGGGTAATAAGCCCTTTCACCCCAGGAGTGTACTACAGTCAATTTCTTTGGTTGCATTGAATCCATAGTGAGCTTGCCTGGGGCTGAAACCCATTGGCAAGACAATTGGTGAAAGTCAGCAGGGTTCATTGTTGACCAAGGAAAAGGACAAGCTACCCTTATGGGAGGGGTGCTTCAGCGGGCTGCCCCTCTGAATGGGAAGACAGTGGATTGTCCCCCAGGGGGTATGTGGTCTGAGGTGGCTTGCCTCCTAGAGGACTAGGCCCCACCCCAGGACTGGAGGCAAGTGGAGGTGATACCTGAGGCAGTAGGGGTGGCCCTTGGTATAGTAAGCAGTTCCTTTGAGAAGCAGAGTGCCCGTGAGGCAGTGGGGACTGTGGGCTGGCTACTTCTCACAGTATTAAAAATGTCTACAGAGGAGACCCAAGAAATGGTGGCATGAGAACGTGAGCTGAAAACGTCTGTGGATTCCCTGAGGGAAATGGCATTGATGCGAGAGGAGGTGGCATGAGAACACGAGCTGCACACTTTTGTGGATTCCCTGAAGAAAGAGATGGCATTGATACAAGAGCATGGGCAGCAAGGTGCCATTGGAGACGAGACGGCAGTGCTGCCAGGTGTTCTGAAGGAGGAAGAAGCCATCAAGGAAAAAGACAAACTCCTGAGGGAAGCACAGGCCGAGGTGGTACAAGAACGTCAGCTACGAAGCATTGAGCTGAAGGTAAGAGACCTTCTGAAGACTGAGGTAGCATTGCTGCGAGGCACAGTAGAAAAGGTAAAGGTTGTAGCAGAAGAGGCACTCGGGGAAGGGGAGAGAAAGGTGCCATCAGCCCCAGAACTGGAGGAGCTGGAGAAAGACGAAGGGGTGATGCCAGAGGCACTGGCGCCTCCTATATTGAAAGCATGCCCAGTGGTTGTAAAGAAAATAAAGACCCAGCAGCTGAAAGTTCCCCAAGGAGAGGAGCAGCCCCCTCCCCAGGTCATGGAGCACTCTATGGTCCGCCCCTATACTCAGTCTGAGCTGGTGGATTTGGGCTCCTTGTTTAAGCAGAAGCCCTCGGAGTCAATATCAGCTTGGCTCCTGAGTCTGTGGGACTTAGGGGTGGGTTGAGTTGTTCTGTTGGGGTCAGAGATGGGAAAGCTGTCTTCCCTGACAGTGCAGCCTGCCTTGAGGCAGCGATTACAAAATGCACATCAGACCCCAGGGAGTCACTCCCTCCTCGATTGGCTCATGGCTTCACGTCGTGCTGTGTGGCCCAATCCGGGTGATCTACCATCCTCTCCTGTTAAATGGCAGACGTATGCTGAACTCCAACAGGTGCTAGGAGAGCTAGGCATGAGAAATGCTATCTATAGTCCAGAGAATTATGGCCCAGATGAAGAGATTTTCACTACTGGGATGAGAAACATTGTACTTCAAACAGCTCCTACATCCCTCTTTGGGTCTCTAGTGGCCATTCTTTCCCCTCACTTAGGGCATCCCATAAGCAAGGTGACACATACAGTAGCAGACTTAGGAGAGGCTGAAGCAATGAGAATCTGGAAAGAAATAAGACCTGTTACTTACAAGAAGAATTTACAGGGCCCATGAAGGTTACGAGGACCCGGATGTGAGTTGATTCAATATGGGAAGGAGCAGATGGAAGAAAATTAGATGGGAAGTCAAATAGCATCTTACTAGAGCTATGGCAACAGCTGAAACCAGAGCAGCCATTCCAGCCATTAAGACCAAAGAGGCAGAGGTCAGAGACAGAGCCATGAGTCTGGCCTGTGTGTTTGCAAGACTTCCTGCTGGAAAGTGAGCCAACCTCACTTGAGCCCACACAGGACCACTCTCTTGCATGCATCTTACATCATGGACAAGATTTGCCTATGTTGGTGGCATTAAAACTGTGTCTTATTGCCCCTAAAGTCTTTGTGGATTGGGAACTTCCTCTGGCTTGAGGATTATTATAATTTTTGTTATTAGGAACCTCCTCTGGCTTGAGGATTATTATAATTTTTGTTACCTGTATCTTAATTTTTTATTATCTCTAAGTTGTTATCCTCTGTTGCTATTGTGGAATCTGGTTACAGTGCTCCAGCTTTCTTGCACAGGGACCATTGCAGAAGATGGAAAGCGTGTAGATTGTAAGGCCAGAATCCTGGAGGGGTGGAGTGTGGGGAAGTTGGGGTTCCTATGGCCAGGATCCTCACTGAACTTAAACCACATGATGATGTAACTGGCCTGTTGCTAGGCTACTGCTTCCACACCTTTGAGCAATAAATGTTTATTGTGCTATATGAAGAGCTCGGCCCAGTGCTCTGGGCGGAGGCAGAGACTCTAATGCTAGACCTGCCGCCAGGAGAACAAGCTGGGTAATAAGCCCTTTCACCCTAAGAAGCGTTTTGCAGTCAATTTCTTTGGTTGCATTGAATCCATAGCGAGCTTGCCTGGGGCTGAAACCCACTGGCAAGACAGCAGCATACATGCTCTTGGGTATTACTAACCCAGTTGCAAAGAGCTGAACATGGTAAAGATAGAAGACAAGAAAAATGACACTGTTAGCTCTTTTTCTTTATTATATTAGTTGAAATATTAACTTTTTCCATAGGTAAAGGGACAGAAACCCTGAATCCAATTTTGCTAACTTCCAGGAAGACTAGATAAGAACCATTCAATTACAGGTTTCTTATTTATCTAATTCTCTTGGCAGGATTTGCTTTTGGTGAAACAAATCACCTGTTGAAGGAAAAAAAACCCATTTAAGTGATTAAATCTACTTCAGCTAATTTACTCTTTAACCTATTTGTAAGCCAGCAAGAGCTTATAATTGTAATGAATAGGTCTTATGGGAAGCTTTAGTTGACATTTGGTCTCATTAGACTTTGAAAAACTTCTGCCATCTTATTCTTTTTGAGCTTTTTGCTGGGATTAGAGTTTTCAAAGTAAATTACAGTGCATGGAGTTTAATACATGGACTCTGGAGCTTCAGAGTTTGGAATCTAGCTCTGTCATTACCAGCCAGAGCTGTGTGAACCAACTTTCAATTTTTCAAAAACTCAGTTTTTACAGTTGTAAAATGATTGTGACAATAGATTGTTATGCTATTTAAATGAGCTAATATAAAGTACCAAGATTACAGTGTAAAGTCCTTAACAGTGTATGGGATATGGTGAGCACATATTAATAGATAGGGCTCATTATTAATAAGAAGCTCTGAAATGGAAAAGCTGACTAGATGATGAATGGATGCTAGAAAAACAAAGATCAATTTCCTCTTTATAAGAAACATCAGTTGCTAGAAAAATTAGCACATGCATAACAGACACCTGTTCTATTATCAAGAAGATACCAGAAACAGACATCTTTTTCTGCAGTACCTAACTACTTCTGTGTTACACATGCCATCCATTCAGAATTCTTTTAAAGGATATTTTATCTTAGGGACCAGAGTGTATAATACTTCTTGAATAACACCTTAGTCCCAGTGGAGAATTAAAATCAGTTTATGTGAATGTCAGCTTAACCCTTCCTCTTGCTGCACCATTTAAAGCTGAAGAAAGTGTAAAATGGAATAAGAAGTGTCTCCAGCAGCTGGTGAATGTAGATGTGGATAAAGTGAAGGTTCCTGTGGTCAGGTTCTCACCTGGCCCTGGTCAGCTGGCCTATTACACACATGTGGGCAATATGTTGCTATTGACTCTATCTATATAAAGAACTCCACCCAGTGCTCTGGGCGACACAGTGGCATGGCTGCAAGAGAGCAGAGCAGAGGCTGGAGTGGTGGCAGCACCGAGGACAGAGACTGAGACAGCTGTGTAGGTAGAGAGGCCCAGAGGCAGAGACTGGCTTGCTGCATGCAGACTTGCTCTGAGTGGATGGGATTCTAGTGATTGACCTGCCACCATGAAAATAAAGTTGGGTGTAACCCTTTCATGCCAAGAACGTTCTGCTGTCATTTCTTTGGTCACACTGAATCCATAGTGAACTTGTTCTGGGGCTGAAACTCATTGGCAAGAGAGTAGATGTGAGAAAATGTATGAGAATGAGATAGAAGAGAGAAAGATAGTAACTTCTTGATATGGGATGTGTTTATGTACATATATGTATGTGTATAGTGGAATCACATATCATTGCTATTTTATAGACATGTCATTAGCCTCAGTGTTTAACCTCTTTTGAGGCTGGGAAATGTAAGTAACAGTCCTAGATAAATAAGTCAAATTTGGATTTTCCGTGCAGAGAGTAGGATTTGTAAAAAAAAAACTGACTTAGGTATTATGTCTATTAGAAATTTTTCTTGTGTGTATGTGAGGGGCATGGCTCAGTTTACCATTTTAAAATATTTTGCCCAGTCTAACCTGAAACTTAATTTGCATTCTGAACACACATCAATTGTTTCTGCCACTGAGAAGACTAAGGCCCATTTACATGGATTTAAAAGTGTGCAAGTAATCCATAACTGTAAATCTGTATGCAAAGAGAAATAACAGGGGGTACCCATTTTTATTTATTCAGTACAATACTTTGAATTTAGTTTTAAGTTGTTTATAGTGGAAAGCTAAGGAATTTTCCCCTGGACTACAAATGATTTAACCTCAATGTAAAAATAGCCACATGTGGTGAAAGAAGAGTTAGGTACCTCTGCTCTCACTTTAAAAATGTTCCTTAATTTCCTAACAGTGTTTTGATTAGACATAACAGAAGCCTGTCTTAGAAAATGAGGAAATACGCTGATCAGACAGAAAACTGAGCAGTCAGGGTGACAGTGCCTCAGAAGTTGACCCTTTTTAATTTCTCTTGCTTTATAATTTCTTTTTATATCACTGTCTTGCAGCCCTGGGCAAGTTCATTATGGATTCAGTGTGACCAAAGAATGGCAACGGAACATTCTTGGGTGAAGGCATTTGTACCCAACTTTACTCCCACGGTGGCACGTCAGTGACTAGAGTCCTGTCCACTCAGAGCGAGTCTGCATGCAGCAAGCCAGTCTCTGCCTCTGGGCCTCTCTACCCACCCAGCTGTCTCAGTCTCTGTCCTCGGCACTGCCACCACTCCAGCCTCTGCTCTCCTGCAGACGTGAAGCCCAGAGCACTGGGCAGAGCTCTTTATATAGAGTCAGTAAGAACGTATATTGCCCACACATGTGTAGTGAGCTAGCCAACCAGGACCAGGTGAGAATCCTGGCCATAGGAACCTTCACTTTCTCCACAATCACCAACATCGTGCTTTTAGCTATCATTTCTGTCTTAATGACTAGCCTTGTCTTTATCAATGTCTCTTTACTCTCTCCCTCTCAGGACCCGTTTCTAAAATGGCCCTGAACACTGTCTCACTCTTCTGGATGAGGGTGATGGAACAAGAACAGGAGAAAGCACAAAGCCTTTGTTGTTTTCTTTGTTAAATTAGAATTAAAACAGTCTTAAAGAAGTCTCTGAGAAGCCCTTTACTCTCACGATCCAAATCCTTGGGTTTCCAATCTACTCAGATATATGTACTTCCATTTTGTGAAGAGTCCCTTTATAGTATCTTCCTTCTGGGAAAGAAATTCACTCAGCTCTGTGGAATCTCTATTGTCAGGGAATTTGCAAAGTGCAGGTACAGGAGGCGATTTTTGCTTTTTGTGCTTGTGTTCAGTGTACTCCGTTGGAAGGTATGAAGGCTGGGTTGGAGGGGAGGGATTAGCTGGTGTCGGCAGTTTTCATAAACAGCTGGGGCTCTGAGCAGCCACTCCTTAAACTCATATCCAAAAGTAGCATCTGGTGTCGTGGGAACAACAGAGCTCCAGAGAGCCCAGGAAAGGTAAAGTAGGAGAGCTTGTAAGGTTTCTTGTAGTTTTATTTAACTCCAGACCTCAAGAACAGAATTAACCAAAGAGTAATAAGATTTGCCCTAGTGTCTCAGGAAACTCATCATTAGGATGTCAGCCTGAGTGAAAAACATGTAGGCTGTGGTGGAAGAAACAGGAGATTGACGTAAATTAGCTTGAAATTAGTATGTCAAAGCATAGTCCCTGGGCCATCAGTATCAGCATTACCTGGGAATTTGTTAGAAATGCAAATTCTTGGTCCTGAACCTAGACCTCTGAGTCAGTAACTGGGGGTAGGCCCCAGGAATCTGGTTCAGCAAGTACCCCAGATGATTCTGATGCATGCTAACATTTGAGAACCATTGTTTTAGGACACTGAGACCACTTTTCTTTACTGAACTACCTAAATGAGGACTCAGCCTTTATCTGCCTGGTCCCCACAACTGATTGTCCCAGGTCTGTGGAAGAACGAATGTGTACCTAGCAGACTCCAAAAATGATGGTAGAACATGGAACCTGAAAGGGCTTTGCTGTTACATTTCATTATGCTCAAGAGATGAATTTCTCAGATGCACCTCTTTCTTCTCAAGCCTTAGCTACCTCAGCTTCCGTGACTCTTGGCAGACACCATCACTTCTTAATTCACAGGGGAACTGAGCTGTCCAAAAGGGTAGGCACTAGACACATATGGCTATTTGAATTAAAGTAAAATTTAAAAAATTTAGTTCCTCAGTCACATTAGCCATATTTCAACTGCTCAGTAGCAACATGTGGCTAGTGGCTACTCTGTGGGACAGTGCAGATATAGAACACCTCCCTCTGTCTGATACTAGACTTGTAAAACCACAAGTAGTGTTTGCCAATTTCTGTGGTGTAAATACTGCCACCATGACCAATTTCAAGCTACCAACATGGGTATCAATGAACACAGAGTTGCAAAGAAATACACATAATCTATTCTTGAAAGCCAATATGAATTGATTCTAGGTCACCAGTGGTTTATGGGTGGAATTTTTCCTGGATGGCAGTGTCTTGCCAATGGGTTTCAGCCCTGGACAAGTTCATTGTCAATTCAGTGAGACAGAAAATTACAATGGAACATTCTTGGGGTGAAACCGTTTATACCCAACTTTATTCCCACAGTGACAGGTCAGTCCCTAGAATCCCGTCCACTCAGAGCGAGTCTGCATGCAGCAAGCTGGTCCCTGCCTCTGGGCCTCTTTTCCCTCGCAGCCATCTCAGTCTCTGTCCTCGGCGCTGCCGCCACTCCAGTCTCTCCTTTCCTGCAGCCATGCAGATGTGATTCTAGTGCTAGACCTTCCACTGGGAGAATAAAGCCGGGTGTAAACCTTTTTACCCCAAGAACATTCCATTGTCACTTCTTGTTCTCACTGAATCCATAATGAACTTTCCCAGGATATAAGACACTGCTTGAAATGTATTGGGGCCAGCGTTTTACAGTTTGCAAGCACTCAAAACTAAAGCATATATGATGTTAAGATGTTTTACTCTAAATTTTATGTTGTGTCAACAGTGGTGCTCCACTGATTATGTCTAATAAATGGAGATTTGTGGAGAAAGTGAAGGTTCCTATGGCCACCATTCTCACCTGGCACTGGTTGGCTTGCTCACTACACACGTGTGGGCAATACATTGCTATTGACTCTATATAAAGAGCTCTGCCTAGTGCTGTGGGTGACATGGTGGCATGGCTGCAAGGCTGCAGGAGAGCAGAGATGAGACTGGAGTGGTGGCAGTGCCAAGGGCAGAGACTGACACAGCTGTGGGGGGCAGAGAGGCCCAGATGCAGACTGACTTGCTGCATGCAGACTCGCTCTGAGTGGATAGGATTCTAGTGATTGACCTGCTCCCTGGAAATAAAGTTGGGTATAACCCTTTCACCCCTAGCGTTCTATTGTACATTGAACTTGTCCAGGGCCTAAACCCTCTCACAAGACAAGGTTATAGTCATATCTAGCTGTGGATAGTAAGCTGGGAGGAATGCCTTGCTCCCTAATTGAAAATAGAGGGGTTGTCTTTGATTGTTGAGGTCATGAAAGACTTTCAAATATGCTGTCAAAGGTGAGCAATGTGCTTAACTATAAAAATATTTGCCATTTTTAAGGTGCTTAGAATTCTTTTTGAAAGATGGAAAATTCTTTTAATTTCAAGCTGAACAAAACCGAGCTGATATGCAGCTAAGGCTAGTTTTGAAGTGTCATAATCAGACTTTGCAAAGACTTTTTGTTTTAACCAGGTCACCAATGCTGCCCTTACATCACTAACCTAACAACTCATATATTACAAATAGATTTTAGTTCATGGATTTCACACCATAACTCCTTGGAAATGTGAAAACTTAATGATTTCTATTCTATTTCCTTTCTTGTTAAGGAAAACCCTTAACTCTGAATGCTTCTGTTACTAAAACTGTGTGTTAATTGTGATGATCATAATTGGATGAGAATTATCAGTTAAACTGATAACCTCACTGAGCCCATTTGTTCCAGCAGAAATATTACCCACATTTGTGTCAAATTGGGTCACTCTCAGTCCCTTGGGAAGCTGCCATTTCAATGCCAGTCCATCTAAAGCTGGGTGTCCTTGAATGACAGCTGATAAAATTCAACCAATAAGTGGTGTCCAAATGTCAGAGGGAACGGTGTGAACTGGGACAGTTTGAGACTGTGTTCAGGGGTTGGTTCTGGGTAGTCACAGTTTAAATGTGACTTAGAAAAGAAATAAGTCACCATCTTTAATCTCCAAACATTATACACCATCTCGCCGGTAGACTTAGTAAAGGTCAAGCAATCAATATGGTTGGCATTAACAGAGATAAGTTATTGGAAAGGGTTTTTATTCCTTGAAATTGTTTTTCACATTCTGATATACAAAAAGGTAAGTAGACCTTCAGGTGGAGTAAAAAAGAACTTGTACGACCGTGAAATGAGCTGATCAATGGTCAAGGGACAAAAGAGATTCTATGGACTTGGGAAGTAACAGGAAGGGATTTAATTGCTTCCGTGTTTGTCTCTGTTAGGGGCTTAATATTTTGAATGTGTGCCTATCCTTTGGGAAAAATTGGGTTGCCTGGTATATCATCGATCTAGCAAGACAGAAATACCAGGAGAGCATATTATGGTTCATCATGTTGTTACTCTAATCTTGACTTAAACTAGAAAAAAGAAAAAAGGAACAAGAGTACGTTTTCGCTTTTGCTCTTTGCAAAATTACTTGGAATATAGTACAGGAAAGAGAAATGGTGAAAATATTAGGTTCGCTTCTTAAATTATAAATTTGCAGACTAAGTGAAGAGGGGTTTTATACTTTCCATTTAAATATTATATCTACAGAGGTAGCAGAACAGTAATGTTTGGAAGAAGGTTAATAAAAGACTGAGAAGGAAGGAAATAATGTCTTGATTAAAACCCAGTCATTTGAGAACTAAATAGTCATTACATGAACATATACAAATAAGAAAATTCAGCAAGGTCCTTCAAAAGCCAAGAGCAAAAAAAAAAAAAAAAGGAAAAGTATTAAATTATTTTATTTTATTTTATTAAGGTATCATTGATATACAATCTTATGAAGGTTTCACATGAGCAACATTGTGGTTATTACATTTACCTGTACTATCAAGTTCCCCCCTACACCCCATTGCAGTCACTGTCCATCAGCATAGTAAGATGCTATAGAGCCACTACTTGTCTTCTCCATGCTGTACTGCCTTCCCTGTGACCCCCCTACGTTTTGTGTACTAATCATAATGCCTCTTAATCCCCTTGTCCTTCCCTCCCCACCCATCCTCCACAACCTGGTAACAGCTAGTTCCTTCTTGGAATCTGTGAGTCTGCTGCTGTTTTGTTCCTTCTGTTTTGCTTTGTTGTTATACTCCACAAATGAGTGAAATCATTTGTTAGTTGTCTTTCTCTGCCTGGCTTATTTCACTGAGCATAATACCCTCTAGCTCCATCCATGTTGTTGCAAGTGGTAGGATTTGTTTTCTTCTTATGGCTGAATAATATTCCACTGTGTATATGTACCACATCTTCTTTATCCATTCATCTAGTGATGGACACTTAGGTTGCTTCCATATCTTGGCTATTGTAAACAGTGCTGTGATAAACATAGGGGTGCATATGTCTTTTTGAATCTGGAATCTTATTTTCTTTGGGTAAATTCCTAGGAGTGGAATTCCTGGGTCAAATGGTATTTCTATTTTTAGTTTTTTGAGTCACCTCCGTGTTGCTGTCCACAGTGGTTGAACTAATTTACATTCCCACCAGCAGTGTAGGCAGGTTTTCCTTTCTCTATATCCTCTCCAGCATTTGTTGTTCCTTGTCTTTTGGATGCTGGCCATCCTAACTGGTGTGAGGTGATATCTCATTGTGATTTTAATCTGCATTTCTCTGATGATTAGCAATGTGGAGCATCTTTTCATGTGCCTGTTGGCCATCTGAATTTCTTTGGAGAAGTATCTGTTCAGATCCTCTGCCCATTTTTTAATCAGGTTATTTACATTTTGGGTGTTGAGGCATGTGAGTTCTTTATAAATTTTGGATGTTAACCCCTTATTGGATATGTCATTTATGAATATATTCTTCCATACTGTAGGATGCATTTTTGTTCTACTGATGGTGTCCTTTGCTGTACAGAAGCTTTTTAGTTCGATGTAATCCCATTTGTTCATTTTTGTTTTTGTTTCCTTTGCCTGAGGAGATATGTTCAGGAAAATGTTGCTCATGTTTATATTCAAGATCTTTTTGCCTATGTTTTCTTCTAATAGTTTTTTGGTTTCATGACTTACGTTCAGGTTTTTGATCCATTTTGAGTTTACTTTTGTGTATGGGGTTAGACAATAATCCAGTTTCATTCTCTTGCATGTAGCTGTCCAGTTTTGCCAACACCAGTTGTTGAAGAGGCTGTCTTTTCCCCATTGTACGTCCATGGCTCCTTTATCATATATTATTTGGCCATATATTTTGGGTTTCTATCTGGGCTCTCTATTCTGTTCCATTGATCTATGTGTCTGTTCTTGTGCCAGTACCAAATTGGAAAAGTATTCTTTAGTTCCTTCTTACAAGTAAAAAAAATTTTCAGATGGTATGCCTGCTTTGATTTTCACCTAGAAATACTCCTATTGCAATTTAGAAGTTAACATGTAGTACTCTAGTTTTTGAAATCTTATATTGTCACACATTTCTAAACTTTAAAAAAATAAGTGGATGAACATATTTTTTATGACCAGAGATTGCGATATGGTAGGATACAAAACAGGGACATTTTCCTGCTTTTTCTTAAACTCTAGACTGGTCTAGAATAATGTTTGGACCAGGTCAATGAGAAGTTGTTGGCATAAAGTAGCATTTTATATCTCCAGAAAGCTCTGCTATAACATCTTCAGGTAGCCAGGGTGTACCAGATCTCACAGGGAGAAAAGTTATCTCTAAGTTTTAAGATTCTTCTTCACTAAATCTCACCAGGGTGATCTTCAGAGCATTGTTTGAAGATCTTCTCATCCATTGAGAAGAGTACACTGAGAAAGTGGAAAGTTACCCAGAAGATTTTATTTATTCTTTTGGGCCTGATATAGATTACAGTCCTGGTCCTAGTTCTTTTTTGCCTCTCTGTATCCACACACTTTGCCCTGAGATTGCATTTCTTCTCATTGAAAAGGGAGTCTATTTCTCTTGGATCTGGACATTTCCTGAGACAGTTACTTTGCTAATAGAATGCAGCAGAAGTTATGGTATGCTTTTCTGAGCCTGGGTCTAAAGGAGGCATTTTGTTTTCCATTTGTGCACTTGCTGGGCACACTGTCACAAAACCACTACTGGCCCAGAGGGCTGAGTTGTGAGAGACACAGACATGTGACAGAGCCCAGGCAACATCAACAAGGCCATCCAGTTGACAACCCCAGACATGGAGCAATAAGTGTCTAGCACTGTGGGCCACTGGGGTTTTGTGGTTGTTAAGCAACACTGTTGTAGCCAGAGATAACTGATGCAGATTGGTTTCCAGATTGACTGAAGGTATGGCATTTGGATTAATTCATCATGGAACTTCATTAAAATAAACAAGAAGTCCTTGAAGTGATGGGTTTGCTTAGCCCAACCACTTTCCAAGAGACATTTATCTACTGAGTTGATTTGACCTGTGGACAGAGATTTCAGCCCTCTGTGTGGTGACAGCATATGCAAATGTGTATTTGTGTCTCTCCCAATCTAACAGCTGGACAGACAGGTGTCTAGAAGTTAGAAGGTTAATACTCACACAGGATCTCCATGCATCAGCATTCCCAAAATTCCAGCAGAGAGTTTGCTCTTCTTGGAGATTAGAAATGACTTAAAATAATGGCCACTGACTTAACTGTATTTGCCATCAAGGCAGAATGAGCTAATTTTTAAACACAATATATTTTCAGAGTTTAAACACACACACTTTTGTTTCTTTAAATTTTGCCAGGCTTACTTCTGGTATGTGTGGAATGAATCAGTGTCCCAGCCTTTTAAGATTGCCATTCCATTCTTAACATTTGAATAATGTCTGGAGAGAAGATAGTATTAGAACACTATTAATTTCATGATTTTGCTAATTGTAGGTTCTGGAAGAGAATGTCCTTGCTTTTAGGAAACACACACAGGAGTAAGGGGACATCGTCTCTACATACCAGTCTGGATTTATTTTCTACTTCTTCCCCTTTCTAGAGAAAACAATGGAATTTTGTGGAGGCCTCAGGGGTTTTTCTATCTCCAAGGGACAGTCTTTTACCTCTGAAGAAAGGGGGAATTTGATTGAAAATAGAGGCTACTTAGGATGCATTCAGAGGAATTTTTCCCCTCCATCATCTTATTTGGCTAGTGATTTGATCCTAGAGGCCCTCCAGAGTTACTGTGAGCTGACTGGCTTCAGCCATGCGGGATCATTTTCAAATATTTTCCAAGGACAAACACCCTCCCTACAGGTTTCTCAGCAGCAATGATTGTCTTGTCTGGGGATTGTATTCTGATTAATTTAACTTTAGCTTCCTTACTGCTTTAGTGGATTCCAAATTTGTCATGGTTTCCAAAAAATTCTCTTGGGAAGTTTCATAAAAGCAACTGGAGAGAATAGGGTTTAGGATTGTGGGTAAAATTGTAATATTTCCAGAATATCTCGCCTGGCTTTAGTACATCTGCATATCAGTAGGTGTTCAGAGGTGTAAAGAAGTATGGCTTTAGTGCATTTGCATCATTCCTCCGGAGTGGAGAGAAGTTCATCTCCATATCAATGGGTAATTACCTGGGCAACTTGCAGCAGGTCTTATCTGTACCTGAGAGGTGAGGGGGAGGGCCGGTTTTGCTTCTGCTAGAGCAGGAAAGAGAGGAGGCCCGGGACTGCAGTTTGTAATCAATAAACGGATTTAAAATTTTATTTCTCCCTTTGACTGATTTCGGTTTTTAGAGGTATTTTGCCCTGGGATTTCCTCTCCCCGGAATTTCAAGGATTTATTCTGCTCAGCAACCTTTAGAATGTGGCAGGAGGGGGACAGGGGAAGGCTGAGAGGCACAGGGAAGAAGAATGGAAAGAATGCCAGATTCTTCTGGATGCACATTCATAGGTCAGGCATAATTCAGGAGTTTTGCAGAAATTTCAATGATCATTATCCTGCGTGGAGGTGCTCCCTCCATTCAGCTGAGCAGAAAGCACTCAAAAGCATGCGATAAGTGGATTCTGCCAGCAGAGGGCAGGAGCGCCACGGCCATAAGCCACAGTCTCATCAGAGCAGTACCTGGTCCAGACATTGCACGTTGTTCTGGAAGCCAGCTGCTTCTGAAGCCCTTGCAAGCCTTTCTTGTAAGATTTTGCTTTCAGTGTCTTCTGCTGACAGTTTGGGTAGTAGAGTCAGTATGCCTGGATTTGAATCTTGGCTGCCCAACTTGCTAGCTTTGTCGTCTCTTTGTACCCGAGTCTGTCCCCCCTGAAAAATGGGAAGGGAACAGGTTTTGTGAGGTGATTGGGTTAACTTACATAATACGTTCTGAAGTGCCTGACCCTTAATAGGTACTTAATAAATATTAGCTAACAATAGTATAACCTTTCCCTTTGCCTTCCGTCTTCCATCCTCCCAAGTTGGAATGTAAAAATAAATGAATCCGGTGATAGGTTATATAGCCTGATTCCTCTTCATTCTTCAAAACTTATCTGAAAACACAGTATCACCCCTGTGGCATTTGTGCTAAAAATGCTTACACTACATCTAATAATGAAAAAACATCAGACAAAACCAAACTGAGGTATATCCTACTAAATAATTAGATCGTGCACTTCAAAAATGACAAGGTCACGAAAGACAAAGCTATGTTCCGGACTGTAGGATACTAAGCAGACACAACAGCTGGGTGCAGTGCACGGGCTGGCAATTTATTTTATGTTAAAGTATATGCTGGGACAATTGGCAAAATTTGAATAATGTCTGTAGAGAAGATAATATTAGAACAGTATTAATTTCCTGATTTTGCTCATTGTAGGCTATGAAAGAGAATGTCCTTGCTTCTAGGAAACACACACTGGAGTACTTAACAGTAAAGGGTACATCAGCTCTACAAGTTACTCTCAAATGGTTTAAGAAGTATACATTTGTAAATGCATATGTGTGTGTGTGTATATATATATGAGACAGTATATTGTGATATAAGAACACTTAGGACATCTGGATGAAAGGCATATGAAAATTCTTTGTATTATTCATGCAAGTTTTTTTATAAGCCTGAAATTACATAAAAATACAAAGTAAAAAAAAAGAAAAACTGTAAGTAAAAAAAAAAAAAAAATCCCATCCCAGGTGCCACCTTCTCCAAGTAGCCTTCCCTGCTGTTGCCCTGCCCCCGCTCTTAGGTGAAGCAGGTACTCCCGTTCTGCCCTGGACCTGCAGCCTGTCTCTGTCCCAACATCCATTATGACACTGTCCCGTGACCACCTGTTTATGTGACCACCTCAGTCGTGAGCCCGGGAAGGCAGGCAGGGACCCCACCTTATCGTTCACCTTTGTACCACCAGAGCCTCCCTGCTACTGGAACAGAGAAGAAACTCACTGAAGATTTGTTGAGTGATAAGGTAGTAGAACTTGGCCTTATATCTGAGGTTTGATTTTTCCAGGGTCCTTCTGTTAACTTTAGCTTTGTTTTCAGGTTTTGTAGTAGGAATGTAACACAGGTTTGATCTCAGCCCACCTAGTCAGGAAACTGAGTCCTGCCACAGTGCCCCCAAGGGAAAGTGTAGCTCTGGGAGCAAGGGGCTTCCCCTTCTGGGGCAAGTTCCTGTGAATCTGATGAAACTGAAGGAGGGGAAGGGGAACGGCAGGTTGGGTTAAAGGGGTTTGTTTCTCATGGCTGCCTGGGTTCCCTAGCCAGGCCGTGCACAGCCAGTCCCCTCGGCTGTGTTGTGCACTCTGCTCCCCCTGCTGGCCCCTTCCGGGGACTGGTGGGCACCTGACCAATTAGGTACCAGGAACGGAGGGGAGGCTGTTTTGTCTCTGCCCCTTGCCCCGGATCGACTGGACACTCTGCAGTGGTAAACATCCATTTGTATGTAAATGGACTAAGGCCAGGAGGGAAATTCCGGAAATTCTGGGTGAAAACTTCCATTTACCCCACAAAAGTCTTTTCAGTTTTTTCATACCTTAGTGCTGTGATTCTGTTGCTTAGAGGCACTGTGAGGATAGAATCAGTTGTTGGATGAAAAGCAAATAATCAGTAGACTCTGTCTAGGCATTTAACTAAAGGGAATTCCACTGTATGTGCTCAATGTGTGTTTAATATTCAAAGAAACGTATTTTTCTTACAACATAGTGTCTGAATGCAAACTGTGATTTCACGTAGTGTGCAATCAAAGAAACAGCAATCTGAACTGAAGCTGGTGGCAGAACTGACTACAGGGCATTAGTGGGAAACTGTGTGTGTGTATGTGTGTGCACACATGTGCGTGTTTCCTACATGTTCCCTTTTTTTAAATGGGTAATGTTTGGGTTTTTTATGGGCATGTTTGTCTGTGTGCAAGGAGCTGATGTGTCTCACTCCTTTATTTGTACTCTCCCTGCTAATTATTCTCATAAGAGGGTATGCATTGTGGTTATGACTTTAACACTATTTTTCCCTAGTGTTAATTACCAAGCTAGATATTTTTGCTATTTGGCAAAGATCGCAATACAGTAAAATATCAGTATAACTTCTTTGTTTACCAGGAGCCATAAAAGCCTATCTAGAAAAAGTCCAAATGTGTCCACATGACTAGAGAATGAACTCAACTATAGATTGTTAAGGAATGTAAAGCCAAGACAGATTTCCTACTGAGGCTCCTTATTTATAACCTAGTGAACTGGGGTGATAGCGTGCATTGTCTTTAGACAAATTAGATGGGAATATCTGCATGGAAAAACACTGGATGTAGGGGCTGTGGTCAGTATGAATAGATGAGGAAAAAATATAATTCCACACACCTCAAAAATAACTCCCTCATGCATCCCACCAATCAGAGATTCATTTGGAATAACAGGTTCTTCTAAAAGCTGCTATGGAAGTTAAGGTTCCTACTACCTATACTTTAGTGCAAATTGGTTTAATCAGGCATTTTGACTTCTTTTCCTATAACACCTAGCTGAGAAGATGAAATAGTTAGTGGTCTTGTTTGGAGGGAATTGGAGGGGAGGAGGACAGGGCAGTTTTAGAGGAAGAGGTATTTTAGATAAGGTGCTGACTGGGGGACAGTGCTGAAAGGGGGTGCTGAGGAGGGCTGCAAACAATGTCCCGGTTCTTGGAAGTTAGAGAAAAGAGATGGGGGAGAAGTGGCCAAAGCTCCGGGAAGAGAAAGATGAATTAGCCGAAACAAACACTGGCCATGCAGCAGGGGAGGGATTGCACACCACCAAATAGCACATCATTCATGGCTCTGCGACTGTCTGCCCTGAAGAATCACCTGGCTTGTGTCTCTTGAAGAGTGTACACCCTTATACATCAGTGTTTATCCTAGAATGGAATACACCTACATTAGTGCTCAATAAACACTTATTTAATTAAACATATAATGCTCCTGACACCTTTGCCATGCCTACTGATACTTGCCGAGGACTTTACCACTTGGAACTTAATATCTCAAAAAAGTTTGCAAAGTACTTGGCCAAAACTAACTTCCAATGAACTTTAAAAATGAACAAATTCTTGAGCAACCAACCAAATAATTATGTTATATGAACCATCCGTCTAAATGGCTCATTTATCAAAATGGCATTCAGTCTCACTTGGGCATTCACGAATTTTTAAGACAGAGGATAGCTGTTTCTCCAGGTCCTAAAATATCCACAAGATAGCAGGCAGAAAGCTTTCCTTCTTGTCAAAATCTGTCCTGATTTTCGTATATCACGACGGCTGTGTGTCATTGTCACATTCTTGTCCACTCAGACAAGAATGTGTTTTGTCCACTCAGCCATCGTTCTGGAATTAGGAGCTTTTGCAGTGCAGAACCAAGAGTTGAAGAGTAATAAAGGTTGGAGCTCAATGTCAGGAAGAAAGAAGCCAGGGAACGGCTGGGAGGAGGTCAGCACAGACACAGAGCCTCATCGTGCTGAGGGCTTAGCAGGGACGGAGAGAAAGGCAGGAAGTCTCTGGGGATGAGTAACAGGGCAGAGCAGGGCACAGGTTTCTGCAGACTCCCAGTCAGTGTCATCTGCCCCCACAGTCTCCCTCTCAGAATATCATTTAAGAGGACATACAGTCTTCTGGGGAGAAAACAGAAGCTTGCATCAGCCTGGTGTGTATGTTCATGGGCCAGTCCAATGCACAGCCGTCACTCAGTGCCTCCCTTCCTCTGGGCCGCTGCCATCACCCTGTGACTGGAGCGTCGTCGCCGTCGCTCGGCTTGTCGCCTCCCCTCAAGCCTTCAAAGTCATCTCCTGCTTTACCACAGGGAAACTTTTCTGAAATGCAGGGTTAGTGTTTGACAGCCCTGCTTAAAAGCTTTCAGTGATGTTCTGTTTTCTGTGGAACAAATCTCAGTTTATAGCATTAAGAACTTTCATATTCTATTCCTCCAACCTTCTCTATTATGATTTCCCTTTATTCTAGCCTCACACAGGGTTTTTATAATTTATATCTCCAGTTCTTTTTATATGCCTAACAAACTGCTGTTCTGCCTTTTAGAGGCAAAATCAAGTGTTTTCTCTCTTTGGGAGATCCTCTTCATATCCCACCTCCTAAAACCAAGAAGTCAAAGTGAGATATATTCACTTTGATGTTGCATACATACCTAGTTACATTTGGTTACCACCAGTTACATTTGTTTATGCGCTTATCTCCCCTGTTAGATTTTGACCTTCTTCAACTTGAATGTTGATATCTAATTTATTTATTTTTATGGATCTCGGACATGACATATAAGTGCTTACCACTTTTCTGTTGGATAGATGAAATTTTCATGCTTAAGTCCCAGTGTTCAGCTAGTAGCTCACTGAATACAACTGAGGACCGTGTCATAGGGTTCAGCCCAGTGCTGGGCCAGGTCTCCTGTGTGGGTTGGGCATTGAGGGAACTCTGGTTGGACAGAAGGGTTTGGGCCAGTGCAGATGTGGGTTCATTTTTTAGAGGAAAATAAATTTAGAAAGACAATCGCTGATGGGAGGGTCATTAATACTGAATAGGGGAGATATGCATGATATTATGAAAAAAAAATTGTTAAGTAATAGGAGTGGGAAATGTACTGTAATAGAGGTGGCCATGCATGTTTTCGGTAGGAATGAAGTGTATTGAAATAGTAGAATCAGATGAACACGAGTAGGTCAGCAAGATGATGAATATTGTGGTCAGTAAGGTACTTGAAATTGCAGGTATGGTGCAGAGCAAGCCACTCTATGACTCTGATGTTCTGCCAACTGTTTGGAGGAGACGGAGGTTGGGGGGCACCTGTGAGAAGTGTGTGCAGAGAACAAAGATGGCACTGTGTTTGTCACTGCCCCGGACTTCTCCCCCCAGTATGAAGAGCCTCCACACTACGTGCAGCAGTGCTTCAGGGACGATGAGCAGTAAAGGTTCATGAATTTTCTGTTTATTGGTGCCGGAGCACCTGCTACAGTTAGAGGCTCCCAGCTGGGTACCTCAGCTGTTTGCAACTTTCTGACCCAGTGTGTAGCTCTTTTAAAAAATATTTCATAATGAAACTTTCCAAACACACTAAATAGATTTTGCCGATGTACCCATGATGTAGTTTTAACAAATATCCACATTTTGTCGTTCTTTTTTACTGACATATTTTCAAGCAAATTCTAGTCTCATATTGCTTCATACATCAGTGTATCAGTAAGCATCTCTAACTGATAAGGATATTAAAAATAATATAACCACCAAGCCATGATCACATCCAGGGTTGCTTTGAATAAATCAGGGATGGGCTCCCTCCCTTCCTCCTCCTCCCAACCCTCCGGCGGGCTGTGCATACCTTTCCCAGTTATGCTGAAGCCATCATCATTTCTGCAAGAAGAAGCAGCCATTATACCCATTCCCCTCATGCTAGCAGAGTCTTCCACTTGCAAAATACCATCTGGGAAGAATGAAGTTTCCTGGCCTTTGCCTTTGTCCAGCCCATACCTGATATTTTAAGTAGCGAAATGATGTATTCCATCTGTAAACCAATCTAGTACTATTTCAAGCCTCATCCCTCCCTGTTATGCCAGAAGGCTCATTAAAAACAAGCTTAGCTTGAGAGTTATTGGAGCCTTTCAAGCAGTGTGCATATGCCAAGTGTTGATAGATACCCATGGAAATGGCTGTTCTGCCCATCAGTCTTGAGGGAATAAAAGAAGCTCTTCCACCTTGCGGATTTCTGAGGTCTCGCTTGGAATGGTGTTGATCACGGCAACGGCTCCTGATTTGCTCTCGTTGTCCCTCTTTGCTGCTCGAGAAGGTCCGAACCCCCTGTGTAGAGAAGGCTTAATCAGCAGGGTAGGTACAGAGAATTCTGGTCCTCAAGTTCTGATGATCTGCTTGGCGAGGGAAAGCACATCTGTCAGGATCTAACTATGCATAAGGCATTGCAGTTAAGGGTCCAAAGTCAGGGGTGTTTATGTGGCAGAAATTAAGCGGGAGGCACTTCTGGCTGGGAGTTGTGCTGGGTTTTTCGGAGAAAGTAAGATTTTACCTGGGTTTTGACTCTGGGCCCAATCATAGATGGAGAGGAAGGAGTGGAGAGTTTGGGAGCGGCAGTGGGAAAGAAACAGGACAAGTGAAGTGTGGAGGGGCAAAGCACAGGCCAGGCGCCGGGAAGCATCTGTAGCCCAGTGCGGCAGACGTTTGTGATGCCCTGTCCCACATATCACCACCTCCCCACCTGATCTCAGGTTCCACACATCAGCAGTGCCCCATCTCAAGTGTCTGCTATGATGTCTCTGTGCCTCTTGGCCTCAGGGCTTTCTTTGATGCCTAGAAATGCCACTCAACACAGCAGACACAGTCCACAAATGTCCAGCAAGTCAGTGTCTGTGGAGGCTGCCCTCAACTGAGGGGAGCTGGGATCAGTGGAGAATGTCCCACAGGCACTGCAGGGACAGTCCTGAGATGCACTCTCCAGGGTTTCCCAGAGATCCCCCCGTGGGCCCGAGCCTTGCATGCCCTTGGCAGTAAGAGACCAACCACACACCTCTGAGCTGGTTTTCCCACCTTCCCTCTTCCACGTCCACTGCCCCGTTCTCCTGCTCCCTGAGAATTGCCTCCAAAATAAACTCCTTGCACCTAAATCCTGTTGAAGACTCTGCTTTTGGGGAAACCCAACCTAAGACAACCAGGTTGGTAGAAATGAGGCAATATTCCAGGGAAAGAGTGAGAAATCAACCCAAAAAGGTACATTGATGAAGGCCTGCTACACTTCCTAATTAAAAAAGAATGATTCCTCTTCCCTTGTTTGCTTCCTGCTTGCTTTTTCCTTGCTGTTATTTTGAAAAAGTAAAAATGTAAATAATGCTTTTAGATCACAATTTACATGGAACTAGGCATGGCCTGTCCTTTATAGTCCCTGTGGATTCTGTCCCATGCCTCTCCTTGTTTCCGTGAATGAAAATCCTTCCATCCTGCTGCTCAGCTGTGAATGTTCAGGCCATCTTGGACACTTCTATTTCTCACAGTCTCCACATCTATCTGTAAGAGGATCCTTTATCTACCTTCAACATTTATGCAGAACCAGCTGTTGCTCAGCACCTTCCCCTGACGGCTCTGCTGTAAGGGGCACTGTCCCTCCATAGTATTGTTGCAAGGACATCCTGGTCCCACTGCTTCTGCCTTAACTCTCTGCAGTCTATCTCTGCAAAACAGCCAGAGTGATTCTGTTCAAATGTAAGTCAGAGCACATCTTTCCCATCCTCAGCACCCTCCTGTGGCTTTGCGTCCTACTTTGAGTAAAGCCAAAAGTTTTTAAGTGATCTTTCATCTCTTTCCTTGACTTTTTTTCTTACCTCTCATCCCTCCACTTATTCCTGTTCAACCCACTGGACTCACTGCTGCCGCTCAGAGCAGCCAGCATGCTCCCCAGTCTGCCCTGCACACGGGTCATCTCCGTGGAAGGCTTCCCCTGTCTTATCTGCGGGGCTCTCTCCCGCACCTCCGCAGGTATTTACTGAGCTGTCCTTTCCTCAGTCAGCCCTTTCCTGGCTGCTGTATCCAACACTGAGTCTCCACCTGGACATGCCCATCCTCCTTCCCCTGCTTTATTTTTCCCCTCTGTACTTCTCACTATCTAATAAGTATTTCATTTACTTATTTGAAAACTTTAAACCTTTTTTCCCCTTTCAGAAGGCAAGCTCCATGCAGCCAGGTTTTTTTCCTTGGGTTTTCTTGTTTTGTTCATTTTCTCTTTCCAGCCCAGAACAGGGTATACACACACACACACACACACATGTATGCACACACACACACATGCTCGCACACACATGCTCACACATACTCAACACGCACTGATTTATGCTGGATGAATAATAGTGGATATGTAGTCAATAAATGTACCCTCAAACATTTAGTGGATGCCAAATAAGTGTGTAAGTATGGATGTATCTTAGGAGAGCAAAGAACCTAGATAGATGGTAAGAATTAGTTTTAGGTTTTAGTTCAGAAGCTGGGGTCTTGAGATTTATCTCTTAAACCATGAGAGCATTATTTTAGAAGTTTTGTAAATAATGTTTATGAAAATAAAAATCACTTTATTTGTGATTCATTTTTCTCAGGAATGCAGATGTGAATGAGTCCCTTGGCACCACTAACTTGTTGAAAGTGTACTATGGAGTTTCTAGGCTAGACCACAAGCCCCCTCAGAACACATACCTAATGATCCTGTTCACGGCAATGTTCCCAGTGCCTGCACCCGTGTCCAGTAAGTGCTCAGTAAGTATATGCTCAGTGAACAAACAATCATGTCAAGTCTCCCTTCAGTTAGGGTGTGTCATTAGTGTGGCTGAGATCTAGCAAGATCTTTTATTTCTTTATAATATGAGCTATTTTTTTTCCTGGAGCAAGAGGCCACAGATGCTGGCCTCATCCTGCATTCCTGTCCCACCCCCTTCCCGGACCTTTAGTGTGGACTGTCCCCCCTTAGCAGCTTCTCTGTTGTGCTGTGCCACCCATTCTCAGGGCAAGACTAACCCAGCTTTGTTCTTTTCTTACTGAATACAGTGCTGGCAGAGAAGGGCAGGAGCTTTACAGTTCCACGAAACCACAGGCTTACCTTTAGGGAGTGATTGTGTGGGTGCCAGAGGGAGAAAGAGTGAATTGGGTGGAGGTAATTGAGTTGTTTGTATGAGAGGTTGAACAGTGATTGCAAATAGGAGTAATGGTTATATGCCACAGTGTCCTCCTGAGCTTTTAAGATTAGAGGGCAGCGTCTACTGTAATATCAAAAAATGAAGTGTTTCTCCCATGAGGACTTTTCTCCTTCTTAGAGAAAAATTGTTCTCATCCATGGGTAACATGTAGAGTAGAAATGAAGACGTCTGCTAGCATCCATGATCGCATCTAGCTTGGTTTCTCTGACATTCCTAGGATTACATTCTTGTTAGTAAAACCAGCACAAGGATGTCCACACAGATGAGCATTTGCCAGTTTAGGTCATTTGGCTTTTTTTCTGAAGCGTGAGGAGGGGTGTTGATGGACGACTGGGTGGGAGCAGCTTTTAAAGAGCACCTATTAATTGAATTTTGGAGAAATGTGTCATGACTTTGTTGTTTTACTTCTTTTACACAAATATGCAAATAAAATATGGTTTCAGCTAAGCAGGCAAAAGAAAGGCAAGTGTGACTTTCAGTCTTGGCACTACGTCCTTTCAGTGGGGCCTTGATCTTTGCTAATTGTACTTACTGGTCTAATGACAACATGGGTCTGTTAACCAGGGAATGCTGATTGCCGTGAACAAGAGGACTAAATACATCACAGGTCCAACATGTAAGAGGCTTGTTTCTTGTTCGTGCCATAGTGGAAATAGGGACAAGTCAGCAGATAGCTCTCCTGCACTGTCATTTTGAGACTCAAGCCAGCAGAGGCTCTGCCCTCTGTAGGTTTCCAAAAGGCCCTGGTTTTTCTCTTCCTTTTTTCCTTTCCAGTTACTTCATAAGGAAAAAGACCAAATTTTGATGTGCCAGGTTGAGAAGTGGCATACATAATTTCTCTTTCTATTCCATTGGTTAGAATTCAGTTGCATGTTTGCAAACTAACTTCAAAGGCGTCTGGATAATGTTGTTTAACTTACATTCCCTAGAAAATAGAATCTGAAGCAAGGACTAAATGTTGTGCTTTCTTTGAGAGATACAAGTCCAGGGCATCGAGGGTGAGAGAAAAAGGGAGCGAGGCACAGAAGGGTGGGGGGGAATGCAAGGGAACATGCTGGCTGCTCCTTTACAGGACGCTGAAGGCCAGTCTGCATGACGGAGCCATGATTCAGAACATTCCTGGGAGCCGGGAAGGGAGTGAGAATGCATCCGCCTGGCTCACTTACACTCTTGCCTCCCACTGGTCACCGTTTGCCCCACTGTCTGTCCCTCAGCACTACTGTTTGCCTCATCCAACACCTACAGTGACTTCTCAGAAGCCAAAACAAATGCCATTTCATCAGGATCTGAGTCAGAAAATTGCAGGAGGAGATAGAGACTGGAGTGTGGCTGGTTGGCCTCAGGTAATGAAGATTCATGGGCTTGCATTGAGTCGGTTGGTTATGGTGGCAGCTGTTTGGAGGGCAAGTGAATCCAACACAGTCCGAAAATTGCAAAAGGATGCCTCACAGCCTGCCCTTTGCACCACCGAGATCCATTTATTCCCCCCCACACACTGCCCCATTTTAGCTGGTGCACAAACTACAACATGGGAACCTATTTTTTTGTGGGAATGGGAGGACATCACATCTTCCTGGAATGTGGAGGTACAAGTCCAGCGAGTCACAGAGTCACCTTCAAGTTCCATTTTCCTAGCAGAGACACAGCAACAGCCCGTTTCTGCAGCCGGTCCTGAGGCTGTAACTGATACGGCGTCTCCCCTACCACCTGTTGTACATTTCCTTCACTTGCAAGTACTTGCCTAGCGGGGTGACCCAGACCTTTATTCTGAGGATTCCCTTTGTTTCCCTGATGTTACTGGATTGTGGTTGTTACAGCTGGGCAATGACAGTTATTACTGGGTGAGAGATTTCTTAGTGGATATCCTGTGTTTGTGGACATAGGTAGCAATCCTACCTTCTCATGGTAATAGAGCACAATTCCTCAGCCAGTACAGTAAGTCCATTCTTTGACTGCCGTAGTCCACAAGAGTTCAAACTATACCAGTGGTAGATACAGCATCTAGTTCAGCGGAACCACTGTTGGCCCTTGGCAAAAGTGTGCCTCCTCTGGGAGTCGGAACCTGTCACCCAACAGAGCCTGGGAGTGTGGGGATGGAAGTGCAGATACAATTGGATTACTGAGTGTGATGGTGAGAGGGGACTCTTCCATCTCTACCTCTCTGTTCGTGGACTTTGTATTCAAGTTTTTGGAGACCTACTACCACCTATCAAGTGGTGTAGCACAAACGCTGTATTTTGGGGGTCACAGTCTCAAATCCTCAGTGTATTGTTCCTGAGCTGGCACCTTTAACAGATCATCCTACTTTTTATTCTGTTTGGCCGCTTCTGAGTGATGTACTCATTTGTTAGAAAGGCATGTGTGATCTTAAAAATATACTTTGAATCAACAATAAAATGAAAACACACCTGGGTGTGTCAATAATTTCATAAGCCTGAAGCTTTATTCTATTAATTAGGGTCTGCTGGTTGCCAAGAATATGAATATTGTACTCTTAGCAAAGAAAAATATGTCATTGGATAGAAACCTAAGAGATCAACTAATTCAACTGCCCCATTTTATGAAAGAAAAATGTAGGCTCAGAAAGAGTGACTTATTGGTGCAGCAGGTAACTAATGGAGAATCTGTGCTAGGTCTGTGTTTTCTGATTTCTAGGTTCCTGATAATTATACCAAGCCATGTTTTAAGCAACAACAAAATGGGTTCATCTTGCAAAAATTTCGAGTGGATTTTCAGATGCAGATGACTTTGTTTATCCTCTGCCATGATATATAATAGAATTGTGTTTTTTGTTCCTGTAAGTAGTGCAGTTGTTCACGGAGAAGAAAATGAAACATTCATCTATAGGCAATCATTGCCTTCTACTCCTTCAAGGTCTTGTTCAGGCCTCACCTCCTCCAGCAAGCCTTCGCTAAATTCTAGTTTATGATCTTAACTCCCACAGAAACTATTGACCATCCTTCTATTATGTTCGCTGCAAAACAGTTTTTACAAGATCACCATAAATGAAAAGAAAAAAAATCTTTTAAATTCCTGTCATTTCAACAAATTAAACCGTTTTCATTTTTTTCAGACATTTTTTCAAAACTACATTCAGCCTTTGCATGAATATATAATTTGTATATCATTGGGTATTTTTACAATCACGGCACAGATATACATTTGTAGTCATTTCCTCATTTGACATCAATGCGTGATCACTTTTTCAAGTTGCTTACTGATTTTCATAATGTTATTTTGAATAGTGTTACTCATTACCTCTTGGATATTTCATAGGAACTTCATAATTTGCATGTCTAAAAGTGGACTCAGCTTTTCTATTCAAGAAAAGCCCTCAACCTCTCTCTCTCACTACTATCCCCTACTTCCATTCAGCCGACAAGTCTAGGCCCTCTACTGCCTGCCTCTTAACTGTAAACTCTTTTCCAGCCTCAGCACTGGACTGGGCTCCCTGGTGTCCCCAACCAGCTGCAGGAGGCTAGTACTGTTGCACTAGTCGTAGGCCGGTAGTAGGTCTTCGCAGTCAGTCCTCCTTAAAGATGCACAAGTGATCTTTCTAAAATGGCAATTTGATGCTATTACTTCTCTGCTTAAAAACAGTTAATGATTCTTTGTCTGTGAGGAGGTTGTTAGTACTTAAAACTAGGGATTTTTACACAAACATGTGGATTTCTGTTTTTTCTTGGGGAATCGAAAAATCTGTCCACAGTGGGTCAGTGTTCCAGCCTGGCCCCAGAAAGCTGAGGCTGAGTAGCGGCTGTTTGTATAGGCAGGGTATGTGCATTCCAGTCTGACCTGGGGCCCCCTAAATCTGTTTTATTGGTCTGAGCTCCCTGGCTCCTATGGGTTTTTGAATTTGAGTCTTTTTGCTGTCCAGGCTGAAGCCTGAACTCCTTTGAATGCACACAAGGTTCTTCATAGACTCTGTGGAGTTCTTTGGACTTAATCTTCCATTTTTCAAGAAATAGATAGTGGCTCCTCAAATGTGCCTCAGAGGGCCCTCCTCCTTCCCGGGCCTCATCGTGCTCACGGCTGGGGAAGCTCTTTTTCTTCCTCCCAGACTTTGCTCCATTGTCCCCTCCTCTCGGAAGACCTTTCTGGTTTCCCAAGCCAGCTAGTGGCAGTGATCTGGAAAGGCATTTCAGTTTCTATCCTACCCTACAACTCCTTTTGTCCCCGCTCAGTGCAGGAAGACAGGGCAAGACACCGTTTCTTCCTGACGCTTGGTGTTTCTTCTTCCTCGCTCCTTCGTCTGCCCCTTTGTCTCTCCTTCCTGCTTTCCATCTTCCTAATACTTCCTTGTCAATGTAATTCAACAAACAGTTAAAGGTGGTGCGTGCCAGTGAGGACTTAGTGATTAGTGTGAGGTTCTGGCTGCAGTAGGGCTTACATGAGGGACAAGTCAGTAGGTAACTATGACACCCCGACCAGGTGCTGTAAGTCAGGTTGAGGCAAGGTGCTAGGAGAGGGTGGAGAAAGGAGTATTTGTCAGTCCTCTTGGTCGAAGGGAATGAAATATGACCTTATATTTAAAAAGATGTCTTAAAAGGATAATGGACCCATGTGTTCCTCATAACTGTCTTAGGTTTTCTTCTCATCTTTACATGTTCTTGTTAGGCACTCTACTATTTCATTTTAGGATGTGAGAGAAAGTCAAGCTGTCTGATTTTGAATCTGACCCTGTTACTTTATCTCCCTGATGTTGGGCAGGCTACTTAACTTCTCCGTGCCTCAGTTTCTTCAACTTCAAAACGAGAGAAATAGTAGTACCTACTTCATAGAACTGTTGAGAAAATTAAGTGAGAGATCCATATAAAACATCTAGCCTATTGCCTTACAAAGAATAAGCACTCATTAAACATTAGCTGTTATTATTATCAGTGTTTAGTTATGTACATGCTCCTATAGCATGTTCTGGTCGCTTCCAAAGTTACGATTACAACAATGTTAGCTGCCGTCAGTAAGAGACAGTCCCGTCTCATGGTTAAGGGCAGACTCTGGAGCTGGACTGCGTAGCTCAGACCTACCATATCCTGCTTTTGGAACATTACAAGCTACTTACCTTCCCTGCATTTGCTCCCTCATCCTTGAAATGGACATAATAATAGTATCTATGATACAGTATTTTTGAGAAGATTAAATGAATATATATATATATAATTATGTCCCTCAGAGCAATGTCTGGTATTTATTTTTATTGAACTGTGCAAAGAGCTTCTTATACGTTATCTCTGGTCTCCTGAGATATCTTCACGACGTGGAAGGATGACAGTAATGCTTATTGTACTGAGAAAGACACTGAGGTGTGGAGAGTTTCAGTAGCTTGTTCCAGGCGCACACCTATTCAGTGGGAGAGGCAGGACTTGGAGCCAGATATTTCTGAATCCAGAGCCAGTGTCCTTACTCACTGTCACTCTCCTGAGTGCCAGACTCATGCATCCTCTCATCTAGAGGCATCTCCCAGAGCATGTCTCATGGAGACTTCATGTTCGGTATTTCCAAAACCAGGCTCAGCACATTCCCTTCTGAACCTGCTCCCTCCCGAGCCTCACTTTCTTTGTAGATGGGGCCGCCAGCTCTCCACTGAACAAGCCAGAGAATTAGGGGTTGGCTCCTCTTCATCCTCATCTATCCAATCAACCACCAATACTGTTGGGTCTCCATATTTGTCCATTTCTTCCTATTTTCACTGCCACCGCCTGAGTCCAACTTGCCATTGTTTTTTGAGTAAATGCATTTACCTTCCAATTGAGAAATATAATTTCTTAACAAGACACAAAATAATATTTCACCTGGATTCCTTTTTAAAACATGCTGTATCTTCATTGGAAGAATGATTGGGAAAGAGGACCCCCTCAACACATTCCCTACACTCATATCATATCATAGTTAAGGATATTAGATACTAAGACCTTAGGGCAAGGGGAAAGTTACTATTTTTTTTTATAAGCATAGGGGAAAGAATTCTGTGGTCAAATACCCAGTAGAGAGGAGGAGAGAGGATAGAAAGAGGAAAGAGAAGGGAGAGAGAAAATGTGAAGAAATGGAAGATGAAGAAGATGGGGGCTGGTGAAATGTCATAGGAGGGAGAGCCAGCAAATATTTAAAATATGCTTTAAGTTAATTGTGACTATCATTTGCTTTGCTGTGAAGTAAGTCCTTCCTTTATCTGCTTAAAAAAATTTTCAGAATCTTTTAAGAACTTGTGAATTTGAGGAAACTGAACCTGGTTTTATGCCTGGTTTAATGCAGTATAACAAGAGAAACCAGGAGCCCAGAAGGCAGAGGAGGCCAGGGGAAATAGGCCCCTGGGAATCTGCAGGAACTATGAAGCAGGATTTTGTCCTTCTGTTACGTCCTGGGATTGTTGAGATCTCATGACAATTATTCTTAGATCTTCAGAGAGCAAGGGCTCCCCCTGCCCAGCTGACATCTGATTTACATTTGCATGTGTACAAAATCAGTAATTTTGGCATGACAAAATGACATTCTAAGAGAGGTATGTAAATCTAGAGTTTCTTTTCTTTGTGAAAAATATAGCCAAATAATTGTTTCAATTTCAGGATTTAATAAATGAGAAACTGATTTGGAAATGGCATTCCAATGAGCTGAATTTTATTCACAGTTCTGTCTCTGGGTTCTAAAGGACTGGCTAATGGGAAGTAATTTACCTTCTCTGTGACCTCATGCTTGTTATTAGTAACATGAGGAATTTAGGCCAATCATGGTTTCCTAAACTGTGATCCACACAGCCATGTAACAGCGGTTGTGGGAATTTACACATTCTATTTCCTAATGATGTTCATGGGTAGGATGACTATATGCTCAGATTTACCTTGTTTGTGCCTGTTTCCTGGTATAATTATATAATATTGTGCCGCACTTCACTCTCAAAAATGTCCAGACAGATTTAGATAATAACATTTGTAATTACTGTATTAACAGGAGTTCCTTGAATAGAAAATTTTACGTAAAATACTTTTAAATAGGTTTCTGAACTGCAAAACTTTAAAGATCCTTTCATATGCTAACATGCCTTATAAAGTCCTATAAAGAGAAGGTATAGTTTCCAGGATTTTGGCTTTGGAACCATTATTTTGCTTTTTATGGGAATAGGCTAATGGAACTTATTTTAGGGAAGAGTATTAAATTATCTTAGTTCAACACATACTTATCAGCCACTATGTGCCAAGCTCTGGAAGAGGCCATGGAGAAATAGTTATGGCTGGAGCCTAACTCTGCCCCGAAGTAGTTCATAATCTGATCCATAAGTGAGCTGAATGGCAGTGGGAATGAAGACAGCACAAAGAACTGCAATTCAAGTAAGAGTCTACTTTGATACCATGTAATTAGAGACCAAGATAAGACAGAATAAGTCCAAATCCAAATGACTGGTATAATCTGTAAATACTATGTCAAGTGAAGGTTTCTTTAATTCATTACTGAGTGAATATTTTTCCTGTCTTCTAACCTATTGGAATCATGAATGCATTTATGATGTTTACTATTCTGTACATGAAGACTTAACTAGTAATTTCATTTTTCTTATTATAAGTAGGCCGTGAAGACTTTTCTTTGGCAGGAGGAGGATAGTTTCAGGCCCTGTACTAAAATAACAATTAGTTTCTGTTTGTACATCTAGGTATAGACCCTTTTTTTTGGCTCTTTCTTCCTATTAACTCTGATCTCATTACTATTTTGCAAACCATATTTTCCCCCAGATAAAGAGCCCTTTTAATTTTAGAGTACAGATTCTATTATGAGAGGTTATTTTTTAATGTCTTGATGGTTTAGATTTATTCAAAACTTTTTGGACTTTAAAAGAATGATGTTTTATTATGCTAAAATTTTTTCCTTTGATAATTAAATATATTTGGAATATTGTTTACAATAGATATTTTTTAGAACTGGTGAAGAAAAAAGATTGGGTATTTTTCTCTTGCAATAACCAACATCAGTGTAACCTGGCAGTCGGATAGAAATGCAGCGTGTAGGGCCACACCCCAGACCTATTGAATCATATTCTGCATTTTAACAACATCCTCCTGAGATTTGTATGCACATTAACATTCGAGAAAAGCCAATCTATCAGGTCTTTTTCTGAAATTCACCCCGCCGCAAAAGCAGCTGACTGTAGTGTATTCTTCAATGCAGACCACAGTTTGGAATTCTGATTTACTTGATGGCTTAATGTTTATTGACTGCACCTGGCATGCTAGATGCTGCAAAGAAAATTCAAACCCCCCAGCCAGTGTTCTACAGTTTTTTTGCTCAAAATAAGAATATACAGATAATTTACTATTTTTTTCTTTCATTGGTTTTTTTTTTTTTAAATGTACACATACACTGAAGGAAGAAAAAGAGTTGGGTAGAGGAAACAGATTAGAATTCTACTCCAGAGGATGTGGTTCATTGTTAAAAAAAAAAAAAAGAGTAGATGCGGAATGTTCACATACACAGATAGAAACGAAAAGGATTTAGATATTTGTCTGGGGAAAGCAAACATCTCATGGCTGAAATTTTGTGTAGACTTACTTCCCTTTTCCATTTCTTCAGACACATTAGCATTGTGTTGATGTAGCTCAAGCCTATTGCTCTCAGACATTTCATGAATTTGTAGTGAAAGAAGTTGAGAGCATTGATTTTATGTCTACATTCCATTCTTCATAAAAATTGTAGTCTTTTGAACCTAGTATTTGGCTAAGTTTTTCCTTCTTGTATTAAATTACCATTTTATATAGTGGATGTAGAAGACATTCTTAGTTGCTGTCATGATATGATGAAATGAAAGTAAGAGTTTTGAAGGGGTGTAGAATATATTATTGCCAAATATACATGACACTTTGACATAAGGATTATTTTGAGCTACCAAGGCAACTGAGCTCCAACATATGCAGGAAGAGTTTCTGCCCTTCCCTGATCCGCCTAAAAGCAGGGCATACATTTCTCTTTGTGAAGTTGCCTCCTCTTTCCCCTGTACCGGAAACAGGAGAGCAACTCCTTATTACCATAGTGAATCTGCACAAACAAACCTTACTGAAATAACCCTTCTCTTCCATTAGTGTTCCCCATCTATTTCCTAATCATTTTCCTACAATTTATTGTTCCTCCAAGCCCAACTCTTCCTTTGGGAAAACAGTATACAAACACCTGAGTCTAACTGCTGGCACTTCACTTCTTTTCTGCAGAACTGCAGTGAATGCAAACTATTAATACATTTGTATTCTTTTTTCTCCTGTTAATGGGTCTTTTGTCAGTTAAATTTAAATGCCCTGGGTTACTGAATCTGAGAGGGTAGAGGGAAAGTTTTTCCTCCCTAACAATTTTAACTCTACTAAAACTTCCTTTTTAAAAATTTAACAAATCATTTTGAAAGAGGAAAGGAAAAAATAAGGAAGGATAAAAAGGTAAGATATGAAGCATGTGGGAAGCCTAAAACATCAATAGAAATGGAATGAGAGTTTTTAGGAATTAGCCATTTAATCATCTGTTTTATCTAATCATTACTGAAACTGTCAATGACTGCAGGCAACGATATAGAGAGATTATTACTGTCACACCCTAAGCCTGCAGTGGGGTCAGCTGTTAGATCAATAACAGTGCCACCCCATCCGATAACAAATCTAAATGAGAATTGCCACTGCTAATCAGGTATCTTAAAATCCTTGAACAGGGCACTGTGATAAATGATTGCTGACTATTCTCCCTTTAACCTCAGTGGACTTTGCTCACCCTTAGTTTTAATTAACTAATCTAGTTCAGGACATTTAAAATGCTCACATCCTTTCAAAATTCTCCCTAGGGAGGTTATTCCTGAAGTAGACCTTGGGAAGAATGTCCTTCCTTTCTTTGTAGAGATACATGTGGCACATTTTAATGTTTTTTTCTCAGAGGAACACATTTCCAAGGAAAACTCTGGTTTCACATTTCACTTAGCACTTCGTTCTTTACCTCACAGAAGAGTAGCATTTTAAAATTCAGCAAAAATACACAATGTTTCAGAGAAGACAAGTAGTGATTCTATAGCATCTCACTACGCTGATGGACGGTGACTGTATTGGGGTTGGTGGGGGGGACCTGATGAAGGGGGTAGTTTAATAACCATAATATTGCACATGTAATTGTAGATTAATGATACCAAAATAAATTTTAAAAAATACACAATGTTCTTATGGTTTATTAAATGAAAGTCAAAGCTATGGATAATTTACAACCTTCAGTGCAAGAGGAGATATCTTGTGCTTTTCTGAAAGTTAATTAGTAATGAAAAATCTTTTAGAAAACATGTCAAGTTAAACTGAGGTTATGGGGAAGTCTTAACAATTAGGAGATATTTTGTATGTTAAAAAAAGACTAAGATTTTGGTAGTTGTGAGTATTAATTTTACATGTTTGTGGCCTTTGTCCTTTAACATGTATTAAGATCTGAAATTCTAAAATCGAAGTTTGCATCTTCTCTACAACATTGAGAAATGCCCATTATATTATTTCTGTTCTGTGATTTCGTAACACTGGGGTTGATATTATAGTTAACAGAGGTAAGGCCATCCACCTACATTTTTGCTTTCCAGTGCGTATCTCTCAGGTCTGGAGGATGAGACTGACCAAGACAAGACAATCAAAGCAGGTGATTTTTTTTTTTTTTTGGTCTTTCTGACTTGACTGGTAAGTTAGCAACTGTAGTTAAAACATTATCTATGTATCCTAAGGTACATGGGTTAAAAAATGAGTTATCCCAGCATCTCATTGAAAACTTTTCTGGGTATTGAATCTGATTTTTTATTTCCAGAAACCTTCCTGTCCATTTGATGAGCTCTATATATCCTCCAGATTGACAAAACATATCCATTTCTTTTGGTTGTCTAAATGTCAGATATTTGAATTGTTACCATTTACAGCATTTATGAATCACCATTTCCAGTCATTTATTGCTGCAAAACAAAGCACCCCCAAATGTAGTAATGTAAAATAACAATTATGGGTCAGGAACTCAGACAGGTACAATGGGGGTGCCCTGTCTCTGCTGTGCAAAGCCTGGGGCCTCAGCTGGGAAGACTCAAACGGCTGAGCAAGTGGCTCAGATGAATAGGGAATTATTTGGAAACTTTACTCATGCGTCTGATATGTAGGTCAGAATGATGGAAAGGCTGGGCTCCCCTGGAGCTGTTCACAGAAACATATGCATGTGGGCTTCTCCGTGTGGATTTCACATAGCGAGGTGGCTGGGTTCCGAATGGAGCATCCCAGAGGGGGCGTCAAGAGAGGGAGATTTCTAAGAGACCCAGCTAGAATTGCATGGCTTTTTGTGACCTAACCTTGGAATCACGATTGTCACTTTTTTTCTATTCTATTGACCAGAGTAGTCACAGGCCTGTCCATATCGAAGGAGAAGTAATATAGATTTCACCTCTTGATAGAAGCCGTATCAAAGACTTTGTGATTGTTTTTAAAAGCTACCACATACCCAGTTTGTTGTTTTCTTCCTAAGCAGTTTTTCCTTACTAATTATCTGAAAAAGCAGCAGAAGATACCTGGTACTTTATAGAGGGGGACCAGAGTGCAGAAATGTTATTAAAAAAATTCCTTTGCTTTTCCCCAAATTACCCAGCTCATCAATCTACACACAGTTGTTCCAGAGAAAATATTAGGGGGAAAAGTTAATTGCTAAGAGAATTTTATGTGAATTATGTTCCAAGGTCCCTTGCAGTCAACCAGGCTGTTGCATTAGCGGTCTTTCTGATATAGCCATCATTAAGTCCAGCTCTATTAGCTGTTCATTTGTGGCATAAAATAGACCTAAATACAGCGGATTGCTTTTGAACTGAGCCATTGTTTCATGAATATTAGAACACAAATCAATGCATATTGACTGAGTTTGTGCAGATGAACGTGATAGAATTGCCCTCAACAAAATATGGTACATTTCTTCAAAAAGAAGCGTGAGGCTAGGACAAAAATAAGAAGCACTTAAGTTTTTCAAGATATTGAATTTACATACTGAGCCAATAAGTTCATTTCTTGAAGATGTATGAACTGATACTACACTTTCTAAAGTACTTGCTTTTATGTGGAAGGTGAAAGGCAGGAGGCCAGAGAAGTATAATAACTATAGGGTAACACTCACGGTGCTTTAATGACCATGTATTGTCTCTATTGATGTTCAAAACAAACATGTGAGGCAAATATATAAATGAACAAATTGATGTCAGGGATTTTCTGAGCATGTCTAAGGTCACTTCCTTGAAGTGGTGAAAAGATTTAAATTCTTTAGACATGATTGCCTTTGGAAAGTCATACCCAATCCTCCTGTGATATTAAAGTTCTCTTCCTCTGTGATCATGTAATAACTTGAAATTTATCCATGTCCATCATTCTGTGTTGTAATTGTCACCTGTGTGCATTTCTGCAAACTTGACCAGAAGGGAAGGACCTTGTCTCATATATCTGCTCCCACTAAGGATCTGATTCTAAGTGACCAGTGAATGTTTATAAAATGAATGGGTGATTGAAGGTCCTTGAACATTAAAATTCTCTCTACCAGTCCATGGTGCATTTCAAGGGAGAAGTGCTCTGTTAGAATATGGTGGAGGAAAGCTTTTATTTGTGGATAGGGTATGAGAAAGTTATAGACATAAAGACCTGTAAATGATCTGGGCAGCTGTTTTAGCTCATTATCTGGAATCTGTTAGGAACAGCAAGGGGTTCTGTGTGCCTGAGCTGAGTGAGTAAGGGGGAAAATTACATATAGGGTGACAGAAAGAAAGAGGAATAAGAGCTGAGGCCAAGATTTTGGGCCTGAACACTAAAAGGATGGACTTGCCATCAGTTAAGATGGGAAAATGCATGGATGAAACAGATTTTGGGAAGGAAGATCAAGAGTTAAGGTGTGGATAATGCAAGGCCTGTGAGGAGTATGAGAGATCCAAGGGGGTGATATGAAGTAGGCAAATGATTGGAGTTTATGATTAAGTTGGAGATACCATCCTTGAGTTTAGGGAAGAGATGTCAATGTGGGAGACATAGTATAAAGATGGTAGTAGAAACCAGGACTCAGAATGCTCTCACCAAAGAACTGTGTGCATAAATGAGAAGAGGTCCAAAGATTGAACCTTGAAGTACTTTAGTTAACAGGTCTGGGAGAGAGAAGGAGTCTGATAAAGAGTCTAAGAATTAATTACTGGTGAGAGAGGGGAGTGGCATTTGAACCCGTGTGGAGAATGGATGTCAAGAGGAGGTATGGTCGGACATCAGTGTTATGGTATGTCATGTGCTGCAGACTGAGAATTGATCATTGGTTTTAGCCATGTAGAGGATATCGGTGACTGACAGGAATAATTTCGGTGGTGTGTTGGGAGCAAAAGTCTGGCTAGTGGTAGTTCAAGAGAGGATTGCAGGAGAGGAATTGGAGGCAGCAATTACCTAGGACGCTCTCAGGGAGTTTTGCTGCAATGAAGAGCAGCGAGGATGCTGAAAGATGGAGTCCAGAAAAGTTTTTTTTTTAGTTTTAAGAATAAATATATATTTTATTGTTCATTTTATTATATACAATGATTATGTGTTATATTATTCATTATATTATATATTATATATAATGAATGTATATATGTAATTATATATTGTCAATAAAACCTCATAGGTGATATTGTGTAACCCATATTGCATTTCATTGGGAGGTACTAATATCAGGTATCCTAGTGATTCTAAATTTCTATACTTCTGTATTAGTTGGTTTTGGTTGTGTCCAACAGATATTTCTTTTAAAAATGTAGAGTTTCCCTTTTGCAACTAGCAAGCAATCTGTGTAGTGATATTTTGGCACTGTGTGGATATTCTGTTTCTCTCTATATTTAATTTAGTGCCTAAGTCAATTATTTAATTAGGAGACTCTAAGTAATGATTTTCAAATTTCAACATTTTTTTCCTATATTTTTACTGGATTTTTTTTTTTTTTTTTTGGTAAAGGAGAGATTTTTTTCATCAACTGGGGATGAATGGTAGTTTCTCCTAAATGCTTAGCTATTTCCCTTTGATTACCAATTATAAGAATAAGAAGTTATTGCCAATCACAGAAAATGAATTTTTTTTTAAGAGAAGGTTTGCGTGTGTGTTGCTGATCTTCGTTTGCTTCTTCAAGTAGGTGAAACAACCTACTCGTAGCACGGTTACAGGTTGAAGGGAATGATTCAGGATAACGGGAATCATTGATGATACTGAGAGAACTACTTGAAGGGGAAAGGGGGTGGACTTGGATAAGGAAAGGACTGTATGAGTGGTTGACTTACAGTGACACTTAAAAATGAAGAGTAAATGGTACTGATGTTTATAGGTAGTTAGATGTAGTTGGGGGAATCTGTGGAAGTCTATTCTGATTGCTTCAGCTTTCCCAGTGAACGCTGAAGCAAGGCCAAGAATGGAATGCATAAAATAGAGATATGGATGGGATGAGTTATTGTAATGATATGCTCTAGGCAGGACCACGGGAGAGTGGGGAACATGATTTATGATAAACAGGTGATCAAGGAACTGAACAAAGTGTTAGGAAGATCATTTCTTTATATATTGGCATTGCTAAGAAATGATACAATAGCAATCTTGGGGAGAGGGACAGTGAACCAAGAGCTGAAAATATCAATATTGAGAAATGACAGAGAGTAACTGCAGTAGATGACAACAGTGATGAGGGGTAGTGGGTAATTGAGATAACATAAGATTCAAAGATGAGCAATTTAAGGGGAGTGTGAGAAGAATGGTCCGGGAGTGATGATGAGGAATAATAATAATACCTTTCCACCTCCAGGGGCAGTGCGATGGGCTGTAGTGAAGTAATTTCTGTAGGAAAGATGTTTCTGAAATAATTTTCAGCAATTTGATTATGATGTGCCTTGGTGTAGGTTTTGTCATGTTGCTTGTGCTTGGAGTTTTTTGAGTTGGAATTTGTTGGTTTACCATTTTTATCAAATTTGGAAAACTTTTTGCAAAATATTTTTTCTGTCCCTACCCCCTTCATTCCTTCAGGGACTCCAATTACATGTTCACTGATGCTCTGTTCTCTCTCACTGTTTCTCTTTTTTGTTCTTTTCATTTGTTCTTTTTCTGTTTCATTTTGGATAGTTTCTATTATTATGTCTTCAAGTTTACTAATTTTTTTCTTCTGGGATGTGTAATATGCCATTAATCCAATCCCATCTTTCATTTTCACATTATAATTTTCATCTCTAGAATTTTGATTTGAATCATTTTTATATCTTTGGTATCTTCCACATATTCTAGCATCTTGAACATGTGGAATTCTGTTATTATAACTATTTTAATATTCTTGCTTACTAATTCTGTCATTTGTGTCATTTCTGAGTACTTTTGGATTGATTAACTTTTCTCCTCACCATGTCATATTTTCCTGATTTTTGTGTGTCTGGTAAGTTTTGATTGTGTACTAGACACTGTGAACTTTACCTTTTTGGATGCTGATATTTTCTATTTCTGTAAATATTCTTGTTCTGGAACATGGTTATGTTACTTTTAAACAGTTTGATCTGATCAAGTCTTGCTTTTAAGGCTTGTTAAATGGGATAAGAGCAGTATTTTGCATGGGGTTAATTCCCCCACTAGTGAGGCAGTACCCTTCTATTAAACTCTATTAAATACTTCTCAGTTAGGAGGTTTTCCTAAAATGCCTGGCTGAAGGGATCAGGCACTGTTGCCGGCTCTGTGTGAGTACCAGGCACCTTTACTTCTAATCTCTTTGGGTGATTCTTTCCCCATCTTTGAATAGTTTCCTCTTGCGCATATGTTGATTAGCACTCAGCTAAAGACTGGAGAAGGAACCCTCTGTAGATCTCCAGAGTTCACTCTCTGTGTACAGCCATACCTTGGAGATCCTGCAGGACCAATTCCAGACTAATGCAATGAAGCAAGTATCACAATAATGCAAGTCCAATGAATTTTTTGGTTTCCTAGTGCATATAAAACCTATGTTTACACTATACTCTTTAGTGTGCAATAGCATCATGTCTTAAAAAAGTATGTTAATTAAAAATACTTTATTGCTAAAAAATGCTCTCATCTGAACTTTCAGCAACTTGTAATCGCCCATCACAGATCACCATAACAAATATAATAATAATAATAAAAAATTTGAAATCGTATGAGAATTAACCCAAATGTGACACAGAGACTTGAAGTAACAAATGCTGTTGGAAAAAAGGTTCTGATACTTGCTCAATGCAGGGTCTCCACAAACCTTCAATTTGCAAAAAACACAATATCCTCAAAGTGCAACAAAGTGAAGCACAATAAAACAAGGTGTGCCTGCAGGTTTCTCCTCTCTGGTATTTTGCCCTGTAACGCTAGCCACTTTGGTCTCCCTGAACCCATGGCTTTATTTCTTCAACTCATGGAGACCACTGTGCTCTGCCTTGAGCCTCCTTGCCTGTACCACAGCTAGAAATTACTGCAGTCAGTAAGCTGGAGCTCTTATGGAATGTACTTCAGTTATTTTTATCTTTCAGGGATTATTGTGTGTTGCTGCCTGGTGACCACTGTCTTCAAAACCACTGTATTTTATTATTTTATTTGGTCGTTTCAGGCAGGAGAATAAATCTAGTCCCATACTACCGCATTTTGGCTAGAGTAGAAGTCCAAGTAAATCTGCTGCAACTCAACAACTTTTTGCCGGACTAGTGTATAAACATGGTATGGATGGACTAATCAGATTATCTGACAGAAAGCAGGGTTGGGAGGGAATAGGACTTGAAAAGGGTAATTTTGGTCAAGAGACAGAAGCTAGACGTGAGGGTATAGGTAGCTCCGTCCGTGTGAGAGCACAGACAGAAGGGAGAGGCTGAAATGACCAATCTCCACACTGTGGGGACAGGCTGAAAAATGCATTTTTTTCTAAATCCTTGGTCATCTGAAAAGATGAAGTCATTATTGTAGCAAATGCAATGATTAATCTTAAAATGTTCACTTATCCTTTATTTGCTCACCTCAAATCTAGGCAAAGATGAACAGCCTATTTTTATTTGATTTCAGTAGTGGCCTTTCTTCACTAAGGTGAAAAGAAAGCATTGCAATTATAATCAATACAATACTTTTATGGTCAGTATCCCCCTGCAAGAAGCAATTTTCATAAATGGGAAAAATGAAGGCATTAAGAGGGTAAGTAAGAAAAAAGAGGTTAGATGCAGGGGAAGAATCTTAATATCTTAATAGAAAAATAATTCCTGGAAAAAGTTCTGCTGATGCAGGAAAACTCAATCACAAAATTACATAATTGTTTCTAATTGTTTTCTTACACCTCTATTATTATCATCAATCAATGACCTTCAGAAGACTAAATCAATTATAAAAACAAATAAGGTAGCAACATTTTCTTTGCAGATCTCAGCATTGCACCAAAGGATTTGGGTCCCTGTTACATTTACATAACCAGAAGTCTACCCCTATTGGGGACTATAGGGTATGTGTTCTCTTGATTCTTCTCTGCCCACATTCCCTTAAAAGCAGGACATGCCACTCACATATTGTAGTTCATGAGCAGGAGTTGAGAATTGGATCTTCCTTCTGTGACATAATGAGCTATTCAATTTACTCTTTCAGGAGAGAAAGAAACAGAAACTAAGAGACTGGACTGAGTGTATCAACACCCGGTTTTACTGATGCATTCGTAAGGAAGTTAAAAATAAGAGTAAAAATGTAAAGTTAAAAATTAAGGGAAGTGGGATTGTTTTTCTAGCTCATGGTTCCATCCTTGGTGGGTAGGAAGTACTAGGGCCATTCAGGTTGCCACATAGCAAGTGGGTTAAACTGTTGGGTGTTATCGAATGGCTCTCAGGAGTGTAGATCTCATCAGAGTATGCAAAGTTCTGCATGAAGCTGGGCAGCTCTTTTAAATCTGATGACAATAGCCAGTAGTTCTGGTAGAAGCACCTGATGCAGGGATTTTCCAGTGCAAAGGTGGCCAGATCTGTATAGCCAGTGTCTTCCACTACATAGACAAAGGGCTGTTGTGCTCCGGATGGATGCAGTGAGGGACATGCCTCTATGCATATGGAGCATAGGAGGCAGCACCCCCATAATAGATGCTGGGTTCAAGCATTATAAAAGTTGTGTATCAAGTGACTTTCTGGCCTGGTATTGGCATTACTCATTTCATTCTCATAAGAAATGTTAAAACCTCATTATACTTGTTAGGGACTTGAGTTCCGAGCTGACCTGATGGATAGTTGGTGTTTTTATAATACCCCATAGGCAATGGCTAGATTGGTATTAGTTCCTCTGTCAAGGTCTGTATATTTCATATAGGGTAAGGACAAAATTTATAGGGAGTAAAATTCAGGTATGAGAAGTGGAAGCGTGCTGGAGTGAGCAATCTGATTAATGTTTCTCTGTAAGAGTATCTAATATACCCAGTAAAAATGTTGATTCTGTTAAAATTTTTTTTATTTGCAATAAATGCTCATGCAAGTTCTATGAGAAGTGAAGGTTTACTCTTGGGTATACCTCAAATGTCTAATTATTTTGAAAAATTGCCCAGAATATACATTTGATTAATATACCACACCAACACTCACTACACACACACACACACATACACACACACACACGCGCGCACACATATATGCAGGTGTATATATATAGATTTTCATTTAGTCACTCATTCAGCAATTACTTATTGAGCTTCTATTTTTGTACTGTGCTAAATACTGGGGATGAAAAAATGAACAAGACACTCTCTGACTTTAAGGTTCTTGTATGATGTAGTAAGATGTAATTGGAGTGGTAACTTTCATTTGCTGTATGGATTTTGAAATTACATTAGCTTCATTGATCAGAATCATATATAAAAGAAAAGTAGAGGGTGTGAATTATGAAGTGATTTTCAAATTGTCTTTGGAGAACCAGTCCTGACATAGATATGTGAAAAGGGTTGAAGGTCATCAGTTTTATTAAGAAATTGAATTCTGACTTACTTTTTGCCTTTGGGTCACCGGTGATTTGCTTTTCCGGAGTGAAGAGAGATCGACCTTCCACTTTTTAAAAATTTTTTTACAATTACTTTGAAGTGTTATGACTAATTACAACAGTTACAATAACTTTGAAGTTATGACTAATGCCCAGGTGGTGCCTTCTTAGCCCGGATGCCAGGAGATCACGTTTGCCCTGTGAGGGAAGCTGGGCCAGCAGGGGTTTTGTTTCCAAACAGAGTAAGCCGCTTGTCCAAGGCCACCCAGCTCCCAAGTGGTGGAGCAGGGGCCCAGCTGGCTTCTGTACCCAAAGCCCATTGACCATGTTAAACAAGGTTTGGGGGACTAGACAGTTTTCCAGGGTTGCCTGTCCCTATTTTAAAAGCAGCTAACAAGTGTTCCTCCCACAAAACCTGGCCGCCTTATTTCCCCTTTGCAGATGCTGCAGGTGAGCAGGATGGCAACAGGAAGAGGATACGACATGCCCAAAATCCTTGGTTCTTACCTCAAACTTTTGGTTTTGAAAGGGGAAGCGGATCCCGCAGCTGCAGACATTATGGAGGGTCCCCACTCCCGGTGTCCCTCATCTCACAACAGAGAGGTAGAGGTCACCCCGTCCATTGACAGCTGGGGAAACTGAGTCTCAGAGGGTTGAAATCATTTGCTCACAGTCACACAGCTTGTAACTGGTCATGTTTATTCAGGTCTCATCAGCTTTCACATGTCCTTATCCTCTGATACTCTGGGCCCTTAAGCAAGAATCTAGGCAAAAAATAGGAAGCGATGTTGTCCAAGGAAGTGAGAGGAGCTAGGCGACCTGGCATCGACATAGGACAGCGGGAGGGTGGCAGGAGGTGGCGAGGGATGGGGAGAAGGAGGCCTGTGCCCCCCCCAGGATCTTCAGTGTGTGTGAGTATTTAACACACTCTGGCTTCTCCTCCAGGAAGAACAGTCCTTTATGCTTATCCTCCACCTCCGAGGTTATATAATTCTGTGTTCTTTTCGTGGCTATAATTACAGGAAACTTGTTACAAATATAATTTACTCGAAGAAAAATGATTTTAAATTGTAAATTTATGAAACATATTATCTTAGTGATTAAGTCCTAAAATTGAAATTCCATTGAGGGTTTTTTACTCACAATTATAGCAGGGTTTTTCACATGGTTGATAATGCCTAATGTCTTGGACCCACTTAGTACCTTTTTAATAAGGAGCTCAAATTATTCCAGTGGGTGGCTCCTTAGCAGCACAAGGTCAGGAGCAGACCGACGCCCTTGAGCCCTGGCTCCTGCAGAGCTGTGGGGCCTTGGGCAAGGTTCCTCACCTCTTTTAACCTGTGTGCATCTCTACAGAACGGGGGTGGTTTCTTCCCCAGTGTGATGTTGTGGGGATTAAATGACACGTGTAATGTGGGGTCTAATGTGAGGCCTCGTTTAAAATAAGAGGTCAGAAACTGTTTGTTTTCTTCCTTTTTCCTCCCCACAGGGTGGAGGCTTGGCCACTATCTCCTTGTTTCATTGTGCAGATGGGGAAACAGAAACAGAGGTGAAGGACTTAGCAGATTTCCCCGCAGAATCTAGTCCTCTGACCTTCCAGGTGCCGTTACAGAACAGCCTCTGTGAAACTTGGATTGCAAGCAGGGAGCACCCTGCAGGAGGGCACAGGCCCACCTGGGGGCTGGAGGAAGATGCTGGTCCGGTGTCATTCTGACGTTTTCTGGGCTCGGTGGGAAAAGTGGTTGCCATGACACTGGTGAAGTCATTAGACCCCTCTGGCCTCGATGCTTTCATGACAGTTGGATATCAGCTCTCTTCTAGGACTTACATTCCCCTCCCCACCATTATCCTTGTGTATATACTTGCCGGTTTCCACCATGAGACCCTAAGGCATGGAGGCAGACATACATCCTCCTGTTCCCCTGGCATCTCACACTGTATCCCTTCCAATGCCTCACATATTACCGGTCAGGAAACTTGGCCCATGTTTGGTTTGAGATGGCATGAGGGTGCTGCAATTCACTGCAAAGAAATGAATCTGCTGCAAGAACTGATTGCACACATGCATGCCCTCACACTCGCACACACATACCCATGTTTGGTTTGAGATGGCATGAGGGTGCTGCAATTCACTGCAAAGAAATGAATCTGCTGCAAGAACTGATTACACACATGCATGCCCTCACACTCGCACACACATACCCACACACAATATTGCCATCGAAAGGGCATAGTGTGATCGGTATGGTTGACCATGTCCTCAAATGAGCCGTAGGGGGAAATCTTCCAAGGCTCCTCTTCAGCATTATGAAAACAGCCTTCATCAGGTTTACTAGGTTAGTGTTTCTCTTTCCTGCTAGGATGTGAGTGCCGTGAGAATGGGAACCTGTCTGTCTCTTTCTCCACTGCATCCACTGTACAAGAAGAATGCCTAGACATGGTAAGACTTCAGCATAAATTTGTTGAATGTTTTTTTTTGTAAAAGATGCAAGTATAAAGGCTAATTTTGGTATATGTTCTGGCAGATTTTTCTGTACACTCATCCTCCCCACCCATGTCTGTTCCTCCCTCACATCTCCACACACACTCACACCTCCACATATTTGACCCCTCCAACAGATGTGCATATTTACACTTCCTCCACACATGTCCCTGTTTCCTCCTGCCCCAATCACATAGCTTCCCCTCCATTCCCACAGGCATGATGCTGGCACACACACACACACACCACCCCTCACCTCACAAAATCCTGTACCTTCACACATTCGCTCCCACCTGACCCCCATCATAAACACACTTCCTCCTCCCACCAGACTATTCTACACCACAGTTCTCCACCACCACCACGCATTTTCCTGCACATATACACACATTCCTACCACCACCACACCCGAATAGTCAGACCAGTCACCACATCTATGCACACACTCTGGCTTCACACACATACACACATTACATTCTTAATGAAAATGGGTTCCTCATTTTTCTCACCCAGTATATTATGTGAATCCTTCTGTGACTGTACATAGAGATATACCTTCTTTTCATGGCTCCAGAGTGGATTGCATTTTAGGAGGGAGCGTCATCTCCTAGAATTCTTTTTTTTTAATTGCTCAACATTGTTTTAATTTGCTTTTTTAAAAAAATTAAGGTTATCATTTGATATACAATCTCATGAAGGTTTCACATGAGCAACACTGCTTCAGCATTCACCCGTATATCAAGTCCTCATACCCCCACTGCAGTCACTGTCAGTGCAGTAAGATGCTATGAGTCATTACTTGTCTTCTCCCTGCTGTACTGCCTTCCCTGTGACCTACCTATACTGTGATTGTGAGTTACAGGGCCCCTTAATCCCCTTCTCCTTCCCTTCCCACTCTCCCCCCTCCCCCCCTTTGGTAACCATTAGTCCCTTCTTGAGTCTGTGAGTCTGCTGCTGTTTTGTTCCTTCTGTTTTGCTTTGTTGTTATACTCCACAAATGAGTGAAATTATTTTGTACTTGTCTTTCTCCACCTGGCTTAATTCACTGAGCATAATGCCCTCTAGCTCCATCCATGTTGTTCAGATGGTAGGATTTGTTTTCTTCTTATGCCTGAATAATATTCCATCATGTATATATATACCACATCTTCTTTATCCATTCATCTACTGATGGACACTTAGTCTGAGATGTCCTTAGGTTAGGTAGAGGATACTCTCAGGCAACTTAGGTTGCTTCCATATCTCAGTTATTATAAATAGTGCTGTGATAAACATAGGGGTGCATATGTCTTTTTGAATAAGGAATCTTGTTTTCTTTGGGTAAATTCCTAGGAGTGGAATTCCTGGATCAAATAGTATTTCTATTTTTCGTTTTTTGAGGAACCTCCATATTGCTTTCCACAGTGGTTGAACTAATTTACATTCCCACTAACAGTGTAGGAAGGTTCCCCTTTCTCTGCATACATGCCAGCATTTGTTTTTTCTTGTCTTTTGGAGGTTGGCCATCCTAAGTGGTGTGAGGTGATATCTCATTGTGGTTTTAATTTTCATTTCCCTCATCATTAGTGATGTGGAGCATCTTTTCATGTGCCTGTTGATTATTCAAATTTCTTCTTTTGGAGAAGCATCTGTTTGGATCCTCTGCCTATTTTTTAATTGGGTTATTTGTTTTTTGGGTGTTTGGGCATGTGAGTTCTTTATATATTTTGGATGTTAACCCCTTATCAGATAAGTCATTTATGAATATGCTCTCCCATATTGTAGGATGCCTTTTTGTTCTGATGATGGTGTCCTTTGCTTTTTAGTTTTGATGACATAGTGCCATTTATTCATTTTTGCTTTTGTTTCCCTTGCCCAAAGAGATGTGTTCAGGAAAAAGTTGCTCATGTTTATATTCAAGAGATTTTTGCCTAGGTTTTCTTCTATGAGTTTTATGACTTCATGACTTACATTCTGGTCTTTCAGCCATTTTAGGTTTACTTTTGTATATGGAGTTAGACAATAATCCAGTTTCATTTGCTTACATGTAGCTGTCCAGTTTTGCCAACACCATTTGTTGAAGAGGCAACTCTGTCTTTTGATTAGTGCATTCAGTCCATTTACATTTAGGGTGATTATCGATAGATATGTACTTACTGCCGTTGCAGGCTTTAGATTTGTGCTTACCAAAGGTTCAAGGGCAGCATCTTTACTATCTAACCGTCTATCTTAACTCACTTATTACACTATTTCAAACACAATCTAAATGTTCTTTTCTTTTCCCTTCTTCTTCTTCTTCCTCTTCCACTCTTTATATATTAGGTGTCATACTCTGTTCTCTTTGTGTATCCCTTGACTGACTTTGTGGGTAGTTGATTTAATTTTGCATTTGCTTAGTAATTAATTGGTCTACTTCCTTTACTGTGGTTTTATTTTTTCTGGTGACAGCTATTTCACTTTAGCAGCATTTTGATCTATAGCAGTCCCTTTAAAATAAACTGTAGAGATGGCTTGTGGGAGGTAAATTCCCTCAACTTTTGCTCATCTTGAAATTGTTTAATCCCTCCTTTGCATTTAAATGATAATCTTTCCGGATAGAGTATTCTTGGTTTGAGGCCCTTCTGTTTCATTGCATTAAATACATCATGCCCTCCCTTCTGGCCTAAGATTTCTGCTGAGAAGTCTGATGATAGCCTGATGGGTTTTCCTTTATACATGATCTTTTTTGTCTCTCTGGCTTCTTTCAATACTCTCTCCTTATCCTTGATATTTGCCATTTTAATTATAATATGTCTTGGTGTTGTCTTCTGAGGGCCCCTTGCATTGGGAGATCTGTGCACCTCCATGACCTGAGAGACTATTTTCTTCCCAAGATTGGGGACGTTTTCAGCAATTATTTCCTCAAAGAGACTTTCTATCCCTTTTTCTCTCTCTTCATCTTCTGGTACCTCTATAATGGGAATATTTTTCCACTTGGATTGGTCACACAGTTCTCTTATTTTTCTTTCATTCCTAGAGATCCTTTTTTCTCTCTGTGCCTCAACTTCTTTGTGTTCCTGTTCTCTAATTTCTATTTAATTTACCATCTCCTCTACCTCACTTAATCTACTTTTAAATCCCTCCATTCTATGTTTCATTTCATATACTGTATTTTTCAAAGTTTCTTTCTCTCTCTTGAAGTCATCCCTAAGATCTTGACTATTTTTCTGTATCTTTGTGAACATGTTTATGACTTATATTTTGAAATCTTTATCAGGGAGATTGGTGATTTCAGTTTCACTTAGTCCTCTTTCTGGCATCTTTTCCTGTAGTTTTGTTTGGACAAAATTCTTTTGCTATTTCATTTTTTAGCAATTCATATGGAAAATAACTTTGTGTAGGTTGCACCCTCTAGTGCCCAGAAGCTCTACTCTATGGAGCTGCCAAGCACCTGTAGGAATGGTGGGGATCACGGTTGAATGGAACCAGTGCCTGCCGGGAGGAAAGAGCTCTTTCCTGCCTTCCTGGCTGAGTGCCTGCCTCCACTGCCAGGTCCAGTGGGCTGAGCGTGCAGGGAGGAGCCTCTATGCTATGCCCTTGTAGCTGCCATAGGTGGGGCCACCCTCTGGCTGGCCTGGCGTGATTGCGGGGGCAGCAGGTTGGTCGACTGGTGCCTTCGGGGAGGAAGGAGTGCCAGGCTGTGTATCACAGTGGGGGGCCTCAGGGCTGCATTGCCAGCCAGGGGGTTGGAGTGTCTCAAGCTCCTGAGAATTTCCAACCTGCGCTGAGTGTGCCGAATGATTATGTCCACATGCCCTTTCTCCTGAGCAGTGAGTGCTGGGAAATCTTTGCCCCTTTATCACCCCTCTTGCTGCTGGGAGTCTTTTTCAGTGCCCACCTTTCTTTTGTCCCAGGGGGCCATTTGTGTGTACCTGTTTCCCACAAGTGGCTAGAATCTCAGTCTTTCCCAGTATTCTGCCTGTCTTTGCTTTCCAACCCCAGTAATCGTAATGTGGGTTCATGCTCCCAGAGCACATCTCCATGGCTGGATGTTCAGCAGTTCTGGGCTTCTACTCTTTCCCTGCTCTGTTTCTCTTCCTCCTGCCTAAGGGACAGGGTAAGGGGAGGGCTTAGGTCCTGCCAGATCATGCCTTTGCTACTTTACCCTTTTCTGTGAGGTCTCCTCTTTTCCCCAGATGTAGGCAGTCTGTTCTGCAGTCTTTGGGTTGCTCTTTCAAGATTAGTGGTATTTTCTGTATTTTTATGTTTTATGGTTTTGGGAGGAGGTTTCTGCCTCACTTCTCATGCCACCATCTTTTTCCAACCTTCAGAATTCCAGTTTGTTGAATGATTTACAGTGAATAAACACTAAGCCATCATTTCCTTCATACTGTTTACCTGGAGGGCTAGGGTGCTAGGAAGATGACAAGTCTCTAGCCATTGTGACCACCAGGTCTCTTGTATAGGGGTGTTACTAGATTCCTGGTGAGGAAGGACGGGCTTGTTAGGAGTGTCATGGATATCAGCGTCTGCAGCATCTGTAAGTGGCCACCTCATCTGTAAGGTAAAGGAATTCAAGTAAGATCCATGTTGTGGGGACCTCCCATATTAACACAAGAGTTGATGGAAATAGAAGCTTGATGTAGTAACTCTAAATTAATATGGCATAAGCTCTATTTAATAGCTGTAAACCAAGATTACAGAAGCAGATGATCAAGTTGTTTTTCTTTTAATTTTATATCCAATTTACCTGCAACCCTAATCAAACCTAGATGTCACCTGCTACTTACCACCTCCTGTAGCTACACACTGCAGTGACTCATTCACCTCTCAGATCTTTTGATTTGCTTTTTACTCATTTGTCCAAGTTTTCTTCTCTTTTGGCTTCAGGTTGCTGTTCACTTCACCCGGTGCAGAGGAGGAGCCTCACAGCTAGGGCTGAGCCTTCCTTCTAGGCCCAGCTGGAGAAGGCTAGCTAGCACCAACTAAATCCAAGGGATAATCCTCTTCTGTATTTCCTCTACATAAGACATCTGGGAATTCTGCATAATGGGTTTCTCTTGCTTGGATTCCATTTCATATTATTGATGTAATCAATGGATTTATTTATTTCAGTGGATTTAAGTTCTGGATGATTGCAATTCCACAAAGAAGTCAAGGCTTTTCTACACTGCTGTCCTGGAGATTTTCACCCAGAATACAAAAGATGGTGTGGCTCTATTGGCTCCCTGCAAAGTAGCTCCAACATTCCCTGTAGCTTCTTGGAATGAATCAATTTAACTACATCTATTTTTGTCAAAGAGGTGACTTCATCCATCACATGATTTGAGCTGTTCTGCTGAGATGCTAATGTTCCCAAATAATTCATTCTTACCTCATGGGGCACTCAATTTTGCACCTGTAGGGTTTTATGACTTTGAAATCTTTTAGAAATCACTATTTAATTAAAGCTAAGGGGGAAGGGAAGTAATAATTAATACATTAAGTATAAAATAATTAACAATATATTAATGTTATTAACTTATAATATATATAATGAGGCATGGTATTTATATTTTTATTCTTCTATAAGAATATTTTACCCATAATTTCCGTTTATACTCTTTACTGAACATTGTAATGTAAACATCTTCCATGCTACTACATAGAACTTCATAATGAAAATTTTTAATGGATGCATTTTGTTCCACTGAGTGGCTATATCATGATTGATTTAATTATTCCCTTGTTGATTGCTTTCAACTTTACATTAATCACTATTCTGGTTACCTTCACAAATGTGCTTTTCTTCATATTTTGTCTTTATTTTCTTAAGGTGCTATTTGTCTTTTAAAAATGATATATATTAATTAGGAAAAGAACATACAATATTGAAAAGTAAGATGAAAAGAGCAAAAATGTCCATTCTGAGTCTCATTATCCTTGTAGAGTTATAATTAATATTAGGTGAATATAATTCCAAATATCTTTCTACAGCAATATAGAACTTAATAGAGATTCTGTTGTGTAAATATTGCATGTCTAGTCATCCTCTTAGCACGGTTTCCATGAAGCTCTCTACCTCTAGACACAGGAGGCTTTATCTCAGGGATGGAGGGTCTGAGCTCAGTCTCAGCCCTGGCTGTATGTTGGAGCTACCTCAGAGGCTTTAAAGAAATAGTACAGGTGCTGAGACACCCTCCTCTGAGATTTTTAAAGGCTCCAAGGTAAAACCATCAGCTTTGAGTTTCAATGCTGATATTTCTTTTAAGACCTCTGTAGCAGAATAATAGTTTTTAAAGATGTATGTTATTGAGAAAGGAATTTTATAATATGTCAAAATCCTGGCCTGATGGACTCGATCATTCATGTGGATTATGGGAAAGAAATAGTGGCTAAGTGAGAATGAAAAGGCAAGCACTCTCTGTATTCTTGGGCCCAACCCTTTAAGGCTGGATTTTAGCATGAAGGAGTAGCTTTAGAAACATCCAGAGAGGGAGTGAACCTCTGAGGACATAGATCAAGGGGCCCCTTTCCTGGGAAAAGCCAGGGGGAAGTTCTCGGCTTCAGTGAGAAGTAAGCCTTCAGCTCAGTGTCCCTTGCAGTGAGATTGGGAAGCAGCGATACAGAGGTGCTGGCAGAAGGCAGGACATGGATGAGTCTGGACAGAGCTCCTGGTTCCCCATTATCTATACTGGAAAGCAGAGGACCAAGAGCATTCCTGAATGCCCTGGAAAGAGATGCAAAGAACCAAGAGGTCTAAGGGTCTTTGGGGAGGAGGCTGCAGGATCAGAAGTGAGTGGTCATTACCATGGACTCCATCCAGGGGTGGATGCGTGAATGCTAGCCCCTCCCTATCCTGGAGAACAGCAAGAATGGACCCTTAAATATCTGAGCATTTACCTGATTCATCTAAGCTGAGGCTTGATGCAGACTGTTTTCCTTCCTGAATCTCACTGAGGGGACTGGGTTTTGGCAATGGGTCTGTAGATACCTGTTCAGCCCACAGGCTGGCAAACTCTTAACATGTGAAGAGTGTTCATTCTATCACATAACAATTATTTTAACCATCAGCAAGATGACTTCCATAGCTAGCTTCAAATCCATATATGTAAAGGTCAAAGAGTTTTATAAATGACATATTATGACTGTTTCTGTGGGCCAATCTATATGTGTTTATTCACAATCTTTTTAAAGGTTAAGCAGAAAATATTTGCTGAAACTAAGAACAATAGATATTTTTGGCATTTGACTCTATAAAAGCCACAATTTCCTTAGAAATCTTTGTGCCTAGATCTGTCACCTTGGGGTCCAGTTTCTAATGCGCTAATGCTCCAAGCAGTTATTCTTAAAAAAAACACCAACCACAGAACTACCAAAAAACATTGGCTTTATGTCTAAATGACAGTCTTTTTTTATTATAACTATTATAACTATTGAGAGCAAGGGTTATTGTCTCAGTTACCTTGGAAAATTTCAAAGATTTAAAGAGATCAGACTTTGGAGAAATTTTTCCCCTTCCTAATCCCTAACTGGCTGTGAACAGCTATGGGCCATCTAGTGTTTCTTAACACTTCCTAGTGGATCAATATGATGCTTTCATGCTCTTTAGATTAGAAATATCTGGCTTTAAATCCTCTAGCATACACTTTAGGATGAGAGCTGAAGTTTCATGCACAGTCTGTGACTGCCCAGTGCTGGTCACACCTCACAGGTCACATCAGTGGTGACTCAGGGGCAGTAGGAACCTGGCAATTTTATAGGGTAAGCCCTGAGACCTCTTCATCCTCTCAGTGGGGCCTGTCCTGTCTCCCTCCTGAGTCAGGTATTAAGCACGTGTGCATGTAAGAACAACATGGCAGATGAAAGGCTGTCGGGCAAGCTTTACATTTAAACCTTCAAGAAGCATGGAGGAGAACAGTGCCAAAACAGCCAAGGCTATTATATACTCTTTTCTTGCAAGTGTCTGTTTGGGTGTAAAAGCATCCAGGCTGGCCACATATGAATAGCCTATCACGCAGAGCACACCAGCTATGTGAACTGTAGCCCCTCGTGTGGTGGTGGCTGTTGGCCTCCTTTTGCAAAACTCTCCAAGAACTTTCCATGATAAAGTTCAGATCAGTTCAATTAATGACTCACTGAGTGCATAAGGGCGCAATTTGTCAACATGTTCATCAGTCAGGGGACCGGAAGGCTAAGCATCTAGACCTTGAGATGACAACATGTTCCTGGTCATAGAACTATACAGTTGGACCCTGGATTATCGTTGCTTTGTTTCACTGCAAAGTTTTAGAACAAGCTGGGCAGATTTTCTTCAGTTTTTCAAAACTCCAATCCCTGAAAGATATTGTATGGTGGGACAGTATTTGTATATGTAGAGATGGCATGTGTGTTTGAAGATACAGTGGCAAGATAGAAAGTTGACTTAGCTGTGGGCCTAATATATAAATTATGACCACCTAAATTTGCTTGCTAATATTTTTTGTTCTATCATTTTTTTTATGTTGAATGGCACCCTCAAGCTGCAAATTCCAAAATTCTCTGTATATTAGTAATCTAGATGTGGCATATTATATTTACCAAAGATGGCTGTGCAAGTATATGTATATGTTACAAGTATAAATATTACCAATATACATATATATTATGTAAATAAATATATATATATTACAGATATACAACTGAGCCTTCACATGACTCCAGCCTCAGCCTTAAGTCTGCAGACTGAGAACCCAGACAGACGTCATGAAGCAAAGACAAGGCTTCCCTGGCCCACAGACTCCATGGGAGCACTGGTGATTACTGTTGTTCTGAGCCACTGTGTTTTGAAGTGATCGGTTATGCAGTAGAGTACTTGGAACACCAGAGATTTCTGAGCCTTTCTGGTATGCTACCTCAGAAAACAGTGGGTCACTCCTCACATCTGGTTTGCATGAATGTCTTCTTCATATGGGATGACTATGTCGGTAAATCCTCTGACCACCTGCCCTCTTACGTCTAAGAGGTAAATTCTCTTTTGTGCTTCATTATTCACAGACAAATTCTTTTCCAAGAGACCTTCCCTAAAACTCCTGGGTTGGTGTGGATACCGTTTTCTGGTATTCCTTAGCCATAAGTCAGAGGTGGTCACACTGCGCTGCAATTCTCAGTTTACCTGCCTTTCTTCCTGTTAGACGGTGAGTCTCAGACAGAGTTGGGCTGTTTCTCCTCATCTTTGTATTCACAGTACTTAGAGCCATTTCTGGCACATTGTAGGTGCTTCATAAATTCTCACCATAGAGTTGTGCAGTCAGGACTTAGTTTATCGAGGCTTTGACTCAGAAAACAATGGACGAGCCATAAAACAGTTTCCAGAAGTGGGGTAGTACGAAATAATATATCTAAGTGAAATTCTAGATATAAGGTTTTAAATAATGTCCTGAAAAGAAACTTTCTTTCTTAGAAAATGTAAACTTTAGCTGCCTCCAACATGAGATTTATTATTATGAGTTTAGCACTTATTTCTTATTTTTTAAATATTTCTTATTGAAGTATAGTACAATATTATATTGGTTTCAAGTATACAGCATAGTGATTTGACAGTTAAATACATTAACTGTACAACCCAACTAGCGTAGCTACTACCTGTCAATATAGAAAGATATTACAGAACTTTTGACTATATTCTCTATGCTGTACTTTCGTCCCTGTGACTAATTTACATTATGATTGAGATTTTGTGCCTCTTTATCCCTTTCACCTATTTCAGTCCCCCACCCCAACCCCTCCCCCATGGTAGCCACCAGTCGCTTCTCAGTGTTAATGAGTCTACTGCTATTTTGCTCCTTTTGTTTTGTTTTTAGATTCCCCATATAAGTGAAGTCATATGGTATTTAGAAGGTCAGTAATCTGTTGAACTCTGGGTGGGCTTCTCCAGAAGCACCGCATATCTTATAAGACAGCATCTGTGGGCTCTGGAGACAGGGGATAGGCCAGGGGGATTAGAGTCCTACTTGCCTCTTGACTTTGGGCTTAAATGGAGGGGAAGACTTAGTCTCTAGTTCCTGTTATCTAACGTGTTCATGAACTTAGTACGTCTCAGAGGCCCCTGGGTTCCTGTTGTGAATGCGGATCCCACACCCAGGCTAAGAACTCTGACGCATTAGGTCTTGTTTGAACCTGGAAGGTGCATTTTTAATAGCTCCCCAGGGGATTCAGATCCCGAAGTTCCAAGGACCATCCTTTAGAAAAAACCTCCCCAAACAACACGGTACATTGAAGGATAAAATTTCCCTTCAGATACTTGTGGAAATCGGGGCCTGGGAACTCTGGCATGTATTTGAACGATAGCAGAACCATATACAGAAGAAACTTGATCCTTGACTCCTAGCTGAGAATATATTTAAGATTATCTTAGAAGTTACTATAAATATGTGGCATTTCTGGGTTGAATTGAGGATTTTCTCTAGTCTTTTGATGATGTGTGCCACATTCAAGGTTTGCAGTGAGGACAGAGAGGGATCCTGAGTGCATTTCCTGTCTTGATTGCGGGGCATTTATTTCTCAGTTGTTTACATTGCCCCGGCCCTGGGTAACTATTCCTCTGTGATCTCTCTCTGCTTCTGCATCCCACCTCCCAGCCACACCTTGTGTTTCCTCCCAAACTTTTGTTTCCTTTATGTATTAAATCCAACCTGACAATTTCCAAGGCAAATTTGTCCCCAGAAAGATGTGTCTGTGCTTTCCAGAATTTCCACCCCATTGCAGGGGACATAGATTCCTGAGTTAGAGGACCCGATGTTTACTCCATAACTGCTTTTATACCATTTGGCTTCTGACCTCAACCATTGAAAGAATAGTGGGAAAAAAAAAATTCAAGCTAACTATAACTAAACCGTACTTTGGCTCAGTCTCCGAACTTCCATGGACCTGGCCCTCTTCTTTGGTGGTCTCTGTACTCATCAAGTGTCACACGTTCAAAAGACCTGATTTTCAAGTGGCTGCATTCTCAATATGGCTTTTTGTTATTATTTAATGGAATGAATGACTTTTTTCCATGCCCATCTGAGAAATGTTTTGGAAACAGCATTTGACCCATCTGTCCATCCTGGCTCCACTACAGTGTCTGCCTTGACCAGAGTTTGCCCACCAGCTGGAGATCATATCATTGCGTCAAAGGAGTCTGGGACCCATATGGAACCCTCAGGGAAGTATTTACTGAATATTATTGTATATGAAGGATAGAGGAATTTTTTCCCCCCTAAAAAGATGTGCATGTTAAAATTTTATAGTTGAGCTTTCTATAAAGAGAAAAATGAAAAATTGAATTTGGTTTTAAATGTGGAACAGTCTCAGGGCAAATGGGGACAGCGAAGAAGGTCTAGTTCTCTCCTGGACCCTGGTGCCCAGGTATCTGACGGGCCGGGAGAGCCGGAGAAGCACTATAAACAGCACTGACTCTGTACAAGGTCAGCCAGCAGATGAGTTTGTCTCTGCGTTGATGTCATGCAGTTTGTTCTAGCGTGGGTTTGAGAGAATACAACTGCAACTTTATTTTTCGTTCCCCCTCCGTCTTAGCTAGGGGTCTCTAGACACAGAGCCTGGGCTGTGGATTCTTGTGCGGGGGGCTTATTTAGGAGAAGGCGAACAAAGGAAGCAAAACAGGGCAGGGAAGAAAACTAAGTGGGAATGTCCTGACTGAAATTCAGCCGCAGCCTCGTTCCGCGGGGCTCTCTGGTGCCCAGCTGCCCCGTGGAGTTAAGTCCTCCTTGACAGCATACGTTGGGTCCCCCTGGGTCTGTACTGGCCACTCGCTAGGGGAGGGTAGTGGTGGAGGGGGTTGTAGTGGGCAGAGGTGGCGGCTGTTTTGCTGCAGGCAATTCTCCGGAGAAGGAGGCTGCTGAGAGCCGTGAACAGCCAACACTCAACAGCGTGCTGTGAGTTTAGTGTGAGTTTTTTTTCTCTGTCTCCATGATTTATAGCTTTTCTGGTGCTCCTGGATAACTCATAGTTCTACAGTCTCTCCAAGTTGAAAAATAGCCTTAAGAAGTTAGACTGTCCAGTTCAACTTATAACATAATACTTCTGGCTTTTTGCTAAGGTAAGCCTCATCTCCATTCTCTCTCCACTGCCATGCCAACTCCATCAGATATGGCAGGTAAGGCTGGTTATAGCCTTCATTATAAAAAAGTGGGGGATGCCTTATTGCTTACCCATCACCTCCTGCGAGCAAGCTGCTGTTACTGACTGTTGTAGGGTTACAGTGTATCAGAAATCAGGGAAAAGATGGTGGTAGGTGTTCTTCTTTGACCAGCCCTAGGATAGATGATGATGTTCTGTGGGCCTCGCAGGCAGATGCTTCTGTCATGAATACTTGTGTAGGCTTTTCAGAGGCTCGCTTGCTGGGGCCTTGTGACTCTAAGCCTCTAGTCATGGACAATGTGCTCTGTATCTTTACCTTTGGCCTTCAATAGGGTCCTTTTGGGCAGGAGGCACAGTGATGCCAGGCTGGTGTCTTTCCCGTGGAACCCACATATGGCCACAGGAAACCCTCACTTACACATCCTTTGTAGTTACAACCTGGGTGGGTAGAATGGAGAACAACCCAAACATAGCAACAACCTTTTCTCTCCTACCAGGGCATCTGACCAGCCTGTCTTTCTTGCCCTCTGATTTTTCAGACCAGAGATAGGCACCAGTCTATTGGGTTTGTCTAATTGCAGGAGGCTGATCTCATGTCCTACAAGGAGTCTTGTCAAAGCCACTATTTTATTTTTCATCACCAGTTTATCATGCCAATTTTCAAATGTGCAGTGAAGTTGAGACAATTCCCAGTGAATCCCCATATACCTACCACCTACCATTACTTTGCTTAGTTTATTACATATATATCCATTTATTCATCTCTTCATCCCTCCACCAATCCATCTTATTTCTGATACATTTCAAAATAAATTGCACCCATCTGTATACTTCCCTTCTTACACCTTAGCATGCATATCGGTGACTAGAATTCAATATATGTTTATATTTTTTAGATGTAAAATTTACATACGAAATGTGCACATAAAGTGTACTTTCATTGAGTTCTGAGAAGTGCATACACCTGTGTAATCCAAGGTCCTATCACAGTATAGACGTTATCCTGGAAAGTTCATACCTCTTCAACGTTAATCTCTGCGCACCTCACCCACCAGAAGCAGCCACTTTTTTGTTTTGTTTTTCCATTATAGATCAGATTTGGTGTTCTAAAACCTGAGATAAAGGAAATCATCCAGTATATATTCCTTCACTTATGGATTCTCTCATTTGCCATAATTTTTCTGAGACTCACTTATGTTGTATGTATCAGCAGTTCTTTCTTATTAATAAGTAGTGTTCCTCTTTTATGACTATAACACATTTTCCCACTCTTCTATTGATGGCACCTGGATTTTTTTGTTTTTGGCTAATAAGAATAAAGTGAAGCCTATGTCTTGGCTTGAGATGAAAAAGGGAGCTTATTTTACCCCTGTGTCTTGGTGATGGGAGAATAAAGTGGGGCTTGAGAATTTCAGTAAGGGAATAGTTCCTTCCAAAGAAATCCCTTCAAAAGTTCTCTCTCTCTAATCTCTAACTTGCCTGGTCCTTTTAAATTTTTATCGAGGGTCGGTCATCAGATTGTGTCTCTGCCGCCTACTTCGAAAGTCAACATTTTTTTCAGTTTGACGGGGCACGTTGGTACCTGTTATCTATAGTATCTGGGCGCCCAAGTGGAACCTTGCAGTCTAGCAAGCTTTGGTACGTATTGTTTTTTGAGTTTCAGCAGAAAGAAGGAGCTGTTTTGGTGGAGAGGGACCAATGATACTTTATAGGCTGAATATGTTAGAAGAGTTGAAGAGGAAGAATGTGCCCACAAAGTGCTGGAGTCCTGCTCCAGCGGGTCCAGGGGTCCCCAAAGGATGAACGGTGTCAGTGAGGGAGTGAGGACACAGACACTAGCAGAGGTGCTAAGCTGGTCATTTATTGACAGAAACTTCAAGCATTATATGGGGATTGGTTACACAAGGTCATCATAAAATCATCATAAAGCATGCATCATTAGGTATTTTATGGCATAATTTACTTCTTGGAATGTTCCCCCACTTTTCCAACCATGAAAGGTCATCATGGTCTTTTCCTCAAGATTTTTCTGTTGCTTTTTTACTTTCAGATTCTAATCTCAGGTTAAATTTCTATAAGGCAGCACAATGTCTTCTAAATGTGTCTTAAAATTTGTTTATTCTAGGAAAGGTCATCTTAAAATTGGTCTCTCACCTAGACTCCCTGTCGGGGCAAGTTTTTTCTTTAGTTCCTTGAAACCATATACAGTAGAATGCGCAGCACTCATTCTGTTGATCTTGGCTATAACAACGCCTACCGTAATCCCTATTGTAGTGGTTCATAAGGAGACTCCACCAGGATATTTGGCCTCTCAAAACAAGGCTCCCATCTACTCTCTTAACCCATACCTCGTGATGGTCATCTCTTATTTCTTCTGGGGGCCAAGTTGGCGTGGGGGTTGTACCATGAATTCACCTAAACGTTCTTTTATTTCTCAATCCAGGGATAATAACCCACCAGCCTGGGGGAAAAGTGTAGAGTTTTATTTTTTCTTTAGATAAGGGGACTGCACAAGCTGGGTTTTTATGATTGCTCTACGGTTCCTAACAGTCCTTTCCCTGGGGGCTTCCTTCATTGGCTATTTCTGAGGCCTTTCCTTAGGAATAGCCCCTGGGGGCATTTTCTGATTCATGGGGGCTGTTCGGACTGGGGGAATGGTCAAATTAAACAATAGAAAAGGTATCAGTAGCTTCCCCTTTGGAGGCCTGCTGTGCCGTATCCATCCATTAGCCTCCTGGGCTGTGCCATCAGGCAGGCGGTATAGGTTGGCTCCCGGCAACGAACAGCTGTGGCTGGTAAGCAGTGCTCCAGGCATGAGTTCCTCACACAATCAAATAACGAAACCAACTGCGAGACTGCTCTTACCTGTAGAGTCTTCCTGAGGAGGCTCTTGATTCCTGGCATCATGAGTTTGTTGAGAAGAATGACCTCCAGTCACTGCTAGAGTAGATAGCCATGACCAGTGAGGTGAGGATTCCACGCCAGCCTCGGCCCTGTGACACATGGTGCTCTTGCTGCGTGTTGCGCTTCTACTGGCCGCACTACTGCATGGAGATGAAGAGCTGTGGTGGCACCAAGGGAGGCATCCCCAGTGATGATCCAGACAGATGTCACCGTGTGTAGGTGAGGGGGAAGTTCCCAAAGTTGTTGTCTTATTTTAAGGAAGAACAGGCAATTAATTTATGATAATCTTGAGGTTAAACTGATTCAGTTTCAGTTTAACATGTAAATTTGCAAAGAATCTCTGTTAACCTTGTAAATTTGACTAATCCCAAATTTACAGTTAGCTAAAATATATTAGATATAAAGAAATTCAAGAGGGCATTCCCATTTACATTTGTAGTAAAAAGAAAGGTAGAGCTGAAGAAAGCTGAAAGCTAACAAAATTGCACCTTTTCTGCGATAGGAGATGGGTAATGCAATGAGACTTCTGAGTATCTGTTGATGGGAACAGAGAATTGAGTGTTATAAATGCTCAACATACATTTGCTATTGATGAAGAGAAGCATGATTCTCTTTAAAGCCCAGTTAATAGCAACGAAATCATTCAGGAATTTTCTCATCTTACTTCTAAATATAATCCTGAGAACATTTTATCTAAGCTTGAATTTGTCAACTAAACTTTTCCTAAGTCATTATGGAATAAGGTTTGATATTAGTTTATTTTAATAAATGCATAATTTAAATAGAAATGTATTAATATATTGGGAAAATAATGGCTCTTACCAGCTTTTGTTCTTTTGGAGAGAAATAATAATAATAATAAGGTTCTAAATATCACCAGTGTAGCATCCTTTATGATCTTAAAAGTCCTTGGTGAATTTTTCATCCATTCTTGCTATTGATGAATGTTTGCCTGGACTTAAATAAGTGTTTACATCCTATTTAAGGTGTTTGGATTAAAGGATGTCATAGAAAAGGTATCATGGTGCCTAAGAAAATAGCATGTAATAGCAGATGCTAAGTTGAGTGAATTAAATTATTTTTAATAGTATCATCTTTATCCTCAAAATAAGACTGATAAAATATAACAGATGAAAGTAACTAATCAAGGAAAGCAAACAAAACTAAAAATAAAGGTATAAACATAAGGTGAAGCTAGGAGTAAAATTAAAATGCAGAGTGTGCATAAGATTCTGGGGGAATGGTCTCAATATTTGCCTCTGAACTTTCTGGCAATCAATAAAAGAGAAAAGCAATCAAGACACACAGTTCATGCATCTGTAACATTACACAGTCATTCAAAGGAAGCGTCTATTATTAATTGTTGAAAGTAATTTTTACCTGCTGGTCATTCTTAAGATGACATAGGGTATGTCATGAATAATGTTCTCAGCAATAATAACATACTTCAGTATGTGTGGGTTGGTGTAATACTGGTCTGATTCAATAAAAGCAGTTTTTAACTTTTCGTTGGGGGAAGAGAGTGCAGAGAAGCCACCCCATATATATAGCTCTGTAGTAGTATGGCTCATTCTGAGTATAAATTGTTTTGAATGTTAGAGGAATGGATGAACTTGTTCTTTAGGCAATTTTCCAGAAACATTTTCCACAATTTGGTAAGTCCTGAGTGTCAGTGGATTTGAGGTTATACTTTCTGACAACACTTGACAGGAAATATTCTCTCACATTTTTCATGACCTTAGTGTTCTGCTGCTCTTTGGATAATGTTGACATCTTCTCATGAAATTCAAGAACCTTGATAGGAGAAAACCTTACATGAGGAGATGGGATGAGAAGTAGCCCAAAGGCAGGGACATGATTTTCTTTAGGAAGGAAAACAGAATTCACTCCAATTCATGGACAGATAGTTACCTGGGACTTTTTAATTTGACATCACAGAGCAAGGCCATGCTAATTCTAATCTGGAAAATGTTTCCAAATGACTACTTCAGCCAAATAGAGATTTCAACAAAGTTCCCATCAGATACTTATATTTTAACACCAAATTTCTCAGTTGAATTGTTTGAGATAAAGCAGTTTGCAAAATGTACCTGTAGTAACTGAATGGGTTGATTTGCTATATGGAATTATTAGTTCTCAGTGTTGAAGAGGCATACCTTGGCTTTTGGCTTTGGAGAAGTTGGTAATGTCTTCCTCTCAACAGCTGTTACAAACCAGGCATAACGTCAAGTAAAGCCTGGAGTATAATAATAGGAAAACATTATATTTAGATGGGGACTCAATTGTTTAATACATATGCAAAAATTTCCCACTAAAGAAAACCTATTTATATCCTCTCTGATATAGCAAGAATAGAAGGTAAGCTGTGTTTATTTCAGCGATGGATTTGTTGAGCATTTTTGAAATGTGTCTTTTTCTTGGATGCATATCGTAGCAGTCAAGTTTAGAACAAATGTTTCTGATGAGCCTGTCTTGCTATAGGATGGAGAAGCATTCACAGTAATCAGCAGGAAACAATCAATCAGCGAACTATGCCTGCATATCTTGGTTTCTCTCTTCAGTAGTTCCCATATCTGTGATAGATGAGCAATACCGCTGCTGTTCTTTTTAAATGAAATTAAGTGCAGAAAATGAAATTGGATGCTATCTTACACAACTCACAAAAATTAACTCAAAATGGATTAAAGACTTAAACATAAGACCTGAAACTGTAAAACTCATGGAAGAAAACATATGGAAAGTGCTCCTTGACATTGGTCTTGGCAATGATTTTTTTGGATATAACCGCAAAAGCACAAGGAACAAAAGCAAATTCAACAAGTGGGATTGCATCAAAGTAAAAATCTTGTACATCAAAAGAAATAACAAAATGCACAGGCAACCCATGAAAAGGGAGAAAATATTTGCAAAACATGTATCTGATAAGAAGTTAATATCAAAACATATAAAGAACTCATACAACTCAATAACAGCAACAAGAAGAAAAAAACAATCAGGTTAAAAAATGTGCAGAGGGAAGGGGTGGTGAAAAGATGGTGGAGTAAGGCAGCAAAGCAAAACCTCCTCCCATATACATGCCAAGGAAGCAACTATACTGACTACAACTAACCCTGAAGATTACCTGAAGACTGCAGAACAGGCCACCTATACCTAGTAAAGAAAAAAGGACCTTGAGAAGGATAAAGGTGCTGAGCCATGATTTATCTTGACCCAAACCCTTCCACCATCCCAGTCCACAAGTGGGAGGAAGAGGAATGGAGTGGGGAGGGGATAAACAATCAGGAACTTTGCATACCTGGCCTGGAGATCTGCTCTGGGAACATGAGTCTACATTGCATTGGGTTTTGGTGATTAATGGTGCTGGACAACAAGGAGAATTGGAGCATTCTGGGGACTCCTGTTGCTTGTGGAGGATAGGCATGCTCCATTGGTCTCATTGAAACCTAACACACAGGCAGCGGTTTGAAAGATTTACCAGTACGAGAAAGTGTGCCAGAGGGGCAGGCGTGGATGGAGCTTTCTCCACAGGAGAAAAGGCAGGTGTATGACAGCCCTCCCTCCGCCCAACTATCAGATGCTCAAGGCAGCCATCCCCAAATGCTCCATCCCCCTTGCTGGTGGCTCAGGCACGAGGCACTTCCTGTGTATTTCTGTACTATCTGCCCAGCCTGCTTGGCGCAGCAGCAGTCTGACATTGCTGACTGGCAGGTGGAGGGCTGATGATACTTTCCTGGCTTTCCAAGCTCTGTCTCAGCCCAACTGCTCAGGAGCTTGCAGGAGCCAGCTCTGAAACTCTCCATCTCCCTCACTGGTGACTCATCCCTGCAGAGGCTCTCCCCTGTGTACCTGCCCCTCCTGCCACACTCAGCCCAGCAGTGGTCCAACATTGCTGACTGGCAGGCAGAGTGTGGACTGTACTTTCTGGGCTCTCCTTGCCCACCCTCAGCTCTACTGGCCAGATGCTTGTGGGAGCCAGTGCTACACTTTCCATCTGCACCCTTGGCTTAACCCCAGTACCCCCCTTGTGTAGCTGACCAGTGCAGCACTCTCGGCCCAGCAGCAGTGCGCCATTACTGACCAGCAGGAAAGGATGGCCCCACCCACAATGAATCCCAGCAAAAGCACATCACATCACACAAAGGGCACACAGAGGCAAGCTGTGGGGATCAGCCACTGCTACCAGACAGGCAGAAAGGTGGCCCTGCCCATGCTCACCAACAGCAACTGTGGCTCAGCTGCAAAAGAGAACCAGACACGGGAGAGCACAGAATCTTGAGCTTCTGGGCACCACAGGTCACCTTCATAAAGCCATTACTTTCTAGTCCCGGAGGCATAGCTGATCAATCTAGTACAAAGAAAACAGAACCCAGACAAATGAGGAGGCAGAAAAATCTGTGCCAAACAAAGGAACAAGATAAAACACTAGAAAAAGGGCTAAGTGAAGCAGAGAGCACCAATATTTTTGATAAAGAATTCAAAGTAACAATCATAAAGATGCTCAGTGAACTGTGAAAAAGAATTGATTATCTCAGTGAGAACTTCAACAAAGAGAGAAAATATGAAAAAGAGGAACTCAGAGTTGAAGAATATGTTAACTGAAATGAAAAATACAATAGAGGGAATGAACAGCAGACCACTGGAAGTGGAGGAAAGAATCAATGTGATGTAAGAAAGAGAACAGCAGAGTCCTCCAGGGGATTCAAGATGGCGGTGTGAGAGGTGAGACGGAGAGCTCCTCCCAAAACCACAAATAGTATAAAAATATAGTTAATTAATACAACTAACCCTAAAACAGCAACAAGAAAGGAGGCTGAACCAGACTGCATACAGACCTCACGAACAGAGCAGACCACACGAAACAGGGTAACGTATGAAAGCCTTAGTCCAGCGGGACCCAAGCCCTTCCCCGACCCCAGCTCACCGGCAGGAGGAAGAGAAACGGAGCAGGGAGGGGGTGGAAGCTTGGGACTGCTGAGCGCCTAGCCCTGGAGATCTATCTGCTTAGTGAGTGGAAGCCTATATTGTGTGGTGCTCTGGACGTTGGGGAGCCCTGACAGGCAGAGTGCTTGAGAGACTGACATTCCGGCCGTTTGTGGATGGGGAGATCCACAGCTGGCGGCTCTGTGACACTTCCTAGCAGTGAGAGGGCTGCTGAAGGGGCGGGGTTAGCACGGAGCTTGTTACACGGGAGAAGCGAGAGCTGGATGAGGGTGTCTAGGTGCACTCTGCCCAGCTGGTTGGAAACTTTGAGGAGCTTCAGGTGCCCCATCCCCCTAACTGCCTATTCAGCTCCGAGTCACCCCACTGTGACATGCACCCTGCTGCAACTTCCTCCTAGCCTGCTGGCACCAGTTCAGAATTTGGAAGTCACTGTGCTGGCATCAGGCCAGCCAGAGGGAGGCCCCGCCTACAATGGCTAGAGACACAAAGCACAGAGGCTTACATCTGTGTGCTTGGCCTACTGGCTGTGACACTGGAGACAGGCACCGCAGATGGGAATCAGGAAACAGATCTTTCCTCCACCCAGGCACCAGCTCTGCTCCCCTACGACCCCCAACCTCACTCTAGGGGCTGAGCAGCTCTGGAGACTGGAGCTTCTGCACACTAGTGGGCACCTCACAGAAATATGAAACGTCAAAAGAACACGGTTCAGACCAAAATCTCACAAACCCCAGAAAAAGGGCCAAATGAAACTGAACTCACCAATCTTCCTGAAAGCGAGTTCAAAATAAAAATTATAAACATGCTTATGGAGGTACAGAAAAGTATTCAGGAACTCAGGAATAAATTTAAGTTGGAGATTCAATCATTAAGAAATTCCATATCTGAAATGAAACATACAATGGAGGCATTTAAAAGCAGATTAGATGTAGTAGAAGAGATGGTAAATGGAACAGAAATTAAAAGTAATACAAAGAAGCTGAGGCAAAGAGAAAAAAGAATCTCTAAGAATGAAAGAATATTGACAGAACTGTGACACCAATCCAAACGGAACAATATTTGCATTACAGGGGTACCAGAAGAAGAAGAAGAGAGAAAAAGGGATAGAAAGTGTCATTGAGGAGGTAATTGCTGAAAACGTCCCCAATCTGGAAAGGAGATAGTCTCTCAAGCCATCGAGATGCACATATCTCCCAACACAAGAGATCCAAGGAAGACAACATCAAGACATATAATAATTAAAATGGCAAAGAACAAGGATAAAGACAGACTTTGAAAAGCAGCTAGAGAGAGAAAAAAGATCACATACAAAGTAAAACCTACCAGACTATCATCAGATTTCTCAACAGAAACCTTACAGGCCAGAGGGGTGTGGCATGATGTGTTTAACGCAATGAAGCAGAAGGGCCTCGAATCAAGAATACTCTACCTGGCAAAGTTATCATTTAAATTTGAAGGAAGGATTAAACAATTTCCAGATAAGCAAAAGCTGAGAGAATTTACCTCAGAAAAACCACCTCTACAGTGCATTTTGGAGGGACTCCTATAGATGGAAGTACTCCTGAGACTAAATAGATGTCACCCAAGGATAGACAAAGAATACAGAATATGATTCATAACATACAAAAAAAGGAGGAGGAAGAAAAAGGAGGAAAATAAAAAGAATCTTTAGGTTGTATTTGTAATAGCATAGGAAGTGAGTTAAATTAGACTGTCAGATAGTAAGGGAATTACCCGTGAACTTTTGGTAACCACGAATCTAAAGCCTGCAATGGCAATAAGTACATACTTATTGATAATCACCCTAAATGTAAATGGTCTGAATGCACCAATCAAAAGACATAGAGTCACAGAATGGATAAAAAAAACAAGACACATCTATATGCTGCCTACAAGAGACTCACTTCAAACCGAAAGACATACACAGACTGAAAGTAAAGAGAGGGAAAAAGATATTTCATGCAACTAATAGGGAGAAAAAAGCAGGAGTTGCAGTACTTATATCAGACAAAATAGACTTCAAAACAAAGAAAGTCACAAGAGAAAAAGAAGGACATTACATAATGATAAAGGGGTCAGTCCAACAAGAGGATATAACTATTATACATATCTATGCACCCAACACAGGATCACCTACATATGTGAAACAAACACTAACAGAATTAAAGGGAAAAATAGACTGCAGTGTATTCATTTTGGGATACTTCAACACACCACTCATTTCAAAGGACAGATCAACCAGACAGAAAATAAGTAATGAGACACAGGCACTGAACAACATATTAGAACAGATGGACCTGACGGACATCTACAGAACATGCACATTCTTCTCAAGTGCACATGGTACAGTTTCAAGAGTAGATCACATACTAGGCCACAAAAAGAACCTCAGTAAATTAAAAAAGATTGAAATTGTAACAACCAGCTTCTCAGATCACAAACGTATGAAACTAGAAATGAATTACACAAAGAACATGAAAAAGCCCACAAACACATGGAGGATTAATAACCTGCTCCTAAATAATCAATAGATCAATGACCAAATAAAAACGAGATCAAGGAATATATGGAGACAAATGACAACAATAATTCAACACCGCAAAATCTGTGGGACGCAGTGAAGGCCATGCTAAGAGGTAAGTATATTGCAATACAGGCCTACTTCAGCAAAGAAGAACAATCCCAAATGAACAGTCTAAACTCACAGTTAATGAAACTACATAAGGAAGAACAAATGAGGCACAAAGTCAGTAGAAGGAGGGACATAGTAAAGATTAAAGCAGAAATAAATAAAATCGAGAAGAATGAAACAACAGAAAGAATCAATGAAATCAGGATCTGGTTCTTCAAGAAAATAAACAAAATAGATAAACCCCTAACCACACTTGTCAAGAAAAAAAGAGAGTCTACACACACAAACAGAATCAGAAATGAGAAGGGAAAAATCACCACAGACACCACAGAAATACAAAGAATTATGAGAGAATACTATGAAAAATTATATGGTAACAAACTGAGTAACCTAGGAGAAATGGACAATTTTCCATAAAATGGACAATTTTCCAAAAAAATCTTCCTGACCCAGGAAGAAACAGAAAATCTGAATAGACCAATTACCAGCAAAGAAATTGAATTAGTAATCAAAAAACTACCTAAGAACAAAACACCTGGACCAGATGGTGTCACTGCTGAATTTTATCATTTAGTGAAGACCTAATACCCATCCGTATTAAAGTTTTCCAAAAAGTAGAAGAGGAGGAAATACTCCCAAACTCATTCTTCAAGACCAACATCACTCTAATACCAAAATCAGGCAAAGACACCACAAAAAAGAAAATTACAGACTATTATCCGTGATGAACATGAAAAATACTCAGCAAAAAATTAGCAAACTGAATTCAAAAATACATCAAAAAGATCATCCATCATGATCAAGTGGGTTTCATCCCAGGGATGCAAGGATGGTACAACATTAGAAAATCCATCAACATCATCCACTACATCAACAAAAAGAAAGACAAAAACCACATGATCATCTCCATAGATGCTGAAAAGGCACTCAACAAAATTCAACATCCATTCATGATAAAAACTCCCAACAAAATGGGTATAGAGGGCATGTACCTCAACATAATAAAGGGCATATATGAAGAACCCACAGTCAACATCATACTTAACAGCGAGAAGTTGAAAGCTTTTCCATTAAGATTGGGAACAAGACAAGGATGCCCACTCTCCCCACTTTTATTCAACATAATTCTAGAGGTCCTAGCCATGGCAATCAGACAACACAAAGAAATAAAAGGCATCCAGATTGTCAAGGAAGAAGTTAAACTGTCCCTGTTTGCAGATGACATGATATTGTACATAAAAAACCCTAAAGAATCCACTCCAAAACTGCTATATCTAATATCTGAATTCAGCAAAGTTGTGGGGTACAAAATTAATACGCAGAAATCTGTGGCATTCCTATACACTAATGATGAACTAGCAGAAAGAGAAATGAGGAAAACAATCCATTCACAATCACATCAAAAATAATAAAATACCTAGGATAAACCTAACAAAGGAAGTGAAAGACCTATAACCTGAAAACTACAAGACATTCTTAAGAGAAATTAAAGAGGACACTAATAAATGGAAATTCATCCCATGCTCTTGGATAGGAAGAATTAATATTGTCACAATGGCCATCCTGCCTAAAGCAATCTACAGTTTCAATGCAATCCCTATCAAAATACCGACAGCATTCTTCAATGAACTAGAGCAAATAGTTCTAAAATTCATATGGAACCAAAAAAGACCCCAAATAGCCAAAGCAATCCTGAGAAGGAAGAATAAAGTGGAGGGAATTATGCTCCCTGACTTCAAGCTCTACTACAAAGCCACAGTAATCAAGACAATTTGGTACTGGCACAAGAACAGACCCTAGACCAGTGGAACAGAATAGAGAGCCCAGATAGAAACCCAATCATATATAGTCAATTAATATACGGTAAAGGAGCCATGGATATACAGTGGGGAAATGATAGCTTCTTCAACAGCTGGTTTTGGCAAAACTGGACAGCTACATGTAAGAGAATGAAACTGGATTACTGTCTAACCCCATACACCCAAGTAAACTCAAAATGGATCAAAGACCTGATTGTAAGTCATGAAATGATAAAATTCTTAGAAAAATATATAGGCAAAAATCTCTTGGACATAAACATGAGCGACTTCTTCATGAATATATCTCCATAGGCAAGGGAAGAAAAGCAAAAATGAACAAGTGGGACTATATCAAACTAAAAAGCTTCTCTACAGCACAGGATACCATCAGTAGAACAAAAAGACATCCTATAGTGTGGGAGAATATATTCATAAATGACATATCCGATAAGGAGTTGACCTCAAAATATATAAAGAGCTCACGTACCCCAACAGACAAAAAGCAAATAAGCCAATTAAAAAATGGGCAGAGGAGCTGAACAGACACTTCTCCAAAGAAGAAATTCAGATGGCCAACAGGCACATGAAAAGATGCTCCTCATCGCTAATCATCAGAGAAATGCAAATTAAAACCACAATAAGATATCACCTCACACTAGTTAGGATGGCCAACATCCAAACACAAACAACAACAAATGTTGGCGAGGATGTGGAGAAAGGGGAACCCTCTTACACCGCTGGTGGGAATGTAAACTAGTTCAACCATTGTGGAAAACAATATGGAGGTTCCTCAAAAAACTCAAAATAGAAATACCATTTGACCCAGGAATTCCACGCCTAGGAATTTACCCTAAGAATGCAGGAGCTCAGTTTGAAAAAGACATATGCACCCCTATGTTTATCACAGCACTATTTACAATAGCCAAGAAATGGAAGCAACCTGAGTGTCCATCAGTAGATGAATGGATAAAGAAGATGTGGTACATATACAGAATGGAATATTATTCAGCCATAAGAAGAAAACAAATCCTACCACTTGCAACAACATGAATGGAGCTAGAGGGTATTATGCTCAGCGAAATAAGCCAGGCCGAAAAAGACAAGTATCAAATGATTTCACTCATCTGTGGAGTATAAGAACAACGAAAAAACTGAAGGAATACAACAGCAGCAGACTCACAGAACCCAAGAATGGACTAACAGTTTCCAAAGGGAAAGGGACTGGGGAGGGTGGGTGGGAAGGGAGGGATAATGGGGTAATACGGGAATTACGATTAGCACACAAATGTAGCGGGGGGGGCACACGGGAAATGCATTATTTACAGAGAAGACAAGTAATGAATCTACAGCATGTTACTATGCTGATGGACAGTGACTGTAATGGGTTATGTGGGGGGGACTTGATAATAGTGGGTCTTGTAACCATAATGTTGTTCAAGTAATTGTGCATTAACAATAACAAAATTTAAAAAAAGAGAAAGAGAACAGCACAGTTCCAAGCTGAGGAACAGATAGTAAAAAAGAATTTTTAATAATGAGAAGATGCTAAGAGAGTTGTGTGACGATTCCAAATGAACCAATATTCACATAATGGGTGTCCCAGAAGAAGAGAGAGACAAAGGAGTATAAAGTCTTTTTGAAGAAATAGTAGCTGAAAACTCCATCAATCTGTGGAAGGAATAGATATCCATGTCCTCGAAGCATTGAGAGCCCCTAACAATAGGAACCCCAGGAATACAACACCAGGGCATATAGTAATTAAAATGGCAAAGATTAAAGATAAAGAGAGAATCTTAAAAGCATCAAGAGAAAGGCAGATGGTTACCTATAAGGGAAATTCCATAAGGCTGTCAGTAGATTTCTCAGCAGGAGGATTACAGGCTAGAGGGAGTGGCATGAAATAGTCAAAGTATTGAAAAGGAAGATACTACAATCAAGAATTCTCTACCCACAAGGTATTGAAGGAGAGATTAAAAGTTTCCCAGATAAACAATGTTTAAGAGAATTCACCACCACTAAATCAGCCTTACAGGATATGTTAAAGGAACTTCTGTAGATGGAAATGTTCTTCAGTCTAAATATTTTTCATCAGTAAAAATAAACCTACAGTAAAGGTAGTAGACCAGATACTTGTTAAGCAAGAAGCTAAAACAACAAAAGTAATAAAATCAACTATACACAAAATTAGTCAAGGGATACGCAAAAGATGTAGATTATGACATACATAAAGTGTGGTGGAGGAAAAAGTAAAAAAGTAGTACTTTTAGGAATTCATTCAATTGTATTTTATACTATGGTTCACTTTTTAAATCCTTTACATTCACGAGCCTTTATATTTAATAAATATCCTGGTTTTTCTAAAAAAAAGTAGTACTCTTAGAACATGTTTGAAATCAAGTGATTATTAACTTAATATGGAATATTATAAATTTAGGAAACTGTCTATGAACCTTATGGTAGCCACAAACCTAAAGCCTGTGATAGATACACAAAAAATTTTTAAAAAGGAATCCAAGCATAACACTAACGAACACCATCAAATAACAAGAGTATAAGAGAGGAAGAAAAGAACAGAGAGGAACTACAAATACAACAAGAAAACAATAAAATGGCAATAAGTACATACCTATCAATAATTACCTTAAATGTAAATAGACTAAATGCACCAATCAAAAGACATTGAGTGGAAGAAAGGATAAATAAACAAGACCCATCTATATTATATGCTGGCTGCAAGAGACTCATTTCAGATCTAAAGGCATACATAGACTGAAAGTGAAGGGATGGAAAAGGATTTTTCATGCAAATAATAGGGAGAAAAAAAGTAAGAGTAGCAGCAGTACTCACATTTGATAAGACTTTAAAATAAAGAAAGTAACAAGAGATAAAGAGGGACAGCCAACAAGAGGATATAGCAATTGTAAATATCTATGCACCCAACATAGAAGCATGTAGATATATTCAACAAATACTAACAGAGAAATAGAAAGCGACACAATCACATTAGGGGACTTTAACACCCCACTTGCATCCATGTATATATCATCCAGACAGAAAATAAATATGGAAACAGAGGCACTGAACAATACTAAATCAGATAGACTTAACAGATATATACATAACATTGTACCCAAACTTAGCAGGATATACATCATTCTCCAGAATCAATTACATATTAGGGCCCAAAAAGCCACAATAAATTAAAAAAGATAGAAATTGTATCAAGCATCTTTTCAGATCGCAATGGTATGAAACTAGAAATCATTTACATGAAGAAAAGAACAACAAAAAAACCCCAAAACATAAACACATGGAGATTAAGCACCATGCTTCTAAATAATCATCAATGAATGATTCAAAGATGAAATCACAATATATGGAGACAAAGAAAACAGAAACACAATGATTCAAAACATGTGGGCTGCCATGAAAGTGTTTCTAAGAAGGAAGTGCACAGCAATACAGGCCTCCCTCAAGAAACAAGAACAATCTCAAATAAACAATTGAACCTCACTACTAAGGGAACTAGAAGAAGAAGGACAAAGCCCAAAGTTAGTAAAAGGAGGAACATAATAAAGATCAGAGCAGATATAAACAAAATAGAGACTAATAAAACAATAGAAAAAATCAACAAAACTAAGAGCTGATTCTTTGAGAAGATAAGCAAAATAGACAAACCCATAGCTAGACACATAAAGAAAAAAGAGGATATAAATAAAATCAGAAATGAAAAAGAGAAGTTACAACTGACACCACAGAAATTCAAAGTATTATAAGACAATCCTATGAAAAATTATGTGCCAATAACTTGGACAACCTGTAAGAAATGGACAAATTCCTAGAAACATACAATCTTCCAAGACTGATCCTGGGAGAAACAGAAAATCTGGACAGACCAATTACTACAATCGAAATTGAATTGGTAATCAAAAAACTCCCAACAAACAAAAGTCTAGGACTAGATGGCTTCACAGGTGAATCCTAGCATAAGAACAAATACCTATCTTCTTAATATATTTCAAAAAACAGAAGAGGAGGGAATACTTCCAAACTCATTCTATAATGGCCAGCATCACTTTAATACCCAAACCAGACAAAGACAATATGAAAAAAAAAGAAAATTACTGACCAATATCCTTGATGAACCTAGATGCAAAACCTTCAACAAAATATTAGTAAATTGAATTCAAAAAATACATCAAAAGGATCATCCATCATGACCAAATAGGATTTATTCCAGAGGTGCAAGGGTGGTACAATATTTGTAAATCAATGTGATACACCACATTAACAAAAGGAAGGATAAAAACCATATGATCATCTCGATAGATGTTGAAAAAGCATTTGACAAAATTCAGCAACCATTCATGATGAAAACTCTCAGCAAAATGGTATAGAGGGAAGATACCTCCACATAATAAAGGCCGTATACAACAAACCAACAGCTAGCATTATACTCAATGGCAAAAAGCAGAAAGCCTTTCCTCTAAAATCAAGAACAAGACAAGGATGTCCACTCTCACCACTTTTATTCAACATAATACTGGAAGTCCTTTCCATAGCAATTAGATAAGAAGAACAGATAAAATGCATCCAAATTGGTAAGGAAGAAGTTAAACTGTCCTATTTGCAGATGATACGATACTGTATGTAGAAAACCCTAAAGACTCCAACAAAAAACTACTATAACTAATAACTGGATTCAGCAAAATTGCAGAATACAAAATCAATACACAGAAATCTGTTGCATTCCTGTATACTAACAATGAACTTGCAAAAAGAGAAACCAGGAAAACAACTCCATTTACAATTGCATCAAAAAGAATAAAATATGGAGGAATAGACCTAATGAAGGAGGTGAAAGACCTGTACTCTGAAAACTATAAGATACTGATGAGAGAAATTGAGGAAGACATAAGTCAGTGGAATTCTATCCCATGGTCATGGATAAGAAAAATTAATATTGCCAAAATGACCATCCTGCCCAAAGCAACTTACAGATTCAGTGCAATCCCTATCAAAATAGGGTATTTTCAATGAATTACAGCAAACAGTCCTAAAATTTATGTGGAACCACAAATGAATGACTAAAGCAATCTTGTTAAAGAAGAACAAAGCTCGAAATATCACGCTCCCTGACTTCAAGCTATACTACAAAGCAACAGAAATCAAAAGAGTATGGTACTGGCACAAGAACAGACCTGTAGATCAAAGGAGCAGAATAGAGAGCCCAGAAATAAACCTGCATACATCGTCAGTTAATATATGACCAAGGAGGTGAGAATATACAATGGGAAAAAGTGTCTCTTCAATAACTGGTGGTTGGAAAGCTGGACAGATATATGCAAGAGAATGAAACTGGATTACTCCCTAACATCATACACAAAAGTAAACTCAAAATGGATTAAGGACTTAAATATAAGACATGAAACCATCAAACTCTTACAAGAAAGCATAGGCAAAAATCTCTTGAACATAGCATGAGTAATTGTTTTCTGGACACGTATCCCTGGGCAAAGGAAACAAAAGCAAAAATAAACAAGTGGGACTACATCAAACTAAAAATATTTTGTTCAGCGAAGAACACCATCAACAAAACAAAACGGCAACCTACAGTATGGTGGAATATATTCGTCAATGACTTATCTGACAAGGGGTTAACATAAAAAATATCTAAAGCACTCATATGCCTCAATGCCAAAAAACAAAATAACCCAATTAAAAAATGGGCAGAGTACCTGAACTACCTTTTTCCAAAGGAGACATACAGATGGCCAACAGGCACATGAAAAGATGCTCCCCATTGCTAATCATCAGGGAAATACAAAGCAAAACCACAATGAGCTATCACCTCACACCAGTCAGAATGGCCATCTCCAAAAAAAACAAGAAATAACGATTGTTGGTGAGGATATGGAGAAAAGTGACCCCTCCTACACTGTTAGTGCAAATGTAAATTGGTACAGCCAGTATGGAAAACAGTCTAGAGGTTCCTCAAAAAAACTAAAAAACAGAAATGCAATCCAGGAACTCCACTTCTAGGAATTACCCAGGGAAAACAAAATCTCTGATTTGGAAATATTTATGCACCCCTATATTTGTTATTGCATTATTTATAATAGCCAAGATATGGACATAACCAAAGTGTCCTCCACTAGATGAATGAATAAAGAAAAATTGCTATATATATTCAATGGAATATTATTCAACCTTAAAAAAGAAAGAAATCCTACATTTGCAATGACATGAATGGACCTAGAGGGTACCATGCCAAGTGTAATAAGCCAGGCAGATAAAGACAAATACCACATGATTTCACTTATATGTGGAATCTAAAACAAAACAAAACAGCAACAGACTCATAGACACTGAAAAGTGGTTGGTGGTTACCATGGGGGAGGGGTTGGGCTGGATTGGTGAAATAGGGAAGGGGATAAAGCACAAAATCTCAATCATAATATGATTTAGTGACAGGGATTAAAGTACAGCTTAGAAAGTATAGTCAGTAGTTCTGTAACATCTTTCTGTGTTAACAGATAGTAACCACCCTAGTTGGGGTGAGCAGTTAATAATGTATATTACTGTGGAATCACAGTGTTGTATACTTGAAACCAATATAATATTGTATATCAACTATATTTTAATAACAAATATTAAACAATGTGCAGAGGAACTGAATAGTCATTTTTCCAAAGAAGACATACAAATGACTAACAGTTACATGAAAAGATGTTCAACATCACTAATCATTAGGGAAATATAAATCCAAACCACAATGAGATACCATCTCACACCTGTCATAATGTCTATCATCATAAAGACGAGAGATAGGAAGTGCTGGTGAGAATGTGGAGAAAAGGGAATCCTCATGCACTGTTGGTGGGAATGTACATTGGTGCAGCCACTATGGAAAACAGTGCAGAGAGTCCTCAAAAAATTGGAAATGGAACTACAATATGATCCAGCAATCCCACTTCTTGGATTATATCCAAAGAAAATTAAAACAAGATATCAAAAAGATATCTCATTCCCATGTTTTTTGCAGCATTATTCACAACAGCCAAGATGTGGAAACAACCTAAGTGTCTGTCAACAGATTCATGGATAAAGAATGTATATATAACATATATACACACATGATGGAATATTATTCATCTATGAGAAAGAATGAAATTCTGCCATTTGCAACAACATGGGTGGACCTTGAGGGCATTATGCTAAATGAGATAAGTGAGACAAAGACAACGACTGTATAAATTCACTTATATGTGGAGTCTAGAAGAGCTGAACTGGTATCAGAGAGTAGAGTGGTGGTTGCCATAGTTTGAGGGGTGGAAAATTAGGGAGATAGTAGTAGAAGTGCAGAAACTTGTAGTTTGAAGATAATTAAATTCTGGGGGTCTGATGCATAGTATTTTAATTATAGTTAATAATATTGTATTGTGTACTTGAAAGTTTCCAGGACACTAGATCTCAAATGTTCTCACCACAAGAAATGACAATTATATTGATGTGGCTGAGGTATTAGCTAACACTACGGTTGTAATCGAATTGCAATATATGAGTGTATGAAATCAATACATGAACGCCTTTAGCTTATACAGTTTTATATGTCAGTTTTATCTCAGTAATAAAAAAGATATTAAAGCATTTGTGAAGTGTATCTATTTTGTCCTCTTTACCTGACAACTCTAACAGCTTATATTTATTGATATTAATTAATGTAACAAGGATTGGCGTTAGAGAAAATACAGAATGGTTCCTGTGCTTTCCTATTCTCTTCCCAATGGGTCATGCTTTATCCAGATTCTTTTAGCTACACCTGAGCCTGAGCCTGTAACCAAGGAAATTTTAGTCTAAGAACTTAGGAACATCTCACTGGAATTTTTAGTTGAAAATAGTTTTTTTTCTCCCTGCCCTGTAAGCAGGGGAAGCTGCTACATGGTAATAAAAAGAATGATTTGGCTGAAGAATCAACTGATGCTTGCTATTATAGGGACAACATCCTGTCACAAGCTGACGGATCAGGGCTGGCCCTGTCTGCTTCCTCTGTGGGCCCTTCCAGCCTTCCGATCCTGCGTTCAGTCTTACTTGCTTCAGGTGAAGGGCTGGGCTACCAGCAGTGCTCTGCACCTGCCCGTCCATCAGCCTGCTCCCACCCTGCGTCTGCACCTTGGGACTGGACCTGCCTTAAGTGGGAGCCAGTGGAGAGGAGTTGTTGCACTGTGCTTCAAACACGGGAAGGGTGTATGAACATGTATGAGTATGTTTACCAAAATAAGAAAAGTGGTAGCTGGGGAAATAGGAATCTTATATGTAGACATTAATATACATTGGTAGATAATTAATCCTTGAAAAATAAGATGTCAAGTTTTTTAGATAGCAAAAGCCAAGGATATGCCAGTCAAAAAACAAAGGGCACCCTGAAGCTGAATATCACCCCACATCTTTCTTCCATCCCTGCACATTGGTGTGAAACCCATTCCACTGCCATCTACCCAGGAACAGAAATGAACATTGGGAAAAATGATCTGGCACATAAAATCCTCATTGCAGGCCTGAAAATTTCCATGACGCCGAGGAGACTGGACTTTGTTAACTGCTGGGGGAAAAGTTAGCAGTTAGGAAAAAGACAGGAGAAGTGAGGATCTCAGAGGGGAAAACAGGAAGATAGAAGCTCCCTGGTAAGAAGCCAGACGTGCCTGTGTGGAAGTGCTTTGTGGCCCAAGGAATGTCCAGTACACAGAACAGTTCTGCGCAGTGAGACGTCAAGCCTTTCTAAAGGCACAAGTGCCAACTGGCAGCACCGGGGATTGGCAGTGCCTGGCTTTTCATTCCCCCTGACACTATCTGCTGGGGATCTCATCACATGGATCCACCCAGGGAGAGCAGCCAGCAAAGGAAACAGGTGTATTCTGTGGAACTGACCCCACATCTCCAAATAAGAGAAACTCAGTAATACTCCTTTAAAAAAAAAACATCACCTAAAGATTGGGGCAGAGCAGGATCACCCCCACTCTGCTATGTTTCCCCAAGCTATAGTTGTTATTAAAATAGTTTTCCCCCAAATGCTGCTGATTTACAAAATTGGCTTAACTCTTCCAGACAGCCCCCAAATTAACAGTCATTCTGCATGAACGGGACTTGCGGCAGCTGGCGTGCTGTGCATTTCTTCCATCCCTCCTGCCCAGCCGTGCCATCTGCCACTGGGGCACCTTGCCGCTGAGTTCTGAACCCTAATACTTATACCCCATCAGCTCCCAAACGGTTCCCTGATCTGTCAGCTGTGATCAAGGCTGTGCAGAGAGACCTGACAGGGCATTTCCAGGTAATATTTTAGGGAGACCCGAGAAGGAAAAAGTTGAAGCCTGGGGACATTTGAGTCACTCCACCATGAGTTCTCTTGTGAGGTCTGCAAAGTTCCTGATGTGTATGTGTGCGTGTGTTTTTTGAAATACCCTGAGGGAAAAGGTCATAAAACTGACTTTAAGTTGGTGTGATAGGCCGATAGAAGCATTCTGTATAAAACCCCAGTACATACACCTCCCTACATCCAGGGGGTTTCTCTGGGTAGGACGAGGCAAGAGAAAGCGTGTGTGGGGTCAGGGTCTATGTGAGGGCATGTGCGTGCGCATGTGTGTGAGGGCGACGAACACTGGGGGCGGTTCACCTTGAAGGTGGAGAACTCCTGAAAGATGTGAGTAAAGTCACTAACATTGATTTATTTACAATTTGCTATTTTCTAGGCATTAGGCTAATCACTGATACATTGTCTTATTTAACCCTGAAAAGAACCCCATGAAATTAAGTGGTGGTGGGTTTAGTAGCAAGATTCCTATTTTTTTTAACAGATGGAGACATTAAGTTTTTACAGATTAGACCTTGATCAAGGTCATACATGCAATCAGCATACCAGCCATGTGAACCTGGAACACTTAAGATGTGTCAGATTCTAGACTACTTGCTATTTCCATAATGAATGAGGGGTGTGGGTATCACGATTTTCTGCTATCCCTTTGAACCCCATATCCCCAGGAACAGTTTTGGGTTGGCTCCAATTCTCAGAAACTATTATCTAAACCGATCCAGTGAGATCTTTTTCAGCCTTATTTTCTATCATTTGAAAAACATTTATTCTCTCTTTACCACTGTGGCAGTCTGCCTGGAAATAGGTGCAATGTATCATTTTCCACACTAATGGAAGGTGGGCTAGGAATTGCCTATAATTTGTTTCTCCATCCAGGCACGTCAAACTAAGTTATGATGAAAGTGGAGCAGCAACCTTGATCACCTGCTGTTTTATAGCTGATGTGATTGTTTTTATGAAGCCCGTAACAGTCTGAACGCTATGGTTGTGATGATCCTGACTCTTGTCTCAGCAGAACAATATTACAAGAGTTGTCAATTCTGATTGTGCAGGATGGGAGTGGGGCTTTCTAGTGACAAGGCTGGGAAGAAAATTGCACAAAGCTGGCTACTCTTGCCTCCCTCCCCTGACAACACACACCCAGACCATGTAGGAACCCTTGGCCAGCATTCTGCTGCCTCCAAGGATTGTTCAGTTTCCTGTGTGGCATGGGGGAGATGAGTTGCGACCAAGCCATTTTCAGATAACTAGGAATTTAAGATGAAATTCTCCCTAGATTATTATATTCAAAGAGAAGACATGGGTCAAGGAAATCAGTGGACCCAGCCTCATGTCTTGGGGAGATGTTTGGAGCAAAATACTACAGCTGTTTTTCCTTGGCTGAAGTTCTGAGTAGAAGGAAGAGGCATGGGGTGGTGGGAGGGGAGCCTGGAATTACATTAGCATCCCAGTCAGGGTCCTTGGGATCTAATTCTTTTTGAACATATACTTATAGAATATCCAGTATTTGCCATACTTATGTGAGATTCCATGGGGAAAATAAACATGACACCGTCCACCAAAGTTTAGGGATTCCGACCCTTAACATTCTTAATACATCTTGACAGGTGCTACAATGTTATGAAAATACAAATGATGAGACTTCTAGGGGAATTGACCAGGGAGAACAATCAAGAGGTGATATTATTTGAGCCGACCCAGGGAGATGGAGTGATGGATTTTACTATGCAAGCCAAGGGTAGGGAGACTGTGAGCATAGAAGCCAGCATGATAATAAACAGAAGCATGACACACAATGGGTGAGGACACCTGGGGAGGACATTTATGGGAGACGTGTGCCTGGAAATTAGGCCTGGCTTATTTAAGTGGGAACAGTATTGTGTGGGGCTTAGAAAGCCATGACAGAAAGTTGAGATTTGCTATTGTAGGTCATGGGTCACAGACGCAATTGTCTACAGAGGCCAGAGGGTAGTATACATGAGTGATACTGACCAAGGCATGACTGGTAACTTGGGTGGGAAGGTCCCTCATGAAGAAGGCAGCTGAGACTCCCATTCTCATAGAGAGTGGTTTTTCTAGTGTATTCACCCTATAATTGCTAGATGTCCCAATTTTCTAAGAGAAGCCTGAAATCTTGTTTTTTACTTGAGCTCTCATGAATGCTGGCAACTAATAAACATTTTAAAACACCTGGGGGACAAACAATGCCAGTCTTAAGGTTCATGTCTGCCCATGTGCCAGTAGCTTGTAAGCTGGAAGCAAATGGGAACCCGCACATGTTTATACTCAAGGAGCTGAGTCCATCGGATGTCAGACAAGGCCAGGAGGCACTTAGAGCTGGAACCAGAGGGCTGATAAAGGCTTGACCCGGGCAGCTGGGAGAGGTGGTCTGGTAGGGAGGAGAGGGATGAGGGAAGACGAGGGCCTGGGGTACCAGGTGCCCACTGAATGTGGGGGTGAGGATGGGGTGCCATCATCGGGGACACCTGGGAGTTCATGAGGCTGTAACTGAATTGAGACAGTAAAACAAGCTACATATCCATTACTGGATAATGATTCTATTTTGCATTTTACCTATTCTGCATTTGCTTTTTAGCATATATTTTACGCCTGCGCTCTACCACCTACTCTATATTTCTGGCAGAAATGATTTGGAGTAAAGAGAACAGATTTTTTTTCTTAAACCAAGTAAGTTACCCCCTTCTTTTCCTCCCATTCACACTCTAAGATGAACCATGGGCATTAGCAGCTAGATTTCAGACTCTTTCCCTGTATAGCATTAAACACACTGATATGGCTGAAGCAATGAGCTGAAAGTATTTTAATCCTTGATGGATAACAGAAGAAGAGGAATTTATGAATTCAATTCTTTTCAAATTTGAAGATAATGATTTTTGCCTTTTCTGCCTCAGCTTTTTTTCTCCTGCATTTTACATTTTGTGACTGTGAGTCAGACACACTATTATTCTATTCAGCAGCCTTGACATTAGCAACGTATTTGCATGAACTAAGAGAGGGATGCTTCTATATTATTTTCTTCCATTCTAAGTGGCATTTTACGGCAGTGCAGATTTTAGGTGGTTTCTCCAATAGAACTTCTAATTTTTAGGGGCCTTTTATATTGTCTATTGATTTGCTGATAGGACCATTGGCATAGAAGAGAGCCTGGTTTCTTGGATGACAAGTGTGACTCAGAGAGGTGAATACATTAATTCAACACTGCTCAGCGCACTTATGGAAAAGCTGAATCCACAGTAGGATTCCACCTAACACACTGAATTCCCTAGAGAAGGGCTTCTCCCGTGTCTCCTATGCAGAACGTTTTCTGTTATCTAATCAGGGTTAGGACCCCTGCTTGTATCTGCCATTGTCAAGGGTCACGTCTATATTTCTTTTGCTATTGCTCCACACTTCAGCTTTTATTCTGGCATGAAGTAAACTGGGTAAATTCTCATTAGATTGGGCAAAATGTCTTTATGCTAAGACATGGTGGATGCAGAGTTTTTCTAAGGTAACTTGCAACACCAGGAGCAGGTAGAAACTTCAGTCATTGTCACATGTCCCTAGACTGTCACTAGTATTCAAGGGTTCTGTCCTGGCTCTATTTCTCTGAAATGGTCCACCAGGGATTCATGAGATGTGAAGGACTCTCCACGGCCTGGGTCAGCTTTCCCTTCCTTGTACCTTAGCAGGAAGTAAGCAATTGTGCAGGCACTGGGGACATGGAATTCCACAGAGCCTGTTCACACCTGGAAAGATCACCAGGTAGCAGATGTCTTTGGTGCTTTCCTTGCTGGGTGGCTGGCAAGCTGGCAGAGAACTGGTTGCAGAGCCCATTCCTTCCCTTTAATGACCCTGCATGTTCCCTTAACATATTTTCCTTTTTAAAAAAAAATTAGAAAGGAAGCTAACACCAAGAGTTTTTTCATCAGGTTATATATGCACATGGTAAAAAATTCAAATAGTATCAATTATTCTTTCATTTTTTTCTTAAATAATGGCAAGAACTCTGAAAAGGAAGAATAAAAGGGAGATATTGCTTCCAGCGTTGCTACCTACTTATTTGGTAGCACTAGATCAATTATGGTACCTTTCTGTGTCTCGGTTTCTTCACCTGAAACCTAGAGGTGGGAATTTTTGCCTAATAACCCCTAGGAATGTTTTACGACCTTAATAAATCTGGTGCATGCAAATTCTTAAGTGCATAGGGAGTAAAGGATTTTTGTTACAGTTTCTTCTTGTCTCACCTGAGTACCCGGCCAATATCTACTGGGTGACAATGATGAATTTCAAATTATTAATTCAATCCTCAAAATAGTTCTATCAGGTAAAAGTATCATTATCTCAATTTTACAGTGAGAAAACGGAGGCACCGAGAAGCTAAATAACTTGCTAAAGTTCACACAGCTCATAATTAGGAGCAAAGTTGAGATTTAAAACTAGTCTTTTCCTATCTTTTCCTCCCTTCCTCTCTCTCTTTCTGCCTATCTGTCTACCCACCCATTCTGCCATAGATCTTATGATTATAGCCTCTTGCCCTTTTAATTACTATTTTTGGCGGAACATTGTGTTTATGTTATTAAACATTCCTCAAAAACATATTTTCTAATGATTTCAGAACACATATATATGTCTTCAGAAGAGGTATTTAAACAATTCCTCCCTGCTAGGCCATTGGTTTTCAATTTTTTTTTTTTGTCATATTGCATCAGGTAAATTTCCTGGGTCACAAATCTTTGTAAACATCTGTGATTCTTCGCTTAGAAAAATCCCCAGAGAAGGAATTACTATGTCAAAGAGTATAGGCATTTTTAAGGCTCTTGATATATGTATTGCCTACTTGCCCTCAGGGAAGGTTGTACCAATTTCTTCTCCCTCTAGAACTCTCTCCTCCATTTTCATGAGGCTGACAGAGCAATTATAGAAGGTTAGATTAGGACAGGACCTTAAGGATCAGCCCATGCACCCCATGTGCTCTTGTTCACATGCACTGTAGACAAGGAAACAGCAAGTGGATACCTTGACCAAGGGCAAGAGGCAAATAAATGGTTGAATCCAAGTGATATTGGTTAATGATAAGCAATAGATCAGGTTGGAAATGCCTCTGTGGAAGTGGAAATATTATCTTCGGTCATTTTAAAACCTGTCTTACTACCAAATGTACTCTTCCATTTTCTGGTTGCTTTATTCTGATGACCTCAGAAGCACACCCACATTTTAGAACTAAATCAGTCTTGTGCCGAGGAGCAATTTCACACCGCAGTAGAAAACCTCAGAGGAGAGGAATGGAGAGAATTCAGCTAAATATGCAAAGTTCCCTGCAGCTGTTTAGGGGCTGCACATCTATAGGGTGAATGCCAGTTGTTTACAAATGAAACTTTGTTGCACAAACAACCAAATAGCAGCATGAATGAAAATAAAAATGAAATTTAAGAACACCTACAATTCTGGCATTACAAGTAAAATTGTTTTTCTCTCATATTTTTCGCATGAAGTATACTTTTTATGTAGTTTTAATTATGTCGTAGATACTATTTTATATTTTACTTTTTTCACTTCTCCAATCATATCTTTAAAAAGCATTTGCTCACTCTACCTGCATAATTGTATTTTTAATAACTTCCCAGTCGAGTTATCTTGCCATATTTTTATTAAGCATTACCCCCTTGTTCGTGATTTTGGTTATTTCCCAGTTTTTAGTATCATTAAATAATGTGGCCAAAATATCTGGATGTTGTATCTGTATTTCCCTTTTTGGTTCCATCATTTGCAACTGCTCAGAAGGAGATTAACTACCTTTAAAAATATGGATGTTTTTATGGGTTTTAATATTTGCTGCAAAGTGTTTTCCAGAATGGTTGGATAACTAGATTATGTCAAGACACATTACAAAGCATTTTTATATGCAATGCAATCTTCAAAGATTTGTTGAAGAAATGTAAGCCGTTCAAGGCAACTCTAGCTTCAGTGTTGGGAGCCATGCCTCCCAGCCTCACCAAGGATTTGCTCATAACATCCTTGGTCAGGTGGCTTTGTCATTTTTTTGCCCAGTTTAGAGGGAATACTACAAAATGAATGGTTATTTAACTAATTCCATCCCCAAATCTGGCTGGCTTTTAGCTGACCTCTGTAGGTTTGGGCCTGGGCTTGTTCTGCCTGGGGCATTCTGATTTGCAGAGGTTGAGGATGGATCTGCTCAGTTTATATTCTTATTTGTCCCCCCTCATTCGGGGCATAGATTGAAGTCTTCTCTATATATTGAGTTGGAATTCATTTAATGTTTTCTAGGGCCACCCTGAATTGAATAAACAGCCAACTAGCTCACCTGCTACAGCACCATTCTGATTACTTCCTTCACAATAAAGTAGCTCTGAGGTGACCCTTTCTTTATGACAAAAGAACACAATAGTCTCCCAGGCATATTTTAACAAACTGCTTCATTGGGTAAATACTATGAACAGAAATTGAGATGTAGGGAGACTGGGGAGAGAAAATGAATCAATTTTGTTATTTAATTTGTGGGCTAGAAAGATATCCAGGGGAGATGCTGGGCACATAAAAAGCACGCTTGATACCCTGGAAAGCTGTGATGGGAGAAAATGAGATTTGGAATTCACAGAAAAATAGTAGGAAAATAACTGTGATCTTTTAAATGAGGCATCATAGCATGGAGGTTAAGAATGTCATCTCAGAGGTCAGACTGACTTGAGTTAAAATCTTGATCCTGGCTCTTACTCTCTGGCCTTGGGCATGTCATTTAACCCTGCAAATCTCAGGTTCCATATCTACATAATAGGGGTAACAATACTTACCTCATAGAGTGGAGGGGAAGATTGAATGAAATAGTGCCATTTACTAAAATCAATGAATATCATCTTTGTTATTGTTATGATTGATGGCAGAGCATGTATAGGTTGTCACTGGAGGAGTCAGTAGACGACAAAGAATAAATGGTCAGAGAGAACAAGGAAACCAGTATAGTCCAGGCATCCAGGCAAAGAAAGTTACCTAAGGAAGGAAGAAATGAGCAATAGGGTCAAATATGTAACAGAAGCCACGGGAGGTCAAGATCAGAAAAGGTCTTTGAACTTGGGGATCACTAGGTCCTCTATGACTTCCAAGAGAATGGTTTCAGTAGAAAACTTGGGCAGAAATTACATTGTAGGGCATTTGTCAGCAGTACGATGTGTTCTAGGACCTGCTGAACTCAAAACATATAAGGTGTATTGTCAAAGATAGGTGAGCTATCACTTATGTGAGTCTTTGGCGCATCTGTGGACTTAGATTTTACATGTGCTCACTTGTCCTTAGTTCGCCAAAAGGTGAGAGCTTCCACGGTCATAGGAAGCCTATCTCAGGCTATTGGTTACAGCCTCTTTTTGTAGCCTGGCTTATATGTCAGCTTCTGATGTAGGAGCAGATACATTTTCTGCCTTTAGCCACATTTCAGTTGCTTATAGGAAAATAAGATGAAATCAGCAGCCATAGGTTGGGTTCAGCACATTTACAAAGAGCCAGCAGCATTTAGCTGTTAGGTGCCTACCACACATTCTCCTCTTAGAGCCAGTTCATCTGAAATTAAAAGGCAGAATGTTAAATTAAATCAATCCAGTCCTTTCATTCTGTGGACCTGTTAAAAAAGTTATTCGTTTGGGAGTAGCTCTTGATCCTGTTTGTCTTTCAGTTCATTCCCTCTCTGGTGGTCACAAAGATGAGGGTCTTTCTGCCATTTTGCTGAAAATTCTGGTGGGACAGACCCATTTCAATTGTAAGTGGAAATCAGGGCTAAAAAAAAATTGCAAGTTTTCCCAATGTCGCAGATTATGGCTGGCATACCAACTTTTATAATTTCAGAGAATTTGGTCTAACCACAAACAAATAAGAAACCAGGTAGAATCATTTCAGTTTTGGAAAAACAATTGAAATAAATCTCTCCCCCTCATTCGCTGTCTTTTTCTCTTTCTGATCTTTGTCCTCACAATTGCAACCTCATTCTAGGTTCAAAATATTTCAGACTTTGAGATTTTGTTTGTACTAACATTTGGTATGTTTCTGCTCTTAGGTAGTTCCTGGGGAAGTTTCACCATTTTGCTGCTAATAACCCAGAATATTGCATATACTTCTGCTCAGATGCTAAGTCACCTAATACAATCGCAGTGAAGTTGTTTAGAACATATAATTAGATATATATCTTTGAGAAAGAATGCCATCCACATTTTGTGCACAAGGTGATTAGAATTTTTGGATGGAAGTTGTACTTTCTTTAAAATATGGAAAAAGGAGTCTAGGTATTCTGAGCATAGCCCCCTCCATGTCTGACTAAAAGGTATGCAGTTGAAGACTGAGTTCTCCTGTTTATTGGTTTCATGAAATGCTACCTGGCTAATTTTCTAGTCACATGTAGAAGTCTAAACTCAAAGTTGCTGTCATAAAATGGTTTATCAGTGAAGCCACAATTCTCTTTCCAGAGAAGTATTTAAGTTGTTATGGGAGACATTGATGAATGACTCTTTCAAAGCTTGATTGGAAAGGCATTCATAATAGCTCAAAGAAGGAACCAAATAAGTGTTTATAGAATCCACTGCTAATTATCAGGGAAATGCAAATTAAAACCACAATGAGATATCACCTCATACCAGTTAGAATGGCCACCATCCAAAAGACAAGAAACAACAAATGCTGGCAAGCATGCAAAAAACGGGGACCCCTCTTATACTGTTGGTGGGAATGTAAATTAGTTCAACCATTGTGGAAAGCAATATGGAGGTTCCTCAAAAAACTAAAAATAGCAATACTATTTGATCTAGGAATTCCACTTCTAGGAATTTACCCAAAGAAAAAAAGATCCCTTATTCAAAACGACATATGTACCCCTATGTTTATCACAGCACTATTTACAATACCAAGATATGAAAGCAACCTAAATGTCCATCAGTAGATGAAAATGGATAAAGAAGAGGTGATACATATACCCAATGGAATATTATTCAGCCATAAGAGGAAAACAAATCCTACCATTTGCAACAACATGGATGGAGCTAGAGGGTATTATGCTCAGTGAAATAAGCCAGGCAGAGAAAGACAAGTTATCAAATGATTTCACTCATATGTGGAGTAGAAGAACAAAGAAAAAACTGAAGAAACAAAACAGCAGCAGACTCACAGACTCCAAGAAGAGATTAGCAGTTACCAAAGGGAAGGGGGTGGGGAGAGAGGTATGGGAGGGAAGGTGAAGGGGATTAAGGGACATTATGATCAGCACACATAATGTATGGGGGTCACAGGGAAGGCAGTACAGCACAGAGAAGACAAGTAGTGACTCTAGCATCTTACTATGCTGATGGACAGTGACTGCAGTGGGGTGTGTGGGGGGGACTTGATGTAGTAACCATAATGTTCCTCATGTGAAACCTTCATAAGATTGTATATTAATGATAGCTTAATAAAAAAGCAATAGAAGTAATATTCTTTGACAAGTGGGCAAAGGAAATCAGTAAGTGATTAGAAATCATAGTTGTATCATGCAAGTGACTTAATAGAACCTATTTACTCATTTGTCAATTTAGAATGACATCATATTTCAACAATTCTGAGATGCCACCGATTTTAACATCACTGTTACTTTATACAGCAGGAAACAAAAAATGCCATCAGCGAAAATTTGACTTGCCAGGAATTGTAAAATCTGTTCTGATTTTAGAGAAATTAAAATGTGGGGGGAAAAAAGGCACTTCACAGAATTAATGAAATATAGTTATACCTGTCCCACATAGCTATGGCACATGTCTATGTCTATATGTGCTAGGTACCATTTGGTATTTTGTGGAGGGTTCTTTCTTGATCGTCAGTAGAACCAGGAATGTAGGCATTGTTTGAAATTGGTGCCAGGAACCCCTTCAATAGTCATGATTTCTGCAGTTTCCAAAAAGAAAAAGAGGCAATTATGCTCCCAGCATAAGAGAGAGTTATTCTCTTCATAATACACACAGACATCCCCTCATGCCTGGTTCAGGGAAGCAATCCTTTACAATTGATATCAGAGGCTGGATGCAGGTGGTTGGAGTGGTGCTAGGCTGAGTCTTACTTCCTGACATAAGTATTTGGTCCTCATGATATCAGGATTTATGTGGAAAATCTATTTAAAAAGTTGGAGATTTTCCACATAAATTTTGATTTGTGCATCTTGAAAAAATTGAATAACCTGATAATATCAGGCTTCAGTACCTTAGATCACTGATAACTGGAGTTGAGTAGCAGCTGTCCCCATTAGATTGTGTGAAATGCCTTCTATGTAACATTGGTGTCGGAATGCCTTGTTTATGTAGAACAAATCTCTCTTTACATATCCTCTCCTGATTCAGCTTCCTCCAGTCATCATATCATCCCACAATAACGAAACCATTAGTAAGAGAGGGAAAAGGGTAAATAATCCAGTTATTATTTTTAGGGTTCCATTCAGAATCTTATCTTCAGGTCCTTGAGATAACTGCACATTTGCTTAAGCCAATCAGCACATTAAATAATTCCTCTCTGGATTAAGTGCGCTGTTATCATTGCTCCAGGGAAAGGAGATAATACCCGGAGCAGTAACATCTTCTCCAGCATCAATACATCAAAGATAAGGTAATGCTAAAATCACAATGATCTTGCAGAGCAAATGTTTGGAACAAAAACTGTATGCTCAGCATGGAAGTCTATAGAGCATCCTGAGGTGGAAAGGGATGTAGGATGCCGCAGAGCGCAGACTAACCCCACTAACCTTGTGGGGCCGGTCTGAGATAGCCAAGGGGGCCAAGCGACTTGTTATGGTTAAACTCTGTGCATCTCTGTTTCAAGCCCTCATACTATCAGTTACCATAGTTTCCACTTTACAGATTAGTAAACTAAGGAAGAACATATAATCTGCCCTGGAAACTGTTCATTGGGATTGAACCCGTATCTTTGTCTACGTCTATATCTTAACCAATGTCTCTGTCCATGTCCATGTCTATGTCTATATACCATATATATCTATATTCTACATATAATGTAATATACACACACAGTTTTATCCATCTATGTAACTTTCATTCATTGTAAGTTAGACTTAAAAGTAATATTTCCATTGGCAACATTTTCACCTACTTAAGTATCTGCAGTCTCCCAGTGGGTAGGCAGCTTGATGCCTGAATGACAGCTCCAAGAAGAAAACTTGAACAAATTGCCATAAATGAGCCTGCAGATGGGGCTCTCTCTCCATCCCCTCTATTGTGGGAGAATTACTAACAAATGTAACGCTGGGTCATCTCATGAGACTTGACATGCACTGGGTCAGCAGCATTTTAAACCCCATTTGGAGACGGGGTTTTGTTTAGATTCTTCTGTGTCTACAGTCTAATGGGTTAGATAAAGAATTCCGCTTTTTTTTTTTTTAACTATGTTCTAAAGTTAAAGGGTATCTAAGATAATAGGAATGCAGGGTCCTAGGCAGCAATATGTTAGAAATGGCATAAAGCTAAATGTGATTTATTCCCAGAGGAATTAATGTTTAGACAAAAGGGTATTGACAAGAAGCCTACATGTCAGAACATGTGCCAGGGAGTCACTCTGGCTGGGAGGGGGAGGGAGATTGAGAAAGAGCGGGCTGTGCGTCACTTCAGAAAAATGCAGAAAATGTTTTGAGCCAGCCAATAAAATTAAGACAAATGTAAAGAAAGCCTAATATGGATATAACGCTTTGACAACGTCCAGGAAAGAATGTGAATCCTGTAGTACGCAGCCAATGAGGAACCAGGGGAGGGACTCAGCAGCTAAGGAATAAACTGCTTGTTGTAAGGGCCTGAGTGTTCCTGCTCACCAGACACCCGATCTTGCAAGACGCCATTAAAGCCTCGGTATGCTGTTCTCTTGGTCTCCAATGTCCACTTACTAAGTTTGGACCAGTGAACGTGTTTCTCACAGATAAGAGCGCTGTCAAGGGTAATTGAGGGAAGGGAATACAGGCTGGAGACCTCTAGCCTGATAGATCTCCCCTCAATTTGTTAGAATATCTTGTTAAAATAAGCCATCCCAACTCCTAGGATAAGAGACTCTGTCTGCAAATAGGACTATTTTTGTCAAAGAACAAAGTGTTGAGTATTCATACTATATTTGTTAGAAATATAACTTTGGGCCATTACCTTAACCTCTTTCATACTTTTTCTTATCTGCGATATGAAGATGATAATGACACTGTAGGGCATATAATTACAGCACCTCTTGGATAGGGCTTTTGCCAGATATAAATAAGGCCACGCATATAAAGCAATTAGTACTGTGCTTTTCACATGCTAAGAATTCATTAATTTTAGTCGCTATCATGTTTACTCTACAGGATAACCCTAGATGTTAACCCCAGAGCTGCCCCTGCTGATGTTTACATCTTTCCTGTTTCAATAATTGCCTGAGATACAAGTCTAGGGTCCCTTCATACTAGGAGTCATGAGCCAGGTTGCCCACATGGCCACCTTGAAGGATGATAGAGCCATTGTCTCTTTTGGGTCCGGGGACAGAATCTGCGTCCTTCTTTGCCCTATGTATCTCAAGCAATTTGCTTCTGCTTTTAGAAGCTTGGGTGTGAGTAATTAATTTGACTTAGTCCTTTTGGGAGAGTCAGCAGGGGGAGTGAATGAGCTGAGTTCACTACTGGAGAGAATAGTCCATCCTATGAGCCTGTTTCCCTGTTGAAGACTAATGTTGAGACTTACAGCACCATGGTGTCTTAACCTTGCTTAAAAACAGGTGGCCACAGTGGCTCTTGAAATTACACTATTGGTGCATAAGAGTGTTCTGAGACAGGAATATGGAAAGTTTGGCTAAAAGAAAAATGTCCTGAATATCCTATGTATCTTATGTGTAATTTCTCAGGAGGTGGCCTCTGCCATCCAGTGCTTGAATGAATCTCACTTTCTATGAGCCAGGACCCCTTTCTCACATCTGTCTAGTTGGAACACTTGTTACTGCATAAATAAAAGGAGATAACCCAAAGAAATGTATGCTGATAGTGGCAGTGAGGTGGAAGGGAGAAGGGATGGAAGAGAGGATCAGATCATAGATTTCTATCTAAGCCGTAGAAATTAGACCCTGAATATTATGTGTAATGATGAGGGTATCAAGACATGGAGAGATTTTGTGGATGGCTCAAAGTTATCTCACAAACTAGTCTCTAACGTAGATTTATTGTCTTGTTTCTTCAAAAATGGATTTCCTCCACAGTTTCGTAGCTTCCCATTGAAACCACTCAGTCCATCTCACAACAGTTGGGTGGGCCAAAGTGAGATAATAGTCATGAAAATATTTTATTTTTCACCTGATTTAGTAGGTGATGGCAACATGTCCCTCCTCATCCCCCCTCCTTCTGTCCCTTCATTCCTTCCATCCCTCCTTCCTTCCAGTGTATATTAAAGTTAAGAAAACGCTCGATGCTATATATTAAGCCAACTAGGCTTATTCCCAAGCAGGCTACAGGAAATCAGAGTTTCTCATCACTGCCAGCCTCAATTGATCTTAGCAATATTGGTAAGGTACTTTTGCTTTGTTTCTAGGAGGCTTTGAAAAACTTCCATGTCCATCCATTTTCTTTGCTATTTACCCCCTGGAGTCAGGCCGGAGACTTTATCCTCCGGTCTCCCAGCACATCTTGAATGTGGAAGAGGAGGAGTGGTGTGTTTGGACTTACACAGCACCAGACATTACCTAGGTGATGGAGAACATCTGTCTTCAAGAGTGAGGAATAAAAATACTTTCTCATGGACCTACCGGGAACCTCTTAAAAAATGTTTTATGCAGGTATAAGAATTCTTAGCCTTTGAAAGAAAAATGGACCTGACTTTGCCTCTTGTTTCTAAATGGTTTCTGGAAGGGCTGGGTCTCGGTTTATGAAGAGAAATCACTGGTTTGCTTCATCAAGATCACTGATGGGCTTGTTTCCCAGCAGGGTTCAGAGACATTTCCTTCCTCCCTGTCCCTTCCCTTTTTATTTATATTGAAGCTTTGATCTATTTAGGGACTATGGGAGTAGAAGGGAGACATCTGGTAGTGTCATTTTCCAGCAAAGATTGAGAATTTTATCCAAGAAATCTTCCTAGCCTAGTTTTGAACTGCTTATATCTTCTCACCAGTAGACATTCTCCAGGGGCATAGAGCCAGATGTGAACACTTTGGTCCATGTTTTATTCCTTCATGGAATATCCTTTCATCTTTAATGCCAGGCACAATTTAAGAATTTCTTAAATTCAGAGTGAGCCAATGAGTTGAGAAAACCAGTCTACATATCTTCACTTGTGCCCAGCTCATATAAGATAATAATTTTTATGTTTAAAAATCTAACTCTAGGTACTATGTTATTTATTTGGAAACTATCATTTCCTGCTCAAACCTAGTTTCTCAGGAATTGGATTAATGTCCAGTTAATGGAAAAAAACTTATTCATGGGGCTGGGAAGGAGGGACTTGAAAGGGAAATCGATGAAGACAGAGGAAGAATCGGAGACTATAGAGCCAGATGGACATTTCCAGTTTGGGGCTTGAAGTGTGCCCTAGGCTTGGCTGCATTAGTCCTTAAGCCCCGTGACTGTAGGAGGGCTTAGGAAAGATAGTAAAAGCAGATTCATCGTTGTGTTTGCAGAGGAGATAGGAACATGAATCCTTGTTAAATCTTACTCAGAAAATACATCATGAATGTCAAAAGGTTGGGGCCTGAAAGGAATCAGTCAAAACACAGCTCATTTTAGCTAGAAAAATTTACTGGGTGTAGAAAATATGTATAGTAGATATGAGTATTTACTTCTTTTAGATTATAGTACTTTTTGTCATGAGCTACATCAGAGCTATGCTGGTGAAATATGCAACAAGCTGGGGAACTGTTTGGTAGATTATCCATAATTGCAACTGTGATTCTGCTTGTCGCATCCTCAACCCCATTGCTTACTCCAGGCACTGCTGTGGTGACCGGGCCAAGAAGATTTTGGCCAGTTTCATGTAGGAGCAAACTGATGGTCTTGCTTTGCACCCATGCTACATACCCCCTTGCTTCCTCCCCTGTAGATCTTTTGAGATCAAGGGGGAGAACAGCTACTCAGCATTCATTGATGTACAATAGGGAATGTAGCTGGTTTAATGTCCGTAGGGTCATCCATGAACAGTGGAGGACAGAAACCCATGGATAGAAGCTCCCTTCCTATATAGCCCAGGGGGACAGTTCTGGAATGTATTTCATAAATGTTCTCAGAAGATTCCAGAGAATGGAGCACCAATCATCTGTAATTGTGGACAACTCAATAACACATCCTTGAACTGGCTTTCTCTGTTTTCTGAAGATGGTAGTCTGTAAACCTTGGTGCTATGACAGAAGCCATCATAGGTATAATGGAGGAAGAGAAGACAGAGTAGTCATTTGTTTCATTATGGATCAAAAATGGGTTCATAGATGAGCCAATGCCTATAGGTTCTGTGTTGGTAAGTTAAAGGTTCCTGTGGAAAAATGAGGTTATGCCTGGAAGAATCTACAGCATGGACAAAGTTATGTAGACATGAAGTAGCACCACTTTTCTGGGTTAATTATGAGTACTTCTGTGTTCACGGAGCATAGATAGAATGACGAGATGAAGACAGAGCTGGAGGGGTGGGTAGAAGCCTTGCTCGTCCTCTTATTTAGAGAAATAATTTCTTTCGAGTGCCACACTATAAGTTCTCTGAATGCAGGAATTGTGTTTTACACCTATTTTAACTTTAAGTACCTAGAACCAAGGCTTGGCAGGATGTAGCTCATCCAGTCAAAATCCAATCAAAATCAGGTTGCTTGTCAGTCAACATTATGAAAGAATCTACTAGGTGGACACCAAGAAAAGGGACTAAGGAATGTTGATGTGAGTCATATGATTCAATTTCTAAAAATACAGAAAAATGGGAATACAACAAATATTGGTAAGAGAATTATTTTAATGAATACTTGAAGAAGTTCTCTTTAAAATTCAGTGAAAGAATTAGCTAAGAACTGAATCCATTCTAATAAACTACACATTTTTTAAGCGGCTAAACTAAGAATACTTAAACACAGACCAATTCATCCATTCAGTCTACTTTCATTCCAGAAGATATATGCATGCACTGAAGTCCTTTCATGGACCAGTATGCACAAAGTAGGGTGTTCTCACTAGGTGATGGATGACCTGTCAGGTGGCAGATGAAATACCTGGGTAGACCAATTATCCTGATGATTTAACATCCCTTGTTTATATATTTCATATTGATATTATTGGCCTTTCTAGAGTGAAACATTTTTTTCCAGAGGTTATCAGAACTAGTATACTATTATAGTGCATCCTGGACTGTTTTTATGCAACTACACAAAATCTATAATTAAAGGTCAGTGATGGGTCTTCCTTTTACACAGAGCTAACCAAAGGGATGTTTACAGCATTAGCTATTTTTATTCCTTTTGATTATGGTACAGAATTGTCTAATGCAGAATTGAGACTTCTTGCAAATAATTTACAAACACTACGAGTGCCTTCTCCAAAATACCTTCGGCAGCTGTAATAGGGTTACAGACTCCTAAGTGCCTTTCCTCTCCATATTCCCCAAATGCAGGCAGAGAAAATGTCCTTTCTGGAATGAATTTGGACTGGAACACATTTCCCCATTGCTTAACTTATTCTTTCTCTCCAGTTCTTTCTTGTCTTCCTTAATTAAGGATTTTTTCCTCAACTGCTAAATCTGAGTTTAAAAACTTCCCACTTATTGAGAGTTTCAAAGCCATTATGTGTTGGGGATTACACTCCATCCAAGTCTGCACTTGCTATATTTTTAATTGCTGGATCATTGAATGAATTATCTAGGCAATGATATTTGATCATCACTTACGTGAACTGAAGGAAGTAAAAGAAAGCATGACACAGTCATAGGGAAAAAAAAGTAGCACCATGTAAATACAAGTAGTAGTTTTCATGACAATAATAATCATTGGCATAAAATGGGGATTTTGTATACATTTAAAATCACTTATCCTTTAATTTTTCAGTGGGCGCACCATCCAGGTAGTAGTTTTGGCATTTTCATTCTGAAGTCTCAAATGTTTCAGTCTTAATAGTAAGAGTAAAAATAACGGTTATTATTATCATCATGATCGTTTAATGAGCCGGCAGGATGCACAATAGAGTCTTTTAGAATTACAAAGGTGGTAATGTGAAGCCAGAAATATCAGTGCTGACAGTTCTGCCTCTTTAACAGCACATGGAATGTGTGTAACAGGTGTTTATTTGTCCTCTTTTGAACTGGCAGGTTTAGAGATGATGATATATAAATATCCCTGCTCTTGTCTAACTTTGAAGACTTTAACAGAATATAAAAAACAGCTGACATGAGGAAATGGGGAATCAAAGGGAAGAAGAGGAGACAGCACAAGTGAAGCATCCAGCTTCTCCAACCACATAAAGATGACTTCCTGGTGATTCCCACCAGGATTTCCAGAGCAGATAGACCCCCTTGTGCCATATCAGAAAAGTTTAGACTTACCCTTGTATTTCCGTGTAAGTCATAGAGATGGAGGGTGACAGCAGAGAGTATAGATTCTGGAGTCAGTTGCCCTGAGTGCAAATCTGACTCCACCAGGGACTCCTGGCTGACTCTTTAAATCCATTATTTCTTGAGTCACTCGAACCTTTAGCCCTTCTCCCCCAAGAGTTCCCCATTCCTTTATTATTACTTTCAGAGTTTTCCTTCATTTGCAGTGTTCCCAGGACCGCTTGGTAGGTCATGTCAACTGCTCTTGTCAATGCCCTCAGCATCTGTACCTACTTGACTGTGTTCACCCTGCATATGGAGGCCACCTGGACATCTGGTTTCCCATCTCTTTGATGCTCACTGAAGCCGGAGGGAAGAACCTGGTACATCCCTCTGTCATGGGTTTGCTCTTTCTCTTGTCTGATCCCTGTCTGCAACGGGGCTGAAGGATCACTTGAAAATTCACTTTCGTGCTTCAGTGATTTCTTGCTTCTGTTTCCCACAGTGGTAAATATCCTAAATGTTCACTCTTCTGTATTTCCCATTACTGTTGCCTCACCTTCAGGAGATCATCTTGCCTCTGACTGCACAGAGGTTATGGAGTTTTCAGGCAGAAACTCTTCAGCTTTCTGTGTAAGCACCTAAAAATTATACCTGAACCACCTCATCTCCTTCCATCCAGAAGAGGTAAGCTAGGCCCTTCTGTGCTCCTGATATGATCTCCGTTTTCTTTCCTTCCAGAATCATGCTCCTTATCCCTTTCTTTTCCACATTTCCACCCTCTCTCTTTCTATTCGCATTTCCTTCATAGCCTAAAATATATCCTAGGTAAGAATTCCTTCATCACCTCTATATTCCATGTTAGCTGTCCTACTACCTTTCCTTCCTGGTTTCTGCAGAGTAGAATTGGTTCCAAGGGTCACAGTCTCAAATGTCTGTTGGAGATCAGAGGTGATAATGGCGATGAATGAAGAGGGCTGAATGTAGTAAGGTAATCACGGGCTCCCCTTTGTCTGAAATACCCTATTCTGCCCTTTGGTGTCATATGGGAATGGAGGTCTAATTTGGCCAAACATCTGATATTTTTTCCAAAAGGAGGAAATCTGGACTTCTACTCGAAATGTCTCAATGTTTTAAACACTGCCCAGTCCTAATAAAGTACATATATGAGCTAAATTTATGCTATGGACCCCAGTTTTTAACTCTTAGCCTGCACTATCTTGCTATCTCATCTCATTTAACCAACATACCGTAATCAGTTCTGCCTCTAGCAGTCCTCGGAAACTGCTTCAGACTACCACTTCTCAAAGGCTTATGTGCCCATGAACCTTTTGGGAATTTTGTTAAAATGAAAGAATGATTTGATCCAGTAGATCTGAGGCAAGGGCTGAGCTTTGCATTTCTAGCAAGCTCCCAGGTGAAGCTTCTGGTCCGTGGCCCACGCTTTGAATAGCAAGTCTTCAGAGGACCTGCTCATCTTCAGCTGTTGGTTTCAAGATGAGCCTTGTAAGCCTCCTCCCTCCTCCTCCCTCCCACTAGTAGAATTAACCCTTTCTTCTCCTGTGCACCTGCGTGTCCCAATTCAGCTTCTATAAAGGTGCCTGTAATTCTTCGTTTATGTATTTTTGTGCCTGCCTATTGATCTGTAAGCTCCTTTGTGGCTAGAACCCTGTCTTACCTTTCTAGCCCCCAAGCAACTACTGCAGTGGTAGGAACACAGTGAGTACTTAACAACTTTCCCCATCTGCTCTCATTTCATGGCAGGCAGTGTCTAGGAGTGTGTGTGCATGTGTTTCTTCTCACAGGAGCTAGCTGCAACGTGGAGGGTTCATTACATTGAAGGATAGAGAGTCTCTTTCCATAAAAACTCTGGCTTATAATCTCTTTCCATAAAAACTTCTGGTTCCCAGAAAACGATTCAGCACCATATTCTGATAGATCTTTCTGTTCCATGTTCAAATTGGTCTCATAATGTCAACTTGTGTTGCCAATTTGGAAAAAAAAGAAAACCTATATTCCTTTTTTTCTTTAATCTTTTGAGTGTTTTCAACATGTCCGTTTGCCAATCCTAGGGACATCTGTAAGTTGTGTGCTATCTCTTGTTATGGCTTGGTAAATATCATCCAGGATTTTTCTGCTTTAAAGGCAGCCTGCCAGATGTTTGAAGAAATCTGATCTCATTTAGAAGAAGGAAAGCCCAGACAGTAGTGGAGAGCAGTGCACAGTAAGGAGCATGGATTTTATTGTGTTCACAGGCATTTTTCTTTTGGTGGCAACGGCCTTAAGCATTCCTCCTCTTTCTCAAGGAGTTTAATGCAGCACAGTGAGGTTCAAAGGACTCGATTCATTAACCCTGCCTCCCTCTGACTCATCACACCTGTCAATCAATCAATCATAGAGTAGTTATGAACAGCCTAGCCTGTGTCAAACACTTTGACAAATACCAAAAGTGGTTAAATGTGTCTTTACATAACTTCCTGCCTACTAAACATAGCCAGAGTGTCTTAAAGAAACCAGCACTGATGTAAGGAAGGGGATTAATATTTGTTGAGGATTGAATATGTGCTATTCAAGTAGCCTTATAGACTAAATTCTTTAATCCCCAGTTTAAAACATTGGCACACAGGCATCTTTAGCCTTGTTCTAGAGCTGAGGAAATTGAAACTCAGAGAAGTAAATAACTTGTTCAAGATGCTAAATGAGTTAAGTAGTACAGCCAGAATTTCAACACGCTTCTGTCTCCAGAATCTGGAGACTTTCAATCACAACTCCTGGAAGGGATCTATTAACGTTTGACAAGGGAAATTTAGCAAAGCTTTCCCTGTTTTTGGCATCTTTCCCTGTTTGGTTTCCAGAGAAATCTGGGCTCAGAAAGGATCTAGCCTTCTGTTTGGGGAGAATCTTAGATGACTCACTCTGGTGGTAGAGATAGAAGTAGAAAAAAATTCTGAAAAATAGAATGAAGCCAAGAGATTTTGATTTTTGAAGATTGCATAGTATTCTAGTTCTACACAAATCTTTATACCAAAATCACCTAGAGGGAGCATTAAAATAGTTTCCTTGGCCTCACTCCAAAGGTTATGAGTTAGTAAATATGGGCTGGGGCCACCAAACGTGCATTTCTAACAAGCTCCCAGGTCATGCTGGCGTTGACAATCTGTGGACTTCATTTTGAATGGCCCTGGTATTTACAATAAACATTCACTTACATGTTTAATCAGTCAGCATATTTTTTTAGAGTTTTTACCACATGCTAGATATTGGACTAGATAGTGAGCAATGTCCTGGGTTGCTCTGGACAATCGTTTATTAATGGGACTAATGTAATGTCTAATTTCCCAGGAATCTAAATAATGGTATAATTAATACTTCCAGAGATCACACATCGGCATTTTTACCTATGCCTGAATTTTTTTTACCCTTGTTTGGGCAAACTTCTAGACATGAAATTGCTTTATTATAGGATAAAATATTTTTAAGGATTTTGATATGAAGTTTCTAAATTATGTTTCAGAAAGGTCTTGCTAATATACAACCAAACAGCAATGGATGAGAAAGGCTGTTTTAATAAACTGGCATATATCAAGGTGTTATAACTTCTATTTGGGTGTTTGTTCCTTCGTTGCTGAATTGTAAGAGTGCTTTTTCTACCAAGGAGATGGACCCTTTAAAAAATTTAATTTTTGCAAACTATATTTAATCTGTGCTAAGTGACCTTGAAAAAAATTGCTTTGTGACTTCTTGGATCACAAAATAAAAGACCCTTGGTAGGAATAATCTGCCTTCTTTGATAAACAAGTTACTAAATGATTTTTAAAACATGAATTCTTCGGGAATGTAGTAACAAACACTAAATAGGCCTCTGTGGTTGTTCTGATAGTTAGGTTGCTTCTTTTGTATCTGCAATGCTTTGAGTGGAAAATGTAAAACACCTTTACACAGGGCAGAATGGAATACCAATAGGATCTCACTGAGAAACCTAAACACGAGAAGGGTTCTTTTTTGCTTCTATTCAGTAATACAAACAAACTGAAAGAGACAGCAAGCAATGACACTAATACATCACTGAGCTGTTTTGTATTCATAACTTTTCAATGATAGCACCTTTCTTTAATGCAGTATTGATTCAGCCAAGAAATGTTACTCTATTACTTTCTTGAGGCATTGAATTAGGTTAAAGGACTGTTATGGTTTTTAACTGGAGATTGAGAATTTTATAAACTAGTATCCCTTAAACTATTCCAAAGGTCACTAGCCAGAAAGTTGACTATTGGTAGGTTTATGACAAATGGGGAGATGGGTTAGCTCTAAGGTACAATGTGCAATGGTATTTTAGGCAGCAACTTAATGGGGGGAGAAAGTTTTGGGAAGCTGAGTGCCTGTTGGTAACTCTGAAATTAAAGAAGGCATATACCAGTTCTGTCCATCGTAAGTTTGACTCATTTTCTTATAGCCATGACATGGGCCGGAAGAGGTTCCCCACAGAGCCCAGCACCCAACACTTCTTTATACTTCTGGAAAGGGGGAATCTTGATTTCTGTTTTTTCCACTGAATGTTACATTTTCTGGATCACATTCCTGGAGGTGTCTGAGATAAAAGAGAAGTTCTACACTAATATGATGATGTTAGGGGAGGGCATTGTGTGTTTTCCTCGGTTCTTGTCCCCACTGTGATGAAGAACTGAAGGGCAGAGACACAGTAGTGAAGCAGAGCAAAAGTTTTAAAGTTATTTAGAGAAAAAGTGCAGGCGACCTCAGAGAGAGGAGCGCCCCGAAAAGTTGGGGGTTCCCCTGTTAAGGATTCTTCAGGAATGTGACTAAGGGCTGGGGGTGCAGACTTGTTCACTGGTCTCTGAATATTTAGAATTAACTTAACACAAGGAACTTCCTGCTCTGATTTCTCCCTGGGATACTGGTGTCTTGGTCTGGGAGCAGATCAAACAGGCTGCCTGCCCAGCCCCCAAGGTGGGCTGAGTTATTGTCACTTTGCTAAAGAGTAAGTTAAGAATCTTACTTCTTAACTTCCTGGGTGTTAAAATATAATCTTTAAGATGGAATCCTTCCTGCTTTTACTATGTTGTTCGTGGCTGGGGCTGCATGCTAAATTAGTTGCCTCCATTGCAAACTACTTGGTTAGGGCCGAAGAAGAAAAACAGCATATAGGTAAAGTTAAAAAATAAGCTGGGCCTGCATTATTAACCCAATAAAGACATGGGCTATGCTGAGGTACCCTCTTTTTTCTGGGGAATATTCAAACATTCCAGACCAAGTTGCTCCTGGCTTTTTGAGCTTTAATGATTAACCCTGGGTTTTTAGTGGGCTTTTTCCGGGCCTTATTCTTTTTCCATCCTGCTCATATCTATTTTCCTTCCTACCAATAATGGCTGCTCAGATGGAAATTATCCTGGTTTGAATAAATGCAAAATCCACAAAATGATAGCAAATATTTTTAAGTGTTTGGCAAAATAATCTTTCCTGTAATGGGATTTAACCAGTAATATGTGTAATCAAAGCAGTTCTGAAACACGATTTCTCGATGGCTAAAGTATGCTTTTGGATACTTCCCTTTACTGACTGCCAAAATGACGGATCTGTTTGTAGACAGGCCTCTGTTCTTTTGAGGGGAGGCCTCCTCCACAATCCAGAGATTGTTTGCATTTATTTACTCTTAAAAAAAAACAAGAATTACCATTTATTATGTGTAAACAATTTCCAAAGACTCAGGATGCTTGTTGTAAGTGATTCATTGCCATCTTTTGCTGCTGTGGTGATGATTTAAGATGCTTGCAGGCTGTTTTCCCAGCTGGACCCACCAGTATTCCCTGTGGGCCCAGACCATGTTCTCTTTCCTCTCACTTCCTTTAGTGTTGTCTTCCATATTGACAGGAAAATGGAGTGTAAATATATATTGATTTTATACACTTTCGTTTTTGTTAACCAGTCTCTTACTATAGCTAAATAAAATATCACTCATGAATGTTAGTTACCATTTGTTTTATAGTTACTGTTAGAACCCAGAACTGCCTCCCGGCATAGTAAGCCCCCCTCACTCCATCACCTGCAGCAGCTGCACCCCAGCCTTGAATCGCCCCAAGGCCTCACCCCCAACCTAGTTCTAAGAAAACTGTGTTCCAGTTACTGGAAAAAACACCCTTTGTTCCAGTGACCCTCATCCTAGATAGTTCCCCTAGCAACGACTGGCCACCCGACCATAAAGGGCAAAGGTAACCTACCTTTACCATAAAAGGTACCTACATCCCTTTACCTAAATACCTTATACGTTACATCAGCCGGCAGCTCGGCACCAGCTGAGCTCAACCTATGGAAAATGTACAAGACATACTTGTTTTAAACCATCCAATCAGCACCCCCTCTTCCTGAACTCTGTAATGCATAGAAGTCACGGGACCAACTTCCCGCTCAATTTCCTTTATAAGCAGCTCCCCCCTTGCTGCCCCTGCTGCTCTCTCCTTTAGAGACGCCATTCTGTCTTTCAGGCAATAAACTTCACTGCTGGAGATCTCATGTCCTCTCTTCTTGAATGAGTGAATCGGGTAACTGAAGAACTCCCCTTTCATTGGTGCCATGACTCGGATTGGGGACCCCAGGAGCCTGCTCTTCCCCCTGGGAATCTGAGCTGTCCTGCAGCTCCCAGCGCCCGACCTCCTTCAGAGACACGGGACCTCCGCAGGGCCTTCCATTTCCCCAAACGCCACTTCCAGCATCCACCATCCGCGCCAAAGGAGTGGTGAGTCACCCTCCCCCATCAAATGACTTAAACGCCTCTGTGAGAGCCTGAGGGCTGACCGTTGGGTGTCCGGCACCCTCATGGCTTCACCGCAGACGGGGGATTGCCCCCAGCCATGGCCTTCAGTTGGCTACGGCTGTGCTCCAAAGTTACTTCTCATCCAGTTTCCCTCGGCAGCACCCTACACCTCCACTCAGCCAAAACCGTCTCCATAGAGCAGTGAGTTTCCCTTATTCAGACCTGAAACGTCTCCGTGAAAGCCCGAGGATTGACCATTGAGTGTCCAATCTCATGGCCTCGAGAGAGGCAGGGGACCACCCCAGCCACCACCTTCAGTTGGCTACGGCTGAGCTCTTCGCAGTCTCCTTCTCTCTCTCCCCCTTCTCAGCCCGATAACAGAAAGCAGCGCAGCCTATAGCCGGCAGAAAACCCACTGTGACTCTCTCTCCCTCTACCTCTGGTCAGGCTCTGTCTCTGTCTCGAGGCCCAGGGCCTCTCAATGAAGGTCTTAGCGCTAAGCCCTGACCAGTGAGCTCACTCTCGAAGCAGACGGGGTGATGACCTCTCCGCTCGCAGAGTTGTCTACTTTGGGGTCTCGGTAGCCCTCAGGGACGCCTGAGCAAGCTACAATGCACCCCATCCTCTACAGGCTTTGCCTCAAGTCACAGTGGGCACATCACCGTCTATACCTGTTGATTCGCCTCTCAGGTGTCTACTTGACAACTTTAAGACTCTACACCTACATCCAGATCTAAAACCCTCTAAGTTAATTTGGCTCTGCAGCTAGATTTGGCCCCAATATCCTTTAGACAATAAAACAATTTGGGCTCAATATGGATCTTTGGATTCTAAGGTCCTTCGAGACCTTCACAACTTCTGTGAGCATGGAAGGAAATTCCCTATGTTCAAGCTTTCTTCTATCTTCAAAACAAGCCTTCTCTATATAGCTCTTGTCACTCTAAACATGTCCTTGCCATCCTTTCAAGCTCTCCAAACACTTCCTCTTCTTCCCCAGACCCAGCTCCTTCCTCTTCTCTAGACCCAGACCCTGCAGATGAACGCCCCCCTTATCGCACAGCAGGCCAAAGCTCAGCAACCCCAAGTGTGCCACCTGCTTCCACCCCTCCAACCCTCCCTTCTCCTCCTTCCACAACCTCTGTATCACCCTCCCACTTTCTCCCCACCCTGACTCCTGTCCGATCCCCTTGCCACCCAGCCCACCTGCCACTCGCAGATGCGTGAAAGCTCACCTCTTAGCCCCACTGAGAGAAGTAGCAGGAGCCGAAGGTGTCATTAGAGTACACGTTCCCTTTTCCCTTTCTGACCTCTCGCAAATTGAGAAGCACCTCGGCTCCTACACCTCCAACCCTACCACCTACACCAGAGAATTCCAGTACTTAACACAGTCTTATAACCTTACTTTCCATGACCTCCATGTCATAATGACAAACATCCTCCTGCCCGAAGAGCTCAGATGAGTTTGGGAACAAGCCCGAGTTCATGCAGATGACATGCACCTTACTAATCCCACACACCCTACAGGACCAGAAGCAGTGCCAGATAAAGATCCAGAATGGGATTATAACCACCCCTGTGATATTATTTGTAGAGATCAGTTTACTACATGCCTCGTTGCAGGCCTTCAAAAGTCAGCCAACAAGGCGATTAACTATGAAAAACTACAGAATGTCCCCGAAGATAAAGATGAGAATCCCTCAGCCTTTCTAGACAGACTCACACAAGCCCTCTTACAGTACAGCAACCTAGACCCTGAAACTCCTGACGGGCGACAACTCCTTATGACATACTTTTTCGACCAAAGTTTCCCAGACATAAGAGCCAAACTAAAAAGCTTGAGTGAGGACCTCTTACACCACAGGCAGAAGTTTTAACAGTGGCCTTTAAGGTGTACAATAGGAGAGACGAAAGGGCGCTGAAACACAAGTACCAGCTAAAGCAGCAAATGCTTGCTAAAGCCTCCCCCCACCAGACTGTCAGACCCCAAGGGCCCAAGAAGAAAACAGCCTGGATCATGCTTTAAATGTGGACAAGCTGGTCACTGGGCATGAGCATGCCCCAACCCCAGAGAGCCCCCTGGGCCCTGCCCTATTTGTCACCTCCCGGGACATTGGGGGATTGACTGCCGTGAGCCCAGAGAGGCCCGCGGCAGACTGCTCCAGCCCCGGTCCCATCTCTGGTGTCCCTCTACAGTCTAGTAGAGGAAGACTAGTGGAGCCCAGGGCTCTCTCGAACCACCACCACGATCACCAACAAGGAGCCCAGGGTCACAGTTATAGTGGCGGGGACAACCTTCTCATTTCTCCTTGACACTGGGCCACTTACTCTGTCCTGTGCTCATACAAAGGTCCCGTTTCTCACTCTCATATTTCCATAGTCGGAGTCTGTGGCACTCCTTATCAGCCCTTTTCTACTGTCCCACTCATCTGCTCCATCGCTGGCACAGTCTTCACACACTCATTCCTCATCGTTCCCCAATGCCCCACGCCTCTTATAGGCAGAGACATCTTACACAAACTAGGAGCTTCAATCTCCTTCTGTCCAACACAACAGCTTAACTTAGACTCATCTACGGTCCATCTCCTCTTATGTCTACAAAGTGAACCTACCTGCATCCCCATCCCACCTCTGTCCCCGACCCTAGTGAATCCAGCAGTGTGGGACACCACTAACCCCTCAGTAGTAAAGTGTCCCCCAGTGCAAATTCTCCTCAAGGACCCCCACTCGTTTCCGTTACAGACCCAATACCCTCTACCGCTTCGCAGGCGACTTGGCCTCCAGCCCATTATACACTCCCTACTAGAGAGGAGATTCCTGATCCCCACGCACTCCCCGTACAACACCCCTGTATTAGCAGTAAAAAAGCCCAATGGGACTTTTAGGCTAGTACAAGACCTCCGCCTCATAAACGAGGCAGTGATCCCCATCCACCCAGTAGTCCCTAACCCATACACCTTACTCTCCTCTGTACCATCCTCCGCTACTCACTTTTCTGTTATTGATCTGAAAGATGCTTTCTTTACTATTGCCCTCCATCCTAACTCCCAGAATTTATTTGCTTTTACCTGGACAGACCCTAAATCCCGCTTCTCCTCTCAACTGACTTGGACTGTTTCCAGGGATTTAGAGACAGCCCCCATATATTTGGACAAGCCCTTGCGCGAGACCTTCAGAACCTCTCGCTCCCCCACTCCACTCTGCTACGGTATGTAGATGATCTGCTTCTTTGCAGTCCTTCCTTAACCATCTCCTGACAAGACACCACCATGCTCCTAAATCACCTCTCTGATTGTGGCTATCGAGTTTCCCCAGAAAAAGTACAACTCTCCACCTCACAAGTTTCTTATCTTGGCATCCTATTGACTCCAGGATGAAAGGCCATCACGTTATGCAGGAAAAAAGTGCTTCAGGACATTCCAGTCCCCTTTACCAAAGGAGAGATTCTTTCCTTTCTAGGTTTAGCCAACTTTCTTGGCAGCTGGGTCCCCAACTTCTCCCTACTCGCTGCCCCCCTCTACGCGGCAGCCAAGGGCCCCGCCTGCGAACCTCTCCAGCAGCCCATCAGCCACCCCTTCTCCTCCCTGTGGCAAGCTCTGTTACAAGCACCTACGTTACACCTACCTAACCTTACTAAGCCCTTTCTTTTATATGTTAATGAAACTCACGGATTCGCTCTTGGAGCCCTATGCCAAGCCACTCCAACCTCCCCACCTCCTATAGCTTATCTGTCAAAACAACTAGACAACACAACCCGAGGGTGGGCACCATGCCTCCGCACCTTAGCAGCCGCTGCCCTCCTTCACCAAGAGGCACGGAAACTTACCTTCAGTGCCTCAACCACCATTTTCTCGCCATACCACCTGTCAGAATTATTAACATACAAAAGTCTAAGAACTCTGGCCCCTAGCTGAATCCTCACCCTGCAAGTCTCCTTCCTAGAAGATCCTTCTATCTCTTTTGCTGTATGACCTCCTAACAATATAGCTTCCTTACTCCCATGTCCAACTAGCACCCCAGCAGATTCAGGTCCCAAACATAGTTGCATTCAAATCCTAGAAGATCTACTCCCTCACCCAACCAACCTACATGAGGGAGCCCTCCAGAATGCCTCTCATGTATGGTTCACTGACGGTAGCTCCTTTGTCACTCCGGACGGCGTCCAGAGGGCTGGGTATGCCATAATTTTCTCCACTGAGGTCATAGAGGTGGCTCTGCTGCCCCTGCACACTACGAATCAACAAGCAGAACTTACAGCTCTTACCCGTGCTCTCACTCTAGCATAAGGGGAGACCCTTACAATTTACACAGACTCCAAATACACCTTTCATATCCTACTCCCTCATGCAGCTATTTGGAAAGAAAGAGGATTTCTCACTACCAAAGGGACGTCAGTCACTAATGGAAAGCTTATAACTGCCCTATTAGAAGCCTCGTGACTCCCAATACCAGTTGGCTTTGTACACTGCAAGTCCCACCAAACAGACCAATCTTTTGTGTCTAACAGAAACAATAAGGCAGACACAGCTGCCAAAGAGGCAGCTATGACATCATTTGTCTGTCCACTACAACCTCAGCCTCTCACCCCTCCCCTCTCTATAACTGACCTCCTTACATATCTACACACAATCTTCCATGCCATTAGCCAAGCAATTGCACAGTTTCTTAAACCTTTCTATTCACTGTCCTCAAGTGATCTGGCCTTTCTAAAACACATTTCCTCCACCTGCAGCATCTGCCAGAAAGCTAACCCCAACACTCCCACCAACCGCCTAATATTCCCTAATCACCAAGCGCGCGGATACCTTCCAGGAGCAGACTGGCAAATAGATTTTACCTTCATGCCAACAGTAAAGAAACATAAGTACCTCCTTGTCTTAGTAGACACTTTTAGTGGGTGCATAGAGGCCTTTCCAACAAGTAACAAAAGGGCCTCTACAGTAGCTGATATCATCCTTACCCACATCATTCCCACATTTGGGATCCCCACTTCCCTGCAGTCAGACAATGGGCCCGAGTTTACTTCTGCAGTAACCCAGGCCATAACCAAAACACTCTCTATCCCTTGGCGATTCCATATCCCTTATCACGCACAGTCCTCAGGGAAAGTAGAGAGAACCAATAAGACTCTAAAGAATACTCTTACAAAACTATCCCTAGAGCTTCATCTAGACTGGGTCAAGCTTCTACCCCTTGCTCTCCTCAAGAGTCGAGGACTATCAAAGAAACCCACCAACTTATCTCCTTTTGAGCTCATGTATGGCCGGCCTCTTATTCCCCTGGGAATAAGGCCTCAGCCACCGACACTTCCCTCACACCTACTCACTCTCCTCCTGCAGTACATATGCTTCCTAATATGGACAACTGCCAACCAGACCACCCCAACCCCTGCAGAGACAAACACCTCTAGTCCCTCCCAGTCAGGAGATCTAGTTCTTTTCTCCCTCCCCATGCCAAGCACAACCCTGTAACTCCCAAGTGGCAAGGCCCACATTGAGTCATACTTACAACACCCACCAAAGCCAAACTGACTAACATTCCTTACTGGATACACCACTCACGCATTAAACCATATACCCCCTCTCCTCTACCTCCTACAGACTCCTACCAGGTGGAGCAGATAAAGCCTTTCACTATGCGCCTCAAGAAAATAAACAAGCCTAGCCTTCCACCGATCAGCGAAGATACAAGTTGAAAGCCATGCAATCAATTCCCTTCCTCCACCCTGTTTTTCCCCTTCTTATCCTTCTCCCCCACTGTATTCTCACAAGCTCACAGCCACCTCCCTTTGCCCTTATCCTTTGCCCAAACCTTATTTCCCCCATGCACCTCACATCTGGCAGTTCAAACTTAGAGAAACATACACCAAAAATAATGACCCTTCTCTTCAACTCTGAGAGACATCTTACTTCCTCTCCTCATGCCTCATCATTTTCTGCCTTCTCCTACTCTTTGCTCCCTGCCTAATTAATTTCCTAAGAAACCTCATTCAAACTCAAATTTCAAAATTCACTAACCAAGCTATCAACCAGTTAATCATGCAGGAATACCACCGCCTCCCAACAGAAGAAGAATCCTGCCAGCAGACAATACAGTGCTAACAGAAGCCCGAGCCATCAATCGTACTTCGCTGCCCCTCCCCCGCGACCACCCCTTCCATTGCCACGTCACCCCTTTTCCTGCACGAAGCAGCCAGATGATCCAACACTTCGACCCCATCCCCTACACCCTGCATAGAAAATAAAACAAAAATGCGGGAATGTTAGAACCCAGAACTGCCTCCCGGCATAGTAAGCCCTCCCCACTCCATCACCTGCAGCAGCTGCACCCCAGCCTTGAATCGCCCCAAGGCCTCACCCCAACCTAGTTCTAAGAAAACTATGTTCCAGTTACTGGAAAAACCACCCTTTGTTCCAGTGACCCTCATCCTAGATAGTTCCCCTAGCAACGACCCGCCACCTGATCATAAAGGGCAAAGGTAACCTACCTTTACCATAAAAGGTACCTACATCCCTTTAGCTACATACCTTATATGTTACATCAGCTGGCAGCTCGGCGCCAGCTGAGCTCAACCTATGGAAAATGTACAAGACATACTTGTTTTAACCATCCAATCAACACCCCCTCTTCCTGAACTCTGTAATGCATAGAAGTCACGGGACCAACTTCCCGCTCAATTTCCTTTATAAGCAGCTTTCCCCTTGCTGCCACTGCCGCTCTCTCCTTTAGAGACAGCCATTCTGTCTTTCAGGCAATAAACTTCGCTGCTGGAGTTCTCGTGTCCTCTCTTCTTGAATGAGTGAATCGGGTAGCTGAAGAACCCCCTTTTCAGTTACTAATTCAGTTTGCTAACGTGGTTTGTTGCTTTCTGTGTTCACCACTTAATGTCACCTTGAGCAGCCTCCTGAGCTCTCAACTTAGTAACATCGAATAGACATCAGTGGCTTGAATTTTCCACCCAGTGGTCATGTTGGAGTTATCACAGATGTAGTCACCAACTCCTTTAATTTGTGTTGGAAATTGTCTGTGGATTTTTTACTTCTAAGACATTTTGCATGTTATTGGTCTTGTGCTTGGAGTGAAATGTTTGCATCAAAATATGAATGTTCTGTGTCATCTTGGGCAGAATCCACTACAGTCTAATTTGAACATGTTTGCTTAGTAGAAGTGACTTTGCTTGGAGAGCAGTAAAAAGGCAAAGTAGCAAATCTAAGACACATTAAAAAGGAGGCCAAATTCATTTCTTAATTTCCTTCTTTGTTTATCAACTCAAAGAACTTGGATGTGAGCTGAGGGTCATCCCATTGGAAGGAAACTGTGAACGGCCTGATTTGTTAGTGCTTAAGTAGATCATCATGCTAACAGGGACAGTTTTTCTTTTTCTTTTCCTTCATCTGGACTTTGTTTCTCCCTACTTCTCTTTTTAGTATTTAAGGCTAGATCTGACTATTTCGAATAATCACATTAATGGGATTTTCTACTGTGGTTACAATGAAAGCAATCAAGGATAAGCCTTGAAGATCTCATGTAATTAATCACTTCTTTTCTTTATTGTTATCTCTTTTTAAAAGTGTTTTGTAAAATAATCATCTATATTAATGGAACATCTTTAAAAAGAGAGGAAATGAAAGAATATCAATTTTTATTCTAATGCTAAATATCACAAAACATTTCACTATCTTATTCAGGGGACCATCTCAAACTATTGAAATTCATCTCTTAGTTCTCCCTTTTTTTTGGATATTATCTCTTGCCACATGTAATATCAGAAATGTACTCACCCTAACAGCTACTGACTTCCATTTCAGCATCAGCAAATTTGATAGCAATCCCAGTGAAGGATTGTAATAAGAACATTTTTGACCTTGCTTTATGAATTATATGTGCTCTATATAATGAAGTGTAAAATGAATATTTGTATATTTAATCATGATGTTAATTTTTATTATAACTTCAGAGATGTGTCCCTAAAAGGCTGACTCTAACACTAATGAAATGCCACAATAAGAATCTGAATAATCAGGTCAAGGAGCAAGATATATTTGTCAAAGTCCTGCCTAAGGGCATTTATTTCTCTTTTACACCTATAAGAAGCTAGTCAGATGGATAATTAGGCCATATAATCTTTGCACATTTGCTTATTTTAAAAAGACCACTCAGTTTATATCCTTTGCTATTGGGAGTTCTTAATGGCTAAAGGGACTTGGAAGTTTAACAACCCTGGTAAAGTCCTTCATTTTAGGCAAATAGCTTTGAAGGACTTTTAGGCCACTGAAGCAGAGCAAAAGATGATCAAAATCAAGGAGCTGCTAATTCTCAAATTACGTAATAATCCTGTTATTGTTAAGAGTTTATAACTTCAGAAACTGAAAATCATACCTGATTTTAAAAGTAGTGCTTTTACAATGTGTTTCAACTTAGGACCATTAGGATAATACAGATTGCTATATATATATATATATATATATATATACACATGTATGTGTGTGTATACATGTATACACACACACACACATGAACCTCATGGTAACCACAAACCACAAATCTATAATAGAGGCATGAAAATCACATTTCTTTGCCTCCACTTGTATCCAACTCCAGATGGAAGGCAGAATGATTTTCAAAATGTGTAACACCCCTGTCCTCCAGGTCAAACCTTTAGTGCCTTCCTCTTATGCTTGCTTAAAATAGAATAGGAAGCAATAAACTACTTTTGCAAAGGGCCAGAAGATGGTATATATTTCGGGCTTTGAAAGTCAAGAGGATATTCTATAGATACTTATGTAGCTATGTAAAGTGTAATCCTTTAAAAATGTAAAAAACAGTCTAAGCGGATGGGTCTGTAAAGCCATGGCAGCCTTTCAGATTCGCCTGAGGTGAGGTTTTGCCGACCCTCGGTTAGATATTTCCCTGCCTCCTGGGCTTGATCTCCTAATATTTCCCTCTCACTCATCATCTCCAGATACGCCAGCCATGTTTGTGTGATTATCAAACGTTCCAGGCTCACTCTCCCCTCAGGACTTGGGCGCCTGCTGATATTTATGCCAGGGATGTCTCTCCCTGATTTTTCCATGTGCGCTTTCTCATCATTTTGTTACCTGTGAGACGTCCCTTGTTCAGAGAGGCCTTCCCAGACAACCTTTCCTGATGTTGCTCCCGCCCGTCACCCCAATGACTTTCCAGCCCACCACCCTGAATTAGAGACATGTATCTTTGACTGCACTTATCACACTCAGACTCTCAGCTTTTGTTTATTAAGATATTTACTGGCTTATTGTCTTTTCTCCCACTATAATGTGACCTACATGAAACCAGAGACCTTGTCTGTCTTATTCTCTATAGTGCTTTTATTGAATTTGTGGTTTCCATATGTCACTATTACTGTATATTTCCTCCATAGAACACTCGAGTGGACCTTTGACAGAACATTCTGGATATTGCCGTTTTTGCTTTTGGCATATTGATCTCAAATATTTGAATCATAATAGCTTTTGCAGGTGCACTTCCTCATCATTCCTCATATACCAAAATGTATTTTGATTTAAATACTCACAGGAAATTACCTTTTCGGAAGGCCACTATGATGCCATAGCCATAGTCACACAATGCCTAGTATCTTGAAAGCTAAATTGGTATCCTATTTTATGTAATATGCTTAATAGTGACGATTCATATTTTGGATTGCTATCCATCTGCCCTTCATTGTTTAAATCAGGCCTTCACTGTTTGTCCTGAATCTTAATGTGTGTGTATATGTTTGTGTGTTTATGTTCAAGATAAGGTTCTAGCAAAGAGTTTCCCAGAATTTATCCAGGTCTAGAGATGTCAAATAAAAGCTTGTCAAATAAAAAAGCTTTGAAAGGAACTATAGCTATATTGCTTCCTCCAATATTTGTGAGACACAAATTTCAAGTTTAATTCAAAAGTGAGGATATACTGTACACAGAGACACATGTATGAAGATGTTTATGGAAGCATTGATTATGATAGCAAAAATTTGTAAAGAATCTCAGATGTCTATCACTAAGGGACTGGTTACATAATTATGGAACAAATATATAATACAGCACACCGAAATGATGATGTGGATCTATGTTATAAAGGTGCAAATATATCCACTGCATATTGTTGAGGCAATAAGCAAATTACACACAGTCCATCTGCTATGATCCTGTTTTTGTAGGAAAAAAAGATATAAAAGCAGAAAGACATATGTACCTATAAATGGAAAAAATATGTAAAAGATTATACTCCTCTAACATGTTAATTTTGGTAATACTGGGCTTAGTGGTATTACTGATGATCTTTATTTTATATTATGTTTTATAACAACCATTTATCATATTTGATAGTAGTAAAGAAATATATGACACTTATAAGTTTATATTTATATGAGCATAAAAATTAAGTATTCTTTGAGTTAAATCAAAATTTTATTACATGATAGATATCCAATTTTACTCTACTTTCATTTTGAAGTAGGATTGCCCTGTGGTTTGAGTAGGGATAGAATGGGAAGTGTATCTAGCCAATATTACCAAACCCAATACTTAGCATATGTAAGGAAGAAGATCTGTGTGGTTTAAAAATTATGCTTGGCCAAGGGCAATATTCTAGTAGCTAAATTGAATTTCATTACTTATTTCTCCTATGCAGTGGTCTCTATGTACTGTATATATTCAGGCTGTGGTTTTATTTCATGTATTTATTAGTATCACGTTGTTCACCTCCACAATACTGGATGAAGATTCTTTTTTTGTCATGTAATTCACACTTCCTTGAGCCTAACTATAATACCCTTTCAATACACTATATTGAATCGTGTCTCAGGAGAGGAATCTCTCTTTGATTTATACACACATCCATTTTTGTCACTCAGATACTGAAATATCTGTTGCTCCATTTCAGGCTTTATTAATCTTTTTTAAAAATTCCATTCAGTGGTATTCTCTGCTACGTGCACATATAGATGGTATTGGATGCTTTGTACTCCTAGGAAGCATCTTCAGCAAGGTTAGAAACCCTGAAGGGGATGAAATAGGGGAGCAGTTAGATGGGGAGGAAGACAAAAATCCAGAGTGACGTGCTATATTTTCCCCTGACTCTACATATTGTTATATTGCACTATATTACATTACATTATATTATATTATATTATATTTTTTACTTTCATGGATTATATTTTTTACTTTCACGGACTTGAGACTTTCATTCATCTTTTTTCAGGATGTATTTGTATATAAATATGTTATTTTGATGTGGCAGTTTCTATTATATTTTAGCCAAAATTCCCATTTTTGATTTAGTCACTATAGCAATGATTTTGTATGTTTATTATCCCTTCAGGTATTAGAACACTTGTTTCTTTCATTAAAAATATAAATTTGACTTTATTGATTTCCTTCTTTGTTCTTAAAGATAGTGAGAGCTGCTTATTTTTACTAGAAAAATAAACAAATGTATACATTGCTCAAAATATCTTGAGCCACTGGAAATGGCACTTTATTTTTCAGTTAAAAGACTTGGTTTTATTGAGGAAAAAGGGGAGAGAGACTGTGAGAAACGTGCTCACTGGGCTTAACTTAGTAAGTAGACACCGAGTTGAAGAGAACAGCAGACCAAGGCTATAATGACGTCTTGCAAGATCGGGTGTCTGATGAGCGGGCACACTCAAGGCCCTTACAACAAGCACTTTATTCCTTAGTACGTGAGTCCCTCCCCTTGTTCCTCATTGGCTGAGTACTACAGGATTCATGTTCGTTCCCAGATGTTGCCTAAGCAAGTTATAGCTGTATTAGGCTTTTTTTTTTTTACATTTGTCTTAATTTTATTGGCTGGTTTAAAATTTTTTCTGCATTTTCTTGTTTGAAGTGATGCACAGCCGGCTCTTTCTCAATCTCCCTCCCCCGCCTAGCCAGAGAGACTCCCTGGTACATGTTATGACAGGGAGGCTTCTTGT